>CM035140.1:3187500-4397500 GCA_020205605.1 Panax ginseng | reverse complement strand
TCGCATTCCCACATGGATTACCATCCATTGAGATAGATAGTATGCAAACTGGACAAATCACACGTTCCTGCCTAGCAGAATGTCTTCTCTTGCACAGAAATTAACACACATAATATGGGCAATCCATGGGCCATGTCAATCAAGCTGTAAACAAAGGCCTATTTAGAGGAATAACTTGGAAATTGCATGACTTTTAATGTCATACGGATGCAAAGAGAGCCAAGAACAAGGAAATTAACGAGGTCAAGTGTTCCACAAAGAAAAATAAAACACTTTGCCATCAAAATAAGGCCACAAAATGTCAAATTGTAGCATAACTGTTAGTAAACTACATTTGTAACAGAAAATAGGAACCTCACAGTTGCTTCAAAGGAGAATGAAAAACATTCAAACTCCCTTATCCTTCAACTGGAATACACCAAAATAGCGGCCATGAGGATTATTCCATATCCATCCAACAGATCCATAGCCAGCTGCAACAACCATATATAAATTTAACAACTCAAGTACAGAAACATTTGAATTTCATTATTTTCATCTCAATTTAAGCAAGGTTCGGTTATATTTGAACAATGAGACACGTAAGGTAAAAAAAATAATCACGATGAACTAGTTTGTGAGCAAGCTGAAAGCTGATCCTGTTGACCAAAAGTCTGGCTGTTGTGTAGTAAGCATCTACTTGAACAGATCTTGGTTGAGGCTGGATTTAAGAAAAATTTAAGCTCAACAAAATTAGATAAATGACAAACTCATGATCATGTGCTTTTTAAGAACTTCATGTCTGGGTAGCATGATTCAATTTAGCATCTCAAATCATGTTAGATGATGAATGTATTTGATGGACTTGTTATGATAAGAGTTTTAAGTTTGAGGTTTTTGATCTGGGAATTTTTAACTTCAAAAACAGAGCAAGAGGAATATGAAAAAGTTTGCTTTGATCTTATTTCACTTTTAGCTTTTATTTTGATTTGTTTTGATTTTGGTTTTATTTTTATGTTTACTTATTAATATTTTTTTGTTGTAAAAAAAGGAATGCTTGATTTGATTCAAGTTAAATTGATTAGCTTGATTCAGATAATTTTGTTTAGTCCGGACAAAATGGGTGAGAAACTGATTAGGTTTGATTTTATTAATTATTATTATTATGCTTTATTACGTTTTTGCCCTTTTAAAACATTAAAAGGATAAGAATAAATTAAATAAATTTTTTTGAAAACACATCAACTAAGATCATGTGATTAAAAATTTAAGATCATGTGATAAAAAAATTTAAAAATCGATCGAAGTGGAAAATGGTCTATAGTTTAGAATAATAATTTATATTTAAGCCTAATATTTTTACGTTTAGTGTAACTGTTAATTGAAATAATATATATATATATATATATATATATATATATGTATAAAATGCATATTGTAAATACTTTATCGCTTTATGGACGATTCGAGCGCCTAGGTGCCACCGGCTCGCCTCGACCTCGCGCCTTAACAACTATGGTTGATAAATATACGTGCTCAAAGATGCAAAAGTTCCTAAATTCTAACTTTCAGTTTATACTTCATCAGATGCTTTACTCACCATGTGATGCTGGAAACTACTTTGTAATTCCGGGGACTCCTGCTGAAGCATGGGAAGTTGATAATTTCATAGGTTTACATGAAGATAATCTGCGTGTCAAGATGAATTTTGTGCCTGATGACTTTATTATTGCCATTACGGGAAGTCAACTTTTATATGGAGGTTTGTGGCTAGAGCATGCCATTGTTCTTCAAGCGCTGTTGCCACTTTTGGCGGACTTCGCACTTGATAACAGTTCCAACTTTGGTCTAAAAATAATTGTCTTAAGTGGGGATTCTACTGGTAATTACAGTGTGGCTGTGGAGGTAAATCTCAGTTTAATAATTGTAGATCTTGCTGTCAGTTCTTTAAATAGATCTTTTCACTTTCTTAAATGGTTAACTATAATGTAACATTCTTTTTCATAGGCCATTGCTATGAAATTGGAATACCCAGTTGGAATTGTGAAACATATTGCTATTGGTGAAGATTCAGACAGTGTTCTAAGCATGGTTGATCTTGTTATATATGGATCCTTTCTTGAAGACCAATCTTTTCCAACATTTTGAAGAGAGCAATGTGCTTTGAGAAACCATCATAGCCCCAGACTGGAAACCGATCTCTCTTACTGTAGCATATTTTACGTTACTCTTGACGGACGGACGGACCGACCTCAAGACTGGAATTAGATCATTCGGAAGAATATATCCTTCCTCAGCTGGGATTCCCAACAATACATTTTTGGCCTGAATTCTGTGTGGCTCTTTTCAGATTGTCAGCATTTTCAGAAAATTCACAGCTGGGATTGTTGCAAAATTGGATCAAAACTGAATCGAACGCGACTGCAGTTTGTAAAAATGGCTCAGGAATTATGCATTGCGGCGTGGCGCTCAAGTATAATGGGGTAGCTAGCTGTTCCAGGCTAATGACTTCAACCGAGTTGCTAGGATTTCCCAGTTTTTGTTAGTGCCTTGATTGATATGAACATCTACTCCATCTAATTTTGCATCTCCAAATGGACGTGGGGGGTTTTCTGATGTACCTCCAAGGAATAAATTCCATATATCGGTTGCGATTTTCCTACAATCTTTTTTAGTATAAATTGTGGGTATGAGTAGTCAGGTACTAATAGAACCTGTGACAGATTCAAAAATTTAGAAATTTTAAAATAATGTAATGATAATTATATAAATAAATATTTTATGTCAAACATGTGACATAAAACTACAAAAATATTGTAAATCACTAAATAAAAATAAATCATTGGGCAAATTCTTCCTCATGTCATGCAGGCTCATAAACCAAAGAATTAAAATGAAAATAAAATAAAATTCTTTTCTTAAAACAAACTAGTAGGGGCAGTGACATAATTTGATGGACGCTTGGAGCCTAAAATTTCATTTATAGGGCATATTAGTTTCTTATATATTCGTGTTATAATTTTTTTATTCGTTGGTGTTTCAAATTTAAAATTTATTTTGTTTATTATTAAAATAGTATTTTCAGATATTGAAAAAAAGAAAAAAAAATACTCTATTCCATAAATTATTAGTTTATTTTGTTTATCATTAATATTTTATTGAAGCTATTTTTATCTATAAATTTTAAATAAACTATTAAAATTTAAATTTCTGTCTTAAGGCATAAAAAATTTACTAAATAAAATTTGTCTATTGACCGAATCAAACACAAATAAATTAAAATAAATTAACACACTCAAACACAAACAAACACCGCACCTGGTCAGCAATGAGGCGCCCTTAATTCCACGCCACGAATCACACCCTCTCCTTCCTTCTTCATGCGAACGCGCCCTCTCTTTTTTTCTCTCTCCCCTAAAATCACTCCTTCCTTCAAATTAAATTCAATTTCCAATCAAACTATATAGGTTTATATATATATTTGCCAATTCTAGTGATAATTCGACCAAATCTTTCTGGATTAATGGCATAATTTGCCTTTTATGAATCAGAAAATATTGAATTCGACGGGGAAGAACATTTTGATGAAAGAGGAGAGTGAAAATGAGTTAAGATCTTCATTTCAATCTAAAGAAAGGATAAGTTCAGCAGCAAAGATGTTAATTTAGGTTTTGGAGAGAGAGCATTTTCTGCCGCCGGTGCCGCTGTTCTCTCCGCCGTCATCGTTAACCCCCTCGACGTCGCCAAGGTCTCTATGTACTATATTCTCTGTCATTTGTTATATGCAATTGGATTTAATTTAGTGTTTATACTGATTTGATTAGTTGTTTTTCATTTCTGTACTGTTATATCCAACTTGTATTGGTTTTGTATATTTTTATGCATTTGGCAGTTCTGAGTTGATCATTTTTGTTATTCCTCTGCTGCTGTTGAATTCTAGCTTCAATTGTTTGAAGGGTGTCAGTTTTTTTGCTTGTTTTCATTTTATTTGCCAAATGTCCCCAAATGCTAAGATAAACGAGCTAAAAATTTTAAGGTTGGAATATCCTAAACTAAGCTAACTGAGCTAAAATTTATTTTTTTGGTTCTTTTAGAGTTAGAGCCTAATTGAGTCTGCTATTGAGATTTAGTTGAGATGTTCAGGAGCTTTGCATAGTGAAAATATTACTGGTCTATAAAGTTTGAGATATGGCTTGGTGGTATTAAATTTTAACGAAATTGGTTTTGATGACAAAGTTTTAGAGAATATTACATTAAACTTTAAGAAAATAGTTTTTTGGTGTTTTACCTAATCAAACTTCAATAAAGACAAAGGTCATTTACTGACCGACCAGAGCCCTATTGATGAATGAATTGAAAGGGTTTATGAGGCGTTTTTAATGCTTTCGAAGGCATGGCTTTTGTCTTATAAATATAGTAAGAGTAATATCTTTTGATTATGTGTGTGATTTAAACATTTTGTCTTCAATAATTAGGATATAAGAGAGAAATTCTAATGTGTGTGTGTGTATTATTGTGATATTCAAGCTCAGCTATTTGTTATAAGAACCATCAGTTTTGATTTATGTGCGGTCGTTAGAATCTAGTTGCTTGCGGGATATCATCATACCAATTCTTCCCATCCCCTTTAAAAGTTAATTTGAAAGTTCCTTTGAAATAACTCATTAATCTTAATTGAATTTCATTTTTTGCCTCTTTGGTTAGTTTATGATATTACAGGTTCTTTTGTGTCATTATTTTTAAAATTTAGAGCTTTCTTGGCCATCACTGATATCTTTAAGCTGCTCAAGCTTTAGAGATTCTAATGTAATTTTTTGGTTATTGTTTGTATTGCCTGATTTATCAGACTAGGTTGCAAGCTCAGGCAGCGGGTGTCCCTTATCATGGTCTATGTCATACAACATGTTTCGAAACAAACACAGTATGTTTCCAAAATGCGACTCTTGCTCGTTTACTTGATCATATTGCTGTGAGGCAACATATAAATTTACTACTTATTGGTCATAATTTACTATTTTTGGAAGAAGTTCTTGAAGTTTTCACTTGTCTATTGCCTTGGCACTTTCTCTCTGGTCTCTACAGTCTACACGTGTTAGAGGGAGGGGGTAAACAAGGGGAGAGAATATGAGAGTACATAATACATGTTACATGCACCTGCAGAAGATCTTTCATCAATATAAGAGATCAATTGTCAGATATGTGTACTGCTTAGGAATTCCAGTCTACTGGTATGCGTTACATGTTTCATAAACTAAGTTCATCCTGCACCAGTTTGGATAATCTTAGGCACAATAAAGAAGAAAACATTTGCTTTCATCACAATAATTTTTTTGCTAAACCACGTGATGAGGACATGACATGAGCAGATTCAAAAAAGACTAAAGGGACGTGGGGTTAAGCAAGGCTAGAACTAAGAGGTTCAAACAAGGTCTCAATGTAAGAAGTTTGGGCTGAAGCTAATGCAAGAAAACCCAAAGAGAGGCTAATGAGCACGAGACACAAGTTTGGGTCAATTTGATACAAGCCTAAATTCAGAAATTATTAAACAAGATTTTGTTTCCTAAAATATTAAACAAAATTTTGTTTCCTAAAATATTAGGGATTTTTCAGATCTTATCATAATTCTATTATAACTAGGATTCTTTTAGAAAGATTTGCATTCTAAATAAGTTTCTATTGGTTTATGGAAACAAGGGATTTTTATTCAACATTGGTTTGGAATTCCTATTAGGATTAGAATAATTTGTTACTATTACTATTAGGATTTGGATTATTTTTTAGTAGTATAAATAGAGGTCCAAGTAGATGTAATCAAACATATTATTCATTATTCAATATACTTTGAAGAATTCATAAGTTATTTTCTTAGTTTTTCTTTGAGATTCTACTTTGACTTATCATACAACAATACATAGTTGTGTGTGACATTTTCTACGGCATCAATCGCCAATTGTATCGAGATTACCGCTTCAATATAAACAAGGGGTCAAGGTGCCGTTAGTGTTCATTCAACGCATATTTCCGAACGCGAGCAATTGTACTAAGATTACCGTCTTTATATAGGCGAGGGGTTAAGGTATTGCAATCAATCTATCCTACAACTTTGCTAGAAACGATCGGGGCGAAGACCAGCTCACACAAGCGTGCCGTGGAGCCTATCATTCGGTATCAAAGCTAAGTTCTAGCGAGTTATCTATCCTTAAATTTTCTGTTTGAATATATTGCAAAAAAAATATCGTGAAAAAAGTATAAATAGGGGACAAAACTATGTAATTGGAACATTATTCATTATTTAATATATTTGTGAGGCTATTCTCTACTTTAGGTTTTTTGAAGAATTCCCAAGTTATTTTCTTAGTTTTTCAGATTCAACTTTGACTTATCATACAACAATTCATAGTTGTGTGTGACGTCTTCTACCGCATCAATCGTCGATTGTACCGAGATTACCGCTTTAATATAAGCGAGGGGTCAAGATGTCGTTGATGTCCATTCAACGCATATTTTCGAACGCGCAATTGTACTAAGATTCGTCTACATATAGGTGAGGGTTAAGGTGTTGCAAGCAAACCGTCCTACAACTTTGCTAGAAACGATCGGGGCAACGATCATCTCACGCAAGCGTGTCGTGGAGTCTATCGTTTACACAATATATGACACGACAAAGAAATAAAAACATTTGGAGCTAAATATTTGGTGGCTTAGAAACAACAAGATGGGATTAGTGGAAACAAGAATGCTTTGGTGGATGTTTGGATGTCATGAAAGGTTGGATAGGATGAGGTTATTCAAAAGAAGGTTGGGTAGCACTGATTGAGGAGGCGATGAGGGACAAAGGTTTAATTTTTCTTATTGTTTTTCACTTTTACGCTTTCATAAAGGATTCATTTTCAGCCTACCCAACTAGTTTGGGATATAATAGGTGGAGTAAAAGGCGGCGTTGAGTTGAGATGATTTGAACACATTACAAATTCCCGCCAATTCACCACTTGTGATATTGTATTCTTGTATAACAAAACATAATGGTTATCTTTAGTAAATAATGTACAAGGGTCAACTAGGTGACTAAGAATCATGGATTGCCAGAGCTGTTAATGAATTCAAGCACAATATAGGAGAACAAATTGGGATTGTGAAGAATGAATCAATATAAGTTGTGAGGAAGGACCCAACAAATATTTTTGACTTACCTGCACAAGATTGAAACTAGTTGAACATATCTTTTAACGGGCTGCAAATGCAACCAAATAGAAAGGTAAATAGTACCACAGTTGTTGCAAACTAAGTAGGAGAAATAAGTAGCAGAACTTAATATTATTATTTGGTACCTATAAGCACAATTATTATTTTTTTCTCTTGCTAAACACAGTACATGAAAATAGCAAACAACAACTTCTTCATCTTTTCCATTTAAACTGGATTAAAGCTAATTGAAGCTCCACGATAGCCCATACCACTGGTGGATCTACCCTTGGGCAATGGGTCAATCGATCCCACCAAATTTTGAAGAGTTAGTTTTTTATTTATTTTTAATTTTATAAAGTGTTTAGTGAAAATAAAAAAATTCAGACTAAAGACTATTAAATGTTTCAAATTTCTATTAACACTAACACTCAACTCTTTTATATTGTTTAGTAATTTACATTGAACATGATATTTTTGTAGCTATTGAAATGAGATTATCATTGCAATAGTTTCAAGTAATGAAGTCTTGAAAAATGTTATTATTATATTATAAATAATATTTAACAATATTATTTAGTTTTGTAATTTGTTTTAGAGGACACGGAAGGTGAGAGACACCTCACGTTCTTGCGCGAGGTCTCTTATAGTAGTAAGGTTTTGTGAAAATCATAGACACAATCAAATTGCAAAAATAGCGGAAGCAAAGTAGAATTAGATTTTAAAATTTTTCACAAACCAATTACCCGGATCATCCTTTATGCATATTATTAATTAAAACGAAGAACAAGAAGTTATGGAATCATACCTTTGTAGATACGAGCTTCCACAGGTACAAGTTCAACTCCTACTTCTCTGCGATCTCCTTGAATCACCGGGTAGATTCCTTCCTTTGATCAATGTTAGCCACCCAAGTGTATAACCTCTACAAGTGATCCACCAAGAAAGAAGTATTTTCAAGAAGAAGGGTGTATTGGCTCAAACCCTAGTTTTTTCTATCTCTATAGAAAATGGGGCGACCGGGCGTACTCTCCAACTTTTGGAATTACGTATATCTGATATCTGATATAAGACTCCTCTTCTAAAGATATCATGTAACCTTATTTAATTAAAATAAGGTATTATTTATTTAATTAAACTTCTTTAATTAATTGGGCTCCCTAATCTTATTAGAGATAATTAATTAAACTCCTTTAACTAATTTTGATTCCTAATCCTATTAGGAATAAATGAGAATACTAATATTAAATTAATTTCAAAACTCTTTTAGAAATTAAAAATAATAATAATAATAATATTAATAAGACTCTTATTAATTTATATTTAATATTTTAAAATATTAAATAATAAATATTAAGCTATTTAATTTATTCTATCACCATAGATTAAATTAAATATACTTAACATATTATTATGATTATGCCATTAACTCTTTAATAATTATTCTTCCTTTTTATAATTTTGGGGTTCTTCCTTTTATGTGAATAAATTAATTAGAACAATTTAATCTTATTTAAATTAAATTAAACTATTAATTTATTTAAATAAATAATATTTATTCTAGGTTGTGAATAAATAATTTTCCATAATATAGATTTCAACATTAATCAAAATATTATTTAGTTAATTTCTTTTGCCATTTTAATAATTTCTTTTTTATCTTACATTTATCCAAACTAATTAATATAAAACAAATTAGAATAAATAGGGTTATTCTAATCTTATTTAAATAAATAAATTAAACTATTTTTGATTTATTTAAATAAATAATATTTATTCTCTGCACGCGTGAGAAGAGGCCAGTAAGGGATAAATGTCTCCCCAACTTCTTCCTCTTAACATTCCTCTCCTCTCCGATTAAACTTCGGCCTCCTCTCCGATCTTCGCTAGGGTATATGATGGTCCTCATAGCGGCTTCCATCATCCCCAAATCCCAATTTCTAGGGTTCTTCCCCAATTTCAAATCATCGGTGATAAATTGGGAGACCCAATTCGTGATATAAGGAGGTCATACACTGGGTCTCCCAATTTTCTTCATCATTCATGGATCATCCCTTTTTCCTCTCAATCTATCCCCAAACCGTAGTAGGATTCCCAATTTTCTAGGGTTCTTCCCCAAATTTCAAATCCACCTAAAGAAGCCGTGTACGATTTCAACATGAATCTTCATTTCAGAGCCCAATTCTTCATGAACTCATATACCAGTAAAATGAATGGGCTAGCAACGGAAGAATGTTTCAGTGCCTGATCTTTCAATTTCTGACTTGATTTGTCGAAAAAGCTTGGTATCTTCTTCAAGAAGCTTCTGCGGCATCTTTTGGTGGTTGGATAATTTTCTTAATAGCAAGAATTTTATCCGGACTTTCATTCCCCAAGACCTCATCCTCTCATTCTTATCCTTTTCTTATTTTTATTTTTATGTTGCGTTGGGGTATTTGAAGGAGCTTGAGCAGGTCCCTGCCAGACTCGCGTCGAGGGGCTTCTTGATTACATTCGCTTTTCTCGCTTTGGGAATTTGGTTGGTCAATGTTTTATAAGATATTTCCAATGTAAAAGGGGGTTAATTAGATGGATTATGGATCTTGTTCTTGTGAGGAAGAACTCTTGACCGATTTTAAAGCAGAACTTGGTGAAGCTTGAAAAGCATCTAAATTGCATTTTGGAAGAAGGTAAGGATGGGTAACAAGTCATATCTCAATTGTGTACTTTAAACTTAAAGGGAAAGTTTGTTGACCTTGGGGAGATTGAACTTGTATGTGAACTTGTATGGATACCGAAAATTGGATATCATGCTTGCTTTCCGATCTCTTGATTCCACAGTGAAAACAGAGTAGTCTCTTGATTCCACAGTGAAAGCAGAGTAGTCATTTTTTCCACTAATTTAATTGCAATTATGTTGTTGGGCAAAGTCAATTTCCTCTAAGAATTGGCATGGACTTGGCATTATGTTTTTTTCCACTAATTTAGTTTCAATGTTCAGGTTTATTAAAATTTAATCATTTGAAATAATTATCTACGTTTGTAGTATTTTCTACAAACATTGATATTACAAAAACAAAAGGATTTTCGAACTCTCTTTTTAAGAATAATGCTCCTCCCTCTGTACTGTACTACATTTCTATAATTGATGAAAATTATATACAATCTTGTGATAATTGATATTGGTGAGTAGAATAAATTAAATATCGATTAAAATGTTGGTATTAGAAATTATTACTCAGTCGAGTCCTTTGCTTTAGAAATGAAATTATTTCGTAAAGGATGAGAGAGAGTACCATGAAATTATTTCAGAAAGGATGAGAGAGTAACATGAAATTACTCGCATGTTCTCTCATCTGTCGTTTATATATAAGGAGGGTAATTAAGTCTTTATCCAACTTAAGTAACAGAGTTATGACAGAAAGCAGTTATTCACTTTAACTCAAAAAGTCGGGAGTTTAAATGTAGCTTTACTGACTGCAGGTGGTTAAGTGGGAAAGACCCCAAACCCCAAACCCCATGTGGTCATCTGAACTTAACCCTAATAAATATAATAAAGGTCTTTGCTTAAAGTTCAAACACGCTTAAAGTTTAAACACATCCATATTTCTAATGTCAAAGTTCAAACACAAACATGCAATTGTTAAAAGTTCAAATATATTTTTAACGTATTATTCATAAACAAGATTGGTATTAAATAATAAAATTTAAAATTTCAAGAATTTAATTCAATATTAAACTTAAGAAACTAAACATAAATTTAAGAATTATATCAATTAAACTAAATATTACAAATGTATCATCATTTATATAATTTGAAGTTGGTACAAGTTCAAAAAATTACAAATATAATAAAATTATCCATTTTGACTTAATATTGTTCACTTTTTGTCAGTGTTGTGATTTGATATGTTACAACATGTATTATGAATATGATAAATCATTAGAAAAATAAATATATAAAGATTTGGTTTGGGTAGTTATTAAAATAAAAAAAACTCTCCACCTAGATCCCGTGATAATTTTCGGAAGGATTTTTTTATTGCCTTGGGCTAGGTGAAAGGCGCCAGACGAAGTCCTGGCACCTGTGTGAGGCACCGAGGGGCCTAAAGACTCTAAAGTGGGCACCAAGAGGGGGCCTAACGCCTAAAGGGATTTTAGAACAATCGATTAATCATAAAAGAACCTTTGAGTAAATAGTTACCGCACAATTCAATCCTTCCACCATACAATGTCCCAATTAAATATAAGACATGGAATTACTCGCCAAGTCTTATTTTATTTAATTATATGTATTTCGATTCCCAATGCACAATAACTTGATAAAATGCAAATTAGAAACTACTTTCTAATTTCATTTCACCTTGACCAATGATTCATGAGTTGTCATTTATTGAATCACATATGACATTTCACTTCTTTTACTAGAAGTGGTAGATTCTTTATTGATCATGCATTATTTCCATATATAACTCATTACACCCAAGCATACCCTTTGATATACCCTTAGGGTCTTAAGGAATAAGTCAAAATGTAATTCATTATATATAGGATATTATGATGATCTCAAGTCTAAGGATCATTTGTACTACTATCACTACAGGAATTCCTATTGTCATGCAAGTAAAACTTCATTAAGTATTTCTTAACGAGTCACGTTCAGTGAGCTTATTATCCAATAAGCATCTACATATTTGCTTTAGTGTCTCCACACAAATGATCATGAGATCAATCATCCCCATCTAATGAGCAAACAACATATGTACCAATCTATTCGGATTTACTAATCCCTTTTTAGTAATCCATTGATTGAGAACATTTTAGTTTTAAGCTATCTAAGAATTTAGATCTCATTAGCATGATCTATCATGATTCTAAAAGCATTGCTTAAAACTATGGGTTTATCATATATTATTAAAACAGCACCATGTAGATAATAAATGCCTTTATTAAATAATTCGTTTATTAATAAATAAATAAAATTGATTACAAAGTATATGTTTTATCATCATACATGATTGGCTTGTATGCATACTACTTTCAATAATAACAATGTTTTAAAAAATTATAAAATACCATTTTGTACATAACATGGGAGGAAGTGTATTCAATTACATAAAACGACCTCTGCTTTATATGATAGCTCACACAATTATTTGCAATCTCTCTCACATTCTTTTTTGCCTTTATTTTATTGTATTTTATTTCTTTTTAAATTTTTGTTTTAAAAAAATTGACCCCACTGAACTATAAGGGAATGGATCCGCCCCTAGCCCATACATTCTTTCTAAGCTCTCTGAATATTGTTTCAAAATTGAAGTAGTGTATTAACATGTTTCCTTTTCACAATTTTTTTTCCCTTTTAGTTTGTAGTTGTTAAATTGTTTCTTTTCTCGCTTAACAACTAACATGTATAAATGCGGAGTTTGACAATGTTGTCCATGTTTTCGCTAATCCATTTATTTTGAATTTGAACTTGCAGGCTCATTTTTATTTTTATTTTGAATTTATTTATTTATTTTGATTATTGAGGAATCGTGTTGAAACATGGATCTACTTTACATTGTTCTTTTCTAAATTCCATGTGGATCTTATCTTGGCTGTTGATTTTTTAGATGCTTCCAGATATGAGATGTTATCCATCATGTACTCGTGCAGTTATTGGTTTTGAATCAACATGTGCACCAGATTACTCGCGGTATAAAGGAACATTTGACGTCTTCTACAAAATTACGCATCAAGTTTGTGAAATTGATATTATGAGTTTAAAATTTGATTCTCACAAAGAAAATTTGCTAGGATTTTTTTATTAAAATACCCGCGACTTGCCCTTTATATTGGGGAAAAATCTCTTTAATTGTGCTTGTGCGCTTTGTGTGTGATTTTCAATCCATTGAATGTTCTTTATTCTTGGTTGCACTTCCTTAACTTGTCAAAGCAGGCAAAGGTTTTGACAATCATAAACGAAATTCTAGGAAATCATACATCTGATTTGATATATTACTAACTATTATATAAATTCTGAAAGGGGTACTATTTGCCAAACGGAGTCACTCGGTAGATATTTTAACAGCAGTAGCATGGTTGACCAAAGTCACTATACGGATACTTTAATGCATATTATTTGCATTATGTGTACATAAAATTGTCAATATTAGCTAATTTACAGCCATAACCATAAATGCATGATTCAGAAGAAATAACAATGGAGCCGATGTATATTCCAATGAGAACTTGGTTCCATTGATAACCTGCAGACATGCCTGTCATCTTTGTTTGTGTGTATTTTTCATAGTTGTCATGGCGTCGTCTAGGCGACGACTAGGCGTCCTAACGCTAGAGAAAAACAAAGCAACGCCTTGGACGCCGAGCCGCCAAGGCTTACGCCTTGGTAGCTGGCCCAAGTTAAGTGATTAAGTTATTTTGTACCCGTGACTCATCATAATTTATGGACTAGCTATATTGTGTAATTTTTATTATTTATTAAACTTGTAATATGTTGTGCTTGTTGACTTGGTTGATCCTTTATTCTCTACGTAATGTTTGTTAACTTGATCTACTAGTTTTCAATGTCAAGTGTTTTATTTTTGAATTTTAATTGTGAAGTATTCATATAATTGTGTTTTTAATTGTATTACATATTGTTAATTATTATGTTTTGAGTTTTAATGTATATAATTTTATTTGTCGAATATGCTTTTGAAGTAAAACAAATAATATATAAATTATACATTGTTAACGACTTGTCGCCATATGGACGCTATGGCGGGCGCCTTATCGCCTAGGCGTTAAGGCGATCGACTCAATCATCTCGTCATCTCTCGTGCAGTAGCCGTCGCGACAACTATGGTATTTTCATTTTAAAATTGTTCCATTGGACACAAATCCATTAATATCTGGTATTTATTTGGTGTCACTGTGTAGGAATGGTTTGCAAGACTCTGGAAAGGCACATATGCAAGTTTAGCTTTGGTTGTGCCCACTGTAAGTGATTTTCTCGGTCAATTTCAGTCTTTCATTTTTACTGTTCCTTTACTTTGAGACAACACGAGTTGAATGGGAAATTTTTTCTTCTGAACACTCACTTCTGTGCAATTTACTTTCTTATTGTTTCTAAAACTCTAACCAGGTGGGCATCTATTTGCCTTGTTATGATATTTTCCGCAATTTTCTGGAAGAATTTACATCGAGAAATGCTCCAACCATGACACCATATGTCCCATTAGTTGCAAGTTCAGTTGCGCGCTCGCTAGCTTGTATTACTTGTTATCCTGTTGAACTTGCAAGAACTCGTAGCAGGTATTACATGTTTCATATTGGTGTTTATGTACTTTCTTTGTTTTTTTTCCTTCTTTTAAAATGGTTGGAGGAGTACCTGTTATTAAGTTTAAAGAATTTAGTTTCCAAACAGAATGAAGGAAACAAATGGGCAAATTTTGAATTGATATGGTGAAAAATGGAAGAATTGTTTCTACTCATTCAGATTTCTACTTGTTTTGTGGATTTTTTGCGTTTTTATTTCATTCACAATTTCCAAGGATATATTAAGTGTTTTGAGAGTGCTAATCTAATGAACTCCTTTTGAGGATTTGATATGATTCTATTTTTTTCATGTTTTTTTTTATTTCTACTACATTTCTCAGTTTGCCTTCATTCTCTTTATAACAGGCATTTAAAGAGGCCCAAATTGGTGTGAAGCCTCCTGGAGTGTTGAAGACATTGGCTGGGGTGATCTCCCCTGTCAGAATCACTAACAACATCCAAACCTGTAAGTTTATACCTGGATTTTACGTTCTTAGATATATACCTAACTTGTGATTTTAATAAAACGCCATGAAACTTGGATTTTTTCGTAGTGGTTTGTATATCATCCTGTTTCCTCAATATTCTTGTGATTTGTAATATAGCTCCATGAAACTTGGATTTCTGAGTAGTGGTTTGCATCTCATTCTCTTTCCTGAATCTCACAAAATTGTGAACAACTTCCCATTGGTTCTGTATCTTTCTTTCTTTTTTTGTTGGCACGCTATGATGATAATTTTATTCCCAAAGTTCTATAACAAATTACGAATATGATTAGGACTTCGAATATTGGAATATGATATATTAATGTAAAATTTATACTGATGAGGTGCATGCACAAATTCTACAAAATATAACAAATAAATACATAGATCTATCAACTAGATATTATGACCTTTTAGTGGTATTTACTTTTGAGTCTGCATTAGAGTATTTACGTTCTTTATACTGATATCCATTCTAATTCTTTGGTTATTTGTTTAAAAATTTTGTGCTGTGCTACCTTGTAGTTACTCTCCTTGGGTCTGCTGTTTTTGTTGCTGAACCCTTGCAGTCTCCACATGAACACTTGCATCCACCAGGTGTCAGATATAGTTGTTTCTCCAATTAATGAAAAGTTGATTACCCTCCCTCTGAGGAACACTCAATCCACCCAAATTAATGAAAAGTTGATAGAGGCACATAGGAAACTAGATTTTATGAGTTGCATCCACAATCTGGCATTGAATGATTTAATCAACGATGATAAGAAGGGTATATAATCAATAAATGAGAGTATAAGAGAGGGATGGAGTTGTTAATATGATATCCACACTCAGACTTGTGATATTAGAGTATTGATTCACAATAGTTTCCTTATTTCTATCCTTACTCTGCAGTGTTATTGAGTCATTATGCCAATTTTTTCACTATGTACCCAACAGATTCCTTATATTGATTCCTTAAATAATAAAATTTTAAATTTTAAAGTTCCAACAGTCAAAACATGTTTTGACCGTTGTAATTATTTGACATTTGTATTAGTTTTATGCGTTAAAGCTTATGATAGATGTAATATACTACAACTTGTTTTTAATTATAAAATCGCTATTAATTTATTAATCTTTTTTGAAAGTATTGTTGTATTTTTAAATATAAATTTAATCAATACATATTGTAACTTATTTAGAAAAAAAAATTGTTACTTATAAATTTATTATTTTTCAATTCTTAGCAAAATTATTAAGTTTGAGAATGCATCAAATTGACTTATAAAAATTAATAATAATCTTATAATTCATAAAAGAGTATAATTTATAAATTGTATTCCACCGTAAAATAATTTTTATTTTATTTAAATTTTAAGTAATTTATGGAGTGAATATTGAATGAATTGTAGTATGAAAATGTACATAAGATCAATATTAACTTTTAAAAGTTAATTTATGATATTTTAAAATTTAAAATTAATATGATTCATTTAATTTAAATTTTGAAAATAATAAATTTTATAATTAATAATACTTTTATAATATTTATAATTATATGGACATAAATTAAATAAATTTATATCAATTTTAAATTTGAATACGTTTGAAATTAATTTTTAAAAAATAAGTCAATATTAATTTTATAATTTGAAAATGAAGTAGTAAAAAAGTCATGTGACGATAATGTCAAGATGCGTATGATTGATGAGTTGTCCACTTAAATGAGGGTGTGAAATATCATTTTGCATATATAGAGAACTGTCTTTTGACTCCCTCACTGTGGGGAGTAAAAATCTATATAGAGATTAAAATAGAGAGTTAAATAAGGATAAAGAAATTGTTGGATAATGATTTGTTGATATATTCTTCAAAGTTGGGAAAAAAAAGTATTAGGGAAACTGTTGTGAATGTCTTAGGAACCGGGTTCCTGATTACTTAAGTTCTATTTGTGGCTATCTATATGCGGCCCTCGTGCACATAATTTCAATTGTTTAGTATATCAAAAAAAACTTTTCTAAGGGGTAAATATATCATATATTTTCTTAGGGATTAACTGATTAATAAGCTACTCAGTCTGGACTTGACGAAAAAGTCTTTAGATGCATAAGTTCAAGAATTTGAACTTGTTATTGATCCTTTAAAATTTTATTTGCTCAATTGAACTACTAGTGCAGGTGTTATAATGTTCAATTGGGAGGTTCATCTCTCTGTCAGTTCTATTCTTCTAGGAGCAAATATAACAAGTCTAAGTAGATGAAGCTAGTAATCTAAAATGGAAAACGAGTTAATAGCATCTCTTTCATTGTGTTGCATATTTTATGCATGTGAACATTTTTCCTTTCTTTGTCTGTCTGCTTTATTTAGTCATCTTATTGCCTATAAAGCCTCTATCCAATTGATTATAATTTGTAGGAATTAATTAAGTGATTGAAGCTAACTATACCTTATCATAGGAGGAGCTACCTGGTGTGCTGGCATCTTATGGAGCATCATGTGTTATTGTAGTCGAGGGGGTTAGAGATCTATATCTTGAGATTAGCGCCTTCTTTACAAACCTATAGGTTGAACCATATCTACCAAACCAATTTATGCTTATATCTCCAAATGCAAAATAGAAATGAAGAGAGTTGTATTCGTTGGCCAGCCTGCAGCAAACCTAGCATGTAGCACGAGATGCATTATTATCCTACTATAGATATTTCAAAGCGTGAGGATGAGGAGATATTGTTATAGAATGTTGCATGGTTTATTATTGTCAAAAAACTTTAAATTTCCTAAAAGCGCTCATTGTTAATAAAACACTTTCTTATCTAACATAACGTTGAGTCTTGTTTGTCGTTGATAGGTAGTTAGCCATTGTTCTGTGTTTTAGTGCCTTTATATTTTAGGATCCAGTCAGACCATATAACTTCCCTTATAGTCTTTATCAATGGTTTCCTTGTGAAGGTGGAATAGGCGAATGAAGTTCCCTTGAAATGTGAAATTTGTAAGGTAGGTCGCCCGAAAAGGAGAGGAATGAGTACCAAGGAATACTACTTGTTTTCCTTCATTCGAAGGAAGGTCCTTAGCTTTTCGTGATTGTCTAATTAACAAGGAAGGGTTATATAGATCTTGAAGTCATTTAGATTCATTTTTCATAAATAATGATTTCAGTACATGTTAGATTTCATAAAATGGGCCTAAATCTTAGCATATAAAGATATCAAGTTCTCTAACTCAATTGGTAATGAGAATTGGTCCCAGTCGTTATATACTAAACTTTTACATACTTTAACACTCCCCTTCTAACCCCATAGGTTAAGGGTTTTGCACATGGAGTTGATGAATGAGACCCACACAGATAAGCAAGCCTACAAGAAATTAGTCACGAGACAAGCCTAGAAAAAAATAAACTATAGGCAACTATTGACTACCTTAAGAAATGGACTATATGTGGGTAAGAATGAAAGTGAAAAGTGTTTAGTTAGCCCAAGTACAGGCCGCTTTGATACCATGTTAGATTTATAAAATAAACCCAAATTTAGGGTATAAAGACATCAAGCTATCTAACTCAATATTAATTGGCAATGAGAAGAGTTGCGATAGTTGTTATATACTAGACATACTTTCTCTCAATGTATTCAATGTGAGACATCTTATATACTAACCATATGAAATGGAACTGAGCTCCTAGAAGCAGAACTATAGATTGAGAGTCAAATAACTGAGTTAGTGTGCAAATGAATACATAAAATTGATAGAACTAATAAATCCAAGTACAATATTTGGTAAACTAGTGGCCCAACCAGTAAATTTTTTGTCGCTTTATTTGACTTGCTAAGATATGCAGGGCTTACAACTGTTATTTCGGAATTGAAAGCTTTATTAGATTCACTAAGTATGCAGGCTTACAACTGTTATTTTGTAATTGAAAGCTGTAATTGAACAATTTTAGCTTAAATATTTGGATTTGTGTACTTTCTTTTTGCCATCCTAATTCTTATACCCATTGAACAGGGATGGAGGAATTAAGGAACTCTTTACTGGTGTTGGTCCTCGTGTTAGTCGTGATGGTCCCTCTGTTGGAATTGTAGTATGTTTTTACGAAGCAGTCAAATATGTGTTAGGTCACAGAAGTCCACCCAGAGACCAGGCAGATTTGCATCATACCAGAGTAAGTGATTGAGGACAGATTATACCATCAAAGATTGTTATCCTCATTCTTAGAGGAATAACCTCAGGTAGTGTTGATCTGAGACTGAGGCCATGGTGTTTCAAATCAAAGTTTGCATTCCAGCAGTGAAGTGGTTAGTCTGAGTCATGGATATCGGATCATTTCACTAAAATGACACATTCTTAGAGATCACTTCAAAATTATAATTCTCCTTGAACACTGCATTTTGGCATGTGACAATTCTACTCCTTAAGATGGCTGATAATTAATGTATAGAGCCAACAACAGTAGGTACCACGGCTCGAAAGCTCAAATAAATAAGGTTCTTCGATTATTAATGCAAGATTTTCAATCTAGTGCTTCTGGCTAGAGTATTGGTTTGCCAACCTGTGAAAATGGGATGCTAGCCTAGCTAGAATGAAAACACGTTTTGACACGATCACAATTCCCCCATCCATGACCCCTTTTGACCAGATACAACCCAATCTTATATTGGGCCCATCTAGTCCTATAAAAGGTTTTCTTGCATTGCAGTACTGTATAGCATAATGGGCTTATATTGGTGTGTAATGGGTCACGACAGGCATGCTGTAGCAGGATGTTCTATGCCTTTGCTAGGGTCTATTCTGCTTAATAGTGGGCTTGTTTTGGGCTTTGTTGGCATGTTGAGGCCTAAAAAATGATTTATTGGGCTTAATGGTGGTCATTTTAGGCCTGTAGGAGGTATTTAGCAAGCCCATAGAAGGGGATTTAAAAATAGGCTTAATAATAGGCTTGTATTGGGCCTAATGGTGGCCATTTTGGGCATGTAGAGGGCATTTAGCAGGCCCATAGAAGGGCACTTAAACATATGCTTAATAATGGGCTTGTATTGAGCTTTGTTGGCATGCTGAGGCCCAAAATTGATATATTGGGCCTAATGGTGGTCATTTTGGGCCTGTAGGGGGTATTTAACAGGCCCATAGAAGGGCATTTATTTAAAAATATGCTTAATAATGGGCTTGTATTGGGCTTTGTGCATGCTGAGGCTCAAAAATTGATTTGTTGGGCCTAATGGTGGTCATTTTTGGCCTGTAGGAGTATTTAGCAGGCCCAAAGAAAGGCATTTAAACATATGCTTAATAATGGGTTTGTATTGGGCTTTGCTGGCATGTTGAGGCCCAAAAATTAATTTATTGGGCCTAATGGTGGTCATTTTGGGCCTGTAGAGGTATTTAGCAAGCCCAAAGGACATTTAAACATATGCTTAATAATGGGCTTGTATTGGGCTTTGTTGGCATGCTGAGACCCAAAAATTAATTTATTGGGCCTAATGGTGGTCATTTTGGCCCTTTAGGGATATTTAGCAGGCCCAAAGAAGGGCATTTAAACATATGTTTAATAATGGGCTTGTATTGGGCTTTGTTGGTATGTAGAGGCCCAAAAATTGATTTATTGGGCTAATGGTGATCTTTTTGGGCTTGTTTAGCAGGCCCACAGAAGGGCATTTAAATATATACTTAATAATGGGCTTGTATTGGGCTTTGTTAGAATGTTGAGGTCCAAAAATTGTTTTATTGGGCCTGATAGTGGCCATTTCGGGTCTGTAGGGGTATTTGGCAGCCCAAAGAATGGCATTAAAAATATGCTTAATAATGGGCTTGTATTGAGCTTTATTGGTATGTTGAGGCCCGAAAATTGATTTATTGGGCCTAATGATAGTCATTTTGGGCCTGCAGGGGTATTTAGCAGGCCCATAGAAGGGCATTTAAACGTATGCTTAATAGTGGGCTTGTATCGGGCTTTGTTGGTATGTTATGGCCCAAAAATTGTTTTATTGGGCCGAATGGTGGTCATTTTGGGCCTGTAGGGTGTATTTAGCAGCCCCATAGAAGGGCCATTTAAACATATGCTTAATAATGAGCTTGTATCGGGCTTTGTTGACATGTTAAGGCCCAAAAATGATTTATTGGGCCTAATGGTTGTCATTTTGGGCCTATCGATGGTATTTAGCAGGCCAATAGAAGGGCATCTAAACATATGCTTAATAATGGGCTTCACTGGCGATTGAGGCCCAAAAATTGATTTATTAGGGCCAATAGTGGACATTTTGAGCCTGTAGCAGGTATTTACAGATACAGTAAGGACTGTCGCTGTTGTGTTTAATATTTGCATGTACCATAGTCAAACCCCCGACAAAACTACGGGTTTTTATCAACAAAAGAATTTATTTTTTTCCTTTCTTCTTTTTCCAATTTGGCATGTTAATATGTTTGAAATTACACATTTCTTTCATTGACATGATCACATAGAATGTACCAGGGGACGACCCTACCATGGGAAGAAATAATTAAACAATGAGAACTCCTGGAGCAGCCATGATAATAAAAAAGTTAACTAATAAAAAAAATAAAATTGATAATAAAAACATGAATTTTGCATCACCCAAGTTTATAGAGAAAAAAAATCCAAAAGAATTAACTGAAGGAAAATGAACTAGAGATCAATGCCATACTGATATACAATTGAAATGCTTAAAAAAATAACAATCAAATGGACTGATAAGATGAAGTTGAAAGAAGCATCCAAGGGATGGATGAGATACGCAAGTAGCATAGCAGTGCCAAAAGCATCAGCACGTATGCAATACACCCTGATCAATAGAGGTTCCTGCAAAAGACACAATAAAGCACTATCAATGTATAAAACAACAGAACTATATCAAGATAAAATAATTGCTCCACCAAACACAATATTAATTAATTATCATGTTCAACTACAGTAATCATACATACAGTAAATATATGCAAAATCAACAACTATGAAGAAAACAAAACAACTGGTCAATGAGGAAGAGTAGTGATGAAAGAGTTGATAAAAATATTTTATAACAAACACTCTTACGCCTGGACCAACCAATGTGGTGTCAGTGTATTGATTACATATATGCAGGTATCTGTCACAAATAAGTACAAACAATTTTACAGGTGAGAAGCACAATGATGTTATACAGAGGCGAGTACATATCAAAGTGCTCTCATATACATACATATACTAGATCTCGAAGAAGACTTGTTAAGAGGTAGGTGAGAAGCACAATGATGTTATACAGAACCGAGTACATATCAAAGTGCTCTCATATACATACATATACTAGATCTCGAAGAAGATTTGTTAAGAGAAGGTAAGACTTCACTTCCTCACAAAAACCAATTTCAACCCAAAAAAATAAAAAATAAATAAACAAAATAAATCCTCTTTGAACAAAATTTTTGCGCTTGTTTCCTCAGACTTCAACTACATTGTTGGAAAAAATAAATGCACTGATGCACACAAGTTTGAAGAGCTTATCAGATCTAAAATTCAACATAGATATAATAGATAATAGATAAAAAGTACCATAACTGGTAGGGGAAGGAGCAGGGGCCACAACCTGAGCCTGACCAAAGGCCATCAAAACAATGACAGCATAAAAACAAAGACCAAAACCCTAGAAATCTCAATTTTTTTCTCTTGTATATATTTATATACTCCCAATTTCTCTTTCGTAACCACCAAATTCGGTTCCTGATAGGTGTCATTGTGAGGTGCTATCCAAGGTTGGGATATGAGACAGTAGGGAGCAACCTAAGTCAGTAACTAAATTAAGTAGCTTTCTAGACTTAGCTGATTATTATTGGAGATTTATGGAAGAATTTTCTCGAATCACTATTCCATTAACTCATCTGACTCGAAAAGATACAAAATTCGGTTAGAGCAAGGAATGTGAGACGAGTTTCTAAGAACTCAAGAGGAGACACATTTTAGCACTTGTTCTGACAATACTATCAGGTTCGGAGGGATTTATCATCTACAGCGATGCTTCAGGCAGAGGTTTAGGATGTGTTCTCATGCAACATGTAAAAGTCATAGCCTATGCCTCTCGACAACTCAAAGAATGAGAGAAATTATCCTACTCGATCTAGAGTTGGCAACAGTCGTTTTCACGCTAAAGATCTGGAGACACTACATGTATGGGGAGAAAGTGGAGATCTACACATATCATAAGAGTCAAATATTTCTTCACCCAAAAAGAACTCAACATGCGACAACGATGTTGGCTTGAGCTGTTGAAAGATTACGATCATACCATTCAATATCATCCTGGAAAAGCGAACGTGGTAGCTGACGCGTTGAGTAGAACATCGTATGCGGGTACGAGTGCGATGCTGTCAACACAAAGGCCCATTTTGTATGACTTACAAAGGATGGAGATAGAGTTAAAGACTTCAGAAAATCAAGTGAAGATGACAAATATACGCGTAGAACCAGCTTTAATTGATAAAGTTAAAGTTGCTCAAGCTACAGACCAGGAGCTGATGAGTATGAAAAAGAAAGTATAAGAAGGTGCTATTCTAGAAGCAAGGATCGACGAAGAAGGAATACTTCGAGTCAACTCTAGACTTTGTGTTCCTAACGACTCTGATTTGAAGTATAAAATCATGATAGAGGCACACAATACACCGTTTGCAATCCATCCTGAAAGTACCAAAATGTATCGTGATCTTCGACATACATTTTGATCTTCGACATACATTTTGGTGGAGCAATATGAAGAGAGAGGTCGCGGAGTTTATCTCAAAGTGTTTAACTTGTCAACATGTCAAGGCAGAGCATTAAGTGCCAATAGGTCCATTGCAACCACTTGAAATTCCAGAATAGAAGTGGGAGCACATTAGCATGGATTTCGTTACTGGTCTTCCCAAGTTTTCTCAAGGCATAGATGCAATTTAGGTCATTGTCGATAGATTAACCAAATCTGCTCATTTCTTGCCTATACGAGAAATTTATTCACTTGAACGTCTTGCTCGTATGTACATAAATGAGACTGTAAGATTGCATGATATGCCAGTATCCATAGTTTTTGATCGAGACCCAAGATTCACTTCACGATTTTGGGTCACCAGAAAAAAGCTATGGCACCGATTTACTGATCGGCTTCGCATATTATCCCCAGACGGACGGGCAATCAGAAAGGACTATTCAAACTCTTGAAGATCTATTAAGACTCTGTGTACTAGACTTCAAAGGAAGTTGGGATAAATACTTGTCATTAGTGGAATTCTCCTACAACAGTTATCAAGCAAGTATAGGCATAGCTCCATTCGAGGCGTTGTATGGACGAAAGTGTCGTTCTCTAGTATGCTGGGACGAGGTGGGTGAAACAACGTTGTTGGGACTAGAATTGGTACGCATGACTACGGAAAAGATTCAAATTATCCGACAATGTATACAAACCTCACAAGATCGACAAAAGAGTTATGTCGATCTTCATCGAAGGGATGTAAAGTTCGATGTAGAAAATCATGTATTGTTACGTGTTGCTCCATGGAAAGGAGTTACGAGATTTAGAAATAGAGGAAAGCTCAACCCTCAATTCATTGGTCCATTTGAAATCCTCGACGGAGTAGAAACTATAGCCTATAGACTCGTTTTACCACCAAGTATGTCTCGTGTTCATAACATTTTTCACATATCTATGTTACGTAAATATGTGGAAGACCCAAAGCACATTATTGAATTAGAACCAGACGAGATAACCGAAGATTTAACGTATGAAGAGGTACCTGTCAAGATCTTGGATAAGAAGGGGCATATTCTACGCTCAAATGTTATACCTCAAGTAAAAATTTTATGGAGAAACCATGATATTGAGAAAATGACTTGGGAGTTAGAATATGAAATAAAAACAAGGTATCCTCATCTCTTCGACATACCAAGTACGTACATTGCTTTCGAGGACGAAATTTCATAAGGAGTGGAGGTTGTAAGATCCCAACTTTAATGAATAAAGATTTAAATTTCTCTAAATATTATTTTGAATAATAAGGTGATGATTTGATATAATGTTATAGTTATGGGTGATATGTGCAAATTTTACAAAGTAGGTAAGTAGTCATAAAATATTCGTTTCAAAGAATATTCTTTTTATCCGGGAATATTCATACGAAGGCGCAATCATTGGTGGACCACATAACTAATAATCTTGCTTGGATATAAAAGCGATGTAAATAACCTTTTATAAAAAATAACGGCAAGACTTTTACCGTTAAACTTTTGAAATACCCGGCGATAAAAGTATAGTAATACGCGTTGTACAGTAGCACACGATATTGCATAGTATCTCTGATTATTGATGCTTACGTAAGAAGTCACTCAATCTCATTCAATAATTGTCACAGTAGTTGTTGCATAGTATCTTATATTATTGAATTATTGATTCAATTATAGTCACAGTATCATCTGCACAATATTTTATATTATTAAATTTATACTTGAGGCGACACAATTATTCATATTATTATTTACAGT
This sequence comes from Panax ginseng, assembly GCA_020205605.1. NCBI lineage: Eukaryota > Viridiplantae > Streptophyta > Magnoliopsida > Apiales > Araliaceae > Panax > Panax ginseng. The sequence goes on along the minus strand of CM035140.1, from coordinate 4,372,105 downwards.
ATTGACAATGTCTAGAAAGTTCTGTCGAGGAAAGAGATTTGGTTATTTAATTGCGCGCCAGTAAGGAGAAATCCTTATCGGAAAGCCCCCTCTTTTCTGGGAACGATCTGGTTGTCAATATTGTGAGTTATAGTATTAAATGATGAATAATTGTTGAAATATTAAAAATGTGTTGATTGAATATAAATAATTTGTGGTAAATATTTATTCAATTTTTGATATAAACAGAGAGATTTGTCATGAGGCGTTTGTTGTAAGTTTGACTTATTATTCCATGGGGAGATGTGCTAATTTTTCGGACCGTTAGTTGAAGTTATAATAGTAAATCAATATGGACCGTTGGTTGAAGTTATAATAGTAAATCAATATGGACCGCTGGTTGAAGTTATAATAATAAATCAATATGGACCGTCAGCTGAAGTTTTAATAGTAAATCAATTTGGACCGTCCGTTTTAATAGTAAATCAATCTGGACCGTTTGTGAATTAGTTATTATTTAGTTCATTCTCTTATAAATAGAAGTTCATTCCTTCATTATTTATTACGAATTCACTGAATCTATAAAGAGAAACTATAAAGAGAAAGAAGAAGAGTATTCTGCTACTTTACTATTGCAGTATCCAATCTCCTACTAAGGAGGCGAGAATGTAGCTGGGACTAGTCGGGAAGTGGAGTAATGGTCCAATATGGTTCTTATAGTAATCCTCACTATTGTGTAAAATAGTGTGACAATAATTGTAATGAGGACTTTATTTGAATTTAGATATTGTCCACGAGACAATATTTGTATTAAAACTCACAACTTATGTGTTGCCGTATTTTGCACGACAGTTGTATAAATGAAGTTGTATTTGAATTATGTACCATGTATTTGACAACTCAGAATGGGTTGTGTGAACCTATTTTGGGGACGTCACATATTGCTCCAACTTGAAAATTTTCACACAAGATAATTTTAAGAACCCTCAATTTGTTAACAATAACCTGGAGCTCATGCACTTGCTCCAAAATAGGTTTATTTTGAACCATTTTAAAATTAAAATATTTTGAACAAATATTTGTTAGTACCTTCTTCCTCAACTTTGTATTTAAATTCAAGGCCTCCCATAACTCCCTTGGTGACTGAATATTGCTGTAAAAAACGTAGAGATGATCTGACGTGTTGAGGATATGTCCTTGAGCAAGCTCTTCATCTTCAGTTCTCTTCTTTCTCTGCTCCTTCAGTGTTTTAATTGCAACAGTGTTCGACTCCTGACCTTGACCTTCTGCTGGTTTTGGATCTTCTAGAATAGGCTGAAAGTTGGGGTCCAACACATACGCAATTTTGAGAATTATCAGTAGAAATTTCAGTTTGTCTTGCTAACGATTAAAATTATTTTTGTCAAAGCGATCGAGCTTGACAAAGTCTTGGCGCATGATTTTGAACGATTCTGTATCCATATGAATAAACACCTTAAGATTAAAACAAATTTGTAACACACAGAACGAATGGAACAGAAAGAATTTGGCACAGGTAGTTCATGTTCTTAAAGTGTTTATTGCCCCTTACCACTAATGTTTGCTAAAAGTTGTTGGCAATATACCTCTAACATATATGTCAAGCCTATATATATTCACAGTGATAGCAATTCACTGATGAAAAACTCTATTTCTGCTACTTTGTAAAGGTTGAAATATATATCAGAGAATAAGAAGATGTAGAGAGAAAAGGCAGTTTAATCTGGTTGTCTGGTTCGAGCTTTATTTAAAAAGATAGGCTCATGGCGTCAGACGCTGAGCGACGATGCGTATGTGCGAAGTGCCTAAAGCACCAATGCGACTTTGCGACGCGAATCCGGCCCAGGGTGCCGAGACCCAAGCAGGTGGTGCTTTGCGCCACGTCATTATGACCAGATCCAAGCCTTCCCTTTAGTACCACAATTAAATTAAACTATTCCCCTTATGCTTATAAAACACTAAATAATTTTACTCCTTATCGATGTGGGATTGAAAGGAAAATAGTTTTTGTAAAGAACAATGCATCTTTACACATACTCCACTTTGGATATAATTAAAATGCAATATACAGTAGACTATCAAATACACTTTTAATTTTATTTAAATTCAATCAATTAATGGGTTTAAATTAAACCCAAAACTGATCAACTCATAAAGAAAAGATGCAAATTAACATAAGCTTCAACAGCAATCTCAGATTCCAGGCAAGCGGGTATATTATTAGTATAATACTGAATTAAGTCCATTCACTTCAATCGTAAGTCAAATTTTTTTTTAAAAAAGAAAATGCAATTCAACGAAAGCAGAATTAATCTTTAAATCAAGACAAGAAATAAAACCCTATATCTAACTAGGGCTAAATAAAGTTAAGAGAAAGGAACCATAGGAGGATCGGGAAATGAGGACGAATCTAATTGGTGGGTAATGAAGAAGGCTGCAGCTGGTTCTCCTTGGAAGAAGATAAAGAGTAATCAGGAGGAGAATAGATAAGGGCGGCGATCATGGCTCCCGGAAGCACCGCATACCTGGCCACAACTGCCAGCTTCGCCACCAACGGCTCTCCCCTCATAATCGTCAACATTTTCTATCAGTAATTATCTTTCTTCTTCTTCGATTTGATTACAAAGCCAATTTTTCTGCTTTTGGAAAACTAGAATCCGTATTTAATGGCGGATTAGATTGGAACAAGTATCACTTTTTTTACGTCAAATGATGACGTGAGCATGATCCAGGTTGCTTGTTTAATGGGCTTGGGCTTAGCTATTGTGTTTTCAGAGTAGCCACCCTGCCTGCCGTAACTATTGCGTCCGTCCCATTCTGACAATTTTAAGTTACACCAAGTATATAGCATTTTAAATATTTCTAAATTTTATTTTTATTAATTTAAAAAATTATATTGAAATCTAACATAGTGATAAACTGTTTGGTATCGGGATGTGTAGTGTACCTCAAAGTAATACGTTAGTCGTATTTTTTGATCTTTTCGTTTTAATGGTTAAATACATTCAAGACATTTCATAGACTTAGGTTTTGTCAGGTTTTTTTTTTATTATCATCATATGTTACTTACATATGATAAATAACAACGCTACATTATTTTTGTGCTCATTTTGTAACTTCAGCATGCAACAATATGTGTGTACGTGAGCGTATATATAAGTAATGTTTCTACTCTTTTTTTTTTTAATTAATTGAACAAACAATAGGATTAAGATCATGGCTAGTAATGGCACATTCATGGGTCATTTACAAGCTCACCATTAATTAGCCAGCCATACACAGAGATGAAGAAGAAGATACAGTGCTTAAAATGATATATATATATAGAGAGAGAGAGAGAGAGAGCAATAAGCATATATATTCATACCTAACTGTTAGGACAGTCCATAAACAGTGGTTAGAAACTAAAGACACATGGGCAGTTTGTGCGGTTTTGGGGTGAGCCACTTCAATCATTTCTCTTGTTTCCTCACCAACTAACTAGTCCAGGGGAGGCGAGTTGTATTATCAGAACAGTCCACAACTCTTACAAATTGAAATGGAACCAAGAGTGTGAAACTTTAATGTGAAGTTTCCAGCATCCAGGTCTACAGAGTAAAGAAAAGAAAACCAGAAAGTTGTACCAATCTCTGTTTTCAGCCAAACATATGGTGATGCCAGCCTGCTGGAAACAAACTAACCACACTACCTACCAAACCTGCAATAAGTTCTCTATGACCCACTTGACTTCTAAGTTCTATCCTTGTCTCTTTCACAAATAAGAGAGAAAAAGAGTCACGAAATTCCCTTATCCTTCACATATTAAGCCCATGCAAATTTACTGGTTCAGGAAGCACCAGCTAGCAGCTATTGCCTCCATCATCCAGAATTTATGGCATTTTCTAGACCTCAAAAGCCTACATCAAACTTAACTCATTCTATTATCTTCTCTTCCATTTCCACCATATCCCTGCCTCTCCGAGCAGCAGCAGCAGCATCACTGACTCTGGCAGAACTCTATATTCTAACCATTCTTAATTTATCTTCTTTGCTATGGCAGGCAGAAGAAATTCAAATACCCAACTCTTGGATGAACTAGAAGAGCTTACCCACTCTCTCTACCAGTCCCACACTTCAACTAATCGAAGAACTGCCTCCCTCGCACTCCCTCGAGATGCAGTTCCGCCAATCCCGTCTATTGATGAGGTTGACGCAGCCCCAAACGAGAACAAGCTCAATCCCAAACCCCGGTCAAGGCGCATGTCCTTGTCCCCTTGGCGCTCTCGGCCAAAGCTTGAGGACGAAAATGAGCAGAAAGAACGGCAAAAGGCTCATAATCAAAAAGAGCTCCAGAAGTTGCCTGATAAAGAAACTTCTTCAGAAAAGAAAGGACTTTGGAACTGGAAGCCAATTCGAGCTCTCTCTCATATTGGCATGCAGAAATTGAGTTGTTTGTTCTCTATTGAAGTTGTCACCGTTCAAGGCCTTCCAGCTTCAATGAACGGTCTTCGTCTCGCTGTTTGTGTTAGAAAGAAAGAAACCAAGGACGGGACAGTTCAGACAATGCCATCTAGAGTTTCTCAAGGGGCAGCTGATTTTGAAGAAACCCTATTCGTTAGGTGCCACGTTTACTGCTCAACTGTGGGTGGAACACAGACAAAATTCGAGCCCCGTCCATTTTTGATCTACGTGTTAGCAGTTGATGCTGAAGAACTTGATTTTGGAAGAACTTCAGTGGATTTGAGCAACCTGATTCAGGAATCCATTAAGAAGAACATAGAAGGTACACGGATACGACAATGGGATACAAGTTTCAATCTCTCAGGAAAGGCCAAAGGAGGAGAACTTGTTCTAAAACTGGGATTTCAGATTATGGAGAAAGATGGAGGACCTGGAATTTACAGTCAGGCTGAGGGGCAGAAGTCTAGTAAAGCTCGGAATTTCTCACCTTCTTTTGGCCGCAGACAGTCAAAATCATCCTTCAGCGTCCCTAGTCCAAGAATGTCAAGTCGAGCAGAAGCTTGGACTCCTTCACAGGCAAGAGCAAGTGCAGATTTTGAAGAAATTGATGATCTAAATCTCGATGAACCTGCCCCAATACCTTCACCATTTACTTCTGCTCAGAAGTTCGAAGAACCAGAATCGAAGATGGAAGATCTAGATCTCCCAGAATTTGATGTTGTTGATAAAGGTGTAGAAGTCCAAGACAAGGATTTGACGGATGATGGACAATCAGAAGAAAACTCTGACAAAAGGTCAGTCTCAAGTGAGGTCGTCAAGGAAATTGTGCATGACCAAGTCCACCAAGCTAGATTGACAGAGCTTGATTTGATTGCTCAACAGATAAAAGCTCTTGAATCTATAATGGGACAAGAGAAACCAATCAGAACTGACGAAGAAACTGAATCACAAAAATTAGATGCTGATGAAGAGACCGTGACAAAGGAATTTTTGCAATTACTCGAGGATGAAGAGGCTAATGAAATTGATGTTAATCGTCATGAATTCCATCCTATGAAGCAGGAAGGAGCTGAAGATTCTGAAGATGCCGAGTCAAAGGTTTTTCTCCCAGATCTTGGAAAGGGCTTGGGCTGCGTGGTGCAAACCAGAAATGGAGGCTATTTAGCATCTGTGAATCCTCTAGATACTTTGGTGGCAAAAAAGGACACTCCAAAACTTGCAATGCAGATTTCAAAACAATTGGTTCTTCATTCAAATCAATCAATGAATGGATTTGAGCTATTTCAAAGCATGGCAGCCATCGGCTTCGAAAAATATAGCTCTGAAATATTATCTCTGATGCCCGTGGACGAACTTACAGGTAAAACGGCAGAGCAGGTAGCTTTTGAAGGAATTGCTTCAGCAATTATCAGTGGGAGGAACAAAGAAGGCGCTAGCTCTACTGCTGCTCGTACCATTGCTGCAGTTAAATCCATGGCAATTGGAATGAGTACTGGAAGGAAAGAGAGGATTTCAACAGGAATTTGGAACGTGGGTGAAAACCCAGTGACAGTGGATGAGATTTTGGCTTTGTCAATGCAGAAGATAGAGAGCATGGCAGTTGAAGCACTAAAAATTCAGGCTGAAATGGCCGAAGAAGATGCCCCATTTGATGTTTCCCCTCTCAATGAGAATATAATAGACGGTAGTGAGAAAGACAAAAATCACCCTCTAGCATCTGCTGTTCCACTCGAGGACTGGATAAAAGATAGCAGTGTGGCCACTTCCAACTATGAAGCTGGGGACTCAGAAACTATCATAATATCTACAGTTGTACAAATGCGAGATCCCTTGAGGCAATATGAGGCGGTGGGGGCTCCTCTATTAGCCTTAATTTATGCAAAACAAGCTGATCCTGACAACTACGGGGAGGAAAAGAAGTTCAAAGTAGTAAGTCTACACATTGGATGTTTGAAAGTAAGAAATGGGGGAAAGAAGAATGCATGGGATAGTGAGAAGCAGAGATTGACTTCAATGCAATGGTTGGTGGCATATGGACTCGGTAAGGCAAGGAAAAAAGGAAAGCGGGTGGTTTCAAAGGGGCAAGATTTATTTTGGAGCATTTCCTCGCGTGTAATGGCCGACATGTGGCTCAAACCAATGAGGAACCCAGATGTCAGATTCACCAAGTAAAGAAAATAGCTTTTTCTTTAAATTTTGATGTATATTAGTTTTTGCTTGTATTACATTCATATATACAAGGCTGAAAAGGGTGGCCGGAAAGACCAAATTGACAATGAAGGCACCATTCTCCATCTCCTTTTCATATTAGAAGCAACTTGTTACTAAAATTCCTAAGAAGTGAGAAACTGGCAGCTGTAAGTAGCCTTATTTAAATAGTTTCTGCATCTTTCATTACTCACAAGTTTTCCAATTTCTTTAAATAGATATATTTAAGTTTCTTTCGTATATTAATTTGGCTAGTGCCTCTTATAGTAAACAAAATATTTGACGCAATTGCAATGACATGTATTAAAATAACTAGCCAGGCTATGAGATTAGTGAATACAGCTATGTATAATATATTACCAGTAATCTCTGCTAGAGCATGATCCATCCTTGAAATGGTGGAAGCAGTTTGTATCCCTCATAACCCTTTCATTTTAAAAGATAAATCAACTGTATCAGCAAGTGATGATCACGGAAAATTTGAATAGTCTTCATTGTATCGGATAGGCATCCAAATCCAAAATTGACTGCACTATCCTCACTGTGGTACACCCCTGGCCCAAGAGGATCAAATTCATTAACACATCTACTTGTCTTCTTTCTTCTTAATAATTTTCTTCAAAAGTTATTCAATCTGGTTTAACCCCTTTCCGCACATGGATATAAAGTTTGAGACCCTCTTTCCAAAATCTATGTTGTATATATGTGGTTAGCACTCTGAGCGTCTTCACACTTTGCATACATTGTAACAAGAGCATTTCCTAAGGGCACAGAGAAATCATTCCCTTCCCGATCTTGATTGCATATTCATAGAGCTGTTGCCCAAACGAAATATCCTTTAAACTAGAACATACTCCAAGAACAGTGGTCAAAGTAAACTTTTACATAACCCGAGACGAGCACAAGCCTTCATCGCAAGAAAAAAAAGAAAGAAGAACGGTTCAGGAACACTATTTCCATTTAAAATCATGAAAGCGAAAACCTATTTTGGAAATAGCCAGAGATCCTCGAATTCCATAAACACCATCTTAGGCATTTCATCAAATAAATGCTCCTACGCTACCCAAAACACCTAACCCTTGATAAACCCAGAAAGGATCATTAATCGAGCAACAATTGGAATACATGCGTGTATGAGATGGTTCTGGAGGAAAGCTGAAGAGATTAAAAATGAGTTGGGTATGAAGATTATTTTCTAATTGCCCAATTGCAAATTAGAAAATAATCTAGGTCTGAAATTCAGAATTCGTTGGTCCCATGGCTGTAGAAGGTGGAAATCTATCGGAACTGTATCAGAGCTCCAAGAGGTTGTTGTTGAAGAGTAGGGACGGCTTGGAGCGCCTCGAGCGTCTAGAATTTTCCTCTTCTACAACAACTGTCGACTCGCCGGAGTTATCGTACGCCGTCCAAAGAGATATCGCTCAGATCTAGTCACTCTGCGCCGATATGGATCGCCACTGGCCAGTAATAAGATAATAGTTCATTAAATTAGGGGTTTCAACTTCGTCTCCGACCTTTTCTGCCCCGCCAAATTTCAAACCTCCCCAGCCGAATTCTCTGGCTTTGATTTCTCGCTTGGGCACTGGTGTTGCTGTTTCTGGGTATGAATTTCTACTATTATTTAACTTTTCCCGTTTTCTTTCGTTCACTGATTTTTGTTTGTTCTTGTCTTTGATGGCTTTTAATTTGATAGCATTTTGTGTGTGCGTAAATGGAATGTCATCCGCATTGTTGAAATTTTAGTTATCTTTTTCTAATCATTGTATTAATGCTTAATTTCCTATTCAGAATGTCACATATTATATTTATTGTTGATATATCTGGTTAATTCCATATCCACTTTTTGCATTTTCACATTTTAAACTGAAGATCTGAAGGAACATGCACTCTTAGAAGTCTGGAAAAGTATGCTTCGAGATCTTTTATACTGTTCTGCATTCTTCTGAAGTCAGTGCCATGTTGGGGACAAGTATTTCAATATTGCTCCCTCTTGTTTCTAAAACTAGTACTGTTGCTTTCCCCTTTTCTTTCCCTTCTTTGTTCACACTTTCTGTACTTCATATTTTATTCTCTAACTATATCATAAGGGAGGATAGTTGTATCCTAAATTTCTTTCTGAGACTCTGCTGAATGTTTTGCTATGATTGGTCGAATGGGAAAGGTATAATGGTATTCAACTTTTTAAAACTTTAATTATGCAAGTTTTCCCAACATGTATATGTTGATGCCTTTAGATGGGTGTACTTGTGTATATAAATTTTTTATCTTCCTCCCAAAAGTATTCCAAACTATGAAGTATAGGTACGACTCTTAAAAGTTAAATTGTTGAATTATTCGGTATCGGTAATCAAATTACATCTTACAAAATTATTTGTATTTGTATTAATGTGGACGTTACACGTTTGTTTAGTAGCATTGAACAGTCTATTGTGATTTCTTCAGGGAAGTTCGTACTTCGTATACACCATCAAAACTGCCTGCAAAACCTCTTGAACTATGGGCATTTGAGGTTAGATTGTGGTTTTCTTATTCTTGTTTGATTTCGTATTCCAACACATATGGTTGTAGGTCGAGGAATTAAATTTAAACATGAGGTTATATGATTGGTCATCATGATCCTTCTGCAGTAGACTACTGCAGCTATTCTTTTATCAGTAGATAATTATCTTTTTCTTATCTTTCTGCCTTCTCCGTTTTGCAAAGTTGTGCGTGACGTACTCGTTTCATAGGTAATACAGGTAATCTTGATTATTAAGAAACATAAGCACATACTTTTGACTTTTAAGTGTCATTTGTTGCCTGTCCTGTTTACTCTTGTATAACTTAAAAATTATCATTGTAATGAAGTACGACAGTATTCAGTTTTATCTATTGTTACTCATTAAATTAATGATTCTCTCTTTTCCAATTCTGACTTCATGGTCATGACACACAAACATCAATTTTTATGCCAGTAATAAGATAATTGATGGTAACAGGAGTTTGGGTCAGTCGTTTTCAAATCTTGGAGACAAAGTGTTATAATATTGCCACCAGCCAGAAAAGTGGTAGAACAAGTTAAAGAACAACTGGTGTTCACCTTATATGTTTGATGGTATAGAACATAATGGTTCATATTTAACAATGCTTGGGTGCAGATATGCTCAGTACGGTGACGTCTCTCCTAAAATTGATGTCTATGCTTTTGGGGTGGTTCTCTATGAACTTATTTCAGCCAAGGAAGCCATAGTGAAGGCAAATGGTTCTGTTAACGCCAAGATATTCTGCCACGTCCCAATCACGTAAGACGCCTTGATCCTGCACAGTAAACACGGTAAACACCACAAGCTTGACGGCTGTTCCGTCGGGGGGATAGCTCAGGCGTGAGAGTCAGTATGTGTTCACAAAGTTAACAATGGAGGAATGTAAGGTCTAGTGTCAGAGAGAGATAATAAATCTGGCCGTTAGGTGTGTGTGAGAATATGAATGTGGAAATGTATGAGGGCATACCTCTGAGGCGATGGCTTCCTTGTTAGGTTATACTCCTTTGCAGGATTATTTGTGCCCTTTCACTCACTATTACCCCGACACACTCTCCCGATCCGATGGGTTCTACCGAATCGCATGTAGTCTATCCACCGCTTTTGGCCCTTGTTTCATCACTGGTTTGGCCATTATGATCCCATCCACATTAATGCACGGCGGAGTTTTAGTCAACCGTCATCCTTTTTCATCATTCAGAAGTCAAAGTGACAGATATTAAAATATCTAATGGGTCGATCCAATGAAATGACCCGATCTTAAAGGTTAAAATGGAAATAATATGGTGATGGTGGGCCCGGTGACTCTCACTTGATTAATAATAAAGGCCCAATAGATTGATTAAATGAGTAGGCCCAATATACCCTACCCCCGAAAGAGAGGAAATATCATGACCCAACATTGCCCCTAGTTTTTTTGTTGAATGAATGTTTAATAGAAAACTATAAATGGTCCATGATATTTTACTAAAAATCCATAATAAGAACCAATTGAAATGTACATTTATCATTTGCTCACGAACCGAAATGAGAAGAGATCGAGAGCCCAAATCAAAAAGGCCTTGTTTATTAAATATCCGGACCCTAACCGACGCTTCCCTTTCAAATTCTAAATCATTACTAACATTTAATGTGCATGCCTTAAACACTGTGTAACCGTCAGTATAAAAGATAACTTTACCAAATTTGACAGTTTTACCTACCCATTTGAAATTCGAGCGCCTTTTGAACTTTCTGCTACTCTGAACTCTCTTTCTTTCTCTGCAAACCGTCAAAAATGGCTTCCCAAGACTCTGAACAGAATTCACCCATACTGGTAACCCCGATTACCATCATTCCATCAAACTCTAACCCTCACGAAGGGACTTCGACCTTGAATCCCAAGGGGTCGAAAACCGACAAGAACCCCCTCCCAAAAACTCCCAAAACCCCCTCCGAATTTTACAGGAACACGGATCGTTTCTCGCACGCCAACACTCCCTCTATCGTGACAGAAGCTGAGTTAAAGAGGATTCGGTCCAGGTACCACATTCCGGATACCCATACGACTAGGGTTTTTAGATCCGGCGAGAAGATGTACTAACGGCCAGAAGGTTGGACGGCCGTTCCTGTGACCTTGCTTGAGAAGGGGATTAAGTTACCTCTCGCACATTTTCATAAAGGACTTTCTTGGGGTTCCCAGGGTGGGGTTCGCCCAACTGGTACCAAATTCTTACATTCATATTTTGGCCTTCGTGGCCTTCTACCATGAATTGGGCGTGGAGCCTTCCTTGGACTTCTTCACCGTATACAAGATAGTCTAATCTAGGGAGAAGGGTTCAAGGCCATTAAAGAACACTCTCCAAGTCGGGAGAAAGTTCGAGAGGCGTTATTTGGTGAACACTCCTTTGACGATAGGGGATGGCACGAAAAAGTGGTTCTACGTCAAAGGTCCCGACATTTCTTCTTTCTGCCGAATCGGGCCATCACGGAGAAGATCTCTGACTTCTGAGACATTTACAAGAACGGAAGTTGAAATGATGGAACTTTTCGACAATTTCCCAAGGAGGAGTGGAAGTATGGACTCCTCTCAAGCGAGCATGGTTATATGACCATAAATGTAAGTATCGATCTATTTTATATGTATCTGAATTTTTGAAAATGCTTTTATGATGTGGATTCTAACACGTAACTGTTTGGTTTATGCAGATCTTTGATCGAATCGAGCTCTTTAGAGATAAAAGAGTTCAAGATTTTTGTCCCGGAAGTCCTCTAAGCTGCTGAGACTCGGCCAACAGAGCTACTCCCAAGTCGAGCCGACCCGGAGATACACTGTGATGAATTCAAATCAAGAACCGAAGTCGATGAGGTTCCCGTTCCGGAAGAGACCCTCCGGCCTCGCCAGAAGAAGAGGGCCATTAGAAAACCCAGATCAACTCCTCTCCCTAGCCCTTCGGAAGCCACCCCAGAAATTGAGCCAACTACAACATCCATTCCTCGACGAGGAGGCTTACTCGATCGTCCTGATCGAAGAAGCATCCTTCGGACCAAAAAGTTAAAAACCAAGATAACTCCGTTGACCGCCGAAGAGCTCAGGGTGCCCCAGTCTTCGATCATCCCCACCTTCGTGCCCCCTGTAGAAATACAGATTGCTGAAGAAGGTGATTAGGACGAAACAATTCCAACGCTGTCCAGGAAGAAGAAGCGTACACCTGACAGCCATCCAAGCTCTGCCTCGGCCGCTTCTCCCCAAGAACCCATCCCAAATAAATCTCCTTCTCCCGAAACCGTGTATGCTGAACCTACTTCTCCCGAGCAACCAGCTCCTTCACCGGAAAGGTCGAGACCTTCTCCCGAACAACCCTGGTCCTTCGTCGTCGAGTTATCATGCCGAGGCCATGGGGTCTCGACTGCGTGCCCTAGATTCAATGCAAATTTTCCTTCGACCTCTTGGGGCCTTCAGATGCGAACAGCGACGACCATCGGTTCGATGATCACACAGACGGAATCTGCTCGATGAAGGGATGAGCTATCCCGCTAAGGTAAATAACCATTTCTTTATTTTCTATCTCTCTTGTTCTTTCGCTGGATATCTGGGTACTTGACTCGAGTATCGTTTGAACATATCGCAGGTTAATCTTTGTCTTCTGACGTTTATATCCAAGACACATAAATGGGGAGACCGAGGAAGATTTTATGAGACAGAGATCAACGTCTTTGAAATCGACCTTGCTCGAGAAAGAACCGATCATAAGACGCTTTCTTCATACCATCGACGGCCTCCAACGAGACTTAGATCGAGCTAAGATAGACTTGAAGACGCGTCGACGACGAGCTAAGGGCCCTGAGGATGGGTTTGGCAGCATCCGCCCAACCAATGACTTTAATCGATCGACGCCTACTGGTCAAGAAAAACTACTCAAGGCCAAAAATGAGGAGTTTTCTTGACCAAATCGGCTTCAAGCGATTCAACTTAGGCGAGGCTCAAAGCGAAGGCCCAGGACGAAGAAATGGAGACATAAGGCCAGCGCCACAAACTTCGTCGTAAAATAAAGGAGCTTGAGGATTCGGGGTCCTCTTCTCGACCAAGAGTCGCAAGCGAATTCAGTGCAGAATCTGAGGATTCGGACGAACTCAATGCCGAGATCATGAAGGTCTATTCGGAGGGTTATGAAGACTGTCGGGAGCGAGGTAAAGAAAAGCTATCTGTCTTCTTCACCGGATCCTATTTCTTAACTCCGAGGACGAAGGTGGCGCCTGAACGTTCTTCCTGCTTTTGTTCTAACTATGTAAAAATTTAACTATTTAAACTTTTTATTTTTTTTGGATTATTTTGAAATTTTATATATGGACGCCGACGGTGTTTCTATATTTAAGTAATTAGTTCATGAATGAATCGATCGAATGAATGTTTAATTTTCTTGATGAATCCGCAATTTACTTAATGGTGAACTATGTTTTCGGTTAGTTTCTTGCTGCAAGGTATAGATATAAGGTATTTTCTGGGGCGGGCTTCACCAATAAAGGAGCAGAAGAAAGATATGTCTTTATGTCTTGGAAGGCGTCTTCACATTCCGAAGTCCACTGGAATGTCTTCGCATTCTTTGGCCCTTTCAATGTATCAAAAAAAGCAAGGCACCTCTCCGCAGATTTGGCGACGAACCTCCTTAAAGTCTGCAATCCTACCAGCTTAGGCGTTGAGCGTCCTTGAAAAAGCCGAGGAGTCTTCATATCAAGAATGGCACCGGATCTTCTTCTTTGATTGGCCTCGATACCCTTTGGATGACCAGATATCCCAAAACTTTCTGCCTTGCACCGAGAAAGTGCATTTGGCGGGATTGAGTCTCGATTGACGATGTCGGACGATCCGAAAACACTCTCTAGATCGTCCAAATGATTACGAACTCGCATGCTCTTCACGATCATGTCATCTACATATACCTCCATGTTCTCCCCCAAATTACTTTTATCGAAGATGAAGTTCATCATTCTACGGTAAGTGGCTCCAAAGATTTATAAGGCCAAAAGTCATCTTCTTGTAGGCATACACCGAACGGTGTGTAATGAACGCTGTCTTTGGAATGTCCTCTTTACGCATGGATATTTGATGATAACTCAAAAAGCATCCATAAAGCTTAATGTCGTACCCCGAAGTGGCATCGATGAGTTTGATCGATATGGGGCGGAGGATAAAGTCCTTCTGACAAGCTTTATTGAGGTCGGTGTAGTCGATGCAAACCCGCCATTTTCCATTCTCGCTCGCACTAACACCACATTCGCCATCCACTCGGGATAATCAATTTCATAGATGAAGTCGGTAATTGCAGACTTTGCGATTTCTCATCAATGATCCTCTCGTCGCTTTCGGTAGCAAAGATCCGCCTTTTCTGCCGAACTGGTTTCTTCGAGGGATCTACATTCAAATTGTGCTCAGCTATCTTCCGACTAACTCCAGGCATGTCCTGTGGTTCCCATGCAAAGATATCCGCATAGCAGCGTAAGAGTTCCATAAGGTTTGTCCGAAAAGGCTCTGGCAGACCCGAACCGATCTTTACAGTCTTGTCTGGCTTTCCGATGATCAACTCGATCTCCTCTGTCCCACCTGCAGGGATCACCAACGCTCAATCGCTTTCTCTGTGAAGGTTCGATCTCAATCGCCATCATCTGCTTTTCGTTTGCGACCCTACCCCGAGGAAATAACAACATTCCAGTAACATCGTCGGGCCGGATCCAAGTCCCCCACCACCTCTCCTACTCCATGTGCTGTGGGGAACTTGATTTTGAAATGAGGGATGGAGGTCACGGCTTGGAGAAAGCGGTCGAGGTAGGTCTTCCCAAGATATATAAGTAAAATTTGAATCTACATGCACAACATAGAATTTTGCACATTATTTCTACTATTTGGGTCTTGTCAAAGATAACCGGGAGTTCAATAGTGCCTGCGACTTTGACCGGATCGTTGCTGAAGCCGTATAAAGGAGCCTCCTGCCCGACCTCTATTTTCTGCCCATCAAGATGCATTCTCTGATAGGCATGGGCATATAAAATATCCACCAGAAGATCCATTGTCTATCATCACGCGCTTCATGTCCACCGAGCCCACTTCATATTTGTGATCACCAAGGCCCCTCGTGTGGCTCGATGGGCTCCGAAGGATAATCTGCGTCCGTAAATGATATGACGGTTCACTCGGAATGGTCTGCATCGATTTTAGGGGAGCATCATCATCATGCCATCGTGGCCATCAATCCGGTAAGTCCTTCTCTTCTTCCCTATCAACCTCCGTACAGATCCACCGGTTATCACATTGATGACATGCCTTGGCGGCGGTACTGGAGCCATTTGAACCGTCTGAACAGTACGGTTAATATTCTGCTGATCATTCGCGGCCACATACTGCACCAATAAGCCATCTTTAATCTTCTTCTCCACGAAATCTTTCAAATTGCAACACTCGTTAGTGTCATGACCCGCGGCTTGATGATAGCCACAATACTTACGAGAGTTACCCTGTCCTGTTCGGTAATTATCACGGGGTGGCTCGAAGAAAGGTTGGTTTCGATTTGATCCGAATTACCGATCTATCGATGTTCGGTTTGGTGTAGACCTTATTCACCTTCGGGTGAAATGGGGGACTACTCCGCTCGCTCGTCGCCAGAGTTATTAGATTTCTTCGAATCGCCTACGGTAGATCATTATACCCCCGTTCTCCTTTGATCAACTTCGACCTTGGGAACTCTGCCTCTTTCAATGGTCCGGAAGGAGGATGCTTCAGTCGCTCATATCATCTTCCACAAAGAATATAGCCTTACGCTTTGTCGAAAGGCTTGGCCAGCTCTTCTGGATGGTGAAACATCAACTTCTTCACCAACTTCTGGACTTCACGAGATCCAAATTTATTCTGAACAAAAACCTACAACTGGAGATCATTGAGGTCGACACACGACCGATTACTTCTCTGAACCTCTTTACATCTTGGACCAAAGATTCATTGGTAAATCACGGATCTGCGCTGAGAACCCGTAGCTTTCTCTTCTTCGCCATTTCTAAAAGCGGGCATGGAACTTATCACAAAGCTTCGGTCCAAGAGATATCGAATCGGCGGCAAAGTTCCCAACCATTGTCTCGCATCTTTTCTCGATGTCGTAACAAAAGTGTGGCACTTGGCGAAGATCGATGAAATCATAATAGTCCATTAAGCCGGAATTGAACGCTTGGCTATGGTCATAAGGATCCCCGGTCCTATCGTAACTTTCCATGCGAGGCAATTTTTTAGTGATATCTGCCTTCTCTTTGAGAATATCTGAGGAAAAAGGGAATGCCTTCTTTCCCGGAGCGTCCTTCACCTGTTGGACCTCAGCCAGTTGTTTTCTGAGCTCTTTCAGCTCCTTCACCAGAAAATCAACGCCTTCGGGCTGTGGGGAGACCTCTTTCTCATGAACAACATTCTGTCTCTGAGAGGATCGACCTCCTCCTACCGATCCCACTGCCCGGGTGGGACTTCTTGATCTACTCCGGTGTATAACTCTGCCTTTATGATGAGAATGGTCACGTTGATAATCCCTTACTCGATTTGGGCACGATCTCCCTCGACCGCCTCTCTTTATGCGTCGTCTCGTCTCGATCTTTGAGAGGCGACCACCAGTGCCTTCTTCGAGGCCACGGAATTTCGCTTCTCGATCTCCTCCTACCACGAGAACGATCCCTAGATACATGTGCGGAATGCTCCGGCTCCTTACCCTCTCGCCGTGACACCTCCTTATGCCTACTCCGCCTTTCGGACTGAACATGGCTAGATGCTTCGTCCCTTAATTCCGCCACCCGAAGCATTTGTTCGGCTATATCTTCTCTTTGTTTCAACAGAGCCTCCAAGGCTTTATCTGCTTCGTCCGCCATCTTCGCCAACTTGGCGGCTCTATCTTCCTGACCACTTCTACGATAAGTCTTGGTCGGTGAGCCTTCCGCCTGCCCTCGACCATGATCTCGCTCCTTATCCGCATCGAAAACCAATCTTCGTCTGGCCCCACTATGGATCTTCGGACGAGATCCCCTGAATTATGCTTAGAGTCCGTGCTCTCGTGAGCACTTTTAGAAGGACCCAGACGATCCTTTACCGAAACACGAGGCGTTGATTTAAGCTAACAACCATCGCCGCCTTTCCGGGCGATCATCCTTACTCCTCATCATCTTCCGGCGAGGTTAAACGATTGTGATTGAAAATTTTAATGACCACTAGAACTCAAAGCCCTCCTTCTAGCGCCAATGTTAACGTCAAGATCTTCTGCCACGTCCCAATCACGTAAGACGCCTCGATCCCTGACAAGAAACACGGTAAACACCACAAGCTTGGACGGTACATTCCTGGCTCGGGGATAGCTCAGGCGTGAGAGTCAGTATGTGTTCACAAAGTTAACAATGGAGGAATGTAATGTCTAGTGTCTAGAGAGAGATAATAAATCTCGGTCGTGTGTATGTGTGAGAATATGAATGTGGAAATGTATGAGGGCATACCTCTAGACGATGGCTTCCTTGTTAGGTTATACTCCCTTTGCCTGGATTACTGTGCCACCCACTATTACCTGACACACTCTCCTGATCTGATGGGTTCTACCGACTGCATGTAGTCTATCCACTGCTTTTGGCCACTGTTTTCTACCGCTGGCCGGCTATGATCCCATCCACATTAATGCATGGCAGGAGTTTTAGTCAACCGTCATCCTTTTTCATCATTGCAAGTCAAAGTGACAGATATTAAAATATCTAATGGGTCGATCCACTGAAATGACCCGATCTTAAAGGTTAAAATGGAAATAATATGGTGACTGGGCCCAGTGACTCTCACGGATTAATAATAAAGGCCCAATAGATTGATTAAATGAGTAGGCCCAATATACCCGGCCCAAAGAGAGAAAATATCATGACCCAACAGGTTTCATGCATGAAATTCTTCTATTGTTGTTTTGTGATGAAGAGAGTTATTTTTCTGATTGTGCGCCTGTACCTCATCTCTCTTGTTCATTACAAGCCATAATACGAGTGCCTCTATGAATACTTTTTTGTGTTTTTCTTCAACCTTTTATTTTAGAAGTAGCTGTGCCAAGGTCTTGTTAACACATGACTTTGCTGTCCACACATGGTTGACTCAACAAAATCAGTTAACTATCCTAAATGAAATTATATTCGTTTAAAACTTTAGTAGGGTGCTGAAAAGTTAATTGCAGTTGTTTTGAAGCAGAGTATATTGCCTATAGGTCACTTCAAAACTAATGTGGATGTCTTGCATCATTTTTATGACTGGTGTTTTTGGGCAATTTTGATGCTTAAATTACAAGAATCGCTTCAAAGAAGTTCAATTGGTCATGCTACAGGTATGGAAGAGAAAGGCTGAGCAATATTTATCTGACTCTGGGGTTCCCTACACAATTATAAGGTATGCTCATCATTCTTTCTTGTATTTTCATAATAAGAAGTGATTATTTGAATATGGATGCCTAATGAAAGTTCAAGATAATTTTTGTGATAAGGTGTCATTTTTTTACTCTTTCTTTCTCATTGCAATTTGGGATGAAAAGGGGTGAGGTTCTATAGCACCCAGTGTGTGTTTTATATATATATATATATATATATATATATATATATATATAAAAAAAAAATTGCCTTTCAAGATTAAATAGGCTAACTGCCCTATTTATATTACAAGCAGTATTTTAAAAATTCTTCTAGGTCTGCCAAGGCAGAATTGATCCTCAGCCTCAATTAGACCATAGTCACTTACGTTGAAACTTAATTACTTTCAACTTTTTATTTTAAAAATTATTAATTGCATTGTCCTTGACCTTGACCTTGACCTTGACATTGTATTTTGTTATTGTTTTCTGATGTATGCTGGTTTTGTTTATTTTTGTCTGAAGTCTTGGTATATCATCATTTTTGCAGAATTCTGGATCCAAATCTGTGAGCAACATGGCAAATTTCCAAGCTGCCTGGAAGTATCTTCTTGGTGCTTCACTTTTAGAAACCTCGAAATTCGAAAGTAGCAAACATGTGGAAATAACTCAAATTCAAATCTGTATTGTAGCACTATACTTTCTCAAGGAATTGTTTTACCTAGTGTAATAGAAAGAAAGTAGAATATGGTAACTAGAATATATTTATTTTCAAATTGGTCCGATATAAATTCAAGTCTTATGCTGTAGTTGGACAGGACTAAATGTGCTAGCTGGAGTTGGGCTTCTTTCTACACCTAATAAACGTTGTGTAATGTGTCAATAGACAACATATTTTACAAAATTAACGTTGTCGCTTGTTAAAGTAGAGATCCAAAAGCGTTGTATATATGAATCAATTACAACGTTTTTTAGTAAAAAATATTATGGAATCATACTATCTACAACGTTTTCGCACATTCAAAGACTTAATGGAAAACAAATAGACAACATTTTTTAAGAAAAAATTTTATTTTGAAAACTTTATGAATGCATTTTTATTTTATATATTTTTAAAATAATAAATAAGTCATAAGTTTTGTACGATAAAACTTAAAATATTATGTTATTTTAATAATACATTTTTTTGTTTTAAAAAGATATATATTCACAATACATGTATATAAATTAAGAAGAAAAAAAGTATAAAAAAGAGGATAAAAAAATCTTTAAATTATTTAAAGATAATTTAACCTGTCCTGCTGTGTGTTTGAATTTTCTTTAAATTATTTAAGATAGAAATTAAGTGCAGTATCTATGTATATATATTTTGGGAGTATAATTAATTAGGAGCTTGATATTTTCACACAAGGTCATGTGAGATAAATGAAATATGAATATAGTATTAATCTAGATTTATATTGTGTTGACAATTTAAAGAAAAAGTACTACTTTTCTAAAAAAATATATTTGATATGATACTTTTAACAAATTCGCCTATGATAGGAATAAAGGTGGTATTCTGATCCGGTGATCAATTCAGAGATATCTCCAAATTTGTAAATTCTTAAACTTATTTAATTTGTTACAAAACATAAGACTCAATAATAATAATAATGTATTTTGGAATGAAGGGAGTGTTTTTCAAGTCAAGTAAGATATGGTACTGGAAATTAGTCCGTCTTGCATAATAAAATGATACGGATAGAGCCTTTTACCTGATAATTACTATGTACTCTATATAATACACAACTGTACTCATGTAATGTAATGTACTGTACTGTATATAGTACCATTTGGACCACCTAACTAATTTATAAATTTGAGTTCCTCGATCTCTATATTAATTGCATCCCTCCTGAAAGATCATTTAATTGTTTTGTGATACTTAAGATCCTATACTTGTCTACTTTATACTGCATGTAAGAAGATTGAAATTAAAGCCATAAAGAAAAACTAATGATACCACCACCAAGAGTGGTCAGATCTTCATGCATGCAGTTCCCAGCACGTACAACCGTGACAGTTCGTTCATAGATATATCACTTCCTTAATTGATGGGCTTATTTATAGTAGACTATGGTTGCCGCCGGATTGGATGTTATTACCATCAGAGGAGGGTGAGGATGAATGTTCTCCGACAATGTCAACAGTGGCAACAATATTAGCCGTCTGACCACCACCACCATTATTCATGTCACGGATATGTGGATGCATTGGGGAATTTTCAGGCGAATCAGATGGGTCCCCACCTAAAGTCCGAGTAGCAGTTGCTGCGGGCTTCCCATCACCCTTCTTCTTATTCAATGCATTCTTATGCCATGACATCAGTGCTTTGCTAGTTTGCTGATCGAAAATGGACTTCTTCATGGTTGATCCCATCTGAAAATTCAAGACTTAAGACCGTCCGTTGGTGAAGGAATATATATGGTAAAAAATACTAGTTAATTTCATTTTATCCCTATTTCCTCGATCTCCATTATTCCCGCGGATACTAGCAATTTATAATCCACCCATTCTTCCCTAAAAAAATATTAAAGCAGAAGGATATATCATGAAGAAGGCCAGAAAGATGTACCTGCGTAACGAGGGCATACAGGGGAAGGGTGATGTAGCTGCACAAAACTAAAATTCCAACCCTGCCAAATAAATCAGATAAGAATGCATGTTTAATGCAAAATGTACCATTTCTATTGCATGCTACTATAACATTACGGAAGCACTTAATTCTTTGACCAAAAAAAGCACATTCTTGAAATTAATTAATGATCAGCAGTTAATTTGTCAAGCTGGAGCTAATTGACTTAATTTTTAAGGGTTTGTGCAAGTTCAAGGCAGAAGGTATAGATTAATGGTACGTAGAAGAAGTATTTCAGCCTAGTCTTTTGGAAAAGCAAGGGCGGATAATCAGACTTACCCGATGACTACTCTCACATATTGAAGAAGAATGTGTTCATGAAAGCAAGAATACAACCCAAACTCATACTGCATCAAGAAATATCACTTCAATTCTTACAGTGAGGAGGTAAACATATATATATATATATAGCTAAGGACGTAGGAGGAGATCAGTTCATTACCCATATCCAAAAGAAATATGTTATCTCGAATGCATTCTGAACATATATAGGTTAGAAAAGAATACAAGGAGCTGGTTAGTACTTACATATATATAGAGGACCTTACAAATTTACTAGTAGTAATATTTAACTAACTATGCACTTTTCGGTTCAAAAGAAAGACAAAATAATTAATATTCCATGTATATACGAGACCAATTAAAAGGATAGAATGTACGTCTCGTCTCCCAACTAATTCTGTCATATTACAAGTCATAATATAATGATAGACATGCATCCGCAGAGAGGAGGCAAAAGCAATACCTGAAAGAGTGTGAGATGAATGAGATGAAGAACTAGCTTAGGCCAGCTAAACCAAAAATATCTATCAGAAACTTGGACAAGAGGTATGCCTTGGACTACAGCATGTCTTTCTTGAATTTCAACGGCCATCTGCGTTATAATTGCTTGAAGCTTTGTCCCAACTGATAAGATTACCTTTAACCAATCCAATGTTATATATAAACATATTGCAATTTATATATGCAGAATAAAAATATGGTACGTACAAATAGAGGCATCACGGACAGCCAAAACATAGCCTGCCATCCTGAAAGAAATTGAATGAACTTAAAATACATACATACATACATAAGGGAAAAAAAGACAAGAATAAATGGAAGAGATGATGTACCATCAACGTTAAGAGTCAGAAACAGGACCGCCGAAGTCCATAACACTGGACTAAAGTATCACCAATATTACAAGTCATATGGGTACCACATGATAAGCAACACAAGATAAATTTGTTAAAAGAAACCAAAAGTTTTACAACTTTACAATGTGATTAAAGAATACCTGATTCCCACAATTATCTTGAAATCATCTTCTAATGATCTTTTGATGTATTTTTGAAAATCAAACTTACTTCCAGGTGCTAAATGAACCTATAATTATATAAGAACAATTCATTAACCCAATTACAAACAGCTTTAATATTGTTTAAAGCACCAGAAACTATAGGTAAACTATAACAACTTACTATAGAGATAAACTCCGTTTTGACAGCATTGTCAAGTAGTCATAAGCTTATTATTTATTTTTAAAGTTAACAGACCTAATAAACTGCCGAAATTGAAGCATACCTGAATTATAACCAGGGTTTAAAGTTAAAAAATCAAGTTTATACATTTTGAAAACTATAAAATGGGTAAGTGCTAACTTAAAATTTAAAATATTTTCTAAAGACCAAGACTAGTAAGTTTTGATAGCATAAATTATACTTATTTGTTTTAAATTATAAGATTATTATTTATTTTTAAAATTGGTGCAAACAAGTTCATTCAGTATTATATCATTTCACAAGTTTAATATTCAAAGGTGGAGCTAGCTTTTGTTAGACAACAAACGAAATGGAAACAAATAAAGAATAATACGTGGGAATTCATTGTGTTGACCTTCTAAATATTTTCTGATAGGCATTAAAAACTTTCAACTTCAATGGTTGCTAAGATATGTTAGCTATGGAGGATTTTGTGGAATAGACCAAGTGTTCGTTTGGTAATTGTTTCTGCTTCTATATTTTTTGGAATCTGAAGCTGAAAACCTTGTTTGCTAACTAATTGTTTTTGCTTCTGAAAAAGAGGAAGCAAAACCTCTTTTGGCAACAAAAAAGTGAAAACACCAAAATCTTGCTTCTTCAATTTTGACAACACATGGAGCCATCTAACTTTAATTAAATCCATACATCGAATCTTGTTAATAATAAAATTTAGAACTTCAAATTTCTATATTAAATAAGATAAAATCTAATATTTAAGCATAGTTACAGAACAGTGTTTCATGATTTATATTTTCACCTATAAACAAGTGAAAGTAGAAACATATGAGAACATAATTAGAAAGTAGAAACATGAAAGTAGAAACAGTTACCGAACAAACCTTAAAGTTTTTCAGCTATTTAATTTTGAGTTGCTGAATTATTGTTGTTATTATTCATACTATTATTATTACTAGTTCTATGATTACCATTATTGTCGCTATTACTTCTATCTGTGAATGAGTGTAATGAATACCTACAATTTCAACGTGTAGATTAACCAGCAGAACAAGTTACATTGAATTTATGGGTTACCAAATCCTTTCCTGATGATTTCACCTTCTTGGAAATAAAAAGATCAGGTTGACACCAAATCTTAAACTGATTGTTTCTGAGGGATGGAAAGGCATAAACACAAGCCAACACACTGATATGCCATCACATACATTTGTTGTGTAAAATAAAGAACTGAGTTTTTAATAAAGTTTTTCAGTTTACTTACAAAATAAAAGAGGATTGGTGTTTTTGTCCAAAAACTTGTGTGGCCTTTCACAAAAGACGTCTCATGTGTAAGCCTAAATCTCGAAGGATCTGCATGGTAAACACATATAACTTAGCAATGAAGAGTATTGAAAACCCAGAAATGAACCAACTTTATGGCAGAAGTAAAAAAATAGATTAAGTTAAGCCATCATCCAAGAGAACACCATTGCTCAAGTCCTGATCATTAGCAGTTTCACGTTCCCAATTCTTCCACTTACGAATCTGTACAAAGAGGAGAAAGCATAGATGACAAAAAAAGAACTGAACATCAGAAAAGAAGGCTGTCAAAGGGGGTAAGATCATCTTCATGACTAGAGCAACCATGATTATCGGAGAGTTGCTCAATGTAGAAAGATTAAGCTCATCATGAAAGAAAGAAGGAAGTGAATTTAGGAGTGAAGGTTGGCTCTCTTCATGACTAGAAGAAAAATCATGATCATCTGAGAAAGTTGCTTTGATTAGAGGATCATGACCATGTAACTCTAATACACCTTGCCCCCTTTGATTTTCTTTAGTAACTATTAATCAAAAAATTGACAAAAGCACTTGAAGCACCTACCTTTGCCCTCCCGAGCAACATTGTTATGGCACTATAAATAACATGAAACACTGCCAAAAAGAATATGAAGATATGTAGTTGATGTAACCCACTGACAGATATAAGCGGCATGTAACCCTATTCAGAAGAATGCATCAGTTAAAATCTGGTAGAACAGAATTTTATAAGTCACTGCTCGTAAAACTTTACAAATGTTGTAGAAGCTATACCAAATCATGATATTTACATGAAAGTTCAAAGTGAACTTTAGAAAATAAAAGATTTAAGTGTTTTTCATTTATTTTAGTCATGATGCAGGTCTGTTTTCGTTTTCTTTTTCTTTTTTTGGAAAATTTTGAGTGACCAACTTATGTTGGCCATGCCTGCAGACACCACCATTCTCTTTTGAGATGTAGTAATATATGATTATATGGCAATTTCAGAACTACCGGACATGATGGGGAGCATAAGAAGTGGTACAATGGTTTGATGTGTCTTGATATTTTTATTTTCATGCATCCAATAATATCAGTCATAAGAAAATTTGGATGCCCACTTGCATGCTAGTGTTGTTGATGAATAAATTTAACAGTCTACATCACCTTACATTCGAGTCTGACCTAGTGAGAAATCCGGATACTGGATAGGTGCAATGGTGAACTACTAAGAAAGTAAAAGCAAATAACTTCGTATCTGACCACACACCGATATTCATGACTTCTCCTTCCCTTTGACCTACAGGTTTCATCTTATGCATTCTATATATATCGAATTCTTATGTTCTGTTAAATTTGACATTTTAGCAGGTGGTAAGCTGCTCTACTTGAAAGGAGAATTAACAGCATTAATTTCCCAACAGTAAAAAGTTTATTTTTACATCAATGGAAGCAGTTCAGGACGTACGTACTTACCTCATGGCACTTAGACATACTACTACCTCCTGCTAAAATTCTATGGTCATTCCATAGAAGCCTCCGATTATGCTCAGCCCCACCTTTCAGCTGTTCACCCCCACCTTTAGGTTTACCCCCACCTTTATGTTCACCCATACCTTTATATTTAGATTCACGCTTCTTGCACGGCAACATTGTGTATGCATATTCTTCAGGAATACAGAATTCGGAAATGTAGTTCTGACCAAATGTCAGAAGTAGGGATATGAATCCTAGAACCATGAGCTCTGCAAGAGTTAATCAGGAGAAGGATCGGAAGCTGGGTCACTAATTAAGAAGCACAGAATAATACTAATAATAACTTGAAAGACATGCAGTTGAGAAAACTTCACGAGGATAGATAGCAGCTGGAATTAAAGAAAAGTCGGTGGCCTAATTAATTACCTCCTTTAATCTTCTGAAGAGCTTCAAATAAAGCTTCCTTGTGCCTTTTTTCAAAATACTGAAAAGGAAAACATTATTACTAATTAATGTCAGAGAGCTAAACCAGCAAGGTTGATTGAGATTTTATTTTATTTTCCAATTGAGTTGAGTTTTTTGAATCAACGTGCGTGGAAAACAAGAGAAAGATAAACCCTATATCACTAAATCTATCCATGATCAAAGTGCTTGATCAATGGCTTAAAAACAAAACGTATTAGCAAGAGAAAAAGAAAAGAACGTTTATATATATATATATGCAGAAGCTAATTAGATATCCAGTTTTGTGTCTGTCCTAATTTTGGTTAAGACCTATATATTATAATACACGGCAGCTAGCTAAAACAGTTAGTTTTAATGGAATCCCAAGAAAAAAAGAAAGGAAGGATTTTGCACTACTCTCTTGTAAAACAAACATATATATATATATAATCTAATATATAGGATCGAAACAAATAAAGAAAATTTTCATCCAAATTAATAAAATCTCGTTTCTTGATTAATATCCAATGCCACAAATAGGCTTATCGGGAAGATAAAAATGAAGAAATATATATATAAAAGGCATGTGAATGTTTATTATATATAGCAAATTAAGAATAGAATTGATAATGAGTACCTCTCCAATGTGATGCAGAACTTTTTCCAATAATATAGATATTATAACAATAACTGAACAAACTAAACCAACTGCCCATGTGGGTGTCTGATCAAGCTCCCTCGCAGAAGGATTCGATCCTCCCGCCATTTCTTGTTTAACTCAATTCAACCGGCCTCTAAGGAAAATGCACATGTATCATTGGAACCACAAAATATAGAGGAAAAGAAAAGCTAATTAGGAGATGATTGTGTTTTGTTAATTGCCAATACCGGCTTAATTTATGGTTTATTATAACAACTGAACCCGGGCAGAAGAAAAACATGGCAGTTGGTAGTCTGGATTAATATATTGTGAAATTCCTCATGGCCGTGGGTGTGGCAACTAATTGCCAAGTTGCCCCTAAAACAACCTGTTATCGAGAGTATTATTAGGAGTTTAGTTATATGAATTGAAAAATGACCGCGACAAAAAGGAAGGGAAGTTAATTGTCAGCCGCCGAAAAACAAAGAAAAATGCAGTCCAATAATGGTAGCAAAATGATAAAAGAGGGGAAACAACTCCCAAAATGATTGTACACCTTTCTTTCCAAAGATTTTAGCTTAATTTGTCTAATTATAACAATAGAGACAATATATATATATATATTATTTTAAGGAAACGGTAAAAAATTAATATTTTTATATGATCCCTAGTGAGGAGTGACTGGGTCTCACCTCGTGTGAAAATCATCATTTTAACATATAGTGATTACATAATACCACTATACTACAACGAGACCGTTTTAAAAAACCTAGTATAAACTTCATCTGCATGCTCAACCATTCAAATGAGTTATGATATTAGGTTGTTTTTTTTTGTTATTTTCCTTTCCTTATTAATTCTTTTTCACTCGAGTTTTTAAAAATTATTGCCATGTCTTTCATCCAATTTAAAGTTGCACATAATGATTAAAACGGTGCCCTGCCCTAGAATGTTCAGATTGAATTTGAATCGTGGCATAAATTGGTTAAAATCCATCTTTATGAGCTGCAAAAGATGAGGAAACAAAACAAAACTGAAACAGATACAAGTAGCAAAATCTTAAATCTCTATCTAAAGAAACAATTTGATACTATAAAATGTCAAGGCAATCTAGAAGAGAACTGGTGTTGCTGAGAATCACTTGGGACAAAAAACGGGAAGCTGGCCATCCCTCCTGTGATCCACCCTGCTGATAATAACTTGCCGCTGAACTTCTCTCAGAACCCGCAGCTAGTGAACTAGCACTTCTCGTGCCTCCGCTGAACTGTTCGTTTACAAGCGGACCACCAAAGAATATAGATTGACCTGTGTATGTAAGCTCAGTTCCAGGAACCTGGGAGGAGGAGGAATTAACGTTTCTGGTGGCAGAGCAGTTTGATCCCAATATACTTACACTGAAGGCCTCGTGTTTTCTGCAACACCCAAGTTGTTTCTCCTCATTGGTACTTGTGCTACATTATCGGAAAGTACAGTTTCATTCCCATCATTGACTTTTGCTGACCAAGGAGATTGATTTTCTGATGATTGATACATTGGGTTGAAGTGATCTGCATTTGAAGTCCGCTGCTCTAAGGGAGAAAGTGCAAGGTTGGGAGGGAGAGGACTGCTCAAGTTACTAATGCTGTGATCACACGTTTTAATATCTTCCCTACTAGTGCGACTGGGTGGATATGAGCTTTCGGAAGCAGATCTAGCATTTCTTCCACGAAATCCTTGATTGGTACTGGTAGGACTGTTTCTGCCACTCACATTGCTACTAGACAAATAATCAACGTCATAGTTTTGATGTTTGGTACCGAGTGGACGAAGAACGGATGACGAAGCTCTAGCCTTGGCACCTGCTTTCACTGCCTCATTGGAATCCAATTTTGCAAGCTTCCAAGCGCTGATTCGAACAGGACGTTGTGGTATCTTTTTACCCTTGTCAAATGGATGAACTGTATCTAGATCAACAGTGGATGGTAGGCGACCTGGCTCCAGATGAGGAATAATCTCATCCTGCTTTATTGATATTAGCAATGTATTAATAACAATATTATTCTCGGTACTGACAATATAACAAATTACATAAAATAGTATTCCCTCCATTCCAAAACTATATATACATTTCTAAAATGACAACTTCTAATGATAATTGTAGGTACCAAAATGCACACTTAGTACTCCATTAGCAAAGAATTTAGTGGTGGTGGTCTGATGCTAGAAATGATAACGAAAGTAATTTCAAAATTAGGAATATCATGCCACTTCATAGTCCTAAAGTATAAATGTGCCACTGTTTTTGGAACAAAATAAAAAGAAAAATATACCTCAAATTTTGGAACGGATAGCAAATCTTACAATCTTTTTGAGATAAGTAACATAACGTAGTAGCATTTATTTATCTTGAAAACAAAAGAAGTGACTGCTATTAGAGTGAGTGACAATTTAAGCTTCAAAATACCTGTGCTTACATTCAAAGGAGATTCTGAGATTTCCAGGGCTGAGTAGTCCTTACATTCATTTGTTTTACGGTTAACTTAAAACCTGTGCTTTCTCATTAGGTCAGCAGAACACCTGTTCACTGAATATAGTATAGCCTACTAAAACCTCTCCGCATTTGAGTTTACATGAGAAATGCAACTGTAATGTTGCTAATGGGGAAAACAAAAACGTACAGAAACTTCATAGAGATAAAAAAATATTGGTAAATTATGTATATACTCATCTTAATTGAATTTGAAGCATAAGTCAAGTCCCAGAGGTATTCAAGTTTGAGTATTCAGTATCTTAATTTATATTATAATATTTATTGCGGAAGAGCTATATGTGTGTTCCATAAAAACAATCTATAACAACAATGAAAGACCCATAAATTAAGTAATCAAATAGCTGCAGAACTGTCAAGGTGCCCCATCCTTAGTAGTGAAACAAAAATAAGAGGTAGAAGAAGTAATTCAGCCTAGAAAGGTAGTGAAACAAAAATTATAAGAGGTAGTGAAACAAAAATAAGAGACGGTAGCTGGCAAATCATTGTAGCACATGGTAATGGACTAGAAAGGCACAAGAAAGGGTGCCTTTGAAGGTTTTTCCTTTCCAACAATTTAAAAGGAATGGAAACAATGGGGTGGGAATACCTGGTGGTCCATAAAGATTCTTGGAGGGGTACACCAAGCGCCCTTATATTGCAAGCCCATTCCAAGAGAGCTTCTTCCACTAATGGCAGTCACAGCAGAGATTGTTGGTGAAGAATGAAAACTTTGCTGATCTCCACCATCTATAGAGGGTCCAGGAGGTTCACTTTGGGTCCTCATGGCAACAACGTATTCATATGTTGTGATACCCTGCAGAAAAAGTTCAGATGGCGTTGCTTATATTTATTTAAGCTATTGCAGATAAAGAGAGAGGGAAATCAGAGAAACACACCTTACGAATCAGAATTATGTGGAAGAAGAACAGTTCTCCGAGTGGCACGGTGGCCAGAAAGGAAACAACTGTACAAAGAGCCTAAAACAAAGGAACAACCAATTAAAATTGTATGATTCAGTGGAAACGAGAATCACTTGAGAGCATCAATGCAGCCTCAAGAAATATGATCATTCACTTTGAAAGATAAGAGACTGCTGAAGAAGAAACAACAGACCAACTACCAAAAACTTGGAAATGTACTAGAACTAATTGAAGACCTATACTTCATAGTGAATATAAAACAGAGGTGAAACAAACTATGGCTATCACAGCTCCAGGCAAAATGCAGAAGACCTGCTGATACAATCTACAAAGAGAGAGAGAGAGAGTACACAGACAAATTTCCTGGTACATGAAAGGAAAGGGGGAAAAAAGTGCCATAAAGAAAGAAGGAAGACAATGTACCACTACAGTAGCAAATGGGGGACGAGTAAATCCATCTCCAAGCTTCTCAGAAATTAGGTGTTCTGTAGCTTTTCTCTCAACAAAGCATCGAACAAGGACAGTAATGCCAACTCCACACTCAAAATGAGCTGAACACAGACATACAAATGCATGTGCAAGTAAACATCATAAAACAACTTGAGTTAGCAAAACAAAATAGGAATAAGTAAAATGGAGCCTAATCAAAGAAAAGTGGAGAAGAATATTCAAACAAGCATCTGGATAATTAAATTTTACCCAAACGAGACTCACTGCCATAAGGCAAACAAATGTGATATAATTTTTCCTTCCTACACAATTATTCAACCACTGCATCACAAATACAAGGCACAAAGTAATATTAGACATAAGAATCGAAATTTAAAAAGTTGAAAATTTTGCAGAGACGAACTGCCAACTATAATTTGAGTATTTCATTATGTATAGAAAAATGTAACCTACTAACAACTTAATCACACTCCCAAACAACAACAAACAAAAGAAGTTACTAAATTCATTCTATGACCATCCATTAGATCTTTCTAATAAAACTTAATTCCAGCTAAGCATATTAATATTGCAAAAAAAACTTCAAGACTGAACCAAATACAAGCAAAAGAAATTACTAATTCATTAAATGACCATCCATTAGATTTTTCGAAAGATGACAGAACGAAGCTCCAGATAAGCATATTAATATTAAGTAAAAACTTGACAGTTCTTTTTTATAGAAAAACAACCAACAACGAGACGGTCATAACCTCGACTATATGAACCTTTTGAGTTTTGAGTCTTTTGACGAATTGTAATGTGAACTTACCCGGCAATGATGATCAAATCCATCAACACATTTGTCACAACTGCTGCAATGTTTGCTGAACTTGCGCACCTGCACAATAACCAAACAAGTATAAACATCAATTAACTCTTATTAATTTCCAAGACAAGACCCGTAAATTATAGATTCTGATAAACAAATAAAGGATTAGATCAGATTTAAGAAAAAGAGACTGAAATTTAGAAGAAGAAAAAATATAGAAGCATTTTGCAAGCCACCATTTCAAAATTTGACAGTTACTATATTAATTGTTGATATCCTCCCCATCTGAAATTTCTAGCATCTAGACATGTGGACCACCTTGTATATCTTAAGCACAAGCAAATATTCCATATGGATGCAAGTCCACTGAGATCATTAATATCAACCATGTGTTGAAAAGAATTGCATTACAAAGAATTGCAATAAATTTCATCATTGAAAAGGTTAAAGTACCTCAGCATTGCATAATTTGCTGCTGTAAAAGATCTTCATCTTTTCGGCAATCTTCCTTCACAAAACAACCACAAAAGAGTCCTCGAACTTTTGAACAACAAATTGAAGTATTCTTATTTGATTTTCCTCCATCTCTCAATCTCACATGGCTAGGCACTCCTGCAGAAGATGCATTCCATTAATCACAAAGCTCTTAAAAGGAAAATTCAAATATCGTTGCATAAATTCATTATAACCAAATCATCACCTTATGCTGCCTTCTTCACAACAAAACACAGAATCTAAATTGTTACTTAACATTGGAAACTCCCAGAAATGTTATTTTATTGTTTTTCTGTTCAAATAGTCAGTGATCATAATATTAGATGATGTTATTGCTTAATGGTCCAATTTCTGATTTAGACTGAGGTTCACTAGATAGTGAGTTGATGTCTAAGAACACATATTATCCCATAATTCGTTATACTGTATTCAGATCACTAACCCGGAATGTCTCTGTCATTGTGAGATCTATAGGTTGATGCCTTCTCAGTCTCAATCAGAATTCCGGGATCTGCAGGATCAATAGTTGTGCATCTAGCATAAAGTATAAATACACATCAAGCCTGCAAGTAGTGACACGGAAATTAGAAAGCAGTAGAAAAGAGCAATATATAGCACTGGAATACTATTAAGAAAATTAAAAGAGAGAGAGTTGAATAAAGAGGCTTTAAATTTCCTCACCAAGAAGGAATATACACCAATAGCCACAAGTCCTTTCCAAGAAAAGGAGCGAAAAATGCATAAAAGGCAACAGATAGCACCAAAAATACTGTTATTGCAACCACCTGTGCATCACAGAGACATGAGTAAGAGCATGCAGGTACAGATCATCACTGTATCAAGAAAGTCATCTGAAGAGTTAGTTAAACATGGATCCACCAACCTACAGTTTTAGGTCAGGCCTCTTAAAACAAGATTAAAACTTAAATAATCATCATATATTCACAAAGAAGATTGTTGAAAACTCGCCAATATCAGTTGTGACACAGAGTTAAGCTTGCCTAGGCAACAATGACATTAAGTGATATCTGAAGAAAGATGCAGTTTCAATTGATAGTCTTGCACAGTTGCATGAATTCTTTTACAAATTATCTTATTATGATTTGAAGTAATTATGCTTCCAATCAACACAATATATTATATAGGCATCATAGGCTAGGCTTCTACTAGAAACTCAGCAAATGAAGAATATTCAAGTAAGTCGATGAACTTCAGGTCAACTTTTAAATTGATAGTATTTTTGACAAAAAAATAAAGCTTATGATGCCTCTT
This sequence comes from Panax ginseng, assembly GCA_020205605.1. Taxonomy (NCBI): domain Eukaryota; kingdom Viridiplantae; phylum Streptophyta; class Magnoliopsida; order Apiales; family Araliaceae; genus Panax; species Panax ginseng. Next base: position 4,339,126 of record CM035140.1, on the reverse strand, counting down.
CCTAGCAAATGACTTTATTGAAGGGAAAAAGAGTCCATTGAACAAAAATACAAAACTCAACTAATAGGGAACGTAAAAGGCAATCGGAAGCCCTTGCATCTACATTCATAGTATAAAGATTACAATCGCTTCAGGAAATATAATCCAAATAGTTCAATATCAGAGACAGGTCTTAGAATTTAATGATACACTACAAAAAAGAATTGATCTCTGTTGGAACTTGTGACTCATAACATAGAAGCTACTGGAAAAGGCTAGTGTGGAGCGTAGCGAGGGAAGGTAAGGTGCCATCATTGAGTTCGCAGGCGCCGATAAGAGTTATCGCCACGTGAGGCTCGCCCACGGAATGCGGCGCTGACATCGGGCGGTATTTTCTGGGTTGTTTTTAGAAAGGTCATTATGGGTAATTGAACATAATGTGAAGTAGGGTTGGAATAGGATTAGTAGGTATAAATACTATCTATTATAAAGCCCTATGTAACCAATGAATCATCAATAAACAACAAGCCGCCTGTGAAGTACCCAAATTGGGGAACCACGTAAATCTCTGTGTGTTATTCTTAATTCTCAATCGTTTGTGTGCGTGTGTGATCCTATATCCTAACACTGGTATTCAGGTAATTAACAAGTAATAATCAGAATTTCACGCTAACCTGCTAATGTAGAGTTTAAACAGAACCATCATAATTCAATATATAGACACCAATAATCTAAGGATCTAAAATAAAAAAAACATTATACATCTTTGGAAAAGTAAAACAAAGAAGCAGCCTTAAAGTGAACACAATAGCAACCTAAACCCAAGAACCCTTATATCAATTCATCAGACAGCAAATGAGGCATGAGATAATGTACTTGAAACGTGTTAGCAGGCAGTTCCCATCCATGACGCCTAGGCATGATTCAAAACGGGTCAATCAAGAGTTAAAAATAACTATTTCTAACTAAACCCAAAATCAAAAAATGAATCATAGTCACAGAATGATCAGAAGTTAGAACTACTGGTTCAGAACTGAGACAGCTCTTCGTTTTCTCTATCCTCCGATCAGGGAGGACCGAAGGTTGTGATGAGTCAGTGACATTTTAATCTCGACCCAGAAGTTTAAAACATAATTTAAGTCGACCCATTTACTTAATTTTCAGTTCTAGGGTTTGTCGGGGATCGATTTATCAATTAATGATCCCGAGAAGAGGAAGATGAGAATGAGGAATGTTTGCCCTGGTAATGTTTTTCAACAGCATGTTCAGTTAATTACTTTATTTAAATATTTCCATTGCCAATGGACTTGAAACCAGAATGACTAAAAGAGACGGATGTCCCCTATCATTAAATTTCCATTTTTGTTAGCAAAACAAATACTTCTTCCTAAATTATAAATTAGTATTATTCATTTTTAAAAGTTTAAAGTTAAAATGATTCATTAAAAATAATAAATTTATTATAAATATTATTATTTTTTAATATTTTATTGACTAAAATTAAAAAAAAATTAGTTAATGCGATATAAATTATCTTTAAAATGTCAATAATAATTTTATAATTATAATTAAAATAGATAAATAATTTTTATTTTTCACTTGTAATCCATTAACTCGTATTTGTTACATTTATAAATTATATTATACGAAAAATTGTTTTAATTATAACTTTTGTCTAATTAATCACAAGGGAAATATGTTTTCTCTATTCCTGTCCACAATCACATGTATAACTGATTATTGATTGATGTTACAGGGATAAAACATTGTTGGTGGACTTTTAACATGGAGAAGATAATAGATTTTATGGTCTATTTGACTTTCTAAATGGATTGCTTCGTTCTACGCAAGAACTATGGTTGAAAAGTTTTATCATCTACCATATGTTCTAAATCTCTCGATTTATTACTCGATGAAGGCTATTGATAATTTAATTATCTTTAGTCATGATATTATTTATCGAGCTAGTTGTGCTTTCACCCTTTTTGCTTCACAATTCTTTTCGGGTAATAAAAGTGTAGTTGAGTCGAGTGGGGGATAACGGGGAATGAAATATGGTCTATAATTTGCTGAGGGTGAAAGCGAACCCAACGTTGGAAGGGTGTTTTGTCACTATCATACAAGATGTCTAATGACATACAACCTCGTATCATCATAAGAGCGGGGATGTCTTCATCCACTCACGAAAGATATATACGAAAGACTACCTATATAATCTTGGTGTTTGTTTGAAGTATAATTCTCAATTAGAGACAGTAGAGATAATGATATGTCAAGAGAAGACTTACCATTGGGAAGAATATGATAGTAATCTTCTTATTTTTCTTTGGGGTCTATTGGGTCAACCAAAGATAATTTTGTGGCTATATGATATCTATTATAACCTAGACGCATGGCCTCCCATATACGAAGGTTTCCTTGAGCACTTCCCAAAGATTTTAATCTCTAAAACAGTTTTTGATTATACCTTTATGTAAGGTGTCACTGTGAGGTGCTGTCCATTGGGACATGTGTCACATTTGGTATATATTTGTATCCAAACTCACATCATATGTGTTGTTGTATTTTGTACGACAATTGTTGTAATAAAGTTGTAGTTATTTTCTGTGGCGACCCCAAATCCAGGTACTTGAAACCCGAACTCGGTTCTCCACGATACCATTTCTTTAAGCTGAATAATACTAAATAATAATACATTCGAACTTAATTTACATACATCAAAGTTTACTTCCCGTATATGTGACCTTCAAATACATTCCTTATAATACCGACAATAGATTCCATTGTCTTTACTAACTATAACCATTAACTCATACTAAATCTCATTCAATGAATTTTTCTTTTCCCTTGTTCGCGTACTCGAGCCTTCAGTCAATCGTGACGTGAATCGAAAACATTTAATTTAAGCAAGGATGAGCATTTGAGTGCCCATCAAGTAATAACAATTATATATATAAGTTGAAAGAATATAAGTATTCTCTTTCCATAACACTTCTACAACGAATCGAAAGTTGTGAAGTAATCAGATCGATAAAAATTCACATAACAATTCTCTTTCAATTTCTTGAAATTAGGCTCCACCCATGAATAGGGTTTAAGAAACATACTATGAACATGGTTTTCATTTTCGAAAAGGTTTAGCGAAATTCATCCGCGAAAATATAACTTACGGCACGAGGGTGATCACCCGTTGTAGTATCAGATTGATCAATACTACATAACTCGAACGAAATTCATCATTTCACCCTTTGTCCGTAAAGGCAAGCAAAAATTTTTCCCATTATCGGGATGTTCATAAATGCACGGTTCCAAACCCAAGGTTTTAATCTTCTTTCAACAATAATATGTAATTCAACATATATGTATACGGGTAATTGACAAAGGTATATCAACATGTGAATAAATGCTATGATTATCCAGTGGGACACTCAGTATAACCATTTAGAAATCAACTTAACATAATATATATCCGAGCTAACATGTTGATAATCAAAGCGTACAAAATCAGACAAGGGAATAGAATAATTACGAAACTTCTTATTCATGTCCATCAGCATAAAGGAAATGCAAAGGTAAGATACTTTTCGATTCACGATTATAAATCTCAACTTAGGTCAACCTATCAATAATCGGATCATTCGCTTCGATTAGAACAATATATCATAACACATAATCTTTATCTATTACGATTGACACATAGTCTAATCACGTCATCATATAATCGCAGGTGATCATACTTTCTATTCTATACTTTTTTATACATTTTTCAAATATCTCACCCATGCTCTTACGTAAGTCTTTTTCTTTCTATTATAGAAGTCTCGACAATTTGTTAAGCGTGTTAAAACCTTTTTATCGGGTAAATCTTGAGTCTAAGACTCTTATTACTATACCTCAACATCTCAGAAATATCGGACATTTTACTTTTAATCATTTTTCAATTTTCCGTAAATTGAAAAATTTAAAATAAATCAAATCATCACTCAAGGGGCTTATAGTGATATAACTGCATTACTATGGGTGCTCTTCATCAAATCCTCGGACTTCATAACCTTCTCTCAAGTAAGCTAGTTTGGCCATTATAACTTTCAAACATCTAATCATAATTAAATGATTTAAACATCAAACAATTCTATTATCATTAATAATTAATTAATATTAAATTATTAATGAAACCATTACCAAAATATAAAAATTATTTATAATAACTCAAACTATTTTTAAAACATTTATATTACCCTTAAATGATTTTTAAAACAATTAAAATTATTTTTAGATAATCACCATTAATATATAAATATTAATGTATTATTCATCCAAATATTAAAAGTCATTAATTATAACTTAAAATATTTTTAAATCCTTAATATCCTCTTTAAATGATTTTTAAATAAATAAAACCATTTTTAAACTATTTATTTAATAATAATTATTAAATAAACTAAATATCATTAATATTATCTTAATATCATTAATATTAAATTATTAATGAAATTATCCTTTAAATATTAAAAGTTATATTTTATAACTTAAAATATTTTTAAATACCTTAATTTCATTTAAAATAATTTTTATAATATTAAAATCATTTTAAACTAAATTATTTAATATAATCATTAAATAACTTTAATATCATTAATATATAATTAATTAATGAAATTCATCACAAAATATTAAAAGTCATGGGAAATAACTTAAAATATTTTCTTATACCATAATATAATTTTTCATGATTTTTCATGAATTAAAACTATTTTTAAATAATTTATTTAATATTATAATTAAATAAATAAATACCTTTTATATTCTAAAAATATTAAATATTTATGAAATATACTCAAAATAATTAAAAACTATTTTTCAGACTTTAAAATAATTTTTCATAATTTATTTGGTATTTTAATAATTAAAATCTAATTTTTCTAATTTTAAATCATTTTTCTGAAAAATCGAAAATTAAAATAATTAAAACTGTCAAGAAAGGCCCCTATAGTAGTGATGTAAGTGTCGCTATAGGTGTTCTTGAGCCTACCCAGATCTTCATAAGGCGTAACCAAGGTTGGCCTACTTTGACCGTGAATAACTCTCTCATCTTAACGAATTTGGACAATCTATAAATTGGGTCTTGTAGAGGAATTACAAGACTACAAGATCCAACAATTATAACCTCTAAACAAACATCGATCTGGGATAAATCACCATCAAAGTAGTTACCAAAGTCGTTTTTCACGAAGAACAGCTTAAGGTGCCTACTTTTTGACCTCTATAACTTGATGATCGTGTAACATTTATGTGATCTATCAATTCCATTGTAGACAACATGTAGGACTACAACTATAACACTTAACATCATCATAAAATAAGAAATAAAGCATCTAAAGTATGGTCAAACCTTGTCGGAAAAAATTAACACTTAGAAAATTCAGTCAGCCCGTAATTTTTACATCAATCTTGGCCAACCCACTTTGACCTTAAATAACTCTTAATCCGTAATATATATGGACTGATTCGTTTTGGAGGTTAAATACCACATAACAAGCTACACATATCAACCTTTAGAACACAAAACACATTAAAGATGACCGAGATATAAGGCTGACATTTTCCAAAATAATATTTTACTCGACACTTAGAATATTTTCCGGGTTTGAAGAACAAATGGTCAATGCTTACCAACCCACTTTGACCGCTTATAAATCCCGATCTATAATAGATATAGACCTGATTCCTTTTGGAGTTTAAAGACCACATAACAAGCTACACTACCTAATAATGACTTTTAAACAACAAAAACAAGAAATAATCACAGAGATATAAGTCTTGACATTTGCCCAAAAATCACATAATTCGGTTTTTCCAACTTGCTCAAATCTTCAAATTCGTGCACTTTGATGTTATGGATTCATGATTTTACAACCCAGAACATTAATAGACTTCCTATTACACTACTTTAAACAATCAATTGCATCAATTAACATCGAATCGAAGGATTTCAAAATTAGGGAATTTACCACTTTTTGGAGCTTTGATTCTTGGATTTCTGACTTTGATCTTGTGTTTTTGATGCTTGTGATCGTGGGGCTGTACTTAGGAGTGTATGGGAAAGTGTTTTTGGGAGCTAAGAGGTTGAGAGAGCATAGCTAGAAGAGTTGGGGCAATTTTAGTGTACAAAAAAATGCTAACTCTCTCCAATCTATTTATAGAATAATTCAAATGCCTTGGATGCTAGATTGGTTGATTGAATCTGAGCATAATTGAGTCTTGGATGCTCAATTGGTAGGGTAGTGATGTTGGCCATGATTTGTTGCTAGATTCCTCCAATAATACACTAATAATACACTAAATAAATAAAAAGGGCATTTTAGTCATTTCCACACTAATAATTGATTTCTTCCTTTAATAATGCACAAGGGTAGTTTAGACTTCTCATGTCTACCATGAAGGGCATTATAGACATTACCCATAACCATTAGGGTTTATCACTTTAGATTTTAAAATTCCATAATATAACTAATAATACACTAAAAGGGTATTTTGGTAATTTCACATATAATTTCATGGATATTTTTGTACATAGCAATTAAATGTAGTATTTAATCACTAGATGGTAATTCTTATCATTTACCAATTACTTTCTATCCTTTGGTAAATTAAAACATTTATACAATAACATCATAATTAAACCCAATAATTTTAAATTAGGGTTTTCTATAGAAAATTAGGATTTTCTAATTAGGGTTTCTTAACGCCATCAATTAGGGTTTCTAATTGACCATTAGGATTCTCTAATTATCTCGTGTATGTTCTAACACGGTCATTACGATCTCTAACTTCAACCGATTAGGGTTGTAATAATTGGGTTTGTCTAAATTATCGACAAAACAACGATAATTAGGGTTTTCTTCTAATTACCGACATCTTATACACAAACCCTTCATATACACAAAGAAACTTCATATACATATACTACTCACTCATTTCTCATAACTAAGTTTAATAATTAGGGTTTCACAAAGACTAAGAATATCTTTATGACTAATCGATCGTCATTCTTTCAATATTATCTCTTCAATACATACATTAGAGACATAATTATTGTATCAGTAAAATCATTATAACAATAATATAATATTATTATTCTTATCTCTTGATCACAATCCCAATTCGTGGTTTGGATCTCATATCGACTTCTCTTTCGCATATCAAGTTAAAATACTTGATTTAAATATTCTCAACAATTCATATAATAAAATATATATTATATAAATTCTAATTATCACTTCATATATTATTTCCAATCATGTTTTCATGGAAAATAATTAATAAAAACATTTCGCTACGTAAATTAATTACCATAAAAATATAATTTGTAGTAATTAATAATTCCAAAATTATTTCTAATTTTTCAAGTAATAAATATATTCGCATTTATCGTTCACATTACTAGACACTTATTCTTGTCATTAAATAAAAAAAAATTATACGCAAATTTTCTTATTTATTTTATTTAGGAAATCTCGGGTTATTACATTTTCTGTACCATGTATTTGGCGACTCAGAATAGGTTGGATGGTATGGACCTATTTTGGGGTCGTCACATTATCCCTTTAACATCAATTAACAATTCTGGTCCACAATCATATGAATAACTCATAATCATAATTGTAGTTTTAAATTCCTCTTCTCATCCAGGACGAAGATAATTTTTATCACCTATCTTTACCTGAAATATCAAAGATCATGGTTACACCAAATCACATTTTCTATTCATAATCATACTAATAAATTCATCTTTGCACTACGACTAAAGATATTCATTTGTATCACCAGTTGGTCATGTTCATCTCAACACATGTTCATCTTTGCACTACTGGCCAAAGATATTCAACAACATGTCATCTTTGCACTACGGGCCAAAGATATTCATCAACAATTCATCTTTGCACTACATGCTAAAGATATTCCTCAACAGTTCATATTTGCACTCATGAATGCCAAATATATTCATCAACAGTTCATATTTGCACTACATGCCAAATATATTATTATCTCAAAAAAATATATAATCATTTCGGAATTTATATAAACAATAATTATAACCATGTTGATCATTTCACTTTTGCACTTAAGCTAAAGATATTCAATTATAAATTCAATGGTCACGATCATACCAGTCAACAATTCAACTTTGTACTACTGGCCAAAGAGAACCCATAGTCATGATCATACCAATAATCTACCCATATTTACACTCAAGTCAAAGAGAAATTAATATCATCATTAGGGTTATAAAAATGTTATATATGATAATAAAAAAAATATAATCAACATATAGATTTAATCTCAAGAGTAATATTCATAACTCAACTATAATTTGGCCAGAAAAAAAAACCAATTTTATCGTGAATAGTACCCATGAATAGTAACTCATGAATAGTAAACCCGACTCATAAAGGTAAAAATTTCACAATAAAATTTATACCAATACTTCGGTATAATGATATTGAAATAACATTTCTTAAACTTATAAATAATTTATTTTAATTGTTTACACTTTACTAAATAATGCGTTTAATCATTCTAAAATGTCAAACTCATAAGATTTTATCACCAATAACCAAAATCCTCATCAAAAATCTGCATATAACTCATGTATGATTCTCAAGTCATAAAATCATATTTTCCAATTTTCTTACTTCACATAACATATTTAATTCCTTTACTCATAACTAGACCATTTTTATGAAAAATACCAAATCAGTTCCAAGAATATTTCTTTTCTGGGATTTAGAAGAATATAGTCCTATATTGAACATATATTTTTCTCAGAATTTTTAAAATTTATTTACTATTTTTAATATGGCCAAAACCGCCGAATATTTAGACATTTATCATAAATTGTACTTTTATCCAAAAATTACAAAATTCACAGAGTACACTGATATTATATAGATGTACTCCCTATAAAAATTTCATCAATTTTGGAGTTAACCACAAGGAGTTATAAACGGTTACTTTTAAAATAGTCTTTTCAGTTCGGAAGAAGTACGAACTGAAAAACATAATAACCCTTAAAATCCCTTACCTCAAAAGAGCAGTACTTCTGACTGGAATATTGGATGAAAAGCCAAAGGAAACTTCTACTGAATAGCAACTCTCAAAGTATCTAAATACTCTCAAAAATATGCTTGATAATATAGAGAGAGAAAACTTATGTTTCTGGTGTGATTTTCAATTTTAACATAAGCACTTATTTATAGGAAATATGCTAGAACGCCAAAGGAGACTAAATTAACAAAATATAATATTTCATTTCTTTCTTCTACGCCGCCTACCAGCCACCAGCAAGCCAGCCATCAACATGCCAACATTGAACAAAATCAGCCCACATGTTTAATAAAAACAAAAGTGGGTCCCACCCAATTTTAATAAAAATTATTTTATTTTCTGAAACTTCAATAATTCATAGAAAATAGCCCGGTTATCAGAAAAATACGAATTTTATATCCATTCTGACTGAAATCGAATTCTCTACAACTTTGTAGCTTTGAGTTTTTCCAAATTCCAAACTAAAAATATCCGAAATCCACAAACGGATGATTTTTAATACCTCCACACCGACAAAATACTGATAAAACACCTCAGCATTAATTCCTTCATTTTTATCCACATAAAAATAAATATATCCATCATTTATATCCACATAAAATAAATATTTCCTTATCATATAAATCAATAATTAATTATTCATAAATAATATTACAGAATCACAATAATGACAACCAAAAGGGTTCCTGGAAAGAGGGGCTTTTCCAATAAGGATTTATCCTAACTAAATAAGCAATTAATTAGGTGACCAAACCTCTCTCGATGTAACTTTCTAGACATTGCCAATAATGCTATCTAATAATATTATTCAAATAATATGAATTATTGATCCGATAATGAAAAATATCATGCGAAGACAATTATTGAAACAACAATAATATAAAATATCAACGCAAAGAATTATTGAACCAATAAAAATAAAATATTGAACAATAATTATCGTAATAATTATTGAGTAGTACTTTCTTACGTAAGAATCAATAATTTCAAAAATACTTCGCAATACTGGTAATGCATCTTTGTGCGATAACGCCAGACATTCTTGTATTTTAACCACCGATATTCCAACAAAGGTTAATTAGCAGAACGATTATTACTGCTTATTTATAAAAACTCAAAATTATCATTTTTTTATCCGATATAGTTATCCGTTATGGGGCCCACAAATGGTTCTTGGCGCAAATTAATATTCCTCTGACGGAAAAGAATATTCCACGACCAAACGAATATTCCCGAAATAACAATGAATATTTTATAACCACTTGTGTATTTTTAAAAAAATTCATATATCACCCTTAACTTTAACATTTTATCAATTTAACCATTTACTGAATAGTTATTATAAGAAAAATTAAATACTTTTATTTCATAAATTCGGGATCTTACATTTTCCCTATATTTTTAATATTTAGTTATTTAGAGTTTAAAGTTGAGTAAAATAAAATTTTAAATCTGTATTTTAAGTTAAAATTTATTGTGACACCCCCAAAATAGGTATACATCACCTATTCTGAGTTGTCAATACACGGTACAGAAACAACTACAACTTTAATATTACAACAGTAAAAGTGTGAGTTTAAATACAGATATTGCTATCTAAACAATATCCACATACAAATAAATCTTCATCATAATTATTGATACATTATTTTATAAAAATGGTGAGGACTACTAAACAACTCTCTAAAACTATCATTCCATACCCCGACTAGATTTCTTACATTTTTTAGCCTCCCCGAGAAGAAAAATGGAACAAAAAAGGAAAAGGGTGAGCTCAACTAGCCCAAAGAAGAATATTATGACTAAGATAACACGTAACAAATTATCGTTAGTCTTCAACAGGAAAAAAATCTAATAGAATACAATAGACAACAAGTTTTAAATCAATACTGCAATGAATGAAAAATATTAATTCATGAGAAGAGTTACGTAGAGGATGAAATCTACTAATATCTATGAATTTAACAATCCATCATCAATATTTTATCCTCAGTAACATCAATCAATATATATCCGAATCATATATTCATCCTCGCACTACTGAAGCCGAGGACATTCACCCAATAGTCATGTTCATCTAAACACATGTTCATCTTTGCACTACTGGGCCAAAGATATTTATCGAAATCATTCATCTTTTGCACTACAGCCCAAAGATATTCATCGAAATCATTCATCTTTGCACTACGAGCCAAAGATATTCAATAATATCATCATTTAAGACTCGAGGATGATGAAAAATATATATTTTTTTAAAGAAACGAATCCAATTGAAACAAAATGACAAGGATTAAGGATTCGAGGATTCGTACTTCGCTTTTTATCCACGCCCAAAAAATACCTCAAAAATAATCATAGTGGTGTAAAATTCAAGAATGATCAAAACATGGATACAATCAAAGCTAGTATAGATATTTTGGACTGAAAAGAAAATTTTTTATTTTTCGATGAATAAAGTCTGTGATTCGTGAATTAGTCTCAGAGTATCGTGAATAGTCTTAGTATCGTGAATAAGAACTCAACACCAAAAGTTTCAAATTTGATAAAAACTTTAGATCAATATTTCAAAGATAATGATATTGAAGAAATAATATCATTACTGAAAAAAAATAATATCCCTTACCTCGGAAAGACAAAGAGACTTTAACTGGAATACTAGATATAAAGCTATAACTTGAACTTTCACCGTATAGCAATACTCAAAGTATACTCAAAATACTCACAAGAATACGCCGATAATATAGAGAGAAAAACTTGGAGTTTACGGTGTGATTTTCAATTCTAACCTAAGCACCCTATTTAGGAAAATGCTTAGAACACCAAAGCGAAAATTTATTAAAATATTAATATATATATATATATATATATATATATATATATATCTTCACGCACACCTTGGACAATCTGATCTCAAATTTTTTCCATGCTAGTGGGCACACCTACCTTATTAAAAACATTTTTATTATTTAAAATAATTTAAACTTCCAAAAATCAATTATTTTGAGCTTTAGAACTTCAATAATTCACAATAAATAGCCCTTTTGTCAGAAAATTCAAATCTCGCGAATTTTTATAGGAAACTCAATTCTCTACAACTTTGCGGAAGAAAGTTTTTCCAAATTCCAAGCAGAAATTGACCGAAATCCACAAACCAAGCGATTTTAGAGGGCTATAATCAAATTTCAAATAATAAATGGGGTCCAATGACATGTTTAACATGTTTTAAACATTTATTGCAACAAAAATACTCTTTCTCCTCAGATACTCATATATTCCACATTCGTTGTAAAAATATCACCATTATTATATTATTAAAATATAATAATATATATATTTAAATGAATTATTTTATCGTAAAAGATAAAATTTTAATTTTCAACAATTGTCACATTAAAAATTTTCTCCATCTATATCCACATAAAATCAATATTTTCCTCATCATATGAATCAATAATTAATTATTCACAAATAATATTACGAGAATCACAATATTGACAACCGCATAGCCCCAGTGAATGAGAGGGCTTTCCAATAAGAATTTCTCCTTCTTGCAAGGCCTTGAATTAGGTGACCAAACCTCTCCTTAGACGTAACTTTCTAGACATTGCCAATAATGTTATCTAATAATATTATTCAGATAATATAAATTATTGCTTCGATAATAAAAAATATTGTGTAATGACAATTATTGAAACAAGAAAAGCGATATAAAATATCAACGCAACAATTATTGAACCAATAAAATCTTTTGAAAGAATTATTCAGTAACCATTATTGAGTAGTGCCTTTCACGTAAGTAAGTCAATAATTGGTGCAATACCGTGTCTTCTTGTCTGACAACGCCATTCATCGTGTTTTTAACCATCTGGGTATTCCAACGATGTAAACGGTAACAACTACGCTTATTTTTAAACAACTTATATTTATCGCTTTCTTCCTCCAATCGCTTTTTCCGTTATGGGGCCTACACATTGGTCAAGCACCGTCGTATGAATATTCTGACAAGATTTAATATTCCACGACCAAACGAATATTCCCCGACAACAATGAATATTTTATAACCACTTGCTTATTTTGAAATATTTGCGTATTTTACCCATAACTATCCACATTAATCACATCAACCCTTACTATTTCAAAATAATAATTAGAAGAAATTAAATTTTATTTATTAATTATTTGGGGTCTTACATTTATTGTATGATTAAATAATTAAAGAACTATATAATAAAATTATTGTAGAATAATAAGTTAACATTAAATGTATAGGACCATAAAAACAATTTTTGTTCTCTTAACATTAACTATTTTTTTTTAATAGTGAATCATTTCACAGCTTAACTTACTAATCGCATATAAATTAGTTTTATTTTATTATTTTATTATTAAAATCTCATGATGTTATGTCATTGTCATATTTTGTTGGGTAAGACAATGAATATTATCTATTATGAATCAGATAGATTCATCTCTGAATGAGGTTCATCAAATAATATAATATTAATTATAATAGATAATTGGATGTTATTTTTATTTATTTTTATTTTTTCAAAACAAATGTTGTAATTATTCTAATACTAATAGTAAGTTAATTTGTGAAATTCAATTTTTTTATAAAATCATATATAAAACAAATAAAATATTAAAATAATATTATTTATAAAATAAACTTGTGTTTTGCCTTCTTTAAAAAACTAAAATATTAAGCATTTATAAAACACTATTGTCTTTATAAGTTAGTTATTACGATTTATATATTTTAGTATAGTTATATTATAATGCGTTGTAAATATTAATTCAAATTGCTCCAATTTAATATAGCTTACTTATGTTTAAATATTTTAATCTGTGAATAATTATGGTATAATAGTATAATAATTTGTTACATGATTGTTAAATATATTAACAATGATTCATAGGCATTTTAGTATAGGCTAATGTGAATCAAATTAGTAAATGACTTCTATAATAAATAAAATTATCATAAAATAATAAGTTATTCTAAAAATTTCAGGATTATTTTGATTCGATTAAATTATAGGATTAAAAGTATTTTAATAGTAGTTAAAAAAATAAAATCAGGTGACTTCAATAGTGTTTTATTATAATATATATATATATATATAGATAGACGAGACAAATTAAAGATTTTATTTTTAGTTAATTAGTTGTTTGCTATTGTTGAGAGAGAACATAGATCTTGAATTCGCCTGTTTTAATCAACAAAAAAGAAAATATTTATATACAGTCCATGTGCTTTTGTATGTATGTATGTGGAATGAAGTTGTTTGGGTTTGGATGCTTGAATTCAATTGAAGCTGAGGATTAATGTGGCTGGCTGTTGCTGCCAATCTTAATTATGCGAAGCAGCAATTGAGCTGGACAAGCTCGATCCTCATTACCTACCTATAGTATATATGTTCTATTGGTCTTTAGGTAGGATTCATATCATATGAATATGATGATCGTTTCTTATGTGTTTGTGATTATTACAGTTATGTTCTACGGCTTTACGAAGGAAAAACCATCACCGTGACAATCTTCTTCTTGATGATCAGATCGTCGAGAGTCATGATTAGACGCCTCAAGATCAATGTCTGATTGGGAAGACAAATTGGGAATGCTTTCGCTCTGATCCATGGCGTTGGACTGGTACTTGTGAAGCAAATGAAGGGGTGATGAACCTCGGCTTGGTGTATTTTCACTAGAAGCATCTGTTGCTGCCCCCCGCAGTTTCTTTTGATTATTAACCTTGGCAGTCCTATGCCACTTCTTCAAAGCCTTTGCTGTTTGTTCCTCAAAAATTGATGTTTTCATATGCGATCCCATCTGCCAATTTCCATCCGGCATTATATAACATTGCTTAATTCAAAGATAAAAAAGTTGATTGGTACTCACTTGTGTGACCAAGGCATAGAGAGGGAAAGTGATGTAGCTGCATGAAGGGCTACCCCAAGCACAACTCTGGCTATAACTGACACTAATTTCTCATGAAAACATGTTTTCTGCCGAAATTCGTACTGCATTTGGACCAATTCGGTAAGTGATCGTGGAATTTGGCACAAAGTCTAACTAGAAAATTGGTTCAGACTTGCTTATCACTGTAAATAGAAACAATGCCATCTGGAATGCATTCTGCACAGGAATAACTAAGTTGTTAAGTATATTTTTGAGATGTGGTAAAGTATATTTTTTAGTCTTTTAGTACTCTACTTTTATGAGGTTGAAATTAGAAAGAACTACATTACTTTGGGGAATTCAATTCCACATTTGTCTAGCTTACTAACTATAAAGAAATTTTCCTATATTATGCAACTGATATACTAGTAGTCTAATACACAAAGAAAGTTGAATACCTGAAACAAGGTCAAATGAATCAAGAAGAGAATCCACTGGGGTCGATTAAACCAGAAAAACTCATTAGTTGGTTGTACTACAGGAGCTCCTCTTACAACGGTGGTTCGATCTTGGATCTGCTGAGCCATCTCCATGATCACCAGTTCTAGTTTTGTACCCACCAGCAGAAGTATCTGAACACCAATTTAAATGAGGTACGCCTTTATTCAATCTAACAATTTAATCAGAAGCATTGATAATGATCGCTAGTACCGATTTATATACATATTTTAGCGGACATCAGTTTGTGCTAATCAAGTCAGGGACCAAATATCTTACCAAAAGTGGCACTACTGAAAGCCAAGCTAGTATATGCCACTCTGCAACATTGTTAAAACATGGGACACAAATATTTACAATGATTGAACTCATACATAATATTGTGTATTTGTGCTTGAGACGGTGATAGAGAGAGAGAGTTACTAACTGTAGATATTTAGAAGCAAGAAGATGAGTGCAAAAATCCATAATGGGATGCTGCATAATCAACATGAAAGAAAGTTTAGTGTGTATATATAGGTTTTAATGTTGAAGAAACATTAAATATTTGCATTTGGAAAACATTTGTTTAGCTACTGCAGGTTAGCAAATCTAATTTTTACAAGAAAGTAATTTGTGGGTGTGGATCTCAATTGTGTATGTGTGCACCGGTAACACTTTAATACTAGTATAATTAATTGAGCTAGTAATTACACATTTACAAGGAGATTAAAGCATTTGACTTCAAAAATCCACACACACAGAACTTTACCTTATACCCAATACCTTCTTGAAGTCATCTTCCATAGATCTCTTAATGTATTTATGGAAGTCAAATTTGCTATTAGGAGCAAAATGAGCCTGCATTTCATTTTGAGGGGAAAAAGATTAACTAATTGGACTGAATAGAAGTGGTAAGCCAAAAGAAAAGAGGGAAGCCACTTACATTGATAAACCCATTGCGAATAGCCAAATAATCCACCTTTGATATCGAACCAAAAAATTGCCTAAAGAATGCCACCTGCAATAAAGGAAAATTCTTCTTATAGTAGACAATGCACCACTCCAATTTTATTTTTATTTTTTTTTAAAATGTATGCAGAGACCACAGCTCTGAAGGTGCAGTAACTTACAATCCATCTGATCCCAGGTGTTGTTGAGAATCTGGCGTGCCGTTTCACAAAGGAGGTTTGATGAGTAAACCTAAATCTTGCTGGATCTGCACAAAACAAAAAAGGGTAAAAAAAGAAAAAGAAAATTGCACCCCATTTAATACATAAGATCTTCCATGAGATGCACCATTCCACAGTCTTATTCCATCTGGGCAGCAGAGTTGAACCTATCTAAAATACTGCTCTGTCTGTCTTGGTTTAAGCGACACTATTTAATTTGGCACACAATTTTACAACTTTTACAAGTTAGACAGGATTAAGGAAAATACTACTACCATTTGTGAACTGATAATCTAAAGAGGAAGTCTCCGATTCCCAAGTCTTCCATTTCATCATCTGTTAAAGCCCAAGAAATTTCTCTCTCATAAGAAATTAGTTCAAAGCCAAGTGTATGTATTTATCAGTTCTTGTTAACGCCAAGATCTTCTGCCACGTCTCAATCACGTAAGACGTCCTGATCCTGCACAGTAAACACGATAAGACACCAAAAGCTTGACGGCTTCGACCACGGGGATATAGCTCAAAGCGAGAGAGTCAAGATATCGTGTTCACAAGGTTAACAATGGAGGATGTAATGTCTAGTGTATTGAGAGAGTGATAATAATTCTCCGTTGTGTGTGTGTGAATATGAATGTGAACGTACCTTTTTGTGAAGACCTCCTTACTAGGTTATACTCTCTTTGCGGGATTACGTACACCCACTACTATCCGACACACACTTAATCGATGGGTTCGCCGACCGCATTTAATCTATCCACTACCTTTGGTCACTTTTTTTTTTTCACTTGCGACTATGATCCCATCCACATTATGCATGGCGATTCTGATGATCAACTATCATGTTTTTTCATCATTACAAGTCAAAGTAATGATATTAAAATATCTAATGGGTTAGTCTAATAACAAGGCCCAATAATAATGACCCAAGAGAATAACCAAATAAGTAGGCCCAACCATCCTACCACTATGTAAAATATCATGACCCAACATTGCTTCTCAGCCTTTTTATTAAACATGATGTTTAATGAAAGAGTATAAATAACATTGGGAAAGAGTATAAATGGCATCGGTCCCAAGCAAAAGGACAATAAAGGCCCAAAATATAGCCATCAAGCCCATCCGATGAACATCAAATAACAACATAAATTAAGATTGAAGTCCATTTAAAGAGCCCGCCCAAATTAAACATACAACAACAAATATTTCACCGCCTCCCGAACAATTCGCACCTTCGCCACAAAAACCATCCTAATCAATCCAGTTCGAAGTCAGTATGCGACACCGATTATCATCGGTTCGACAATAATTCCATCATGGAACTGATGATGGGTGAAGGAGTGAAATACCGGACTAAAGGAAGTTGGTATTTGACCATCGGGCTTGAACTGATTGATTAATATCGACCATCTGCAGAAGAACGCTATCTTCTGCACCTCCGCCTCAAATACAAAGAAGTTCAAGAGATACCAAGAGAATGCCAAGAGAGAATACCGCCAAAGGAGAAAGCCATTCTCAAGTCTTCAAGTGGCAAAAGAAAGAAGCAACCTTGATTTCTCAACAATGAATGACTTCTAAGGATCTCGATAAGGTCAAAAAGAGTTGGAGACGATCAAGGCCACACATCGGGTCATCACAGATATAAAATGTCGACCTCGCTCAAAGAATGAAATTTTGACGAAGAAGAACGAAGATCCGCCGAGTCTAATCGTAGTCTCGGCGAAGCAAAATAACAATATCCACGCTTAAAGAGGCAAGATATATAAGACTTCGTCAAAAGCTCAAAGAGGAACTCCGATAACTTCTGCCTTTAGAACTTGGATCTCGCCAACGATCAAGATATTTGTAAGGAGATCCAAGCGAATACGAAAACCCACCGAAATGAACAATGAGATCGTCCATATATATGCCAAATGATATGAAATCAAGTAGTAAAGGCAAGAAAAGCTCGCCAAGAGGTAGTTCCATCTCTTCTAGACTTTTTAGATGGTGACGATGACAAGGAAGAAGCCCAAGATGACCTCTCCTTATCTTTAGTCAGAACTTTCTCGTAAAAATTTAACTTGTTGTGAAATAGCTTAATATTAAAATATCAACTTCATGCCTTATTACTTCGAAAGAACATTTCTTGTCAATAATTGATCATCAATCAACTTGAAAATCGTAAAGTGCCTCTTATCTTAAAAACGTTAATCAATAATCAAGCAAATTATATAACAGCTTAAGAACAATGATAAAATAATCCAACTCAACACTTGAACAAAATAAAGTAATGCATACTTATCGTTACCGAAGTGTGAGACAGATCAGTCAATAGGGTGAATTCGGTTGATCCTCCTTGCACCATCAAGATCTTGTTTACCACTCGGGGTAGAACAAGTATATAAGAGACATTTGTTTACCACTCGGGGTAGAACAATTATATAAGGACCAAGATATAAGGTCATTTGTCTACCACGCAGGGTATAACAAAGATATAAGGACCATGGAATTTGTCTACCACATGGGGTCACAAATTTATAAGGACACTCCTGACAATAAGGCTGCCATCGAATGGCCAGCAAGTCCTACCATACCTCCTTACTTCGGTGCCCATTGATTTACCACTCGGGGTAAAACAATATTAAAAAGGATCTGTGGAATTTGTTTACCACTCGTGGTAAATCAAACCCATAAGGACACTCCTACCAAAAAGGCTGCCATCGAATGACCAGCGAGTCCTACCATACCTCCTTACTTCGGTGCCCATTGACTTACCACCCTTGGTAAAATCAATATAAAAGGATCATAGGATTTGTCTACCATACGGGGTAACAAATAAGTGGGCTGCCATCGAATGGCCAACGAGTCCTACCATACCTCCTTACACCATTGTGAATTTAGGACCAAATAGAGAGAAGATCGATATAAATTGTAGATGAGCTACCGAAGTCTTTCTGTGTTGAATCCCCAGTTCTTTCAAGAATATCCCTGTTGAAGTACTTTGTAGGCCAATAGTTTCCCAGCCTAAATGATTGCCACAAATGTCTTCGTGAACCTCTCAAAGAGCATAATCAAAGAAAGGTGTTCACTTGAATGAATAGCCAATTTTGACAATGCATTAGTAATGGAGTCATCATTGTGATCGATTACTCTAATCGAACTCAATAATGGATTGCAGACCGATTATCCGAAGAAGAATATCATGCTTCTGCCAAGTACCGAACGGCCGTGGTTTTACTTCTTTAGCTTCTCGCTACCTATCTTCAGGTTATGTCATCATCCCGAAGGACATGGCTTACATAGCAAACCGGTGTCTTACACTCCCAACTTCTCGCACTAAAATCGCTTCCAATCGCCAACGAACTAGCTTCCAGATACAAATAATATAGCTCAAAGAGAGCGGACTTCACCAACAAAGGCATCAAGAAAGATAGGTCGTTTATTCCTTGGAAGGCGCTCTTCACGTTCCAAGTCCACCGGAACGCCTTAGCATTCTTCTACTTCTTTCCACGCGCCAAAGATCGGCAAATATCTTTCTCGCCGATTTGGACATAAACCTTCTCAAAGTCTCTTCCGAATAGTCTTGTCTTTTCCATTAGAACTCGCAGCTTTAGACGGGCATCTCCAAGACAAGTATCCATAGTGGTGTGCCCTCGCGGATTCTCGTGAGAGCGACTTCGGGTCTCTTTTGACCATAATCCTCAAGACCAATAGACGGAATACCTTCTTCACCAATCGGAAAATGGTCATTGGGTCTTCATCTACTCGCTTCACCATAATCCCAAAGACCAATAGGGCGGAATACCCTTCTTCGATCAATCAGAAAATGGTCGCTGGGTCTTCATCTACTCGCTTCACCATAATCCCAAGACCAATAGGGCGGAATACCCTCTTCATCAATCGGAAAAATGGTCATTGGGTCTTCATTTACTCGCTCAATTATAATCCCGAAGACCAATAGGCGGAATACCCTCTTCTTGGCCAATCAGAAAATGGTCATTGGGTCTTCATCTACTCGCTTCGACCATAATCCCAAGACCAATAGGGTGGAATACCTCTTCATCAATCAGAAAAATGGTCATTGGTCTGCTTTCGATCCCGAGGACGGCCTTTGAGACATGTCTTTAAAGTGTAGACTTCTTTCTAACTTGATCGGTATGTCAGTCCGACCACTTCTAGATAGGATTCTAAGCAAGATGCCTTCTACCCTTTTTCCGACCATGGTCGTCTTCTCTCGGCGAAAAAATCAATCTTCTTCTAAAGATCACCTCTGCCTCTCGAACGAGAATTTCTCGTAAACCCGCTCGAAGCGGTACCAAAGATGAGCACTTTTGAAGGACCCAATCAATCCTCGACAGATACTCATCAGGTAGACGGAAGTCATAGCCATCACCATCCTTTAGAAATAACTGTTCTACTCTTTTTCACCATGGATTCCGACGTAGAGCAGCTACAATTTGTGATTGAAAACTTCAAGAACACTAGAACACAGCCCTCCTTCTAGCGCCAATATTAACGCCAAGATCTTCTGTCACGTCCCAATCACGTAAGACGTCCTGATCCTCGCATAAAAACACGATAAGACACTAAAAGCTCGACGGCCGACCGTCGGGGATAAATTTCAAAGCGTGAGAGTCAGTATAAGTGTTCACAATGTTAACAATGGAGGATGTAATGTCTAGTGTATTGAGAGAGTGATAATAATTCTCCATTGTGTGTGTGTGAATATGAATGTGAACGTACCTCTTTGTGAAGACCTCCTTGCTAGGTTATACTCTCTTTGCCCGGATTACCGTGCCACTCACTACTATCTGACACAGCCCCCTGATCTGATGGGTTCTGCCGACTGCATGCAGTCTATCCACTACCTTTGGTCACTGTTTTCTACTGCCGGCCGACTATGATCCCATCCACATTAATGCATGGCAGTTACAGCAGTCAACTATCATGTTTTTTCATCATTACAAGTCAAAGTAACATATATTAAAATATCTAATGGGTTAGTCTAATAACAAGGCCCAATAATAATGACCCAAGAGAATAATCAAATAAATAGGCCCAACCAGTCCGGCCCACTATGTAAAATATCATGACCCAACAGTTTCCTTACTTAAAACTTACTTTGGCTTGGCCAAGACCCATGAGGATTACACTGTAGAGCACATGAAACACCGCAAGGACGAAGATAAATATATGCAACTGGTGCAACCCTGTATATGAAATCAACGATATTTTCCCCTAATTTCAACCATAAAAGTAAAGGTGATGTCAATTCATAATCTAGCTTCGTATCTTAAAATAGACTCCAGGAGACTGAATTCTCTCGACAGATATTAGTGTTTGCAAAGTAAATCGAGTAAACAAGCCATTAAAATGGTAAAGGCACAACAATTAAGACACTCCCCTAATTTATAATGTTGAACATTGGTTCATTTACTTACTTGGGCAGCACACTGATCCTCTTTTTCATCCCCTGCTGCCAGAGCTCGACGCCATATAATTTCCTCAGCATATGAAAGTAGTTTTCTCCTGTCACCACCTCGTTTATCTCCATCATCGTCGTAGCCTCCCTTCTTTTGGTCCTCACATGGAAGCAATTTGTCTCCAAGTTTGATAGGGATGCATATTTTCACCACATAAGTTGTACCAACACTTAGTAGCAGGGATATAAATCCCAACAGCATCAGTTCTGCACATCACAAACCACCTCATAATCAATTCCAGTCCTCTATACTCGAATGACATCTTTAAAATAATAAACACAAATAATCTTGCAACCTGATTTAATTTTCTCCAAGGCTTCAGTCATAGCCTTCTTGTTCCGCTTCTTGAAAAGCTGTCATTAATAAATTCAAGCAAAGTCCAGAAGTTTGATCCAGAAAAATAATTTCCCATTAAAAGAATCGCGACAGATAGTATGTTATATGTACCTTTCCAAGAGACTGAATTCCATGTTCTATGGAGATAGATATGATGACAAAAACTGCACATACAAAGGCAACATCCCATGTTGGAGTTTCCTGCAGTGACCTATCCCCTGAGCCTGCTGCCATAAAACCAACTGCAAATCAAACCGTCTTTCCCTTGAAAAGGAACAGACTTTCTTGACAACAAATTTCAAATCTTTGGCAAGTTAAGCAACCATTAGCACTTAAAGCAGAACCACTTGGTAGTGAAAACGTGTGCAAGGGCCATTGCCATTGTTATATTCGGGTACGTGCACTGTTTTTTACTAACAAGATGGAATAGCTGCTGAATTGTTCGGATTTCATGCTGTTTAAAAAATGAAATTATATTAGCCGGCCGCAATAAATGACAAAATAGAGAGTTGAATCAACCGAAAAGTAGTGATATACAATGTTTACAATAATAAATAGTTACAGACAGCTTAATAAAAGTGAGAATCCTTGTGCTTAAAAAATATGCGTTATAGATATATAGCGACGATGAAGTACAAACTTCATTTATCACAATTTGTTTTATTTTATGCGATTATGACATTAATTTCTTGTTATTCTTAACAATTTTGTAAAAGGAGACTCGGTTTTAGCTAAGAGAAGTCAGTCATTAATTACATAGATTCCTTTTGTAGTCTTATTATTTGGTTATATATCTAATTTTAATCAAACATTTGGGATTAAAATATCTATTTTCTGTTTTGTTATACTACATATAGGTAAGACTCTAAAATGAGCAAATTCGGCTCGATTCATACTCGCTCAACTCAAAATATAAATGATTCAAATATAAACAAATTTTAAAGTTTGATAAATTACTTGAACCTTCTCAAATTACAACTTTTTATTGATTTCGAAAAGTTCAAACTTTTTGATATCGTGCTTTACATTCATATTAAATTATCTAACTTTATTTTATCTCAATAAATTTTATGTCAAATTTCAATACTCGACAAATTAGATATATATAAATTATCGACTAAATTCATTTACACAGTTAAATATACACTAGATTCATTTACAGCCTTAGGTATACACTATCTGCTCTGCACATGGTAAGGTATTAAACATTTAAACTCTTACCCTAGTAGAAAAAACTCCAAGACAATGTAACGTTTAGCTCTAGGCCTTTAGGTGTCTCATTTTTGACCAAAACGACGCCGTGAAATTGTATAGTTTTCATCGTTTGGAGCATCTTCATTATCGAAATTCAAACACAAACATTTAGCCTGTATTATTTGATTATTAGCATTTCCCTCTTCTCAACCATCTCTCTCTCTCTCTCTCTCTCTGCATCTTTGATCTTCTCGCCCGGTACGATGACTGTTCTATCCAATTCATTGGTTTTTGCCATAACTTCTCCAAACCATTTATCATCTGGTAATTTCAATCACTTAAATTTTCTATCTGATGATTCTGATTACACGTTAAAATCCTTATTTTCTCATATCTTTTTTTATGCCAATTGCTCTGTTGGTTGCTGTAATTTACTTGTTGGCGTGCGTAGATCTTTCTGTTTCCATCTTATTTGTGTAGTATATTATTATTGCATATTGTAGCATTACTAATTAAACTTGATTCCTCACAACTCCTAAACATGCTTACTATTTGATATGCTGTTCAATCACATTTTTATATTGACTCCATTATTTATGGGTTTTCCTATTTCCTTAGTTTGGCTCTTGGGTAAATATGAGGCAAAAAAACATTCTAGTTTTCTATAATTGCTCAATAACTTGTCCAGTGACCTATGAGCTCATTTGGCTTGAGATATGTGTATTTACAAAGTGTTCACTGCTTCTTCTTGTACGGCTGTTTGTTGAGCAATTTCTCAACCGGCTCCAGCTTCTTATTCTCTTCTTTTTCTGCTGTGTTGTGCTGTATCTGTAAAACATTTTTTTATACCCCCAATTGCGTAAAACATTTATGGATATACATTATTTGTTCCCTTCGATACGCTACTCTAGCAACTTATAATTGACCTGAATAACTAATAGTTGTAGTTATCACAGGATTTGTTGACAAGACTAGCTGATTTCTTTGAATTCACATCCAATACTTGGTGATACTAAAGAAAAGGTTTCTGTCCAGCAATTGTATCAGCTTAACTTCTCCACTATGTCATGGTATTAACCTTATCCCCTCCATGAAGCCCAAAACAGTCCTAATTCTAACATTCTAGTCGTGGAAGCTCCCCTTAAAAAAAACATAAAAAGCAATGAATCCCTGTTTCATTCCAATTTCCATGAAGCTGCCCTACAATCTACATTACTTTGGTATTATAGTAACTACCACATGGTTTTTTGAACAAAAAAGAAACGTTAATTATGGAGTGTGATAAAATTAATCATTTTATTCTCTGAAAAGAAGTTGGTACCTCTAAAAAATGTTAATTATCAGAGATTTTAACTTATTGAATGTTTCCTATTAGAGCTTTGGCTGTAGATCACTCTTATGATAATCAGTTGTGATATTTTAATAATTTAAATCTTAATCTTCTTTCCTTTTTTGGGTGAAGGCTCCTATTTGAAGTCAGTTGACCAATGTACTGGAAGTGTGTCGCTTACCAAGTTGTCGTTCAAGACTAATCAATGTACCAGTAAAAGGGCACTCACTGTTCAAGCAAGCTATAGGTATTTAATGTTCTGTTTTTTAAGATCATGTTATGCAAAGTTTAAGTTCAAGTAATTTCATGATTGATGTTGTTCTTCACTATCAGATGTTCTCTTTTTGGTATAATTGTTTGTCTTGATGGTTTTATATGTATAGCAAAAAGTTCTAAGTGACAAAATCCTGGTGTAATCACAGTGATGGTGGAAGGCCAAGCAGTGGGAGCATCTTTATTAGTGGCTTTGTGTTGGGAGGACTAGTTGTTGGCACGCTTGGCGCTGTATATGCACCTAAGGTGTTTGATTGATTCCATCTGGATGATTCATTATTACATGGGGTGCTAGCTTTTACCTCTGTGGTCAATGGGTGTTTTGTGCTAGTTACTTTAAAGTTTATTCAGTCATATAAATCAGTGAACAAGTTACTAAGGGTCTCTTTTGAAAAAAATAAAAGGGGCGTAGTAGTGGAAGAATTGGTGCTTCTTGTGTTTTTATTTAATTTCTTCAAGCAAAGTGAAAGAATTGCAAAAAATATCACTTCACGCTGACTTTGTTCTTTTTTAGATTAGCAAGTCACTAGCCGGAGCTGACAAAAAGGATCTAATGAGGAAGCTGCCCAAATTCATATATGATGAAGAGAAAGCTTTGGAGGTAGACAATATTCTATTGCTTCAATTGAATTAACCCCCCTCCCCAAGAAAAAAAGTCGGATTTACATTATTATTGTGTTTATTTTTACTTGATTTCATTTTTATTTTTTCCGCATGTTATATTACTTGCAATCCTTACTGAATGTGATATTATTGTACACTTTCTACACAAAATCCATTACTTTCCCTGCAAAGAAATATTTGGACACTATGCCTGAAGCATATGGATAGTAGAACGGAATTTGTTTTGATTAGTAAAAAGGCATATTTTGTAACCACACAGTCGCAGAACATGTTTTTAAATGTAGGCAGTTAAGAAATCACCAATTCAATCAAAGAGCCTTTCTGCCAACTATTCTGAATAAATCATTTATGGATAATCATTACACTCCTAAAGCACTTACCTTTACACATCCGAAAGTAGATTCTAGTCAACACCGCCTCTATTTCCTATTTTGTTGTAGAATAAGTGAAGATATTAAAAAACTTTCTGTCATCAAATTTCAGTATCAACTCAGTTTAAGCTCAACCTTTTTTTATTCTTTTATTTTTTCTAGAACTTCTAGATTTTAGTGAGATTTTGAGTGTCTATACTTTGTTTACTTATAATTGGTATGTATATTACTCTCTACATTCCATAATAATAGTCGTTTTAGCTTCATGCACATGGAACATCATTAATACTATCACTTGATTATTATAATTTGTGTAAAATTTCATTACTATCTCTTTATGGGAAGTTGGAAACTACTAATACAGGGGAGAATTTCTTGAAAAATGAGAGAATCTAGGGGTAATATAGAAAGTAAATAATTTATTCTCCTAGAAAGTTGCAAACGACAAATAAATTGAACAAATTTTTCTTTGTAAAAAGTCTTAATATTATGGAATTGGAGGGAGTAGTAGTTTTTTTGTAGTAAAAATGAGCCATCAATAAACACCGAGTGCAGCCAATATCCCTTTCTATAATTATTTTCTTGGACAACACATTCACAAGATATCCTATTTACAGAGAACACGGAAGATACTGTCGGAGAAGATTGAACAGCTCAACTTTGCTATAGATGATGTATCTACTCAGCTGCGAACAGATGAATCCCACAATGGAGTGGCTGTCGACGTGGATGAAATTGAAGCTGCTGTATGAGAGTGCTACTCTTTACATTTTGGTGTCTTTGGCCTTTACTATTAGTACATGTCAGATTCAGAAATAATAGTTCATATCTTTAGTCTTTTCTTTGATTTTTACTTGCAATGGACACTTTGGTGATTCTAATCTGTATTTTGCTATATTTGAGAAATGGTGCTCAATATTTGTGCTGATTTACACAGCTACTATACAGCTATTGGGTATACTTTGCTGATATGCCATCTACAGTGGAAACTCTGTTTTGAAATACTTCCCTTTTCACTCCATGTAATGGAATATGATGATTTAGATGCAATTCAAATAGAGCTGAAAGGGGAAAAGATTGATGAAATGCTTGGTGCTGAATTGAGAGATGTTAAAAACTGCTGCCTTGTGGGATTTGTGTGGCTGTTGAGATAGCGGATCAATTAAACGCATGAGATTTCTCTTTGTTTTTATGAACTATATCTTGCTGCTGGAGTTTTAACTAGGAAATTTAGTAACTGCCGTTTATTATTGAATATCCAGTTTTGTAATGTCTTCCAGAAGTTCTTGTTTTGTACGGAAGGTTATTAAAGCATTTCTATATTTGGCTTTTGAGCACAATTTAGTGATCATGTAATAGAGGACGACATTCAAATCCTGCACAAAATTTGGTAAGGTAGCCCTTTTATAGTTCCTGCCTTGGACAAGAGGCCAGGAACGTGATTGCCAATGATATTTGATCTTTCTGTCAAAGAATTTACTACCTTACAAAGCTCGTCCATGATTGATTTGCTAGAAACCAGAATGATATAAACAGAGTGTGGGGATGTTACCCTTTGCATGGATGCCACGTGGACAAATTATTTGCTTTGTCTCGTGCAGTTGTGGTAAACCAAATATCAGCCACCCATATATAAAGATAATGAAAAAGGGTGAACAATCTGTGACATAGATTTAAGCCAAAAAGTGATCTTATCTCGTGTCTCTTTACATTTATCTTCACCACACGTTCCTCAACCCTATTGCAACCTTCATTTTCCTAGCAATTGAGACATAATTGTAATATTATAAGAATTGATAGGAAAAATACAGTACATAGGTGAGGAAGTAATTGTCCTCAGTCTTTAGTTGCAGCCATGGCCACTAATGCAGCTCTGGCTTCTTCAAGAATTCCAACTACTACAAGGCTTCCTTCTAAAAGCTCCCATACTTTCCCTACTCAATGCTTCTCCAAGGTTCTTTCCCTCTCTTTGATCGTGTGCGCGTCCATTTTAATTACCAGAAATTAAGTTTGTTATCTTTTCTGTGTGTAGAGACTTGAAGTAGCAGAGTTCTCTGGGCTTCGATCCAGTGTTTCCCTGACATATGCCAAGAATGCTAGGGAAGGATCCTTCTTTGATGTGGTGGCTGCCCAACTTACTCCTAAGGTTAGGCTTCTTAGTAACTTTTATAGATTGCTTCTGATTTGACATTCTTCACAGTTCACATATCCGTTTTCTTATAATATATGCTTAGCATAATTATATTAGAATTGCCCATTTTTCTTTCAGTGAATATTGGAAAGTATTTGAGATGGTCAATTTTCGGTTTTGGGACTCATATTTGAAATTGTTGTATACAATTAGGTGTTTAAGACTATGAATCTAAAACAATCAAACAATCTTAAAAACAAGAATAACAATAATTAATATGTATAAAAATCAAACGGAATATGGCTCAAAGGCATTTGCAAACCATTAAATTTATTCATAGTGTGGTGCATATATGCATGATTCTGAATACAGATGAATTTTCAGAAAGCAGAACTACCGACTAGATGATAATTTCCCTTGCATAAATGATAAATCTGGCAGTAATAAGTTGTTCTGCTTCTTTTTTTTTTAAAAAATTAGACTGCAGGATCATCACCTGTTAAAGGAGAAACAGTTGCCAAATTGAAGGTAGCTATCAATGGTTTTGGACGCATTGGCAGAAACTTTCTCCGCTGCTGGCACGGGCGCAAGGACTCACCTCTTGAAGTCATAGTTGTCAATGACAGTGGTGGTGTCAAGAATGTGAGTAAATATATTACCCTTTCTATTCCCATGAATTGTGAAGCTTAACTCATTAGTGGAGATTTGGTAATTAATTAAATCTTTCACCTAGTTGTTAACTAGTTAATTTGCATTGCAAGTACAGGCATCTCACTTGCTGAAGTATGACTCGATGCTGGGTACTTTCAAGGCCGATGTTAAAATAGTGGACAATGAAACCATCAGCGTTGATGGGAAGTCCATCAAGGTTGTCTCTAACAGAGATCCTCTCCAGCTTCCTTGGGCAGAGCTTGGAATCGACATTGTTATCGAGGTATAACTTTGATCCATTGTTATCTAAGTCCGGAGATTTGGTATACCTTATCCCCGGAAAAAACTGGAAACAATCTGTACCTCAGGTATCACCTAACCTAAAAGTTATCTGAACTACAGTTATGTAAGACCTGGAGAGTTTAGTTTTACAATCAGGAGAAACTAGAACATATATTTCCGAGTTTACCTGTCAGGTTTTAAGCTTATATATAAACTTAATTTTAGTTGGTTTAAACTAACTGAATTATGTGAACTACAGGGAACGGGTGTATTTGTGGATGGCCCCGGAGCTGGGAAGCACATCCAAGCAGGTGCCAAGAAAGTTATTATAACTGCACCAGCAAAAGGAGCTGACATTCCTACCTACGTTATTGGAGTAAACGAAAAGGATTATGACCATGATGTTGCTGACATCGTCAGGTCAGCATATCTAAGAAATTTCCACCTAGAAAAAATGAAGAAGTTATGGCTAAGCTTATAGACTTCTATCTTTCTTATGATTGGATCTAAATACGAAGTTGTTTTTTGTATTTTGCAATTGCAGCAATGCTTCTTGCACGACAAACTGTTTGGCTCCTTTCGTGAAGGTCATGGATGAAGAATTCGGTGAGCATCCTTTTTTCACTTACGGTTTAAACTAATGTGATGCCTCACTCAGTCACTCACAAAAGATACCATTAGAAGTATTGAGTACCGCAAGATTGAAATGTTCCTCAATCATTTAATATGCAGGTATTGTCAAGGGAACAATGACAACCACTCATTCCTACACTGGTGACCAGGTACTCACACAATTGGAACAAAACAAAATTATAAGTCTATATTTATCTTGCATCAATTCACTAGTTTAGAGTTAAATGGCGAAAACATCCTGAGAATTAAAAATGTCGGGTTTGATCATATACTAAAGAAAAAAAAAAAAAGTCTGGCAACAGATTCTATGTTCAGTTTTAGTAGACATTATCTGTAGAAATACTATTCTGGATCAAGTAGAAAGATCTTATTGATAATGTTGTGTTTGTATAAAGAGGCTATTAGATGCTTCACACCGGGACTTGAGGAGGGCCAGAGCTGCAGCCATGAACATAGTCCCAACAAGTACTGGTGCAGCCAAGGCTGTGTCTCTAGTTCTACCCCAACTAAAGGGCAAGCTCAATGGCATTGCTCTTCGAGTGCCCACACCTAACGTATCCGTTGTTGACCTTGTGGTGAATGTTGCCAAGAAAGGACTTTCAGCCGAAGATGTGAATGATGCCTTTAGAAAGGCAGCTGATGGAGCACTCAAGGGCATTTTGGCGGTGTGTGATTCCCCTCTGGTGTCAGTAGACTTCCGGTGCTCTGATGTTTCTTCCACCATTGATTCATCTTTGTCGATGGTCATGGGAGATGATATGGTCAAGGTTGTGGCCTGGTACGACAACGAATGGGGATACAGGTGTGTTAAAGAAAAAATTAGTTGACTTGTACAGAAAAATTCTCTGCCATTTTTTATAGTATTAGTTGTGTTTAATTTACAGTTAAGTTAGTTTAAGAATGTAATTAATTATATGTTGCAGCCAAAGAGTTGTGGATTTGGCACATCTTGTAGCAAGCAAATGGCCGGGTGTGGCAGCAGAAGGGAGTGGAGACCCATTGGACGATTTCTGCAAGACAAACCCTGCTGATGAGGAATGCAAAGTTTATGATTAATTACTCCGCTTGTAATTAATTAATTATCTTTTTCTTTCAGGGGCTAATTGAAATTGTTTTGCAACAGCCTGCCAGCCTCTTACCATTCAATGCTTGTATATTTCTTATTATTAATGTTGTTCAAGGAGATCGAACCAGTTCCAAGTGAGTTGGTTATAAATTTAAGAATCAAGGAAGGGAGTTACGAATCCAAATTTGAGATCTTAATAAATGTACATGTCATTACTATTTTTTTCCACAATTTAGTCATAAATTTTTGCTTCTTCTTCTTCTTCTTCCTATATTTGTTTGTTTTCTTTATTTTTGTATGTGAATAGTGGGAATTCTTGAGTTGGGGGAAGGTGCAAACACAAAAATGAATCCTGCATGTGTATGTAAATAATTCCGGAAAGTGAAATAGGAGCCCCTCTTTAAAAGAATTAGTTAGAAAATAAAAAGTCAGATACACCATATAAATTGGTTTGATTTCATTTTCTGACATTGGTCTGTTAATGCAATGCAACACAATCATATAGATATAGTAGTAGCAGAAGACGGAATTATCTATCAATTAATATACACATACCGCCTCAACTCGGTTTAGTGCTTTAAAATACAGACATCCAATTCGAACATGTAGGCTCCAATCCAAAATTTAATTACCAGTAAAAAAGCCTATCAATAATAATAATAATATATGTACATTTATCGGACTGCATCCGATTTTAAAAAATTAAAGTTACCCACCCTGGCTGGAGAGGAGAGTAAGAATAAATTTAGCACATATAATCGATCCGTGACCTAACTTTTTAAGCACACTGAAGAAGATTCTTGAGGATTTCTTCCCAATTCAAAATCCTCGGGAATTAATATCTCAACTTTCCTTCTTTTATTAGGCCTCTTCGACAGATCTTCCTTCTCATCAATTAATGACAATAATTTTTGAAGACGCCTAGAACGTACGCTGCCCTCTGAAATAGAATCAGCACGGGCAGAATGGCGAAATTGACGAATAATCTGCCAGAAATATATGAAAAGAGCAATGCAGCAAGCTATCCCACAAATAAGAAAGAGGCCCCAAAAGCTTTGTAGGTGAAGGCGGTCAGATTCAAGTTCAGCAGTCTCTAAACTGCAGCTGCTTCTCGTCAACCACTTGTCATAGATCCTCTGTAGATCTCCATTCTCTGATAGTGTTAGAATCGCAGTAGACAAGTCGACAGCCAAGGGAGAGTCCCGTGGAAATGCCTGCAAAAAGATTAATGAAACGAGAAAGAACTACAACTTTATATCTGTTTACATCTTTTATCTCCTAATACGCATTTTAATTAAACCACAATAATCTATTCCTATCATTCCTAGTGTCAAGTGTGGCAAATGACAGATACTATGCAAGTACTCCCTCCGTCCCATAGTTATAGATTTTTTATTTTGAGATGTCCCAATATATAGCTACTTACTATTTATAAAATTTAGTTGGTTATGCCTTTAGAATAAATATTCAACCATTACTCTTTTTTTGAAAAAACAACATTCATTGTCATTATTTTTATCACCATATTTAATGTTGTTGTATTCTCTTTGGTTAAAGTTTATGGATTTTAATGGTCAGTACACGTCAATCAATGAAGTTGAGAGTTCGAGTGTGATAAGTAAAGAGTAATTAACTTATTCATTAATTTCATATTAAGGAGTATATGTGAAAAATTTATGTTAAAAATTGCCACTTAACTGATTTTCTTAAACTATGTGTCAAAAGAAATCAGCCTATAACTATGGGACGGAAGGAGTAATATATTTCAGAAGACAAAATTTCGTCTTAAAATGTTGTTCAGAAGAAATTAGAACAAGTTCTATCTGTTCAAGAGATCTAACACTTTAGTTCTCTACTGGTATCATGTAAACTATGCTTGTTTTTCTGTTTAAAATTTTTTTGGGGGGGAGAGGGTCCTTGGGAGAGAATTTAACTACAAAATCACATACAATATCTATTTTGTATCGCACATGCTCTTCGGAGTTTGGACATAAATAGAGCAGTAAAATAACATAGAAACTTACAAAACCCCAGCCAGCTTTGGTGAACTCCTGACCTACAATCCTGAATTTGCACTGGCTTGACAAGAAAAGATCTACATATGGACGCTCATCAACCACAGCAGCAACACCTCCTTTCTCAGGACCAAGTTCAAGTTTTGTAGCATATTCTTCTGGTGACCCGAGGGGTTTAAGCATTGATGCATCTATACCAATTTCCTCACTTAAATAATGTTGTGCAAAAGAGCCCACTTGGTATCCAATAGGCTCATTCAATTTTTTCAAGGTTTCAACTCCTTTAATTGGAGAATACATCTGTTGCACTGTGAGGATAGACGTCAAACTTGCAGTGTAACTTGAGTTGATTATCAGAACGACAAAAAGCCATAGTATTAGCACTACACGACCAAGGGTACTCACAGTGTTCTGTCCTGCATTGAATAGACAGAATCAGAAATAAACTCTGCTGCTTCATTCATCCTGCTATATATATACATACATGTATATCTATTTATATAAGGTATCCACAAGAACAAGAGCCTCACTTACTGTGGGAAAAAAATAGAGTAGAGAGGCTAAACCTGAAAGGAAAGAAAACAAAATATCATCACTCGCCAGTCACTTTAGTAATGAGAAGGTAGATGTTCACCTTGCTAAAGAAGAGATCAGTCCATATGACAAGTTCATACACTTCATATATATATAGTTATGACAAGTTCATTTACAATCACAAAGTGATGCATTTTTGAAAGAGAGAGTGTGTACATCTTCATCAATAATACAATTTGAACAAGATGATTTACTCCACAAGCCAAGAAAACCATAAGACACAAACAAGTTCAAAACTGCAGTTGCTGTGAAACATTGCATAATTTGTTACAAAATCATTCACTGTATTTAAATTGATTTATTCAGGAACATAAATCTAAGCTTATTTGTGACGTGAATCACCTTAAGTGTAATGCATAATATAAGGGATCCGCCCTAGCTTCTCCAACACTACACCTTTGTCATATACTCAGTATATCAGAATAGAATAGACATCATTTTTGTGCACTATAATATACAGTTAAAATGCCTTGCCTGAAATGGTTGACATTTAAGACTCAAACCTCATACTAAAAAGTAGAGAGGTTGAGTCCTCAGGCCATAATAATGATATTTACTTTGTAAATGAACCATTTCAATATTATATGTTATCTTATCCTTGAAATTCCTGAAAGGTATCTGCTCCTCATATGACATCTCCCTCCCCAGAAAATATACTACAAAGGTCAAACCTTAATCAAATCCTTTTGGAAAGCGGGGCCATGTCATAGCTACTAGATGGTGGATTTGACATCCTAGTCCAGCCAAGATGCATTCTCCGGGCAGAAAATTCTAGACTAAATAATTGAGACCCTTGTAATATCTTCTATCCCTCCCAAAATGGAAGATGGAAATGAAATTTTGTCAAACTTGAGCTCTACTTATGATCAAAACCGCTGCAATATACATTTCTGAGTAAATGCAGTTGTAATAGTCCTTCAGTTTGAGACAGGGGTGACAAGATTTTATGTTCATGCAAATTGTTCAGCCACCCTGAGGCAAGATGTGATGCAAAATACTTCCTGTCATTATTTATTTTGTTTGGCTTAGTTTTGTTATAACTTTAAAGAAGATTGTGTAACCTTGAATATGATCTCCTGTGGAAATTCTGAAAATAGAGTCATCTATCAAGTTTTTCAAGTTTCCACTTTAATTATCCGCCCAAAAGAGTGGTATTCGTTAACTCTAATATTCAGTTTTCCTAGATTAGTTATCAAAATAAGGACTCACATACCAAAAAAAACATAAGTTTGCACAACAAATATTGACCATTACTCGTCTGCACAATTAATGTTCCAGCTTGTTAACATAAAACCTGCGGGAGTTGACACTTTAAATGGTATTCATCCCACTGGCACATGATTTTGCAATTAAGAGGTACATTAGTCAACTAAAACTACTAATTTTGTTTTTCGGCTTTTATTATGGTTTTAGGGTGGGTTTATCTTTTTTGAACCTAGCTCGTTCCGAAATTGCATCAATAAGAAAGAGATAGTTTAACAAGAAATATAAATGAGAAGTTACCATGTAATACAATAGCCAGATCTAGCTAAAAGAACTCACCACAGAATGGTTATTAGCTGTTTCTTAGGTGGCCCTCTGAACTCATCATTTATCCTGTGCTCCAAAGTCCAAATAACTATACCAACAACAATAAAGAAAGCAGCAGTGACTCCCCATAATAGTGGAGAAAATGGTCGTAAAAACGCCCAAGCACCTGTGTTTAACTTCTTAAATGGGGTAACTACAACAAGTCCAGATGTCACAAACGGCTGTGTGAAATCCACAATTTTTGTTCGATTTGTGACAATGGCAATGTCACCGACTGCACCATCAAAGTCCTGTGGCAAAAATCAAAAGAATTAGCTAAGCATAAACCTGTCGTTCTGAGATTTTAGAGACTGACTTTTCTTTTCTTACTTTGTACTCACCCCTGTTGCAACTTTAGTCACAAGCTCCATGTAGCTTGGGTTTTTCAGGCCGTCTCCGTAGGGGATAAATTCATATGGAACTGCATATGGTAATAAGCTCACAGCAGCTGTGAATACATCTATGCAGAACCCTTTAAAAGTGTTAGTGCCTCGCACTTTTGACACAAACTCCCGGTAACTAACACGATCTGGTACTCCAATTTTCAGCAACTTCCCATTGCTTGGGAAAACCCATCCTCGAGGTTTTGTAACTGTCTGTCCTGGCCAAACAACACTGTACAGTTGTTGTTTAGCACTTGAGAAATTAGCTGGCCTTGAGTAGAGTGTCTCAGGAGGTAAAGTTGACAACCCAGAATGGTTAGACCAGTAACCAATTCTACGAAAACCAGTCCCAATAACATTAATAACATCATATGCAGGATTAACAAGAGACCTATCATGATTAAATTTGATAGGCCCCGTCAAGCCAACAAAATCAGTCATCAATATGTTATTCAGCAGGAATTTTCCTCCATCAAAAATGCTCATTGCTTCGAGGTGAAGATTACCACCTCCGGAGCGTAAGTTGGAATCATTAGAAAAGGAAATAATTCCCCCCTGACTTAAAAATGAATCAATAGCATGAGCAACAAGCCAAACACTATCGTAAGCATTAAGGGCATAAGTATTCAACCCAATTGAACCACCAGTCAAGTTGTTCCACCTAGAGAAAAATGCTTTCTTTCTATCCGAATTTGGTATATGTTGACGCAAAACAAGAACTCCTTGCATTGAATCCATAGTCTCTGAAGGAAGGGGAGAAGAGGAGTCTAAAACAGATGAAAGCCAATCCGTTGCTATCCACACATAGCCATCACCCATCATACCAAGATAATGTGCCACAGAAAACACTGTGAAACCCAGCGTAGGATACACATGCAAAACTATGACTCGAGACTCCATTACAGCAACTTTAACAAGAATGTCCATGATATCACCCCGGCTGACACCAGGTCCAGGGGGAATCCTTGCCTTATAGGAGACTTTACAGCGCTTCGCTACAAGTTCATCATCTAAGGCCGCCACTCCATTCCTTCCATAATCATCGTCAATAAAAATCGCAATTACATTCTTCCAACCATAATGATCAACAATCTCAGCTATTGCTGTCATCTGGTACAAATCACTTTGTGTCGTCCTGACAAAAAAAGGGAACTGAATAGAGGATAAAGTGGGGTCTGTGGCACCAAATGACAAGATAGGGACTTGGAGTTCATTTGCAATGAAGGTCATAACATTTGCAACTACAGAAGATTGTGGGCCTATAACAGCAACAATATCGGCCTCCATAAATTGCAAAGCTGTAAGCAAGAACCAGTTATTATCTATTTGGGATTGATAGACACTACTGCAACACAACAGCTGGATATAATAAATCTAAGGACCAAAAAAATAACTTTGTTCTAGTTGGTTGTAAAACATACGCAAACAAACAAAATATAAAATTCTCTATTATCTGAGACAACAAAAGTATACACGACTATATTGATTATTGAAGGAACTTGCCAGAAACATTTAGAGTGTAGCATATTCGTTTATCCCTAATTCCTCTCAGAAACTATAGAGGGAGAATTATCATGTATTGGTTGCATAAAAAACGTACCTCCAACCATGCCAAAAAACCCACTGCAATTGGAATTTTGCATATCTACATGAAGTTTGGTTCCATGAAGAACACTCCAATTGGAGTTCACATCTTTCACAGCTTCCTTAATTGCAATTGCAGCAGGTCTACCAATAGTAGAGTCAAAACTGAATATGGCTCCAATATTCACAATAGCTGGTCTTGACGAAATGTTTCTGCCAAGCCCGTTTGACAAAACTCCAATAGAGAATAGTAACAACAAAGGAAGAACAGAAATCACATTCATTTTATATGAATGTCACTACCATCTATGCACCACTCATATCAATCCGACCAACCACCTATAGCAAGAGAGTTTGCGAAATTTCACATTAAAGCTGGAAAAAACAAAAATTAAAACTACTACAACTTCTTCCAAGACAATGATAATGTTAAACTAGAAAACCCATATACCCAATTTAACACTGCTAACTATGAGGGGAAGTAAGCAAAGAATAAGAATAATAGGCGGTACTACCAACAAAAATAAAAAGGAGAGACAGAAACAGAGAAACAGATTCCAGAGATGAGAGACAGGAATCAGATGCTATCCTCAAAGCATGACCCATAACAAACCTGCCGTTGGACAGAAGATAGAGATCTAGAAGATAAGCTGAGAGTTGAGATACAGAAGATTCAGATATATGGGTCAGGCGGTTTTGTGGTGTGAACCCCATATTAAAGGGAACTCACCTGAAAAAGGAACCTTTTGAAGTTCAAATTTTAAAAAACAAAAAACAAAAAACAAAAAAAACTTAGAAGAATTATGGACCGTAGTAGGTGGGGTTTGGGTGAAACACATCTCATGAACAGTATAGTAGTAGTTTAGTTAATGGAGAAAACTGAAACCAACAGAATCCAAAATTTACTACTACTGGCTACTGGGTGCTTGACTGGTTTTTTATCCCACAGAATTCATTGGCTTTATTTATAGTTAAATTTGTTAACGTCCACATCTTTATTTTCCCCTTAATTTCATATCCAATCTATTAAAGTCTCAAGACTTACAAATCATTGGTTTAATACTTGGCATTGCATCCTGTAATGTTTTTTTGGTTTGTTATTATATAAACATTCTAGTACTCCATTTTATTAACAACTCTCACACATTAATACATTATAGAAGAAATCAATTCCAACGCCACAACAACAAAATTGATTATATTGGAATTTATTTTCTTAAATTATTGAGAAATATTAGACACGATATATTGTATCAATTATATTTTTCCGTCACAAGTATATTCTACTATTGTTACTGTTTCTTCAAATAATTCGGTTTGATTGATCGATTATTTTAAACTATAAGGAAAATAATAGTAATTTTAGACGATTCATAATAATAAAAAAGACGATTCAACACTATCCGCTCTTTGTAATGTAACACTGTTGTTTATTTACCTCGATAAAATTATTTAATAAAATTTTATAGAGAAAGATAAGTATAAATTTAAATTATTAATAATTGTCGCTTAATATAAAATTTAAATATATGAGACTTTTATAAATATCGTTCTCCCTCTATTTCAAATTTTAAGATCATTATTATTATTTTTTTTTAAAAGTCAATTTATTATATTTTTAAATTTAAATTTAAAATTTTTTTAATTATTAAATAACTTTTTAATTTATATAATATTTTACTCAAATAATTTAATTTATTAAAATATAGTAAAGCATACATATATTAATTACATAATTTTATATTACATATATTTATGGTTTAAAAAATAAACACCGAATATTTTAATTTCACTTTTCCACCTCGTTACCCTTTCCAGAGTTGAATCCAAAGGCTCCAATGACCAATGGCTACGTATCCAAAGACCCATCCATCCTGAAATAAATCCTCATCGCCCATTCTCTTCCATGCAACGATCCAACGGTCGGGACGCAATTCCTTTTATCGACCGGTGGACCAACACACGAATAAACATTCGACCAACGTTGCAGCTTATACTCTCCCGCCTGACAGCTATTAAACCGGCCGGTTTACGCCGGTTATCAACCGTATAGCCATAGGGAAAAGTGTCCTTTTAGTTGAATAGTTTCCCCCATCTCCCCCTCTCTCTATTATTGTTTTTTTGGACATGAGAGAAAATCTCTCCATTTTTCTCTCTACGGCATTCCTATCT
This sequence comes from Panax ginseng, assembly GCA_020205605.1. Taxonomy (NCBI): domain Eukaryota; kingdom Viridiplantae; phylum Streptophyta; class Magnoliopsida; order Apiales; family Araliaceae; genus Panax; species Panax ginseng. The sequence goes on along the minus strand of CM035140.1, from coordinate 4,299,822 downwards.
CTTTTTTTTCTCTCTAAAACTGTCTTCTTTCTCTCTCCAAACTTCTCCCTTTCACACGGCCTTCCTTTCTTGGCTTCTTTCTATGCCTGTCAACTCTCAGAAAGGCGAAAAAGCTTTACAATCATCCTATTTATCCCTGTGAGAAATTCTTATTCTTTATCTGGGGTTCTATTTTTCTTTATATTCCTGGAAAATAGAATCAATCTTTTTGGTTATTTGCTTCATTTGTTTATGAAATTGTGAATAATTATTTGGTTCTGTTGCTGGGCTGTACGATATTCTTCGCGTAGCTTGTATGTGTAACTTTTTATTTCCGGTTGTATATTTTGGATCAAGTTTCTAACTTTGGTGGAGATTGTTGAAATTGATCTGGATTTTTGGAGGATTTGGATTCGTGTTTGGTTTCTGTGTTTGGTATGTTTGGTTGATTTTCCAACAAGTGACTGAAGGATTGGATAAGTTTTGAATTGTGTGAACTTTGAATTGATTGGGGTTGATTATTGCGTGATTAAAAATTAGTGGGATATTGAAGATTCAAGTGATTGCTGCTTGTTTGTTATTCTTTATCGTGTTCTTGAAGGACAACATTCGACAAAGATTACAGTTTTGATGTACTTGAAGCTCTTGGGGATTTTTCATATTTCTTCGTGTGGTTAACACTATTTGGCCAATTGGGTTTCTACTAAATTTACAGAATTTGGTTGCCAGCATACAGTATCGATAGAGTTTGTACTGCCTAGATTACTGTGATTTCCTTCTTCCAAAGGGAACGTTAATTTGTATTAAACGACTCATTTTATGATTATGAAGCAATATGGCTGCGGGTACTGATTTCTCACCTCCATTTACGGTATTAGAAGGTGGTTACAATAAAGATAATGCGTCTATCTCAAAAGATGAAATCTGTGAGAATTCAGAGGACTTGAAGAAGATGACAAACGGTAAACCTCCACGACACCTCTCAGTTGTACGGCATAGTATAGATTCTGCTACAATAACAGGAGCTGTTGATTTGGTAAGAAAATCTGTTGTATGTGAAGTTAACTATCTCAAGTTGATGTTGAAGCTCTTAGTTGTCTATTTGTGGTTTGTCAGGAACTTTATGTTTAGTTTTGTTCTAAACTTCTGTTAAATTCAATTAACCAAAGCAGTTACGAAGCTATTGAAGTTGAAGAACTAAGATCAGTATTGCCTTTTAGTTTGGGTCACTTCATATTGCACCGAATTTGGACACTGCATGGAGCCGCAATTGTCTTATTTGAAAAAAAATTTACTTATTAAAAAGAGATAAATTATAGTATGCTGGTTCAAATTTGTTTCTTAGAGCGGAGCCTCCTTAACTGATTGTACTGATCAGATTCCCTCAAAATTTGCTGCATTGTGGAAGCGAATCTGTGCAATTTATGAATTTCATGGGATGCTTTATAGTAGCCTACTTTAACTGTTTTTTCTTTTGTATGTGAATAAGTTATTGACCCAATAATGCACAAATATATACCAATTAATTTGTTAGAAAGACCTTGTTTACACTGTGAGATTAATCCACTTCTACATGGAAAAGTGAAGACAGTTGTTGCTATTGCGGTTTGGTCTTTCAGTTGCGGCCATACTTTTTACTGTAAAATAGAAAAGATTGTTCATGGAGACTTTAATATATCATAAAATGTTTTATCGTAAGTAACTACTCGACTGACATTCTGCCTTTGTCGAATCAGAATCAATAATAATAACTTCACAACCCATTTTCCTGTTTGTTTTGAGTTAAAGAAAGCAGGCCAATATAATAATATCTACGAGGTTATGGTACTTCTGATGTTTATGTTGCTTTGCCTACTCCAAGTTGAAAACAAAACTTTGTGACAAGTATTCCAAGTCCATATGTATTACAAGATTAGTTCTCTCTTTTTTTTTCTGGTCATTTTTGCCCAAAGAAATAGGAGTTTGCCCACTTTACTATTTTTTTTTGGCATGTGTGTGCACGTGTATATGATTATGGAATCTTTTTACCACAGACTTTAAAGTTGTGCGATTGATATTTCCTGATTAAACTTGGTCAGGAATCTGATTATGGAGTCCTTGGCATTAAGTCGCTTATAGATGCAAAATCGGACTTCTTGCCTGTGCTTCGATCAGGAAGCTGCGCTGAGAAAGGACCGAAGTTGTACATGGAGGATGAGCACATATGCCTGGATAATCTTGTTGAACAATTAGGTGCAAGTGCAACTGCAGGTTTCCCTTCCCCTGGAGCTTTCTATGGGGTGTGTTGTTTATTTATACTTTTACAATTTGAGTTATGTACAACTTCCATGTTGATTAATTATCCAATTTGACATCATATTGCTAAACGTCATCATTGTGCTTTCTTTTCTATAAACGGGGTATGCACATTCTGTGCAGTTACTATAATCCTATTATTTCGCCACCTCTCATTGAGAGATTGCTCTAAATGGTAACAATGATGACTGATCTTATTGTTTAATTAGTGCTTTTATTTGACTATTTCACATATGGTTAGGTGACATGAAAAGAATATCTAGTCACTCAAAACTAAATGTGTGTTTCCAGTAGGTTGCTCTCTAGTAAAAGAATGCATTTTAGGAAAGGGTTAATTATCTTACATTAGAATAATGCATCATCCTTTATTCATTTTTTGTCTGCTAGGATAGTGCAACATCTACTAATTTGGCAAATCTGATTTGAACTACCAAGTGTGCTTTTAAGCATTCAAAGTGGAACAAACTTGTTTGGCGCTGTAGTCTGTTCTTTTCTTGAAAAATATTGTCACTTTATTTTACTCTGGAAATTATAGGGGATTGAAAGAATAGGATAGCATGTATGTGGGAGTGTGCCTCTTATGCACTGAACTACATTGGAATGGGTTGAGAGGTTATGAGTATATATTTAAAGCTTATTTCAGCTTCCATGAACTAAAATTGAATGTGTTTCATTTATTCTTTCCATGAATTGACATTTAGTGCTCTTACATCAACAGGTGTTTGATGGCCATGGTGGTATTGATGCAGCATCATTTATTAGAAAAAACATCCTCAAGTTTATAGTTGAGGACTCTCATTTCCCTGTATGTTTGGAGAAGGCAATCAAGAATGCATTTGTGAAAGCTGATCATGCATTTGCAGACGATAGTTCTCTTGACATCTCCTCTGGGACCACTGCAATTACTGCTCTCATATTTGGAAGGTAAGATTGTCTGTGCTTTTAGAGGTTTTGATTTGTCTTTACCCATCAGAATTATGATCTAGATAGTGGGACTGATAATATTGCCATCAGACGCAATTACTGCAAGCAAATGCAACTTCTGTGAAAGATGCCATATGAGGTAAAGGGAAAAATAGAGGAACAGGAGACAGTGCTGCTAGATGTGATTTTTGATTTTTGTCTGGTGCAATGACTTTCCCTGCATTCATGAAAAGGTGATCGTCAATAATATATGTTGGGCTGTTTACTTATTACCTTGAAGTTGAGAGAGATTAATTTTCACAAGACACATCCATAAAACAAAATCATGAGCATGATGGACCACTGGATTTAAGCCCTGGGATATGTTCACAAGGAATAATGGAAATTCCACACTTGTATGAAGTTCTTTGTGTGGTTGGAGCGTGGATGTGCAAGTGTATCTGCATGTGTTTGTGTGTGTGAGGGGGAGAAATCAGGATCATACATTTAGAGGTTCATTTGGACATCATATCACTCATTAAAATCTGGCATTGTGTTATTGCGTAATCTTTTACCACCTTGAATACTTGCTTTTTCTATCAACAGTCCTTATCAATGAATGCCGCTGACATGTGTCAGATGCCCTGTTGTGCAATGTAGGGTCTTGAGTTTTGAGGGCTCCAGGGGATTTTTTTGTGGGATTGCTAACATGGTTATACTCTTGGCAGAATGATGGTAGTTGCAAATGCTGGTGATTGCCGGGCTGTGCTGGGGAAACGAGGTAGAGCGGTTGAGCTGTCCAAAGATCACAAGCCAAATTGCACATCCGAAAGAGCGAGAATTGAAAAACTTGGGGGAGCCATATATGACGGATACCTCAATGGTCAATTATCTGTATCACGAGCTCTTGGAGATTGGCACATGAAAAGCTCCAAGGGGTCTGCCTGCCCCTTGAGTGCAGAGCCGGAGTTGCAGGAGACTGTATTGGGGGAGGAGGATGAATTCCTGATTATTGGGTGTGATGGTCTGTGGGATGTAATGAGCAGCCAGTGTGCCGTGACAACAGCAAGGAAGGAATTGATGTCACACAATGATCCTGAAAGATGCTCAAGAGAGCTGGTAAGGGAAGCACTCAAACGCCACACATGCGATAATCTGACGGTTATTGTAGTATGTTTCTCCCCAGACCCTCCCCCTCGGATAGAAATCCCCCAAACTCGAGTTCGTAGGAGTATATCAACGGAGGGATTGAATCTTCTTAAAGGTGTATTGGATAGCAACTCTTGAGATAATTAGTAGATAAAGGAAATTAAGAACAGGTTGGGGTGCAGCCGTGCAGGGGGGGAAGGAAGGAAGGGCCTGTACACTGATTTTTAACCCCATGTTGCTGCAGCCCCTCTCCTTTATCATTATTGTTATGAAATAAACAGGTTAATTTTATTTAATTTAGTTAGTTAATTTTTATTTTATTTTTCTCAGATCATGTACCTTGTCATAAAGTTATGTTGTATCATTTCTTTTTTAGTGGTGCGCAGTGTATAAAATCCATTTGGAAGGGTGCTTTGTTGTACAAGAAAATCTTTTCACTCAATAATTCATACATATGTAGATTTGTTGTTTATGCTCTGTCTGAATCCATAGTTTGCGATTTTTGAAATATATATCACCGCTCGATTCAGGCTATTCGGGCTTCCCTGTATTAGGCCTGGAGCTTTCAAATAGGTATTTAATTTATTTTAGTTGCCACTTCGGATGAGTCTATTGAATAAAATTTATATAAAAATATTTTAAATTTTCATTTTAATAATTTTGATTTAAAAATTAAATTAACTTTTAAAATTTAATATCAACCTTATAATTGGAAATAAATCTTTACAAATTTTAAAAATATGTTTTAAAATCACATTTATTAAGTGTTTTGTTTATATTGATGAAATAATAATGAATTTTAATTTTAAATTTTATTATTAATCCTAATAAATTATTTGACAACAGTCCATCTCCATAATCAGAATAAATTAATTAATTAATTAATATAATATTGACATATACATTCTGTTTATATATTTGTACTAATTAATTAATTGATAAATTAATTAATATAGTATAGACAGATACACGTGGATCAATTCGAATTCAATCCTATTAAAAAAACGGAAAGTGACTCTCTGCTACACTACATCCCCTTTACGACTTTAACACAAAATTAACTTATTGAGCCAACAAATTGTTTTCTTCTTCTAAAGTTGCCTCGGGATCTGGAAAATAAAATATAATCCAAGGGTCCAGAGAAGGTCGACATAAGAAAAAGTACTGGGGAACGCTCTTGTACAATCATATTGATATATACTAGTACTATATACGTAGAGAGAGAGCTAAATATTGAGAAAGAGTGTGTTCTCTCTCTAATTAGCTTTAAATCTTATGAATATTTCTTGGAAGATGTTAATTCCGTTGGATCTTGTATATTGACATTCTATCTTCTCTATAATCAACCTTGATTTTACTGTATTGCTGTTTCAGCTTCCTCAGGTAGATGTCTTTCCCTATCTATATATGCTTGATTTCTATATGGAAATTATTTTTCCAAGTGTCCAACTGGTGAATCTAATTCTGATTATATTTGATGGATTGGTGTGTATATTCTATAATAGGAATGATTTTGTTATTTGGTATGTTTTTTATATGGCACGGATCTGGCTGTCTTATTCTCTTCTAAAATAAGTGGAGCAGATATACAAGGCTATCAATTTCCCAAAGTAGAGATTAGATAGATTGAGTGGCAACAATATCAAAAGCTAATAAATCCGAAAAAAAATTGAGCTCTTGACAAAAAGAATCTAGGGCAACTAAAATGTGTGGAATCAGCTGTAAAGCTAAATTTTTGTTGCCATATCATGGTTATTTTTAATTTGACCTGGATAAGGAAACAAAATATGTAGCTGAGATTCAGAGTATCATTTACATTGATCTTATATTAACAGAAAGTTTATGTTTTGTTTGCACTTCCTCATTATACCAAATTACCAATATTACATAAAAGCTTTGTTATCCTTCCATACAACATAGTCTATACATGCTCACATAAATGTACATTATTTGGTGCTCAATATGGTTCCTAACTTGTTTGCTTCATATGAAATTCATATATCACTAGGAGTGAAATAAGTTCCAAGCACGGGAAACTGCTAATGTGTTAATACATCAAAATACTGTTGGAAATTTAACATGTTTTGATGTTGTGGAGATAAAAGGAAAAATTCACTACTCTTACAACCTTTTGGATTCTTCCATTGTTAACGCCAAATTTCGTCTACGCGTCCAATCACAAAATCCATGCGCTGAAACCTGCACAATAACAGATCACACAGAAGCTTGACGGCTTGTGCCGCCGGGGGATAGCTCTGGTGTGAGAATAAGTATAGGCCGTTCACAAGGTTTAACAATGGAGGTTTAAGTGTTTAGTGCTCAAAGATGTATTACCTATTAATTGTAGTTAAACTTTGTATTTATAGTCATTCTCATCTCCCAAGAGTCCCTCTCCGATTCGGAATAGGACTCCTAAATATGGTATTTTTATATTTGGGTCCAACACAATCTCCTTAAAAGGTGCAAGTAAAATCCCTTTCCAATACTACCTTTGGAGTTGCTTATTAAGATATGGTTAGGGTTAGAACCCTTAACCACGTAAATCCCTTATCACTCCCAACTCTGCACATGGGCTGCTCAACTGCACAGATCCAACCCATCACGCATCATAAGCACCGGTCTGGGTCTCGGCCCATAGGACGCGAAGACCCGACCCCGACCTCCCTGATCTCCACTGGATTCCGGCCTACTGGGCTCGGGTATCCGAACCCGACATCCGGTATGCCTTCGATGCCCGACCTCATCCGTTCCAGCCCAGGCAGCTAACATTCTGGTCGGTAAAACACTCCCGAACATCCATATTTATGGTATGAAGAATAGCTATATTATAATTTTCAAATTGAGGTGACTCCCACAAATTGGAGGAAAAGAGGAATTAGAAAAGTAAAACAGATCTATCTTGTCATAGGTGCTAAGAAAACATAAAATAGAAGATTTATTAACCAACTTTTTTCTTCTTTTTTTGTTCACTCCGAGTTTTTAGTTTCTGTCGCAGGTAATTGTTGAAAAATTCATCATAATTGTATGACATTGTGTTTCGTACTTTCATATTTTCAATGGTATGCCTCAGGAACAAACTGTAACTAGTACATTTTGAGTTAAACTTTTGATAAACACCCTTTTGGTAATGAGTTTCTGGTAAGAAAGATTATAAACCTAACCTCTTTAGAATTCTTTGTCTAGGCACCTAAGCAGGCTTGAAAATTACGATGGCTGCAAATTGAAGGACAATGATGGTTTAGTTGGCATATTATGCGTCTATAAAACAAAATGATGTCTCAAAGATTGACTGGAGAAACATCTTTCCATCGGGATCTTGAGGCTTTGAGTGTATCAAAACGTCTCGTCAGAAGTGTTAGCCAGAAACTGAAAAAGAAAAGTCATAGAGGTGAAGCAGAAGAAGAGGACGACACCACGGGTGTTTCCTTGAGATGTCTTACTTTGTATGGTAGGGGTGGAGGTTGTAAAGTAGGCGCCGATACAAGTGAAGAATTTGGTGATATGGGTGGTCAAAGACGGTCAAGTGCCTGTGAAGAAGGTAAAGGGTACACAACCGTATGTGGAACTGAGGAAACCACTGTGGATTGCTTTTCATATGGGGTGAAGGAGAGGTTTTGGAAGAAGAATAACAGAAAGGTTTTAGAACTAAAAGAATCACAACGAAGCAGTGGCATGCATGTATTTCTTCCTGATGATATTCTAGAAATGTGTTTGATGAGACTTCCAGTGACCAGTCTCATGACTGCACGCCTTGTGTGCAAGAAGTGGAGAAACTTGACCACAACATCTCGGTTCATGCAGATGAGACGTGAATGTTTATATCAGAGTCCATGGTTGTTTCTGTTTGGTGTTGTTAAAGACGGTTATTGCTCTGGAGAGATACATTCATTAGATGTTTCCCTTAACCAATGGCACAAAATCAATGCTGAAGTTCTCAAAGGACGGTTCCTGTTCTCAGTTGCCAGTATCTTAGATGATGTTTATATTGTTGGAGGCTGTTCTAGCCTGACCAACTTTGGTAAAATGGATAGAAGCTCCTTCAAGACACACAAAGGAGTACTGGTATTTAGCCCCTTAACTAAATCATTGCATAAAGTTGCCTCCATGAAGTATGCAAGATCAGCACCCATTTTAGGAACATATGAAATCAGTCCGGACTCTTGGATTATGAAAAATCAGCAAAATCGGCAAGAGAGGCGTTTCCTCAGGTCACGTATTGGTGGAGTATCAGATGTTTATGAGGATCCTCACAGGCTTTCTGTTAGACGTCAATTGAGGAACTCTCTAGATGACAATGAGGTTTCATTTTTTTCTAATATGAAGCCATACAAGGTTGTTAGACAAAAAAGTGATCATTCAAATGCAAAAGATCGTAGAAGGTTCGTGCTAATTGCTGTAGGTGGTCTTGGAAACTGGGATGAACCTCTAGATTCTGGGGAAATTTATGATTCTTTATCTAATAAATGGATGGAAATCCAGAGGTTGCCTGTAGATTTTGGGGTTGTTTGTTCTGGGGTTGTTTGTAATGGGATGTTTTATGTTTATTCAGAAACCGATAAGCTTGCAGGGTATGACATAGAAAGAGGCTTTTGGGTTGGAATCCAAACAACTCCATCCCCTCCCGTGTTCATGAGTACTACCCAAAACTTCATTATCCTGTAACAGGCGGCTATTCATGCTTTCCGTCTCCTGGTGTGAAGGGATGGTCAAATAGGGAGGAGAAATAAAGCAGTTAGAAAGTTGTGGGAACTTGATCTCATGTATCTTACTTGGACTGAAGTTTCAGTTCATCCCGATGCTCCCATGGACTGGAATGCTGCATTCATTGCTGACAGAAACCTGATATTTGGGGTTGAAATGTTCAAAATATTTGGGCAGGTGTTAGACTTCTTGACTATGTATGATGTGTCTGATACTGAAACAGATTGGAGTCATATTTCGAGGAATCATGTTGCGCACGAGCTGGATGCTTCTTCTTGCATGACAAAATCAATGGCAGTGCTACATTTGTAGTGTCCGTGACTGGCCCTGTAATTTGTTCCAAGGAAAGCTTCTATTTGCTCTCCCAGAAACTTTCTGTACATTACTGTAGTCATATGGAATTTGGTGTTCTTCCCAATTGAATTATTTTGTTCTACTCAGCTTGTAGTATAGCAAATACATCTGATATTGCATCGTTATTCATGTTAATGTTATTTAAGTTGATCCTTTTTGGTTTCTTACAACTTGGTCACGAGGAAAAAATAGACCATTTATTTCTTGCACCACTTACATTTATATGTTATTTTCCACAAGCTGGCTAAGGTAGGTATTTTTTTTAGTTCCTCAAGTTCATGTTTTTCTTTCATGTACAATCAATTTTGAAATTTTCTTTAAGAGGACGGTACTGATCTTTATATTTTAATTCTATGTACATGTGCTGGAAATGTATATGCTGAATTCATTAGTAACTGGTATTAAGCACTTGTACCAGTTAAACCCCTTTAAATGGACTAGACTAATGTAAATCTGAGATTTAGAACCTTATTATCTTAACCATCGTCAAGGAGGTCTCTTTCTTTTAACTAGCGGTTGTTAGTGAATGCTAATATCTGAACCAGCAGTTGGTAATGCATCCCATTAAATTTGAATTTTGACTCTGCAAGTTGAAATGGTGCATCACCACAAGGCTGAATAAAAGCATCCTTAAATATTAAATTTGAATTTTTGACAAACTGCAAGTTGAAATGGGAGAGGAGCACGAATGAATAAAGGCATGATTAAAAGCAAAGTCTTCAATTTTTCAGAAACTCTTTGACAGAAATAATCAATAATACATTCCCACACCCCAAGTATACAACATATACAGACCATGAAAAGAAAATTACCAAGAGAAACAACAACATGAATGAGAACCCCCTTTAAAACTAAGAAAGAGGAAAAATTCTATCTGCCCGGATCCTTGATGCTTCACAAACATAACTTTAGATGCATCTCAGAACCTAGCAAGGGGCCAAAAATTCAGTAAGGAATTAGACTTGTTGTGCCAAATTTGGAAAAATACCAGAGAAATTTGGCATCTTGTCGACATGCTTAAGGGCACGCTCAGCAATCTGTCGTGTTCGGTAGTCAGCATGCTGGAAAGCATCAACAAGGGCTGTGCTAACGTTGGGATCATCAGACACCTCATAGGCTATGTCATCACTCCGCAAAAGTCTTTCAACAACCCAAACTGCCCTCCTCCTCAAGGTCTCTGTGCGTTTCTCAAGTAGGACATCAAGTATTGGCTTGATTGCCTCTGCCTCACACAATCTGGTAACTCCATTTTCAATATCAGCTTCGTCCTCTAATAAAGTTGACATTGCTGCAAGGGTTGCTTCAACCACCTTCTCATTTGCGTGATCTAGATTGGCCACCAACTTCTCCAAAGCCTTTCCGTCCAAGAGGCAAAAAGTTTCTTTGAGTGAACATGTCCCTCTGTGAACTCGACATAATCCAGTTATGACAGGTGTTTTGCTAAAACAAGGAAAGATTGAGACACAAAAACCAGGCGATGACAACTCCGGCAATTTGGTCAAGTTTTTGCATTCTTGGGATAGATTCTCCAAAGCCATGGCTGAAACCATCTGCACATTGTCAAGCCCAGTTGCTTGAAGCAGTTCAGTGAATACAGAAGCAAGATTGTGCTCCTGGCACAGTGTAACTGCATCAGGCTGGTCAGCCAGGACAAAGGTAATCCTTGCCAGAACCCGAACAAGACCTTCCAGATAAGGGGTCATAAAGCGACCGCCTCTAGTCTCCCCCTGCCGGATCCTAGCCACTCTGGAGATGAACAACTGGAAGGCACCTTCATCAAGCATCAGCTTAGTGAGACCCACATCCCTTTCTGGGAGATCAGCTAGAAGCCCAACAGCTGCTGCTTGCTCTTCAGTAATACCAATATTTTCTGATATGATTTTGATTAGGCTTCCTAGCTGGCCAGCTGTACCACGTAGACAACCAGCTAGTTCCTGGCCCATGTGTGGAGAGAGGTTCTGAAGAAGTTTTATGGAAGCTGCACGGAGATCCTTCTGTGGAGCTTCAATGAACTGCACCAAACTGATAGTAGCACCAGAGCTTTTTATGGCAGCAACAACACTGAGAACCGTAGTGGGAGAACTAGTGAGTCCAACAAGAACCTGGAGCAGCTTGCATTCTATTGCCGGCCCAGTGTTGCTAATGAGATGGAGTAGGTTGTGAACTATGTATTCTGAGACTAGAGTCTGGTGATCAGGTCCAACTGGGATGGAATCAAAGTCGGAGCCTGAATTCACAATATTTGCAAGAATTGTAGCAGAAACCTCCTTTAGTCGCATGGGAAGCTGGTTGGTGCCCACGGTGAAAAGATCCTTCACAAGAGGGGGAAGTATACCTGCCTCTATCAATACCTTAGCACTTGCCTCAAATGATGATATCTGATTCAAGGCCTTTAGGGCAGCTTCTCGAGACTGCATATTACCAATTCTCATGAGATTGATTAGTGATGAACCAACAGTTTTAGCCACAAGGACTTTCACATCATTATTGAGAACCAGCTCACCAAGGTATTCAGCCATGGACAGTTTGGTTTCTGGAGGACCTGCAACAATTCATATGGCAATAAAGAGTTAAACAGGAGTGAGTCATATAATATAGCTGGAAATACATTTGTTCAGATGTCACAAACCATAATTTGACTCCACCGATTCAAGTACTACAACTCACGAAATCTACCAACTAACCAGGAAAAACCCACTTAAGCCCCCAATTACCCTCTCGTCTCTTTCTTTAGTCCCTAGCAAATTATCCATGTTGAAATTGATACTAACAAGGTAATTTAATCATATAAACAAGTAATAAGAGAAGAGGAATTTACTTGAAACATGAACCTAACTTTGTGACGTTATGGGACAACTAGCAATCATTAAAATTAAAGATCTTAGCTGCAGTTCTGGTCTTATTTTTTAATTTAATTTATCTTATCATTTTTTTGGTACATCAGGTTACAAACGAAGGGCTAGCCAGAAGCAAAGCCACTCAACTCCTACAGAATTAGCTGAAAAGAAATTTACATAGACCCCTGGGGGGTAAATCCAACACAAACAAACTGTTAAAATTAAGGTCTTTATTTTTCTAAACCAAGTAAAACTTGCATTTGTCTATTGATATGGCTTGAGGTACAAATTCTTGAACTCAGTTGAAATGAGTTTCAATTACCTAAAGGGCAGTTCCACTGCATAATTAAGTCTTCTAATTATCCAGCCCAAGGTACCAATATTGAATTAAAGTAGTTAGCATGGTAGTGTAAATTTGAAAAAGATAAATTTCTAAATATTTTTTTGCCACATGAAACTATCTCTTGATAGGAAAACTGCAACATCCATTTCACATAAACACCAGAATAAATGTGTGCAGTTGTGTGCTTCATTTGTGGAACCATGCACCTAGTTGATAAGAAAAGGAAAGGGAAATGATTTATATGTCGACAAATCTATGACCAAATTAAATTGCAACTAACGTGGAACTTTAAGCAGCAAGATAAAATAAATTAGGATAGAGTCGTTTTTAATTCCTTCACATCTCATGTATGCACATAAGTCGGTAGTTACTATCGACATAAATTTGTCATCATATATAGCATGACTCAAAAGAAAATACAACCGACTAAACTATCTTCGCAAGCAAAATATTATCTAGGAAAGTGGAAGTACCTTCAAGGAGTAATGTCAGAAGTGGCTGCAATTTACCATAATCAGCCATCTGCTTTACATTATTTTCACACTTCTCCAAATTTTCTAGAGTTTTATCAGCCTTCTCAACAGTAGAAAGATTTTCTGATTTGCTGCTAGTCATTCCCACTAAAATAAGGATTGCTCCACTGACAGAACCAATCTTTTCACACAGAGTTTCAGATTTTGAAAGCTCATGAAGCAAAGAAATGGCTTCTTCCCTCTCTTTAGATTGTTCATGAGACAAAAACTTAACTATTGTTCGAACAGTGTCCCCTTCAGACATAATTTCCTGCAAAATAAAATTAGACATAAATAACAGGCACTAATTGCGCCTAAAGTATGTCAAAAGATCTGAACAATAAAAAAGAAACCTTCGACAACCTTATTATCAAAGTCTTCCTCTACCACAATGCGAAGCGATTCTAAAGCTTTACATCTTACTCTACGACTACTGCTCTTCAAAACATCAACAATCATAGGTATCAGCTCTGTGTCACGAACAACATGCTTATTTAACGGATATTTTTGGCAAAGGTGCTGAATGAACTTCAAAGCCTGCAGAATTTCAGCTTCTGCATTGCCCAAAAATAATGATCTGTGAGCCATATCAAGCTGAGCAGCTTCATTCCTTGCATTCCATTGTTCAATCGTGTTGCGCAAAGCAATGCTTGGGTTCAAATCCATACTTCTTAATTCTTTTAGTGTTAGTGGGCAAACCAGCTTTCTTCCACTCTCCTTACATTCCTTGAACCACTTTTCAATCGCTTCTCGTTCATAAGTTTGATCATTTTCTAAAGTAACAGGATCATGCATCACTTGTTTTGTTAGAGGGCAGATGAATGCATCATAAATAGGCTCTATGTGAAATCTCTCAAATTGATGGCTATCATCTGACTGGCTACCTTGGTCATAACTTCCATCCCAGCTACCAGCCATCCGATCCAAACTTTCTGTTGATGAAAGTAACATTACATACTGTTAGCTCCCCAATATTTGTGAATAACAACAATGAGATCAGTGATAATTTCATGAGGCGACAAAGCTGGTTACAAAACAGAGAAAGTCAAAACCTTACATCAACCACAATGCAAAGCAAGGCATAGTTAGTTCATTTGAAGGGCATACGACTTGAGATAACAGTGGATCTAAACACCACCACCTTAAACATGTAAGTAGACTGCCAAGGAAGTGGCAAATCATAGTAAACTGAACTATTAAAACAAATTTAGGGTGGTATCTTCCTATTCGTTAATTTTTCTCTCTTTTTGAATATTTCACAAAAGCAAAGAGCATAAGCCAAAAGATCCTGAAGTGGGGAAAGACAGAACACACATAGTAGTAGATCTACATGGAATTGGTGTTCTGAGCAAATAAAACCTCACTTTGAACTTGGATTTGCCACCCACGGGTCAACTCTACTTGTCACATTCTGTTCTTCTCCAGTTATCCTTTCATTTCACTTAGTTTTTTTAGATTTTCAGTACATCATAAACATATAAATTATGCTCAAGCAAATTGAGATAGATAAAATCCATAATTTCCGTGTACTTTTAAAAGATCCCAACTATCCTAAAGTGCACCATGCTCAGAAATCGGAAACCTTGATTCCCTTCTACACCACTCAATTAAAAATGAGAATTAAATGATTCAAGAGTGTTTATGCTCAATTGCTCATCAACCCTCTGTTTCTAATTACTCCCACTGCTAAATCAACGCTCCCCACTTACCCATTAACCAAATGACAGAGATACCACCTGGCTCCTGGCTCCTGATATTACCAAACAAGAAAATTTGCAAGGATCTGACAAATCCCAGTTGAACAATATGTCCTCAGACCCAGAATAAGAAATGCAACTTCCTATCTGAATTCTAGTGTAAAACAAAGACCTTTTGAGTCCATGTGAGGTAAAAAGAAAACAATAGCATCAAAACCATAAAAGAGAAGAGAGACAAAAGATCAAAGAGAAATTAATGAAGAGAAACATTACCTAGTATTAGTGCTTGCTGGGAAGCTGAAAGAAGTTGATACAAGCCCTAATTTGGATTGGAGGATGAATTATCATCATTCGTCGGAAGCTCCTTGTGGGATATAAAAGTAAACATATGAATAATCATCATCAGCTGTTTTCTTAGAATATTAGAGATAGATTGGTGAATTATTAGGTTTGATGTTCTGTTCTGTTCTGTTCCGTTCGAATGTGGGGTGGGAGAGTGGGAGAAAGAAAAGTAGTAGATTCGGCCTTGCCCTTGTGGGTTGAAGAACAAAACAACAAATGCATAAAAATAAAATAGTCCAGTAGTTTTTACGGACGAGAGAGAGAAGGTTGATCCAAATGGACTATACTGGGAGTAATACTAGTCAATAGAGAGACATATGAACAGCTAGATAGATAGATAGATAGTGTGTGTGTAAATTGTAATTTGTGTATTGTAGTGTATATTTATTTGTATGGAGGGGACTCTCTCTCTCTCTCTGCAACAGAACTAATCTAACGAGTGTTGTCCGTACCGTTGGGGGTTAAAAGTTTAAAAAAAACAGAGGATAATATCCTACGAAGCCCAAACCCCAATGAATATGAGCCGTACGGTTAAACTGACACCTGCCTGCCTAAGTAAAAGATACTCTTAATATATACACTACCTGCCAACAAAACTTGCAGGGAAAAACACACCCCACTTCGAACTCCTTATCATGGGTTAATTGGGTCATTAACTGAAATTAAATAAAATGCTACTTATATTTATAATAATCACAACAATTGGGGCTTTTTTTTCTTTATTAACTGATTTATGTATTGGATTCCATTCTCTCATAATTAAAAACTAATTATTTACTTTTTTTTACAAATTTTTTAAATTTGATCATGATTTATGTAGCATAATCCATTCATCCCATTGATGGAGAACTAATTATTGATTTTGTCTACAAAAATTTTGTATTTATTCATAATTAATTTTTACGTTTCAAAATATAAATTCGTCTTGACTTAATTATAATGCGGCTCCATTTTAACATTGGCCAACTTAACTTAGAACATCTCCAACAGCATCTTCAACCACTTTGAGATACTCAAATAAATGAGTCACATCAAAAAAATCCTCTACAACAACCCTCTTCAACATTAGTCATCAAATTTGCATTTTCCTTCTCACTCTTCAAATCTGCAACCTTCTTCTCACTCTTCAAATCTGCAACCTTCTTCTCACTCTTCAAATCTATAATTAAAAGTTAAAAATATTTTATTACGCTTGATGTGTTTGATATATATCTCATTAAATAGAAAAGACTAATGAGACACAAAATATGAAAATAGCAAATAATACTTTTTAAATTATCATGTTACTCACGTAGGTCAACAAACATCAATTTTAAGAGTTTTTTTTATACTACTCTTGGAGATGCTCTTAGATTTAACGTTGACTTAATTATAATGCAGTCACTTTTATTAACTTATTTTTGAAAAGAGTTCTTCTAGGCGAACATGAAAATTAAATATGAATGTATTTGAATTTTACCTATTTATATTTTGATAGGTAAGATTCAAATACACTCATGTCTGATTTTCATGTATACTTGTAATTTTTGTTTTAAAAATATTAGTAAAAAAATCTTTTAAAATAATAGGACAAGCATAAATTTATAAGGGTGTATGTGACGCCCCCAAAATTAGGTATACACCACCCATCTTGGGTCGCCAGATACATGGTACAGAATTCAAATACAACTTACTAATACAACTGTCGTGTACAATACGACAAAACATAAATTGTGAGTTTGAATACAATTATTGTCTACTAGAGATTATACAAACTCAAAAGGAGTCCTCATTATAATTATTATCACACTATTTCACAAAATAATGAGGACTACTAATGCTATCCTCCTCGACCATCACTCCGCTCCCCGACTCGTCTCGGCCTATATTCTCATTTCCTCAAGAGAACAAAGAAAAGAAAGGGTGAGCTCAATTAGCCCAAAGAAGAAATATTATGACTAAGATAATGCAGAATAAATTATCATTAGCCTCCAACAATGTTAAACCGATAAAATACAATGACATCAAGTTTAACTGCAATTGAACAAAGCAATCCATTAAAAGAGTCAAGTAGAGAATAGAATCTACTATCTTTTATGATTTAAAAAGTTTTTCATCACTTTTATCACGAGACTACTACAATAAATAATCCACATCATTAAATCTTCCCTGCACTACAAGCCAAAGATATTCTTTAATATCACGACCATAAATTATCCATGCATCACGAGCCAAAGATAATCGTGTTTTCAATCTGGTCCGATCATGCCATAAAATAATTCATCTTTGCTCCTCGTCAAGAGAATCCATAGCCATAATCATACCAAAACTGTCCATCAATGCACTACTGCAGACCAATGAGGACTTTTAATTTTCACATCATTTGTAACATTACTACTATGATTATACCGAATAATCCTTTGTTATAATCATACCAAGTCCATCTATGCACTACAGTGCCACGATGACTTTTTCAACATAACATAAACATGAGGATGATGACAATGATATAAGAATTCAATTAAACAAGTTCAAGAATTAATTTGTCCAGAACCAATAACGTCCAAATTGTCAACATGATACTTCTTTGTAGAATAAAATTCAAGAATGCTCGAAGAATATTTTCATGAAAAATATTTGGATGAAGCGCAAATATCGAGATATTCCACTAATTTCATGGAGTATAAGTCAAAATCAACCGAGTATAATAAGAATGGAATAACAAAAGATATCACCACGCACGTGGTACTTGCATATGCGATTATTCCAATGTAATAATAATAATCTTAACCGTGTCGGTGAAATTCACACCGGCTGTGATGTTTCAATGTAATAATAAATGATGGAACCAGTCCTACAGATAAAGATGACGGTGATATTCTAATGTAATAATAAAGACGGAATAATAAAAATGGAACCAGATCCTAGCATATAAAGATGCATGATGTGATATTTCGGCGAATAATAAAGATGTAATAATAGAAGAATGTCACTAAGTATAGGGTAGCAGCGATATCACAAAGTTATTCCAATGTAACAATAAAGAAATGGAATAATAAGTTCTCTTCTTGAATACAAAAAATTAATAATATCCTTTACTAAGTAAAATAATACTTGATATAAGAGTAGTGAAGTAGCGAAAAACTTTTCTTCTATCTCTATAGTCTCTCTCTATAGTTTCTCTCTGAGTTCAAGGAATTAAGTAAAGAAAATAATGAAGGAATGAGCTTCATTTATAGGAAAAAGGAATGCATAAGAATTAATCCATGAACTATCTGTATTGATTTACTTTAATCTGACGGTCCATATTTAAAGAAAAATCTTTTAAATAAAATATAATATATTCTATTTATATAAAAGATTTTTACTATGCAAACACAATGCATAATAAAATATAATATATTCTATTTATAGAATAACTTTAATAAAGTATTTTGTTTTATATAAAAAAGATTTTACTATGCAAAACACTACGCATAATAGAATATAATATATTCTATTTATAGTATAATTTTAATAAAGTATTCTGCTTTATATAAAAAGATGTTTCTATTTTATTACGAATAAAACAAAACTTCTAAATCAACAATAATTGAATCAAATAATGCTGAGATACTACTACGCAAAGAACTATTGTAGCAATAATTGAACAAAAACCGGAGTGACTTCTCACATAAATATCAATAATCAATACCGCCATATGTCTACTACGCAACAACGCCAGACATCAGATTTTTACTACTGAAGTAGCTTCAACAAGATTAACGGTGAAAACTTCCTACCGTTATTTTTAATAAAATATTTTGTTGTTTTTTCAATTCAACAATAATTCCGCTGTAGGGGTCCACTAATGATTGCGCCGTCGCATTTAATATTTCCCTGCTTAAAACGAATATTCCCGATCAATCGAATATAATATGACAATCAGCATACTTTGCAAAATTTATAAATATTACCCACAATTATAACATTATCTCAAATTCACACTTATAATATAAAAAAATTATTTCAAAAAATTAATTCTTTATTCATAAAATCTGGGGTTTCACAGTGTAAATGAATCTAGTCGAGCTATATATTAAGTTGCTCAAATTTTGTTTAAAAAATTTATTGAGTATAAAATAAGGTTTTATTGTAACTCGTTTAATTACCGAAGCTGAAAGCATTTAATTTTCAAATCCGACAGTTTGAATTTTTTGAATATAATATAATACTATTAATAGAAATTTATAATTTAAAGAAATTTGAATAAGTTATCAAATTTTAAAATTTATTCATATTTAAATAATTTATATTTAGAATTAAAATGAATTGAATTTTTAATAGAACGATTACGGATCAATACCAAACTATTTGTTTATTTTATAAACTTATAAATTTATTTGTTTCTAACGCATACTCTTTTTTTTTTCTCGTGTATATTCATTCCATTACAAAATTATTTATATAAATTTATTCTTGGAAATAATTTCCGATATCAGCTCACAGTTGACAGTTTAGATAAGCATATTGAAACGCTTCGTTTCATACGGGAGAGGAAGGAGAAAGACGAAGAGAAGACGATGGATCTGGAATATTATGATTTTTCATAGGATCGATTTGAATTTTCAATGGAAGGAAAACAAGAACTACAAGTAGAGAAATTACGAAGCTCCGACAATGATACTGAATCGACAGACCAACTACTCCAAGATGTGAAAAAAGACGAGAATGTTTTGAAGTTTCTTGATTCAGTGAACACCTATCTAATCCTTATGGATTCATTATCTTCAAAACTTCGTCAGGTAAATATTTATTAATTATGTCAATTAAATATTTGATACATTTCTCGAAAATCTATGAATCCGCTAACTAATATTATGTTTTAGTTTATGATTTGTCTGCTCATGATCATATCAGTTCCTTGGATAATCTTGATTTGGAATTTCGGATCATAAACTGGTTCATTTAAATATTGTATATATGATGTGCTTCATAAACCTACCTGCTTGATGGGTTTTCGATTTATGTAATATGATTCATGATGAGTTTTTTTAAATTCATATAATATGCCCGTATGTGGGTTTTTCAATACATAGGGTATGATTTATAATGTTTCATTCTTGATGGATTTTTCAATTCATATATCCTTAGACATACTTAAATACTGACAGGAATGGTCTTTTCAATTAATTTAATATATATTGTGTATTGGGGAAGATCCCAGGCTATAAATAGTGGCATTCCTTGGATGATTAATATTATATTTATGAGTTGAGTAATGAAATGTAATTGTAGAAGATAATAGGTGAAAATATAGTCAAATGATAAAATTAGTGTTTGGTTTTAAACTAAAACAGTTGTTATCAATACCGCATTGGTTTGCTGCTGCCGAACTTGTGAATGGAACTGCGAAGTTTGTGACATAGTCCACAATGTTCATTGGTATTCGGAACAATTGGCATAATGTAACATCTTGTCTAGTGCCTTTTGATGATGCATAGATGATTGTTATATGTGTCATCTTGGTTATATAAGATCCTTTCAACATCTTGGTTCTACAATATCATACTTTCAACTTTTAATTTTTGGAACGCGACCAATGTTGCTTTCGATATCTTGAAAGTTAATTTGTTCATCAAGATATCATACTGATCATATATTAAAAAAAATCCTCCTTCTCTCCCTCCCCCTGGTGCACCCCATATTAGATATTTGATAAAATCTTACATAATTGGTTTTATTTTAATTACCCCAATACAGGGATGGCTTGAACTGGCAAGTGCTCGGCATTCAATGGGCTCTTCACGTATCAGCAGTGCCTTGTTTGACCTCAAGTACCACCATGCTGCAACATCCGTGGAAGTAGATCATCATGATGGTATTATATTGCTTATCGTTCTTGACCAATAAGCTTATTGTAAGTTAAAATTCGGTTCTAGCATTTGATTTCAATAAGGGCTTTGATATTCAATATTACTTTAGAAGAGCACTTTTACACCATATTGAATATTATTTTATCCAATGCTAGCAATTTGAGGAATATTGAGTAGAGTTTGAATCATGAAAAAGATTTTCCAAAAACTTTCTTTCATCACAGAGGGAATTTTAGTGCTTTATTTCAAAAGGTATCTCCTAGACTCCTAACTTCAGGAGAGAAGTTTCGAGATGAAGTTAAGTTCGCATGATCCCCATTACAGTGTCTTCACTCACGCGGACTTGCATATTATATCATGCATCTATGTATTTTTAACTCTTGAGAATAATTACCTAATTAATTGTTGTATCTTTCTGATAAATAAATCCTTATTAATGATATTAATTAATATATTTCCCTTGGGCAAAACTATGTTTTTCACCACTATACTTGGCACGTTTTACTTAATACACCATTGAACTTTTAATTTTTTTAATTAGCCCACTAAACTAATTAAAATTGTAAAAATTGATTGAATGTCCGTTAAATATTTTCTTACGTGGATTTATAAAAATAAAAATAAAAAAGACGTGGCTCATACGTGGAATTGGCTTATCCTTAATACTTCTCATTTCAGCGATCTTCGTTGCCTGAGAGAGTAAGAGAGAGAGAGAGAGAGAGAGAGAGCGACCGACCGACGAGCTTAAAGGCAGGCAATCTAGGGTTTTTTCCTACAAATATATGGCTTAAATCTTCGTTTGTACAAGGTATGTACGATTTTGTGTTTGATTTTAGCTATTGATTGTTAAAAACTAGGGTTTTTGTGCGATTTATTTGGGGATTTTCAAAAGCAGTGATGGGTACACCTCAATTTTGGCAAGAAATCTAGGTTTTTTCTCTCTCGTTCTCCCTCCCTTTGTCTCTGCTTTGTAATCGGTACCTTTAAAAGAAGGGGGGTTGGATTGACGATAGATTCAAGCTGAGAAAATTGCATCACTCTTGTGAAAATCCATCACTGCTTGTGAAAATCCTTATGTGACATAGATTGACGATAGACTCAAGCTGAGAAAATTGCATCACTCTTGTGAAAATCCATCACTGCTTGTGAAAATCCCCAAATCCAAAATACCAGAGACAGAGGGAGGGAGAACGAGAGAGTTGTGGAATTTCAAAACCTAGAATTAAACAAACAAACGTACCCATCACAATCAATCGCACAAATACCCTTAATAATCATACATACCTTTGTACCAACGATCGCTCGTCGCTCACTCTCTCTCTTTGTCGCTCTCTAGCTCTATCTGCCTTTTGGTTCGATAGCTCTTACTCCCGTTCTCTTTGCCTTCATTAGTTTTGTTGCCACATATTCCACGTATGATAGACCCCTCTAAGCCACGTCATTTTCCTTTTCTTTTACAAATTCACGTAGGAAAATATTTAACAACCGTCCAATCAATTTTAACAGAATGACCCAATTTTACAATTTTAATTAGTTTAGTGGGCTAATTAAAAAAATTAAAAGTTCAATGGTGTATTAAGTAAAAGCCAAGTATAGTGTTGAAAAACATAGTTTTGCCATTTCCCTTGTTATAGCTGGCTCCATTGTGAAGCAACCGCATTTTACTTTGCGCAAATGGGCATCCCCTGATAATCAAGAATTCAGCTCTGAGGAAGCAAAATTTGAGGAGGATGAGCTGTTACATCGGAAATCTAGCAGTCCACATCAGAATCAAGGTACATCCTTATGATCTGGTATATGCTTGTTCTCCACCTTTGTATGGATGATGCTGCTGTTAGGTAAAAAGTTCTGCCATTTAGAAATAGGAAAAATAAATTGCGGTAAACCTGCTACTAACAGCACAGTTTTACAAATAAACATCCGTCAGTGAAATAAGGCAACCATTTCCTGCAAAAAAATTCAGTCAACGTTTCCATTAATGCAAAAAAATGTATTTAGTTACTTTCTTCCACAAGGTTTTTCTCTAGTATCCTGCAAGTTGTTTGTAGGATATTTCAAATATTTACTAATGAGTGCGTTTGTACTCCTTTTTGGATCAACATTTGAATATAAACTATTTTTTTTAACACATGTTGCATCTTACTTGCTCCTCTATTTTGTGCGAGAAAATCAAGAGAAGCGACCTGAAAATAATGGATCAGAAGGTGTCGGATCTCCACATACAGTTGACAACCATGTAAGTTGTTTACAAAATGATATTAAAGTTTATAAATTATGACCAGTAATTTCTATAGAACAACTCGACTCAGTTACAAATAGTGTTAATATTGCATCAGCAATTTATTAATAGTTTATCTTAGCTCAATTATTGAAACATTTGGATTCCATATTAACTCATTGTGACGTAGGATTTAACTGAAACTAACAGATAATCCAAATGAGGATGTGCTGAAGCTATACATGTACTTCATTAAAGGAAGACTTAATTGAAGCTAACATTTTACCCAAAGTGAGGAGGTGATGAAGTTGTACATATACTTCATTACAGGAAGACTTGATTGAAATTAACATTTAACCAGGAAGTGCTGAAGTTATACATATACTTCATTAAAAGAACCTTTAAAACTCATTATCTTGTGATATTATATCATAAAATTTTGGAATTTTTTTATATGATCTCATTTAATTGATTTTTTCCGGTCCTTCTAGGTTCAAAAAGAACGAGCAAAATCTCTGTCAATGTTTGGAACTCTGGTGTCTCCTAAGCTTAGGGCTGCCCAACTTTCTTTTGAGACAGGTGAACTAGAAGCCGTTTCATGTACTTAGAATCACTTTGTTTAACAGGCTTGCTGAAGCCACAATATCACATTGCTCGGTGCTCTATGCTACTTTCTTGCTTATCTGATTTATTTTCAGTTATAAAATCCAGTGTCCACGGTCCTCATCCTAGCCCCCAGTGTAGACATCTCGCATGATACAAACACCCATCCCCTCTAACAACCTGCACCATCTTAATATGCACGCTGCACTAAAAAAAGAGTAAATTTTGGTTTATGACTGTTCCCACTGCATCTTTATGCAGTTCTGGAGACTCTTGAAGAAATAGCAAATATGCGATCATCAATGCTGTGTGCTTATGATCAAGTGCAGAAAGAGATGGATAGCTCCAAGGTACTATGATGGTCAGTTCACTTGGTTTTACGCGCATTTATTGAATAATAGAACTAATAGATTATCTTTCTCATTGTTAGTGACATAAAATAAACCTTTTCATCAGTAGTTCCCTGCGGCTCTACACCACCCCATTCTCCACACGCACACAGACACCCCTTTTTTCTTTTAATTCTTTCCTTCCACCAAGTATTAAGAACAGATGAATACGTCCTTCAAAATTGATGGCAAGACCTTAAAAATCATCTCTCTCCCACACACAATTTGTGCAAACATCTTGTCTGTCGCTGAAAACAGCGTGTGTTCACAATTTGTTCAATTAAGCATTTTTTGCCGTTGAGCGACCTTTTGCGGTTCCAAATCATTTTATATTATTTGTATACATCTCGTGTGCACTTCTACGATGCCTTTTGCAAAATGGTGTTTCGGTTGTGATGATGTCATTATGCAGGGTACTGATTGGAGAACTTGAAGCACCATTCCAAAAGATTGATCATCTTTACAGCCTTATTCTGTTGTGCTGTACAAGTTTCTGACTACACTGTACTTGGTCGGTTACTTTCAGTATGACTGATCGATATCTGTTATTGTTACATTGTTTTAGGTCGCTCTGTTGTGTAGTCAATGACAGATGACAAATGTCCTTTTATCTAGTTTTTCAACTTTCATTGAATATAGTTTCGAATGAATGTCAAGGCCAATAGCATCAATTATGAAACCTAATCCAATCAGCTTCTTGATTAAAAGGCCTACTGAAGGACTTAGATTCCAACTAATTCCACCCCTATAGGGTTGAGCTAAATTTTCTTCAAATAACATTATTTGATTTAATGAAACACTGATGAAGGATCCATGTGATTACATTAAGCAAATACCATTCAACTTGAAGTGTAAGTATTCAACTCCTTCGGCAGTGCGTTCTCAGATTGATTTTAAAATGATATTTTAGCTTTCACAGTTTCTGCCTTTGTTTGCTTTCTTTACCGTTCCCCTCTGCTTCGTTAATTCATTAGTTCCACTAGGTTTTGAACTTTCACCATTCTACATGCAACTATCCTGTGCTATTCTTGTCTCGCATCATGATACTCTAGCTAGGAACGTAAACGAACCGGGCTGCCCACAAGCTCTGCTCGGCTCGACTAAGTCCGACTCGAGCTCTAAGCTTGGACAATGTGGTGTTCGACTCGTTTAAGTCGGACTGGTTTACCAACTATTTAATTAAAATTTTATTTTATTTAAGTTCTCGGCATTCAATGGGGTCTTCTCACGTATCAGCAGTGCCTTGTTTGACCTCAAGTACCACCATGCTGCAACATCCTTGGAAGTAGATCATCATGATGGTATTATATTGCTCATCCTTCTTGACCAATAAGCTTATTGCAAGTTAAAATTCGGTTCTAGCGTTTGATTTCAATAATGTCTTTGATATTCGATATTACATTAGAAGAGCGCTTTTACACCGTATTAAATATTACTCCCTCCATTCCTATATGTAGGTCGTTTTAGACTTTTTTTTATATTCCTAATTATTTGTCGTTTGTAGTTATCTAGGAGGATTAATTACTATTTTTCCCAAATTGCCCCTTATTACTCCACCTAATCTTTTAATTCATATTTATGAGATAAGTAAGGTGAAGAGTATTATAGACAATTGATACTATAATTAATGATTTTCAATCATTTCCTTAATTCTTGTGCACATGTCTAAAACGATCTATATATTAAGGAACGTAGGAGTATTTTATCCAATGTTAGCAATTTCATATCGATAGCATATGACAAACTTAGAAGAGATTCTTTTGGTCATGGTTCACAGTCTTAGTATCAAGGTTATCTGACGGTTGAGTCGGTTAAAATTGAAATTGGTCTACACTTCAATTCAAATTGAACCAGTTATCCTGTTTAGGCCAAAATCTCGCTCAAACCCAATAACCTTCAAAATAATAATAATAAAATACTATTAATAGTAATAATTTTAAAATTCTATTTTTAAAAAAAATCTGTTAATTTTAAAAGTCTTTTTTTTAAAAAATCTGTTTTTAAAATTCAATTTTTAAAAAAAGTCTTTTTTTAAAAAACGTTAATTTTTATAAAAAACAGTTTTTTTAAAAAAATTTTAAAATGTTAATTTTTTTAACTGAACTAATATTTTTCAAAAAGTCTGTTTTTTTAAAAACGTTAATTTTTTTAAACCAAACTAATATTTTTAAAAAAAGTCTGTTTTTTAAAAAATTCTTAAATTTAAAAAGCGTTACTTTTTTAAAAAACAAAATTTTTAATTTTTTAAAAACGTTAATTGTTTTAAACTTAACTAATATTTTTTAAAAAATTCTTAAATTTAAAAAGTTACTTTTTAAAATTTTAAAAACGTTACTTTTCTAAATATTTAAAAACGTTAATTTTAAAAAATTTAAAAACGTTAATTTTAAAAAAAATTTAAAACGTTATTTTTCTAAAAAATTTAAAAATCGTTACTTTTCTAAAAATTTGTGAAAACGTTACTTTTCTAAAAAAATTTAAAAACGTTAAATTTCTAAAAAAATTAAAAAACGTTAATTTTCTTAAAAATTTAAAATTTTCTGTTTTTATAAAAATTAACGTTTTTTAAAAAACAGACTTTTTTAAAAAAATATTATTTCAGTTAAAAAAAAAAAGTAACGCTTTTTAAAAATTAAAAAATTTATGTTTTATAAAAAATTAACGTTTTTAAAAAAACAGACTTTTTAAAAAATTGAATTTTAAAAACAATTTTTTTTAAAAAACAGTTTTTTTTTAAAAAGACTTATAAAATTAACAGATTTTTTTTATAAAAAAATTAAAAATAGAATTTTAAAATTATTACTATTAATAGTATTTATTATTATTATTATTATTATTATTATTATTATTATTATTTTGAAATTATTAGTATTATTATTATTATTAGTTTTGGAATTGTTTAGGTGAAGTAGTTAATAGTTTTGGTCATTTGTGCTATAATAATCCACCTGCTTGTCTTTTCTGTATTCCACGTAAACAAAAAAGTCAAGTCAACTTGCACATTCAGCATTCCTAACGTTTTTTGGACGGAAAATCGGACTGAATGACCATTTTGTAAGTTTTTGAAAGTACAGTTATTCGATTGTAATAAAAAAAGTTTCGGTAACCACAATGAAAATCGGACCCCAATACAATAACCAAAACGTTATTTATCCCCTCCTAACGTCTATTATTCTCTCATTGCCATCAGCTCTCTCATTCTCTCATCGCCATCAACTCTCTCTCACCACCAATCTGCCACAATGCCACCACCCACGCAGCCAACAACGCTAACCCAGTCGCGCCCTACTTCAATTATAGTAATATTATCACTAATCAGATTATGTATCCTTATTAGTGTAATTATTTATAGCATAATTCAGTAGTTAGTATCTCAATACAGGGAATTCATTCGAAGTAAAAATAAATAAATAGAGTTGATAAAATTCTAAACATACCAATCAAATAACATATATTACAATGAAGCAACACTACAAACATATACGTTATATGAAGAATATCTAGGAAAATTGTTATATGTCCGTATCAACCAATATTTGTCTATAACTATTTAAATTTTTTGTAAGTGGATTGAAAAAAAGAATTTCTATCCATATCATTTTTATGTGACAGTGGGTTGATGTACTAAAATACTCTATCAAATTATTAATGACGACCCGAATCTCTATTTTTTATATGAAAACAGAAGAATTGCAAAAGAAACATGTTCAAAAGTAAACCAACCCCCAGACTGCTACGAAAAACACCATCGGATTTCAAAGTAGCACAATTTAATTCAAAATTTTCACCCAACTGACCCAAATCGAAATGCATACATTTGTCTCATAGTGATTTCATACACTATGAGGATGATGAGAAGAGATAGGGACTATAACTGGAGATACCATTGTTTCTGCTACAAGATTGGATCATTGGCTAAAACGAAATTTTGTAAAGTATTGGGGCATCCTATTAGTAAGGCGATTTGAACCGATTTATCAGATTCTGATATTGTTGACCGATTTGGGTTCGATAAAGATAAAATTGGAACAAATTAACCCCTTATACTTTCATTTCTTTGGACTCCACAAGAATTTATCTATATTTCCAATTCAATCCCATCCGGCATCCAGGGAATAAACCACTCCCCCTCAAGTCCTCAACCAACTTGTTTCCTCGTCTGCCTACTCTTACTTTGACTTTAACTCTTCCTTGTTCAGCTCTGAAAAATTCAAAACTGAGGGAAACACATTATTCTCTCCTTTCATCCTCGTAAACATTGGGAATAAATTGCAGTATAAATGCAGCTACAGCATAAAATTTTCCAGCTTTGTATACAACACAATCCTCGTCACATCAACAAAATGAGCATGAAAGAAATGCCAAGTGATCAAAATGAAATAGAATATAAATCAGCCAGCTAGAAAGCATTCCAACTATCAGAACCCCTTTTTGGTGTTTCACTCTCTGATGAGACCTTAAACGGACCGCTTGAGCCAAAGGGGTCAGAATCATCAAAGGAGAACCCCCGACTATGATCGAAGCCTGAGGTGCTGTTTATGGAATCAAACCTCGTGAAGGTTTCCCGCCGAGAAGAGAAGTCATGGTCTTGTGTACTGAAAGAATCAAACCTTGACATATTATTAAAGAACTGATCCCCTGATCCTCCAGTGTATCTTGGTGGAGAGTTACCAGCTCTAGAAAGTGGAGAGTTAGGAACAGAACCCTCAAAGGTAAATGAACTCTTCTTCGGGAACATACTATGACTATCTGCCTGCGGGGATCTAGTTCTTACTGGACTTCCACCAAAGTCACTAGATTCAAAGAAATACTTCTCCCCGTGTTTCTCATGATCTGAATCCTGCAAGATGACATCACAGACATCAGTTAGGAGGCAAAAAGTCGGTAAATGCAACAAACCTCTCCTAAAGACGCCATAACTTCTCAAACACTATTGTATTGGTTTCCGCATTTTATTAAAATTGTCTAATTCAAACACGTGTCTGACACTTCTTAGACGCTCGTCAAAATTTCACCAGCATATGTTGCATGTAGAGACGTAACATTCTTTTAGCATCCAAAAAGAAGTTTATTTGTTATCTTCTCCTCATACCAAATGCAATATATACATGTAAATTATTGCACATTCATTATGTATTAGAATATTTCTTCCTATGACTGTTTGCATACCATAGGTGCCTAATGATTTTAAGTTTCATACATACTTATCACAAAAATATGAAAATATAAATATAAATCATAACATAGTTATCAAAAAATATTAGAATTATATAATAAATTATATTTGGGTAAAAATAATGGAAAACGTGTGCGAAATTCTCCTTAACCTTAATCTGAGCATTTTGCTATAAATTGATGTGACCTTCTCTTGTTTTATTCTACTCCGCTCATTTTGATTTTGCCATGTCAAAGGTTCATGTGGATATTCATGTCCATGCTTCATAGCTAGCAAACGCTGTTCATGTAATTGATACAAGCATGGGCAGATCTAGGATCCATTCTCAACATGGGCAGATTTTTTTAAACGTGAGTTTAAATACATTATATACCCGTGTGTAGTTTTTTTAGCTTAGTAGTAGTTTAAGTTTTTTTTCTCTCTATAAGTTTAAGTTTATCAAGTTTTATTTTTGCCCTTATCCTTTATCTATAAAAAAATTTAAAAAATCCCAACATAGACACTGCCTATTCTTCCCTCTTAATAGATTCGCCACCGGCCTCATTGCCACTTTGTGTTTTGTTTCGTTTATGTACAAATCTGGTTCTAAATTTTTTTTGTCTTTATCTTTTTTTTATAAAAAAAAATTAGTACCTTATTTTAATGTAGAAACAAACATTGCAATTGATTTGCATCAGCATGTACTTGGTAACATATCAATTTATATAACAATATAAATTATTTAGTCACAAAATTTTAATATGAATTAAAAACCAATAGTTAATTAAATAAATTGAGGTAATATGTACACTATAAAAGTGAGAACTCAATGGATTTAAAAACTAATCATAACAAACATGCATAAATAGTTTAATTAACTTAAAATATGCAACTTGCATGCCATTAATTTCAAATCACTCTATTGTAGAGTTGCACAACATTGTGTTCGGCTCTGGCTCGCCAGTGGCTCAGTTGACACTCAAGCCATAAGCTTGACTTTGGGGCCTTCCAGGCCGAGCCAGCCAGTGCCGTGTTTCATCAACAAAAATCTAACTCATATAAGGCTGAAGGCTGAGCCGGCCAGTTCTCATACATACCCTTAGGCCTTACTACATCAACAGCTTAGCTCAAGCCAGACAAGCCTTATTACTTATAGGCTATAAGAAGTTATAATGCGGTGATGAAATGTCCCAACTATTCAAACCTACTAAGCAAGTAAGGCAAGTTATAGTAGAAGAAATTTAGCAATTTCAAGCCTTTTTTTCTTTTGGTCCAATTGTCCAAACTCCAACCCATCATTGCATAATCCATTATCCATTTAAAATTTTAAGGGTCCAAAATCCAAATGTCCAATCAATGATCTATCCAAAATTTAAAAATTACAATTTATACGGGACAAAAACTGAGAAACAAAGTTAACAGCTAGTAGCCCAATAATCTAGAAAGAAAGAAAAACATGCTTTATTTCTTTTGTATATTAATTAATTAAGTATACTTATAAAAAATTAAGAATGAAAAATTAAAACTTCAAACTTGAATGATGTATTAATTAAAATTAATATTTTACAACTTATAAGTTACAACTTACAAATTATAATAATGAATAAGTAAAAAAATTAATTTATTGAATTAATAATTTGATGAATGTGTCACACTTATGCTATAGAAATATGTGGGGTTAGAAATAAGTTTTTCTCTCTCTACTAGAATATATTATATATGCTATGCACTTAGCCTATGCTATGCTAGTAATTAAGTAGCTTAGTATGCTATGTCTTAATGGTTTAATGTCTAATCGCTTATAAAGCATATGCTACGTCGCAGCGCCAGCCTCTCACTCTCTCTCTCAGAATATAAACTATAAAGCAACCACTTAATGATGGCTTCGAATGATCGGATAATGGGCAGTGGCATGGCCTAATTGAAACTTGCAACAGTAGTCTTGCCTCAGTCAACCAGCCTCGTGCTCGGATCAAAGCTTCGTGTCGACTGCATCGTGCCGAGCCAATTCGGGCTTTTTGTAAAGTCGAGGCCAGCTTGATATGGGTCAAAAAATGAGGTCTCATTAGCGGCTGCAGTCGGCCTCGACCTAGCCCAGTCGACCTGGCCCAGCCTCGACTAGGACTTGGATTTGACCAAAAGCCGCCCAGTGCCTGACCAAGGTTAAAGCACAGTCACAGCCATTCAGGTAACTCTACTCTATTGCCATGAATCTTCAACAAGAATTTGTTAATCGATTTATGACTAGTCCTTAATTTCCAGTTGATTACTTGTAGACGAAAACTTTTAATCCACGCAATTTATCACGGGTAGCCAACTAGCCAAGTTAATTGCTGAAAAACTAATCAATTTAAAGGAACCTTTGCACTGTCACAATCTTCTTCTTTTCTTAATCCTTTAAAAAAATTAATAAAAAAGTTTTTTAAAAAAAGGTCAATCACAAATATAACTAATGAATAGCACAAATAATCTTCAAACGATGATTGAAGTGAAAAAAGTCCCAAAAATGTCTAAACTAAATATATCAAAGTTATAAACTACTCCCTCCGTCCCGAAAAAGATGAACAAAATACAATTGCACACATATTAAGAAAAATAAAAATAGAAGAAAGAGATTAAAAAAGTTCTAAATTTATCCTTAGTGTCCCCACAAGATTACATAAAGTGATGAATACTTTTATTTTTTTATATTAATAGATCCCACTAAATAACATATGTACCATTCACTTTATATATTTTATCTCACATTTTTATGTGTCTGATTATCTCCTACCTACTTCTTCATCAGCAGACGAAAAGTAGATTAGCAGATTTACAACTCAAATGAAAGCAACAAAACAGATTCATTTAAATTTTAAAATTAAGAGTAATATATAAATATATATATATATATATATATATTTGCCTCTTCTAAGTATAGCTCTTTCATTCCCCTTTAAGTTTATTAAATTATATATATGCCCCTCCCCTATACCTATAAAAAAAATCTCAGCATATGCAAGTGCCTATGCTGCCCAAGCATAAGTCCGCCGCTGGATACAAGGGCGGCAGAAATTCATTTATAAAGTTGATTGCACATGCTATGGATGCCGTCTTCTATAATATAGAAATCGCGGTGCAATTAGGAAGAATGCATCTAAAAGAGTCCACTAACCTTAACATTCATGGAGCTGAAGCCCCACACTGAATCTGTATCAACATTATTATCAAACGTACCCCAGACCGGTTCATCAAAGCTTCTGCAAGAAAGGACAGACAAGACTCAAAAAATCACCAAAATTACAGAACAAGGAACAAATGCAGGGAAAAGGACTTGATATGAAATTTGAAATAGCATAACCATATAGATAGACATGACTTAACACCCATACCTTTGTGTTTCTGTCTCTGCTTCAAAGCTCTTTCTGGAATGGTCATCTGAATAGTCATGAGATGGGCTTTCAAATGCAGGTTGTCTTACTGGACTACCTTTTGGGCTTCTCATGAATTCATCTTCGCTATGGCTATATGCTGATTCAGTCTCGACGGTATGCTCAACTTTATTAAAAGGTTTCTCCGACTTGTCATCAGCATTTGAAAATGAATCAGGTGAAAAACTATTAGTCAGAGAAGATAATTCTTTACGAGGAGATGCAGCATCCGTGGGCACAGCAACATCAAATGAAAACCCTGAAGATAAAAAGGGAAGGAGTCAAGATATGATATATATATATATATATATATATATATATATATATATATGCATACGAATAACCTAAGAACATTGATGGTATAACTAAATCACTTACTAGAGAACCAAAAGCAAGTTAACAAGTAAACATTAAAGATGACACACCTTCTTCATCAAACTTATCCCATTCTTCATTCCAAACAGCTGAGACTTCAGGAATTCCAGGTTGCCAGCCTTGACAAATGATCATCAAGAAAAAGAAAAAGGGTGAAGGGTCAATCAACCAGACATCATGATTGACACACTAATAAGGCAGAACAAATTCATTTCATGCATCATAGAGCTAAGCCTTCATAAATACCACTACAACTCGTTATTTTAAATTTAGGGAACTGATATTTCCATGTAAAAATTTGATATTTCCACATGATCCCTTTCACATGAATAGTGAGTTGGTCCCACCTCCATGTGAGAAAGACTCATGTGAAAATATCATTTTAACATGTGGAAATATCAATTTCCTAAATTTATACTTGCAGTCATTTCTTATAAATAATTCATTAAACTTTAATTTCAATCTACTATTTTTAGCAAAGTTCATTTAGCATTTCAAAAACTAATGAGGTGGTCCAAATTATAAAGTTGCAGACTAAAAAATGTTATATATTAATATATAGATAATATTAGGGGTCTCAAAATTTTGATCTCAAATAATGTGACAATGTACTTTATGGCCTAGCCAATCACAAGAGTTTTATGCAACCAATGTAATAATGTCACATCATTTGAGAATTGAGACACGATTTAAGACCAAAAATTTGAGACCCCTACAATTACCTTATAATTATAAACATTAAAAAAAAATTATGATAAAATTTAAAATTTTAAAATTTTAAAATAAAAACATGAAACTTACTCATGACCTAATAAAAGAAAACAAATGTTGGGGCTAGTGAGTTGTGTTACTCGGGTGCGGGTGTCGGATTCGGGTACGAATCTAAGTGTCAGCCACGTGAAGTCAAAAAATAGAGGATACGCGTATATGAATCCGAATTTAGACACGGGTGCGGGAATACGGTATGTTATAATTTTTTAACAATAATGTTTATGATGTCCAAATTCATATAGACATGCATTTATCATGAAACTTTAAGGGTCAAGTGCAAAATATAAAGAAACAAAGTGAATCAAACTAATGAAACTTCAGGGGCTAAAATGGAAGAAAACAAAACTATAGGGACTGATGAGTAATTTTTTAGAGGCTATTTTGAACTTTTAGGAAACTTTGGGGAATAAATTAAAATACTATAAAAACTACGGGGTACCTAATTGTAATTTTTCAGAGATATTTATTTCCCAGCCAAGATCGTTCATCGTTCGAGAAGAAAATAATAAAACAATGATTCTTCTTCTTTTTCTTTTTTTTTCAGTCGATTATTCTTCTTCTTCTGTGAATCCTTCTTCTTCTTCAGTCGATCCTTCTTCCTCTTCTTCTTCTGTGGATCCTTCTTCTTCTTCAGTCGATCCTTCTTCCTCTTCTTATTCTGTCGATCCTTCTTCTTCTGTCCATCGCCATGCTCATTGTTGTTACGTATCCAGATTGAAAGTGCCGCACCCGACACAAATCCCAAGACCTGCTTGGATCGTGTAAAACACGGCACTCATCGAAGCAGCGTAGTCCGAAAGAACACAGCTAGTGAGCAAGTCAAAGAAGTAGAGGACTGCCAAGGTAGCGACCTGACACCTAGCCAAATCGAAACGGTAGAGGACCCATTCCGCCAAGGCAAAGGCCTTGGCGAGCGCCTACAAGGATATTAGAACAGTGCATGGGCGAAGAAGCTTCCAACATACACTTGAGACGGATATAAGATAATCATGCTAATCCATGTGTACAATGTAGTTTATTAAAGACTAAAAGATGCCCATGCAGAATAATACAGAAAATAGCGGACCACCGTATGAGAATACACTGACCAATGACTACTAGAATTACTTTATTCAAGTGCGTAGAAAGGTTAATTTATATTGTTGTATGTTGTTGACTTATCCAACCTTTTCAGGCTAAAAACTATTAAAAAGGAAAATATAAAGCTAAAAACACTCAAAATAGTGCATAAAGTTATATATATACACACACACACATATATATATAAGCAAATCATAGGATAAACTAAGAAGCTGTACTTATTAGGGTGAATAAGAAATTACAGGAAATCTTCAGAAAAAAAAGTATAGAGGCAATTCGGGTACCATGGGGAAGTTCAATAAGTGCAGCTGACTTAACGTGCACCCCATGTTTCTTGCAACGCACAGTCAAAGCCTTCAATAACTCCTCAAAGATCTGATTGTATACGGTCAATACGAACCTATACAAGAAGAAAACACACACACATTAGAAAATTTTCACGCTTTTATATTGGTTGCTTTCCTTGTAGCATGCCAAGGCTAAGTGACAATATTCACCTGTAAGACACCATCTGCACTGCCACCTTGTTCCATTTTAATGATTGCCTGATGATATTCCATTTTCCTCTCCTACAAGAACAAGCGATAGAAGATGAAATCAGAAGACAGCCCCCAGCAAGTATGGGTAAAGTAAACAGGAATTTTAACATATAAGTTAGGAACCACAAATTCACAATAGGCAATACAACGGAAAGAAGGATATATAATTTTGAGTTGTAGAATAGGATAACATGGTAATCAAATTGAAGATTCAAAATTCTAACATGGTAAACAAGTTCTCATAGTGAATACAACTTCTAGAGTCTCAAGAATGAACAACAAATCTACCTGAATATCACGGAATGAGGCCTCTTCAATAGTTAGTTTTGACGCAATTTCAGCAACCTGCTTGTATTTCTCTTCATATTTTTTACCAAATAACTCGGCCTGAAATAGAATGGTAATAATACAACGCTAAGGAGAAGGACATATATCTTAACATATGAGGCAAACACTATTATTTGATCTTAGAGGATACCTCATGCTTATCAGCTATTGCTCTTTCAGTGATCTCATTTAGTCGATTGTCACATCTGCTTTTAAATAAAACCTGGGAAGAGGGTTAACAGAAACAAAATCAAGTAAAGAACACAAGAGAGACAGTTAAGAAAGGATACAGAATGAACCTAAAGTTTCTGGAAAAAGGTGTGGCTGTATAATGTTAAACAAGGGCAGGCTAATATTCATACATAAGATAGAGAAAGGTAACTCACAAGGTCCTGCATTTTTTCACGGTAGAACACCATCTTCTCTTTAGAATCCAGAATCATCTTCTCCTTATTTTCCACCTTCAACATAAAAATTGAAAGGAATCAGGTTAAAAAGCAAGTACTTTGCTGCAGCTCTGGCATGCAAAGGTTCCTCAATAAAAGAAGAATTAAGATGAAGAAGAAACTAGAAAGCAAAGAAACAACTGTGACTAGGTCGTTATGAAAAATATCAAATCACTGGCAGCATTGCTAATTTGCTATTGTCCTCAATATTCAAAATACTTGTTTTAAAACATGGCAATGGGTCAGTCCAAATGCAAAATTTATCAACCTTTGTTTTGCCAAAGGTATTCAATTATTAGGCATTTCCAATAAAATTTCACATGACAAAAGAAAAGGAAGAAGAAGACATGTTGATGGCCAGTACAGATCTCAGAAACTCACAGTCATGGATAAGACCCACAAATAACTCAGGTTGGAGATTTGTAAATAAAGGATGCAAGGTGTCTTACCAGGATAAAACGTGTCAACAAAAATACAATAACATAACAACTAAATAGTACAAATTGATCATCAATGTTGCTTTATCTTGTAGATAATTGTAGATAATAGATACCAAACAAAATTGAAGGTGTTAATAGATACATTTATATGAGCTACTTTAATGTATCTTTGAATAGTAGGCAGTGAATACCTCAATATCATAAGTGAACTTGATTGACATAAATAACCGTTGAATGTGAACAAAAAAAATTGTCATGAAGGATTACAAATAAACACATCGAATATAATCCTACAAACTATTAATGGTTCGTCGTGGTTGGTTAAAACTCTAGAATATTAAACTTCACTTTTAAAATAGTGTCCCATTACTCTTCTCCGATCTTTTTCATTTGTTCTACCTTTACCTTTCCAGTTTCTGTAAATCTAAAGAAAATTGCATTGATTTTCCACAAATGGTAGGCACTATAACACTTTTTTTATTATTGTTATTTTCTTGCATATGCATTCTAGCCAAAAAAAACCTCAGCCACATCATGTCCACTGCTAACATCTCATGGACACAATTGGAGGAGTAAGTGGATCAAATTTAACCACACATAAAAAATAAAAATAAAAAACTAACTAATTTTATATGATTGATTTCGTTTGTTTTTTTGAAAAAAAAGGAAAAACTAATCCAATTGATTTGGTTAACAGTTTCACTACACAAACCCAATCGGATATAAGCAGCTTCGAAACTGAACAGAAAATGTAATCAAATCCTCTCAATGTAACTACTTAAATATGAAATATATTGCATTAAAATATGAACATATAACTGTAACAATTCCGTTATTTCCAGACCATCCATGTTCTTCTCAGCTATATACCTTATTATCTGTTTCAGATTCCTCTTCAAAATTTAAATCAGTTGAATTGTGCTCCCCATTACTGAGTTGGGTTGCCTGAGAATTCTCCATCAACGGCGATCTTGCCTTCTGGTGATTAAATTGCATTGTTCCATCAGGCTGAGGAAATCCTGCCTGGGCAGGAGGCCTCAAACCAGCAGGTGTCATTGGCGGGGCACCAGGCATCCCTGGTCTCAAACCTAAACAAAAGAGAAGCAATATAATTGATTCAATGAAAATTGAGGGGTAAAAATTAGAATAGTTAATTGCAATCAATAGTACCAGGAGATGATCCCCAGGTTGCGGTTTCATAAGAAGCATTTGGTGGACCTGCCAGGGATAACAGAGTCTGATCGAGAATTATACTATTAGGAAGTGTCTCAGGAAGAGGTTGGCCTTCCCTGTATCGCTCCATTAGGTAGAGAGCAACACAAAACTCCCTCAACGAAAGCATGATATCATTATCTTGATCCGATAAATCCCAAACCTGCTTCAAGACCTCTTACAAAGGTCAATAGTAATATTATTGACCTCAATGTTTGGGTAAAAAAATATTTCTGGTATTGCACACGCACATAAAAGTTGCTTTAAGGACTACAAAAATATTAACAGGAAAACAAAAAACAAAATAGAAAATGAGATAATACCACAGAATTCAACATAACCAAAATGCAAAATGGAAAAATCGTAGAACAATTGATTCCAACACAAATTCAACCCAAGTCTGCCCAATTATGTTAGAAGATCACATAATTCAAGTCCAGTTATAAGTACAATCATAGCCTGACACAGCAGTCAAATGTAACTAGCTCCTTCAAGCAATGTAATGAATGAAAGAGTAACTATAATAAAATTGTTTTGTGAATTCCTACTTTTTACATAACGATATCTAGTACTCCCTCCATTCCAAAATTAATGATTAATCTCTAAAAATGACTTTTAAGGAAAACTTTTTCAAACATATCTCTAACATTAGATAGAAATGTAGTAGTGATGACATGATAATACTCAACCTACCTACAATAATATAAGTAATGGCATGTTAGGAACTTCTATCACTTTAAAGTTTAAAATTAGAATTGTATTTCTAATTTTGGAACGGACATAAAAGAAAAATGTATTTCTAATTTTGGAATGGATGGAGTACATAAATTCCAAGACTATTCATTCCGAATTAAAACCCTAAAAATATTATATCCTTTTGGTAATTAAAATTAAGTTGAAAAGGATAATTTAAGATCTTGTTAATATGGACAAAAACCAATATTTTCGGTAAAGTTAAACAAAAAAAGGGACAAAACCAAATTGAGTTACATGCCATATGGTTTCACAAAAACTTCAAATGAAAAGAGGTAGGATTCAGTAACAACGAAAAAGTAGAATTCAGTAACAATTAAAAATGTTAATTAACCTAACTAAAAATGTTAATAATGAGGTGTTAGTGCTACACTTAAAATTTACGAGGTTAACATGAAATTCATATTTATAGAGGCACACGTGAGATGAAGCTGGAGAGAGGGAAGGGGGAGAGAGGATAAAGTAGTAAAGTACGTAAAAAAGGAAGCAACTCGAATGAGAAGTAAAATTTTAAAATCAGCCAACAAATAAATGAAGAATATGTTAAAAATATAAAGCACAGAACCATATCAGCACAGAAATTTTATACCTCTTGGTAGTCTCCAACTCATGAATAAGTTATGTGCCTGCTCACCAGTGATTTTCCCATCTCTATCAGTGTCTACTTCCACAAACACTTTATGATATCTCTGTATACCAACACGCGTCATTTTTGGCCACAAAGATTGGGGCTGGCTCGAAGTAGAATTGCCAGCATCCAATGACACTCTAGAAGATCCTAGTGAGGTATTACTCTGTGCAGACACTGACTGGGTTGGTGGCACTTGACCGGTTGACCCCCAGTAGACTGCCTTGTGAAAGCACTCAAAGACTCGAGTGGATCAAGCTTAGGTGAAGGTTGTGACCCGAAGTCACCGAAACAATGGCCGATGAGGCAGGTGCACTACTCGCATAATACGTTGCAGCTGAAGAAGCCTGCTTCGGTACGAACTGGTTGACAGAAAACATATCACCGCCAAATAATGAGTTAGAAACAAGTCCATTTCCTGAACCAACTGATAATTTAGGATCTTTAGCTGCCATTAACGAGGATGTTGAAAGTGGATCTGGTGGTTTTTGTCCGGCTGAAGGAATTGAAGGACTGATTCCTCTGTTAGGTACTTGAGATGTTGCTCCAGTCGGAGCTCCACCAGTCCTAGCACCAAACCAATCTGTTGAAAGGTTTGAGCTTGAAAGAGTACTACCTGCCCCCGGGAGATTTAGACCTGAAACACCCTGTGGTGGACGTAAACCAGTACCGGATGGCATTGGAACAGGTGGCCTGTTCAACTGATTTCCTTGAGATGGGAAATACTCCTGACTCATACCTGAATTGGGGGGTACTTGTCCTCTGAAGCCAAAATTTTGTGAAGGCATTTGCGCAACTGCACCTATCTGAGGTAAAGAAGGTGGCATCAAATTGACCTGAGGTACAGGAGCAGAGGGGCTTGAAATGACCTGAGGTGCAGGGGTGGCTGCAAGATTGATTTTTGGAGCAGGGATTTTAGCTGAAGCAGGACTATATAAAGCTGCCTTCACCATATCTGGTGTTAGGTCTTGCTTACTCTGAGCAACGGTAACAAGTTTAAGAGCATTGTAAAATTTCTAGCCGAGAAAACCAGTTGAGAAAACCAGTAAGGCTATGATCAGCATGCATTCATATCTGCAATCGGGTATAACATTCAAATAAGCACTCTCGAGTCACAAGAGCCAAAATCAAGGATACGGTTGCTCCAGACAATGTTTTACAGCTTCCCCTGAGACCAAGTGTTCACAAGACATGTATAAAGAGAAATGATATAATATCCTCACTTTCTTCCATATTATTGCGAATAAAATTTGCTTTCATGCATCACAATTCTATACCAGTAATGATGATAATAAGCACTCATAATTTCTTCCTGGGCTGTAAAGGATACACCACTCAGGACACCACTTTTACTTTAGCTCTACCAAAGGATTATAATACTTGAGAAGTACTAAAACTGATAAAAAGCCCACGGTTGCTCTTTACTGTAGTATATGTCCAAAATTTGTAATATCCCACAGGGAGTTATCAGAATGTAAATAAAAGTGTCCAACCATCCCTTTTTTAGCACCAAAACAGTGAGGCAATATTCACAATAACAATTCACAAATAACGATGACAATAGACAATTCCAATTATATACTGTAAACAACTATCCAACTTTAGAAAACAGGTGGCAGATCTCTCTTCGATTTCCAGTGTAGATAAGCAACTAGGTACTAGTAGTTTATTTTCATACTTACAGCTTCAAGATTAATCAATCATTGGTTAGTAAAACTAAACAACTGACAGAATGATTACCTAGGAATCAAAGTTTAAACTACTTGGGGACATTATGCCAAATTACAACCAGCTTTACTTGAATCAGTAAAATTTCGAAGCAAGTCACAATTACCTAACTCTGAAATTCAAGTAATCCAACTATTAAACTCAAATACAACAGTAATACTAATCAATATGAGAGAAGATTACCTACAATTCACATTGAAAAACCTATATATATATATATATATATATATATATATATATATATATATATATATATATTAACTACAGTTCACATTGAAACCTACACACACACACACACACACACACACACACACACATATATATATATATGCATATGGAATTTATAAGGAGAGAGAGGAAGATGGATTGAGAAAGAAAGACCTGAGCGAGAACTTGTTGGGACAAATTAGATCCTTGGAAGAAATCAACAGCTTCAGCTCCACTGATCCTTCCATCCTGATCCAAATCTGCTCTTCTGAAGTATGCATCGAATAAGTCCACGTTTCCACCTCCTTGATTCTGCCCCGCCATACTCCCAAATCAATCGCTGCCAAACAGGAGCAATCGAATTTCACGAATAATTGAAGCTAATGGAGTATCGACGGAGGAGCTTTTCCAGTTTGTTCGTGAAATTGCAATTATTTCAGGCGTTGGATCGACAAGAACCGACCGAATAAGCTTTGGAATTCCATAAATTCAAACAAAAGAAAATGGCTTTTCTTTTCTTGCAAATGAATCGGATGTGGCACTCAGCCCTCAGGTAAGGTCGGAAACCGTAACAGGAAACGTTTATATCTAACCTCTGTTACTCTCAGTGTTCCAAAAAAATAGGTGGCCAACTTACCAATAACTGGATCCAAAAAAATAGTCTCTTTATTAAATTTTAGATGTATTTTTTTCATGCTTATTCTAAAATTAATACCCTTACTATTATTTTTATTTTTATTTTATAAATTGTCATTTTTTTTCGATAATAATATAATATTTTAAAATTTACTTTCATAATTTTATTATCATGACAAGATTTAATATATAATAATTATTACTTCATTAATAATTATTTAAATGACAAATTAGCACTTTTGTAATAAAAAAATTGGGTTATATGTATGGTGGGGTTTGAATTCATATATTTGGTTCAAACAATTACTTTTAACTATCCAATCAAAGAATAAACACCCTGAAAATATAGTTCTGGACTGAGTTAAAATAATTTTGGAAAGACTCAGTCTTCTTAAGTAAATTATCTTACTTATTTTAGTATTATTAATTAATAAGTAATTTTATGGAGTAGCATTTAAACAAAATTATAATTATATGAGTTTAAGTAGAATTATATTATTACTTGAGTAATAGAGCTTCGAAAGGGAAAAAAAAATCTTATGATGACAGTATTGCCTAATATTAATATGTTACTAAAATAAAAATAAATATCATATTTAAATATATTTGCCCATAGTGGAGTATTACATAATTATAATTTACAACAAAAGGTTTTGTATGATTTAATAAATCATTATCATGGGACATTTTAACTTATTGAAATTTATTACTAGTAATATTAAAAATTGAATTATTTGTTAGATAAAATATTTTTAGAAAGAACTAATTTTTTAATTAATATTAACTATTTGATTATTAAAATATAAATATAATACAATAACCAACCATATAATTAAATCATTATATGTTCAAAAATCAAAATCAAAATCGATTGTAATATCTTTAATTTTTTAAAACATTATTGAAATTGTGTCACTGTAACTATACTAGGGTCATCAATCAGTCATCATGGTACTCATAAAATCAATGGTAGCAAGCAATACAGATTAAAAAGAAAAGAGATACATATTGGTGCTTCTTAAATTACTTTCATTTCCATCCTATTTCATAACAGAAATCCTCATCTTCTATCCATGGCTACCTGGCATGATGTTCCTAGGCAAACCAAAATCCTAGTCCGGGTAAACTCATTAATTATATCAAATTAAGTCAGTTCCACCCATCTTATGACCCTCCCCATTCAACTCTAAACTGCATTTGGCTAGGAACTTATGTCAGTACCCAAAACAACACAGCCCATCCATAAAACTTCGTCTACACCAACAGAACACTGAAACACTATTCATTAAAAAAAAACAAGCTTTTATCACACTATGCCAATCCCTTACCACTAAGCACTAGTCGAAAAACGAAATGAGAAACCCCCCACAAGAATGCTTGAGCTGTAAATAAAAAGATAAATAGGTCAGCCTGAAGAAACTTGTCAAGCAAACAAAATGTCAGGACAGGCATTGCCAATAATTTAAATAAAACATAATTAAGCTTTTATAAGAGTTGCCTCTGTTTCCAGATTGTGTTTCCCGGCCTATAGTTCTTTAATCAGGAAAAATGTCGTGAGTGAGAGAATATTAGACCTTGTATGAGAATGTTATCCATAAAATTATGCTCAATCAAAACACCCAGGTATGTTAAGTGAGTGAAGAACCTTTGGTAATCAAAAATAAATTCATACTCGATTTAAAGCAAGTCACGGAATCAAGTCTGAAAGGAAAACAATTGAGAGACAGAATAAAACAACCAAGAATCAGTAAGGGATTAATAGGCACTCACAAGCATCAGAAATACCGGGAGTTACAAGGAAAAGAACATCCTTACTAATCACAATACGGTGAAAGTCAATTTCTCTTTGTATATATCATGCATTGCCAACTAGGTTTTTGGTTATAGTGAACTAAAATGGTGACGACTCCATATATACAATGAACCTCCTTCCAATCCCATCAGATTATGTACCTGTACTCGATGAATTGACAATGGAGACCTGTATGTGCATAAAGTAGAGAGCAAATCACAACAGACCAAAAAGAATATGAAGTATAGGGAATACACGAGGAGTTCATTTTTGTATCAAATTTAGCAGAGACACAGAGTCTTTACACTTTACATCATTTAAAAGAAGACGATGTTGACAGAGTTTATCTGCTTATGTACGCAAGTGTTAAACTCTTCGTAAGAAACTAGTAGAGAAGAGATCGATGAGAACATGAGGTTGTCGCAATTTTAACATGAAAGCTTAGAAATGCCACCCTTTAGCACGCCAAAATTTCTTTGCATTCTCATTATGACGAGCATCTTTGATCTTTAGAAAGAGCTTGTAAGCCATCTCTACTTTATTTGAACTCAAAAGTTTATTGCTCAATTTGCTACAAACAATTCTGCTTGGGCAAAATCCTTTACACAAAGATTCCTCCATGACTAGAACAGCATTTTCAAGCTGCCCTATGTTGCAAAGTCCAATAATGACATGCTGGTAAACTTCCACATCAGAGGAATAACCACTTTTTTGCATCTCAACCCATATATTCAACAGCATACCACATTTACCAAGTCTGGAAAGCCGCATAAGCAACAGCTTGTAAGCACT
Source organism: Panax ginseng (assembly GCA_020205605.1). NCBI lineage: Eukaryota > Viridiplantae > Streptophyta > Magnoliopsida > Apiales > Araliaceae > Panax > Panax ginseng. The sequence continues at coordinate 4,255,375 of CM035140.1, read as the reverse complement.
TAATGATATTCTACAACCAGCTTTCTTCGCTTTTTTGTAAACCATCAAAGCAGCATGGGGAGGGCCGTAACTACATCGAAGTTCAATAAATGATGTTATAGTCCCTGTAGAGGGAATGATCCCACGACCTAGCATCTCGTCAAACATTTCGATAGAATCTGATACCTTACGGGCTTTAAGAAAACCAGAAATTATTCTGATATAGGTATCCATATTTGGGTCACAATTTTCACTTAACATGCGCTCATAGTACTTCAAACATTCATCACAATCTCCATTTGATATAAAATTAGAAATCATTGCATTGTAGACACCAGCATCTGCTACACATCCCTTCGTGTACAAGTTTTCAAAAATTTCAACAGCATCATCAATCATACCAGCTCTCCCCAAACACTCAAGAAGATAACTATGAGTAGAACTGTCAGGATCAAATCCATCTGCAACCATTGCCTTCAAAGTCTTTTCAATTTCACTAACTCTGCCAATTTTTGACCACCCATTCAGAACGATATTGTAAGTCAACCCACTGAAGACCACCTTCTCTCTCATTTTATTAAGTAATGAATTGGCAGTACTTACATGAGACCGCTGACAGAGACATTGTAAAATCACATTCAAGGACTCCGTATCACATTTAAACCCATAATCTTCTAAATGTCCAAACATTTGTATAGCTTTTGACACTTGGTGACCCCTAACAAAACTGTCCATAACAATAAATAAGGTTTCATGATTAGGGATTATTCCTCCTGTCCTCATTTCATGCAACATTTCCACCATATAACCAAAGAATTTTCTTCTCCCCAATGCTTTAAGAATTATATGATAGGTATCAATACCCTTATCTATCTTAGGCTGTACAATTGCCCAATTAAAAAACAAAATCATAGCTTGACCCCCTAAACTCCCTCTGTTAACCACTTTGGCAACTACATCACTACTTAATTCCACGCCAACATTTGTTAATGCGCGTTCTATTGCGGTTTTCCCCTTGAGTTTCTGGAGAAATATACTTCTTAATTTTTCCTCAGCTGATAAAAAGTCATCAACTGCCCTAGTATTTAGTTGGGAGTTTTCTGTAGATATGGTTTGAATTGAAGTTTTATGACGAATTGGTAGAAGAATGGAGAGTTCATTTAAGATTTGACGTTCGTCAATATTGATTTCGTTATAAGATTGTTCGCCATTGGCGTAGTTTAGAGGTGAATCTATAGTTGAAAAACGTGACAGTGAAGTTGAAGAAGGAATATACTGAAAGATGTACCTGGAAATGTTTAAACGCGTAAGAAATGTTATCGTTCGTTGTGATTGAAACGCCATGAAAATGATATGTCTCGCTCCAATCTTGACTGAATCATGGTAGCATACAGCAACAAGCAGGTACTAGTGGGAAAGATAAAATAACACGAGGAAGAGACGGAACGGATGGCGGGCGGGCGGGCGGGGCGGTGCCCAAAATTTATGGGCTGGACAGGCTGGTGAACCCACTATCCGTTTGTCTATTCTCTGCCAAGGCTCCAACCCAAAAAATACTTCTCATAAAATTAACTTCAACGGTCAATTCTTTTTATTAATAGTAACTAGTATGCATGCAGCATGCCCTTGCAAGTTAAGGCCAATTTTTTTCATATTGATTATTTATATTTATAAAAATCATTACATAAAATAAATTAAATTAATTAAGAATTTATAAAAACAAGATATTATATTATTATTCATTTTAATAATTGTTACATATATCTTTGTCAATGGCCTCCATTCATATCATAATCTGAAATTTACATGTTGATACTCACTATTTTGAAGAGAACCCTTTAAAAGTCTTTAGTGTCTATTTTTTTGCCAACTCCATCTTTTTTTGGTCGAGTGTTATCTATTTTGTTGTTGTGAAATAAACATGTACATATGAAGACGCAGATTACCCACATTTGGACAAAAATACCCTATTTTATTCCTACAAATTTTATTTGTTGCCCACAATAAGAATTGATTTCCGAATGAGGAATTAACGTACTGACCCACTTTAATACGTGATTATTTTACAAAGAAATGAAACATAATATATATTGGGTTAAGTGCCCCGGTGATTTGCCCAATAGTGGATCAATAATGGTGACGCAGGTGGGTTATGAGCTTATAATATATAATTTGATGACTAAACATTTCAAATTTTAAATTGATATATGTTGTTCGATTTATATAATGACAAATACGCATAAGTGCACACAGTCAATCAAATAATAAAAAAGTAAAAAGAGTGTCGATCACACAAGGAACAGTTACTAATAATTAATCTAATTAACAAGTTTTTATCCATTCAAATTCACTTAAACAGTCACTAGTTGATTTGTAAAATTATTTTGGTTAAAATAAAATAAAAATCAATCAACTAACAATATTGATCACCAAATAATAAAGACATATGAATATAAATTTCTCAATTGTTTTACAACAGTCTCATTACCATATTTCCACTTATTTAATCCAATGAATTGCCAACTATAATTACCTATCAATTTAATATCATCTGTCAATGATTACTAAAAAAACTTATTTCAGTTATTTTGCTATTTTCGTGCAAGACACTTAAAACAGATTCATTAAGCATAAACTCCTAACACAGTTACGCATGACATACACGTACTTTCGTCTCATACACTGTTATGTTATCCTTAACAAGAATCAACAAATTCATACGTTGTTATGTCCATATCTAAGATTTCCTCTTTTAATTCCATAAAATATATCATATTAATTGCTAGTTAGACAATTAATAATTAAGCACAATATATAATAATCAACTCAATAAGATCAATAAGTAAAAATAATGATAATTGAATTAGAGCTTTACAAAAGATTTTATTATATCCCTAATTAAGAATTTAGTTCATCATCATAATAGAAACCAACAAATTAAGCGTAACCTAGTTAGAAGTCATGATATTTATTGGCGTTAGTGATAATCAAGCGTGCGTCATGTAATGAGAGCCAACAACATAGGCATAGGCTTTTAATTACTTATTTTGTTCCTAAAAAATTATCGTTTATAATTTTTATATACGAATTAAGAAAGTCATTTAATACTACAATTTAATAATTAAAATTTATTTAAAATTTTATTACTACCTCTTTATGGGAAGTTGAAAACTATTAATACAAGGGAGATAATTTTTTGGAACAATGAGAAAAGATAATAATAATATAGAAAAGTAAATAATTTATTATTCTAAAAAGTTGTAAACGACAAATATTTTGAAATAATTTTTTCTTCTGAAACGATAATATTTAGAAACGGAGGGAGTATTAAACAAAATATTGAAATAATTTACTTCATCCTTTTGTCTTCATTTTTTTTAAGACTTTATTTTGTGAAATTATTTTAGAATCATCTTATTTTCTATGGTCAAATAAGTCTTTTTGGAAGATTAATTTTCCATATCCTCTTATGAAATTACCAAAACTGCCATAAGATATCTGAACCCGTCCTTGGAAATGGAGTTGAAAATTACCGAGGCTAACCCTCATCCACCACAGTTAAAAACGACAGACTAATCGTGTTTTTTTGTCACGTCCCAAAAAAACGCAAAAAAACACTACTCCATAATTTCCTCGCCTCGTTGGCTTGAAAACTGTTTCCCGCTAAAACACTCCCAAAACCCGCCAAGAAGAATTCTATTTCCCTCAAAATCAATAAATCACAGCATCTCACCAAACCTAAAACTTCTTTTGATCCGTAAAATTCACACTAAACCTCACGGCAATGGTTTCCAAAAAATCACAATCATCAGACCCAAACCCTTACCCTAATAGCTCAAAGCATGTGCTGCAACTCGTAGGCATTCCAGTTGAATTTCCCTACCAACCGTACGGATCTCAGCTCTCATTCATGAGCAGGGTCATCTCCACACTGGATCGAGCTCAACGAGACGGTCACTGTCACGCGCTGCTTGAGTCTCCGACGGGCACCGGAAAATCGCTGTCACTTCTTTGCTCGGTTCTGGCGTGGCAAAAGAACCACCAGTCCAAGATTCTATATTCCAATCTTTCTCACTCTAAGCCTGCTCCGGAGGCCTTCACCGATCCTCTTGCTCATGGCGGCGGTTTTGTCCCTGAAGCCGAACCCTCAGGTACGAAAGTAAATTATATGCAGAAGAAAATTTAGTTGGTGCTTGATTGTCCCTAAAGATGCCATGATTGGATTTTTTTCTTCATTTAATGCAAGAGTCATTGTGAGTCATTATGATTAGATAAACTGTATTTGCATCAACAAAATCTTTAAACATATATTATTGTATTGTTATCGTATTATTGTATGCTATATTTTCTAGGATTGGATTTATTGCATGTAATTTTCTTCTCGAGTTAGGTTTTCTTATCTATTAGGTTCTAACATTGATAATGTCATTGTTTCTATACTAACGGTTTCAAAGTTATTTAATAATTGGAATGTTTATTGCTGCTGCATTTTATCTTTCAGGGAACCCAGAGCCAACTCCATTGGTGGCAAACAGCAAGAATCACAAGAAGAAGACTCCTAAAATTTTTTATGCCACGTAAGCATTTATCTGTTGGGTTTGTTTGAATGATTTTGTATGGGTCTCTGTATAAGAAAGTTTAATGTCCTTAAGAAGTACAAAATTTTGTTACAAGAGTTTATAGATGAAGTATTATTCAGGCACCATATAGGCAGTTTTCCCCCACCCCCATTAGCTTCCACTTTGTTACACATATTGCGGGATATATTGTACATATTTGTTTTGACAGAGTAATCTTCTTAATAGTGCTTATAGTTGGTTGCTGTTTAGTAATACTAACCTCTTACTGTGCTTGTAATTGCTAGCTCTATATGAAGTTGTAGTTGGTAATCGGGTACAATGAATTTGATGAAATATATTCTTTAATTATTTAAGATGACAATGGTCATAATTTGTAATTTCAAACCTATTCGTGGAAGTATGATTTTCCCATAATGTATCCCAAGCATTTTCTGTCAAGGTACGACCATTTAATATGATATTTATTATAAATTGTTACTATCTTATATAGGTTAGAAAAATTCTCTAGTATTCGGGTGAATTGAGTATTAGACGTCAGATGTATGGTTTTCACTGCATTTATTTTTTCATTTTCTGTGGTTTTCTCTAGGAGGACACATTCACAAATTACTCAGGTCATACGTGAATACAGGAAAACAACTTACCGGGTGCCTATGGCTGTTCTGGTACGAAACCCTACCACGGAACTTTATATTTGTTTGGCCTTTGTTTTATCTAAATCAAATTGTTGTTGATTTTCTAGAGTTTCAATATACCATGGAAAACCAGTGCTTATATATATATATATGTGTGTGTCTTGATATATTGTTAATCTGTTGCTATGCCATTACTAAAAAGAAATACAACTTGAAGTATCTCCAAGTGCAGCTTATATTGCTATGCGTCTTGCCGTGTTACTTATAGAAACACACCTTATTGAATGATAAGCTTCTGCAAGATATGTCTCTTACAAGCAAACTTGTCATGTATACTATGATTTCATTGCTCCAAGCACTATACAATAAAATTCGCGGATGGTGGCACTATTTTCATCATAGCACCACTCGTGCAGCTTGCCATTTGCTGAAAGTAATAAATAATATATTAACATAAGTCTGTGTTTCAGGTTATTAAGTGTGTCTATACACATAATTTGAAAGCATAATTTGGGTTCATGGTGGATGATGTTAGTGTTAGATGGGCACCAAGCTATAGTTGCAAAATAGACATAAGTGAAGAAAACAGCTATCTTCTTAAAAAGCCTTTTTATTTTTTCCAACAGATTATTATATAAAGTTAATCTAACACAAGAAGGTAACATATGAAGGTTAATGTAGGCATGTAGCACAAGAAGGTTAAGCAAGTTGTTTTGTTTAATTTGTCTATCAGATCCCCAAATGTTATTGAACACATAGTATTGTTGATTCAAGTTTAACAATGCTTCCACTTAGTAGAGTCAGTTTGACAGATTTAGTCTTATATGTTATTTATTTAAATCCTTGTAGCCTATAATTCTCTTAATTCAAAGAAGAAGTTGGTTCAAGGTAAGTTGTGCAGTTAACAACCATTTGAAAGAACAATTTCCTATGCACCTATTATATCTAATTATTTTGTGGATTTACTTGCAGTATCTACTTTTTGGCCATTCTCCACTGAAAATTCCTTTATTATAAGATTGTAATTGTTGCTCACTTCTTCTTATTCTCTCAGGCATCACGGAAACATTACTGTACTAATATGCTTTATCGTGGAAAAGATAACATTGATGAGCAATGGTGCTTTTCTGACCTTAAGAAAACACTTCCCATTAAATATTTTTTCCTATTATTACATATTTTGAAATTCCGGTAAATTGTGTTTTTTTTGCTCGTCAGTAAACTGCTTTTGAAGAATCAAGAAGTAGGCTGCTCAGAATTCAAGTGAGTTGTTTCCCTATCTGTATATCACTTTCTGGTTTTTGTATGATCTAAAGAGGAGAATAACCAACTAATTCTCAAACAGAAACGTGCACAAGGTCAAAGGTCATCCATCTCTTCAGAAAGGAGGTTGTCATGAGGCCCATGATATTGAAGATCTTCTGAAAGTGGGACAAGTGGTGAAAGGTCCTTTTCTTTTATGATTTTATAAACTTAAAATCTTGGTTTTCATCAACAGGAAGTACTGAAGACCTTTTTTTCAAAATTCAGGTTGTTCGTATTTTGCAGCACGTTCTATGGCAGAAGATGCACAATTAGTTTTCTGCCCATACAATTATATCATTAATCCAGTCATTAGGAGAGCAATTGAAGTGGATATTAAAGGGGCAATTGTCATTCTTGATGAAGCACAGTACGTGTGTTGTATAGAGGATCATTTGCCTCCTTGAAATAGTTGCATACTTTATGTGTCCCTAATTACATGTATTATTTTCCTTTTTGATTGTCCTAAAACTATGTGATAGACTCCACGACACGCTTGCGTGAAGTGGTCGTCACCCAAATTGTTTCTAGCATACTTTAGGATTAATTGCTCACAACACCTTAACCCCTCGCCTATGTAGAGACAGTAATCTCGGTATAATTGCTCGCGTTAGGAATTTGTGCGTTGAATGGACACCAACGACACCTTGACCCCTCGCTTATATTGAAGCGGTAATCTTGGTACAATCGACGATTGATACGGTAGAAGATGCCACACACAACTATGTAATGTTGTATGATAAGTCAACTTGAATCTAAAAAAAAATTAAGAAAATAACTTAGAAATTCTTCAAAGAATCAAAAGTAGAGAATAATTTCACAAGGATATGATAAAAATCTGAATTGTATTGAATATTGTATGAATTACATTCATAAAACTTATTTATACTAAATATGAAACCCTAGATTCCTATAAGGAGATAACAAGTAATTTAGAATCAAACTCTAATATAAAAGTAACCTAATTACAATAGGAATTTGAAAATATATTGAAAATATTTAATTTAGGAAGTAAATCTGCGTCCTAAATTTGTAGAAAACGCGTTAACAAAATTTTTCCTGCGACGCGCCTGCGTTGAAAATGAACTAGTTTTGGGCGCGACCGCGCTCAACTAGTAGAGAGCATATTTTTTTCTTCAGAGCAACGCGGCAGTGCTGTAGTGCTAGAAATGAACTGTTTCAGGGCATGGCTGCGCCTGATAACAATTTTTGAATCGTGTTCCCTTTTGCTTCTAGGTTTGTCATGCACATCTCGACTTGGCAAACTTGATCTGACCCGTTCACTTGAACCATGTTTATGATCTTTGAATCAACCTCCTTAGTACAAGTTGTCACGCCATTCTTAATCCACATCACTCATCACTCACACCAAACCAATAAGACCTTCCTTGAAGCGTTTATTTCGTGCTTTTGTCACGGTTCTAACTGGAACTCGCATCGGATCTGCTCCATGGTTGTCAATCATTCTTGAGCTAGGGATGTCCTCGTCACTATGTCTCCTATTTCTTAGCTTACACGACATAATTGATTGCACTTCATTAAGGGCGGTAAATTTTAGAGCTTTAAAAAACTTCTGCATCAATTTTGAATTTTATTGAAGAGTGAAATTTAAGGGAGACAAGTAACTTGGGATGGAGGGAGTAGTTGTTTCCCAAATTCCTTTGTTTGACAAGATAATGCAAGGAAAAATAATGGACTAAATTAATACTTCGTGATTTATATTTAAGTGGAATGTGGTGAATGCCTTAAATTAAGACTTTAACATCACCATTGGATCTATATTTATTTGGTTTGGGGGTGCATCGGGGGAGGGGGATGGGGACATGTTGCGATCACCAAATTTAATGCTATTAAAAGAGCAGAAGGTGTGTATACACAGACCATAGTTGTCAAATCGTGAATCGTATTATGTATTGATAACCCTCGTATTGTGTTTTATATTTGGTATTGTGAATCGTATTGTACAATACGTAAGCGAAATGGAAAATGTGGTAATATATATTTAAACATATAAAACACATTGTTATTGGACAATCAAGCATATTCACTTTGCTATATATAAAAGTAGTGGAGTAAATATTATTAGAACCTAAAACTAAAATTTAAAGTTAAATAGTAGCCAAATACTCTAAATTAAATTTATTAGATATTGATTTAGTAATGTTTATAGAGTACCATGAGAAAATAAAAATTCAGATTCACCTTTGAATCATAAAATAAAATAGTAATTAAAACTAACAACTGGAGATTTATGCTTATACTTGAAGAAAATGACATAAATCTTTTTGCTTCTACTCTTTTGAATTTACATAAAATTTTAAAAGTATTGTGCAGTTTAGCGTTTCTTAAGATACGTATTGTATCGTAAGTGAATTGTATGATATGGTATTATTTTTGTTACACCTTGCGATACGTATTGAATCGTACGATACATGGTCTTGCGATACATATTGAATCGTACGATACGTGCCATGTATCGTACGATTCCAAAAATTTTCAATTGGTATTACTAATTGGCTTTCATGAAATGTTAATGGTGTTCTTCTGATGCCATTCTTATTCTACTTCTCTACCAGTTTCTTCGATCTAATTTCTAAGGGAGTTGACATATTTTCAGTAACATAGAGGACATAACTCGGGATGCCGGTAGCTTTGATGTTGATGAAGATGTTTTACTTCGTAAGTGCAAAGCATGTTTTTATTTTATTTCTTTAAAAAGTGAACTGGTGCGGCACTAATTGTTGTTAATGTCTTTGAAAAGAAATTCAGACAGAACTAGGGCAACTTAGTCTCACTGATGCAATGACTTACCAGCCTTTATATGAAACAATAGAGGTACATATGTCAATTTCAGTGCTTTGCAATATTTAGATCCAAATATTCGTCAATGCTATGTAATGATTCTTTGACTTGTGTAGAACATCATTAGTTGGATTGAACGAAGGAAAAAGACCTTAGGAAAGCATGAGTTTCAGCATTACTTCACATGGTGAGTCATGCTTAAAATTGATCCTTAATTATAAAGATTTGTGTATTATTACTCATTAGCTCTAGCCAAGTTTTGGTCAATTATTTTGGTTAGCATACCCTTGATCTGATTCTTTGAATTACTAGTCCCATTCCAAATGTTTTGAGCAATATCTGATTTGGCTAATGAAAATGTTAATTTTACATGGTAAATAAGTTTGTGTAATAAACTTGTAGAATGTAGATGAAAATAATAGATAAACCATAGCTTGGAAGAATGTTGCAACACACAATATTTCATATTCTTATGGTGTGAATCATTTCTAAAGCATGATGTATCTTACTACTATTTTTATTATGATTATAAAGAGTAAATGATCAACTTGGTTAGTATTCATTTTGAACCTATAAGGTGATCAGTTCCTATACAGTTTCTTTCTGACATTACCAATCAATGTCTTTCGTTTTCTTTTCTTCCTCTTAGTATTTAAATCAGAAGGAATATTTCAGAAAGGTGCATCAACAATTATTCTGTGCATTTGTATGCTTTCTTGTTGTACCATCACTGCATGCTGCATCTCAATGCATGCATGACAGTTGTATTTACTCTGAACTAGTGGCAGGATAAAATACTTTGTTTATATCAGATATATACAAACATTCATCTGAACTATATAAATCTATATTATTTTTACTGTGCATAATTAAATAATTATCTTCCTAGTTGGACCGGTGATAAGGCTTTAAGAGAGCTCCAAGAAGCTAGCATATCACAGCAGTCGTTCCCAATATTGCAAGAATGTGCCACAAAGGTAAAATTCTTATAAGCTTCATACCAACAAATGCTCTCATTCTCTCAACTAGATGTCATTAATATTACTACAACTTATTATTTATTCTCTTCTTTCTTCAACTTCAGGCAATCAAAGCTGCTTCGGATGCAGAACTGGATGTAGCTCATTTAAGTGGTTTGTCAGCAACAATTTTGGAAGGTACTATTGAAGTTTCATTCTATAAACTCTAAACTAATTTACAGACCATAACTTTCTTTAAAGACCAACTGTCTAAACTACCACACAGGGTTGTTTGCTTCACTTAATTACTTCTACTCTGGAAATGGGAATCATATACATGATTATCAGCTTGCAATACGGCGATATATTAAGAGAGATGCTGGTTAGTACCTGATGACTTTTTACTTTATTTATGTTTTTACATTTTTGAGGTACTGACATTAAATAAAAAGTTCCACCTGATGAAAATGAGAACACTTTGATTCTTCTATGGATTTGAAATTACAAGCCTAAACTTCTGATTCATATAAGAAAGAGGCATTTTTTTAGAAGTCGGCTTGCAATGCCTGACACAACCTTCCTCCTTTATTCTGGATTGGGACAGGATAGCCTAAAATTTGGAGTCCATTTGCTTTAATATTATTAACATTTTGCTTCAACTACTATTCAAATCCAACAAATAATGTGCTACAGAAAGCTATTAATATTCCTAGTGAAGAAGAACAAGATCTTATTGGGTGTGACTAACTTCGCAATTTCTACTGTGAAGGAGCATATTCTAGATGTCACCCAATAAGTAGTTCACTAGTCACTAGGCAAAAGAATCGTTTGCTCTGTCTTCAGTCCTCACGGCTGTCTAGCTACATTCATAACTTTAAACCAATGTTCTTTAGGTGAAGAACTAAATCTCTTAAAATGTATAGTTCAATATTTTATTGGCTTCAAATAAATCAGAAGTTGTGCACTATGACAACCACTTGTCTCGTAAAAAAAAGAAAGAAATCTACTTGCAAAATATTCAAGAAAAGATATTGCTGGATGGGTTTGATTAAAAGTGGAACGGTGTTGGTCAGCACTAATGTCATTCCAGTTTTTGTCTTTGTTACTTTTGTTGATGCGATTACTATTTTATGGTGTTTGCAGGGAATTCTGCTGGGGGATGGACATGTACATTAAGTTTATGGTGCTTAAATCCAGCTGTTGTCTTCAAAGAAATTGCTGATCTTTCTCTATCGGTGATTCTAACATCAGGGTAAGTATATTGGTTTAAATGCTATCTGAGATTGAATTAGAGATCCTGAAGTATTGCCACATAGAAATCTGTGCCAGAAAATTGACTTGATGCTGTTTTCTTTCTCGGGTCTTGAAGTTTATCCATGCCCAGTAAAATTTTAATAAGGTCAATACTGAATCATTTAAGCTTTGATCGAACAAGCATACTCCCCCAAAATATCCTTATGGACCTTATTATTCTAATATTCTTTTTTCACATGAAACCATCTATTCATCTGTGTTCAATTAAACTTGGACCAAAGCTTACCTATTCCAAAAAAAAAGCATTTGTGTTCATGCACTTGGACCAATTTAGACATGCATTATCATATCATGCAAAATGTAAATCATATATATCTCATCTCAAATCATTTTTATCATCCGGCAAGGTTCTAAAAATCCCCGCCTTTAGGCCCCTTCCACACGCTTAGGCCCCACTGGCGCCCGCCTAGGCCTCCTTGGCGCCCTCGCCAGGGGCCCCCGATGCCTCACTTAGGTCCAAGGCGCAAAAAATCCTTATGAAAAATTAAAGTGTGCTGGGTGGGGTTTAAAGGAGAGGTTTTTTTAATTTTAATAACTACCCAAACCAAATCTTGATATATTTATTTTTCTAATGATTTATCATATTCATAATGTAAAAGTTGTAGATATCAAATCACAACAAAGAAGTGAACAATATCAAGTCAAAATAGATAATTTTATTATAGTTGTAATTTTTTGAACTTGTATCAACTTCAAATTATATAAATGATGATACATTTGTAATATTTAGTTTAATTCAATATAATTCTTAAATTTATGTTTTGTTTCTTAAGTTTTAATATTGAATTAAATTCTTAAAATTTTAAATTTTATTATTTAATAGCAATCTTGTTTATGAATAAAACTAATACGTTAAAAATATGTTTGAATTTTGAACAATTGCATGTTTGTGTTTGAACTTTGACATTAGCAATATGGATATGTGTTTGAACATTAAACAAAGACCTTTATTATCTTTATTATAAATTGTTTTACTTTATATTATTGTTTTGTTTGGATAAATGTAAGATAAAATATTAAAATTGGCTTAAAATAAAAAATCTCGCCTAGGCCCATCTTAGGCGCTAGGCCCTGGCTGCCCGCCTTCCGCCTAGCGCCTTTTAGAACATTGCATATGGGGATTCTGGGTCATTGACATTTATGATTGTGTTAATTTTTATATTTTTTTCTTCAGACATGCATTATCATATCGTGCAAAATGTAAGTGATATATATCTCATCTGAAATCATCTTTTACCATCTGGGGAGTCTGGGTCATTGACATTTATGCTTGTGTTAATATTTATATTTTTTTCTTCAGCTTTGAATTTTTACTTTCTTTTATATGCATGTCCTTTAGTTGCATTCACCAAATTCACATCTTTTCTTATCTTTTAATCACCTTTCTGCAGTACTTTATCACCGATGAGCTCCTTTTCATCTGAACTTGGGGTTCAGTTTGGAACTTGTCTGGAAGCTCCACATGTCATAGATGTTGAGTCTCAGGTATTTATGACGTTCCTGTGGTTCGTATTAGTTGAAGCTGACTTTGTTTCCCTTCTTTGTTGGAGTTGATTTTTCATTCCTTTAACTTCAGTTGTGGGCTACAGTAATCTCCAGTGGTCCAGGTAACTACCCATTGAATGCAAGTTACAAGACAGCAGATGGCTATGCTTTCCAGGTATCATGTAATATCTGCCTTTTTGATTTCTCAATATTAGTGTTTGGCTTCATCACATGTCAATCAGTTTTTGTTGTATTATTGTGAAGGATTCACTTGGTTCATCTTTAGAAGAAATTTGCAAGATCGTACCCGCTGGCTGTTTGGTATTCTTTCCTAGTTATAAATTGATGGATAAACTATGCAGTCGCTGGCGTGAAACTGGTCAATGGTCTCGACTAAATACTCAAAAATCCCTTTTTGTTGGTAAGATATTGATGCTCTTTTCTTGGACATTATGATTAGTGTAATTGAACTAAACAGGATTTTATGAATGGATCTTTCTTTCCATTCATATCTTCCACTGTTGATGCTAAGTTGTCTTCTGTGATTTTTCATTTTTCATATTTTGGGTTGAGAATGCTAATGCCTTTTCTGGTGTCTTAGAGCCAAGAGGTGGAAACCAGGATGATTTTGATGATACTTTAAAGGGTTATTATGATTCAATTCGTCAAGGCGGTAAAACTGATATTGGGAGAAAGAAAAAGGGTAAAAATTTGGGTCTAAAAAACCTCAAAGCAACACAGCGCCCAGAAACATCTAATAAGAATGGAGCTGCTTTTCTTGCTGTTTGTCGAGGAAAGGTATTAAAGTGATTCTTGTTGTAATTTTGTCAAGTACTATGCATCTTAATTTAATCAATATGATAGAGAAACATGACTAAAACAACTGTTTCATGTTTTTGTTGCTGTGGTTTTTGTTTTTTGTTTGTCCAGAGGATCTGGATTTATGTTTATGTCTCTAGATTTGGTTAACTTTTCATTCATGTAAGTAAGATATTTGCTCTGTATTTCTGAAGGATCAGAAGCTAAATGTTGAAAGCTCATAATGGAAGAAAGTTAATTGTTTCAATTATGTAAAAGAATAAACCATCGTATCCCGATTTTATCACTGTTTTGGAGTTGAGGACAAATGTAGTCCAAACTGATCTAGCAATTAACTGGATACTGCCAAGGCTATTTCCTGCAGTGTGTACATATGCAATTGTTGAAGAGAATCATTTTCCCCTCTCCCCACACCATTATGCTTTGGTGTTCTTTGCAATTAGGCAATTAGAGACAGGGGATCTTTTTATTGGAGATTCAAATTCCGAATAACACAAACTGAACCCTTAGTGGTAGCTGAAGGCCAGGATCCAGTCAACTATTCCAAAATCTGGTGGTCTGAAGTTCTTGTCATCTTCCTAGAGACACTAAATCCCTAAGCTTTTTATTGGACCGATTTCCTGATTTGGTGGGTAAGGGGGAAATACATGCTTATGGCAGTATTAATTGTGTACTGAGTTGTTTAGTAGACTTGGATACCTACTCGGTGGAATCATAGAGTGACTTGTGGTGCCTTACTCATTCAAAGAATTGATTTTCCTTGTCTGAAGTGTGTTGTAACCTGCTTTGTAGTATTATATAGAACAACAATATTACCGACTGAATCGAATAGTTGACCACTCTTTCCTTAAGACTATATTCACTCCTTATTTTTTCTACACAGGGTTACTGCGAATTAGTCTTCCAAGATAAGACATGCTCAGACTTTACTCTGTACTAGAATTTGTTGTGTAAAAACAACACTAGTGCAAACTATAACTGAGAGGACATAGCTTCTCTAAAAGTCAATGGATCTCTATCACTAGAATCATGCTCGGTCACAAAAACACTAGAAGAAACAATATCATCTCTGTTTCCTTCTACTAGGTACATGTAGAAATTAGGGCCATAGAATTTTTCTATCCTTGCTCTTTTACTTCTTCTTGGTTCTATTTCTTTAGTGGATGTAGTAAGTTTTATTTCATCATTTGTTCCATGATGAACTGTTTCTTGATCCTCTTTATCAGTGTATTCTCTTGACCTTTTCTTAAAGAAAAAATTCTCAAAGAACTCAATTTCTCTAGATTCCAAAATTATATTTTGGCTAAAAGAATATGTGGATTCCATGGTCAAGAATTTATAGGCTTTGCTATTTTGTTCATAGCCTATAAAAGCACACTCAATTGCTTTAGCTCCAAGCTTAGGCCTTTTAGGATCAGTTAACATTACTAATGCTCTACATCCCCACACTCTTAAATGGTCAAGAGAAGGTTTTCTCTTTTTTCATAATTCATAAGGTGTAATATGAGTTTTCTTATGGGGTATACGATTAAGTATATAACAAGCAGTCATTAATGTCCCTCCCATAAATTTTTAGGCAAACCAGAAGTAAGAAGTAATGTATTAATCATTTATTCAAGTGTCCTATTTTTTTCGTTCTGCCACTCTATTTTGTTGAGGACTATAAGGGGCTGTAGTTTGATGAATTGTACTATGATTCTCACAAAAATCATTATAAGAGAAGTATTCCCCTCCTCTATCCGATTTAAGAATTTTAATTCTTCGATCTAATTGATTTTCAACTTCAACCTTGTAAATTTTAAATTTTTCTAAAGTCTTATCTTTAGTCCTTAACAAATAAACTTGAGTTTATTTAGAGCAATCATCTATAAATGTTATAAAATATCTTTTACCTCCCATAGTTAATATACTCTCAAATTCACAAATATCAAAATGAATCAATTTTAATAATTGTGAATTTTTTTCTACTTTTAAAAGATTTCTTGGCAATTTTAGATTTAACACAACACATTTTTCTAAATCTGAAAAATTAATATTATGAATTAAATTGAGATTACTTATGCTATGCATACTTTTATAATTTACATGTCCTAATCTAGCATGCCAAACATTAAAAGTAGAAACCATATAAACAAAAGATGAATTTTCATTAATAACATTTAGTTTGTACAACAGTACACCCATTAGATTCATATCCTTTTAGTTTCCTCTCCGGACCGACATATCATACCACCGCTTCTTCCAACTCCCAAGACAATACAATTGTCAAACAAGACTTTTATGATATGTTTGTTTAAAAGACTAACAGATACAAGATTTTTCTTAATTTTTAAAACCACCCATTAGATTCAACATCATTAAGAATAATTGTCTTCCGGATGATAACTTTGAGAACAAACAAATACAAGCTTTTTTTCCTAATTTCTGTCCATCACTTTTCGCAAGAGTAATGAATTTCCCAGATGATAAGTTCTTGACTATTCTTCATCAGGTTTATAAGCTTTAAATATTGTTTTTCATTCTAAGCTTTAATATTGCTTTATTCTTGATCGCTTGTCGCTCCGTAATCGATCCACTATTCCATGTCGTTTCCAATCATGTTAGTCTCTATGATCATAACAACAATATCTTTTTTGTCTATCATATTTGCTTGGTCATTCTTTTGTTGCATTTGCTTTAAGTACAAAGTACATTGTTTCTTGAAATGTCTTGGCTTACCACACTTCCAACAAATACCTTTCGGTTTTTTATTTCCGGAAGTGCTATGTTGACCACCACACTTTCTTTTATTGTTGCCCCTTGGTTTAGATGCATTTTCTATGACAAGAGTTTTAGCACTTTTGTTTTCTATTTCCAATTTATCCAAGTTTCGAGAATTTTCTTCAACTTGGAGAAATTTAATAAGTTCTTGCATAGTCATTACATCTTTCTTTTGTTTCAATTCATTTCGACAATCTTTCCATGAAAATGGTAATTTTGAAATGATTGTCTATACTTGAAACCCTTCGTCAAGGCTATGGCCTTCCGACACAATTTAATTCATAATAATTTGAAGTTCGTGTACTTGCAGCATAATAAATTTGTTATCTATCATTTGATAATATAATAATGAACTTACTAGAATTTTTTTATTTCCGGTGTCCTCGATTTTGTAGGTCGAGATCTTCCTATAATTCCTTGTTGTCTTTTCCATGAATTTGGCTTCATACACATCAAATAACGAATTGGATATCGCATTTAGAATGTACCCTTTACACATGAAGTCATCTTATTCCCATTTTATTCGACTCTTCATTTCTGCCAGTGTCTCATTTTCCTTTTCTTCAATTTTCTCTTCATTTAGCACATGAGAGATTTTTAATGCCGTTAAGCAAAAATATATTTTGCTTTTCCAACATCTGGAGAAGAATCCATCAAATTTATTGAGTTTGTTAATTTGATTCAAGCTATTTTTTGCATTGTTGTCCTCCATGGTTCTAGTCTTAAGATTGTTGTAACCCGCTTTGTAGTATTATATAGAACAACAATATTACCGCTTGAATCGAATGGTTAACCACTCTTTTTTTAAGACTATATTCACCCTTTATTTTTTCTACATTAGATTACTGCGAATTAGTTTCCCAAGATAAGACAAGCCCAAACTTTACTCTGTAATAGAATTTGTTGTGTAGATTTTCTATGAACTTGAAAAGAATTTAGAATGATTTGAGATTTTAAGAACTTGAGAATGATTGAAGTTGTTGATTTTAAGAACTTGAGAAGGATTGAAGTTGTTGATTTATTTGGGTTTTGAAACATTTATAGGTTTCCAATTCCCTTTGCTTTATGTAATTTTCAAACATGAACTACCAACGTTGAATATTACCGTTGGCCTTTTCCTTATTATATATAATAATAATTAATTTATTAAGAAAAAAATATTATAAGAATGTTGTTGCCATAACTTGAACCCAAGTCTTTAATATCAATACCTCTCTTTTATTGAACTGAACGAATATTAATTGTTGGTTACATGGATAACATATAATATATTTATTATATACTTTTAGATAATGAAAATATCCAACAGTGTGTGCCTCATTAACTTTGAATATTAAGTATGGAGAATTTGGATAGAAGTTGGCAAAGTAATTGTTCATGGGATTGCGGAGTGTACCTGGGTTTTCCTTTATCTTTCAAATTTAGCTTAGTTTTGGTTTATGAAATTGCACTACTGGCTTAGCATATTGGATTCCAGTGGAAACATGTTATTCGCTGAGTAAAGACTTTGAACTACAGCTTTTCAGATTAATATTTGCATCAAAGAATGTCAGAGTCTTGGATCTTCTCACCAAGTGAATTTGGATTCAAAAGCCTCCTAAGCTTTTTGTTCATCTTTTTTCAAAAAATTTGAATACAAAATATGTGAAAGTACAATATTAACTGTCAAATCTATGCTTTTATATGCTAAGATGTATTTGCAATATTTTCCCATGATGTCATTCATACAGTTGTTCCAAGATGTAAAAATTTCACAACTACTTCAAGTTTTATACTTTCGCCAACTCTTTTCAAGACATAATTCTGATCACACATGTTCCAATATGAATTCATATTTCCTTGATTCAAATATAAGCAATTTGGAACCTGAATCTATCTTTACTAAATATTGCTATGTGATTTGTGCAGGTCTCAGAAGGAATCGACTTTTCTGATGAAAATGCTCGAGTGGTTGTATCCTTTTCTATTCGTTAATGTCTGGGAACAACTTTGTTCTATATAACTTTTCTATTGTAGGGCTGAAAGAAATTGTAGTTACTCTTGCTAGCTTCAACTTCCACTTGTTGTTTTAGTGACCCTAGTACTGTAATGGAAGCATTTTTATGTTATCGTGCTTATGCTTGTTATTTGCAGTTTAACTAAATATATGCCAACTTATCAAGTGTTGTATCTTAACTAATTCAGATTATTGTTGGGATTCCCTTTCCAAACATGTAAGAATCCTTACTTTCTTGTTGATTTGTGCATCTCTATGTATTATATTTGGAACAAGTACTTTACAGTATAAATCGTGCTCCTCTGATCAGTTAAATATTGTTGTCAGACATGACATTCAAGTTGCGCAAAAGAAAAAATTTAACGACATGTATAAATCATCCAAGAACCTTCTAGGTGGGAGTGAGTGGTATTGTCAATCATCCAATCAGAACCTTCTGGTTTTGGTGGGGAACATTTAAGAGTGGTTCTTTTGAATTAAAACATGCTTATAGGTAGACCTGGAACGGGCCCCAAGCCCAACAAGCGGGCTTTGAGCTCTCCCAATCTTTTTGGCTGGCTGCCCAAGCCTGCATTTTTTTTTGGCCCAAAATGTATGGTTTTGGTACAACTTACAACATTTAAGGGTTACATTTTACGGAAATTATTTTGAATATAAAATATGCTTACTTATAGGGTAGTTCATTATCATCTAATCCAATGAAACCAGGAGGCTTTTGTAATAAGTTCTCTTCTATTATTTCCGTCTGTACCTATGTATATTATCCTTTCTTTATATCAATTGCTTTTACTTTTCTTTTATTCATTTTTCCCTCTTTCAATAGGGTTTCTGTTATTGCATTTTACCAGCTTGTCAATACCATTGTTGCATGGTTATCCAACACCTGATAAATTAAAAAAGGCAAATAAAATATTGTTGCATAGTTCATGTATGTAATGGCAGGCCAGGTGTGGCTATATTGTAAACACCATGATGCCACCACATGTACAGTAAATTCAAACTAAGGGAACCCCAAACTTTGCTAAATTCTGGGGTAAAACCCTTTCAAAATACCAAACTAATATACCTCATTCAAGTATACTGTCTCAATGTAACACTTATGTTACGTTTGGATTGGAGTAATGAGGGTGGGAATGGAATGACTCATTCTTATGAAATGAAAAAAAATTGTGTTTAATTCCTTGGGGGAGGGAGAGCATGGAATAACTCATTCCAACTAGAATGGAATGAATCATTCCACTCTTCATTCCATTCCTTCAATCCAAACGTAGCATTAATCTTAATTTTAGTCTAGGAAGGATGTGTACAATCAAAGGGCTAGCCTTGGGTTCTTATAAGAACAATAACCTAGTTAACTATAATGCTAGATAAAGGGTCATGCCTATAATTGCAGCTGCCAATCCTCATTAAGGACAATCTGCTACCTAGTCTGTGCACTTAAGCCTAGTTGCCAGGCCCAAGCTCCGCTAGATTGTTGCTTTGAAGTTTGATTCACACGTGTTGCAACATTCAATGGACAATTTCTTCTATGGACCCAAATACCGTGACCGTCTTTCTTTCTCTATCATATCTTCTGAATGAATATTGATTCACTTAGAGTTTGAGAGCATGTTGCTTCCTCAGTTCTATTTTATGATGTATGCATTAATGAATAATATTAACATTGTTGATGTATTAGATTATGATACTTGCTGCTTTCTTCCCTGCAGGCCGTTGTATACGACATAGGTTTGACTATGGAGCCATTATTTTCATAGGTATTTCAGTGAAAAGTATCATTGTTCATTCATTGATTATCAATAACAGTGTTTACTGTTTATAATACTTGCACTGGTTGGAGGTTGGTTTTGTTACTCTTGCTATTACTTTAGTTGTCTTCATTGGGTGCTCATTTAATAGTGAAAATTGTTCTGCGGGTAATAATTTTTTTTCCCTTCTTGGTGGGTTTGCACTACTTTTATATTATTAACTTTGTTCAGACTTTAATAGTGAGACTTTGTTGTTCATGAAATTGATACTGTTTGCAACCAGATGAGCGTTTTTGTGAAGAGAGGAATACATCACACATTTCAAAATGGTTGCGGAAGTCAATAAGACAATATGACAACTTCGACAAGTCGCTAGAGGGACTACAATCTTTTTTCAGAGATATTAAGGTTGCCGCAGATTTTTCTGTTTTGATTTTTTGTTCTCCAATTTTATGCCAGTGCATGCATGACACTAAATGATTGGTTTCTCAATCTGTACTCATGTAGGAGCGTGTTGGCAAGAATACCAAGGTGTTACAAAATTTTGATAGTAAGATAGAAGATATTGGTGATATGGATACATGCAAAGAATTTACAGTAAAGAAAATTCAGAAAGTGAAAAAGTCTAATTGCTGTGGAGAGAAAATGTCCAATAGAATGGTGGAAACTGGCAAAGCTGCACAACTGTGTCAATCTCCTACTTTTGTAGCAAATAATGATTCTCCTATCCAAACAATAACTGAAGCTCAAGCAATGGTGTCAACAGATAAAAAAGACAGCAGACAGTTCAGGGAATACATTGACCTAGAATGTGATATTGAGAATTACTCAAGGTAAATGTCAAGTCCTCTATTAATACAATAATAAAAAATTTAATATCTGGGTAACTGGAACATCAAATGGTTTTCTATTGTATCTATCGACCACTTTAATATGGATCATATCTTTGAGTCCTATTTGCTGTGGAAATGGTTGTGACGTGGTATATCATATGAACATGTGAGTCTGCTGTTCTAAGTCTTTATAAAAGACAGCACATAATATATAGGGTGAACAAATATTCAAGTTTGGTTCAAATTGTCAAATTTACTTAATATTTTCCTTTTCTTTATCAGGTAGTTCTGAATTTGAAACTGCTAGTAACACAAATTTATCAAAAAATAAAATAAACTTCTAGAAAATTTCTTTTTTTTTCCATTTTATTTTTTTGCTAAATAAGTGCTAGTAATTTCTTATGCCGTTAACATTCATTTTTTGGTCTCCAGTGATGAGATAAATTAGAAGCAAAGAAAAAGCTAGCATAAATCTACTGCATAAATTTGTTTCCTAGCTTGATTCAAGCTGCTCTTTGTTCTATGTTATCTATTTTATGAAATATCATTCTTCCATTTGATATATTTGCTTGAAATTTGTTATGCAATTCCATTCAAAGATGAAGGGTTTTCTTATGCAGATGCCTTCAGGCTCCACCCGTGACTCTGTCCCCTGATGATCAGGATGTATGTATTGTCAAGGAAACTCCTGGTATATATCGAACTAACCTTGTTGGTTCTCCTGAATCTCTTTCCAAGGATGAGATTTTTAGTTCAAGTGTACCCCTGCCCTCTATTGAGTTGCCCGACCAGCTATTATCACATCAAATGTCCTTGCCAAATACTTCTAAATCCATGTGTTTGGTGACACCTGAAAGAAATGCATCTACAAACACTAATGGCCTAATACCTGAAACAGAATCGTCTTTAGATTTGAGTGTCAATTCTCATATCCAGAAAAGGAGAAAGTCTTCTGGTTGGTTATCATATAATTATGTGCAACAAGAAAATTTTGATACTTCTGATCCTAAAACTCCAGTCAGTGTTAATTTCATGGCAAACTCAATGACATCTACAGACATGCACCACGGTAATGGTAGTAATCATGAAACCAATTTCTTAGAAAGTAAATTTGAGAAGTCCAATGTTCGTCAAATGTTCACAAGGGAAAACTGTAGTTCATCGAGCGCATCTTCTGATCATGTTATGGGCAAGAAACTCCAAATCTTTTGCTCACTCTGCAGAAAACCGTTGGGCCTTTCCGAAAACGATTTATATGTTTCATGCTCAATAACTTCGTCTTCAAAAATCCACTTGGCATCTCTTTGGAAAGAAATGTTGCAACCTCCAGCAGTGAATGGTTCATCAAATGTACCTATTATGGTTTGTGACATTTCATCAGTAGATCAGCGACTCTGTCAAATAACTGTCGAAAGTGCTCTAGGACAAGGAGTTTGGTGCAAAGAAGATGGGTGTGTATTCAATACAATTTTCTGCCCCTTCTGCAGTAATCCCAATTCCTGTCTTGGTGTACAGGTCATGGCTACTGATGCATCAAACGCCCATTTACTCAACAAGGTAAGAGTTGCTAAGTTTTGTGAAGTCATTTGTTTTGATTAAAATTTGGAGTACAGTCCTTTAAAGATCCTGCTCTGCCAACTCCATCCTTACAGATTTATTGCTGGTTTTATTTCTTTTCTTGTATGTGCAGATGCTATTCTATCTTGATCGCTTGGAAATTAAGAATCACCTTGAAGGGTCAACTGTTAAGGCAAGTTCTATATAGAGAAATAAGTTTTGTGACAAACGGTGAAGAAAAGGAGACCAAGCCATTTACCAAACTTTGCAAAAAGAAGACACTGTTCATATTGACTCCACCAGTACCCCTCCCCTCCCCTCTCCCTCTCCCTCTCCCAATAACAGAAAATATTGAATCTCAAAGAGTTGAAATTTTCTATCAACTCTTTTTTATATATACGCAGATATTCTACGTATTTTTATTTTTACGTTTGATCTTATAAAAAAAGAAAACTAAGAGGTTACGAGCCCAAGATGGAACAAATATATCTATCTATCTAATCATCAATACATTAAGTGGAGTAGCTGTATGTCCTTGTAGAAAAACTTCTATTTGGTCGGGTTATATGCAATCAATTTCGATATACTATCAGAATGTAAAAGTGATGGTGTGGTAATGTACTCTTGTTTCTCTTGTTAGAGCAGCCAACTTATATATTGACCTCTATTGCAGGATTTGTCACCATCCAGTGGTTCATGCATTAGTAAGTGTGAAGTTCTGAATTCCATTGAGAAATTCTCGTACTCCCCACAACCAAATAACTCTGGCGGCTGGAGAACAACAAGATCAAAGGTTATGGTTTATAATTTCTGAAGGTCTAATCGTATCATATTATCCCATATAGGTTTATGGAGTATTTAATATTATTAGTTTTTGCAGATGAGACTGCCAAAGAGGGGCATGCTTTCAAATGCAGATGCGTGATTTATAGGAACTTCTGAAACTTCATATACTTTCTGGATGTGATCTCTGATTGAGTGTGTATTGATCTCTCAATCCCCATATTATACAACAGAACTGATGCAGCTAGTCTCTCATAAACATTTGGTACATAAGCTGTTGTTTACAAAGTGCAAGTAATACTGCTATTTGGCTGACCTGATTCCTTTTGCTATTGAATGAAAAAGGACTAGCCACTACTTCATGAAGAGGCGCTTCAGTGCTCTGTAGCTTGATGGGATATTTTTGGACCGATAATCTGCCACCTTAACCCTTGGCCTAATAAGAAATTAATGGAACTCAAGTAAACTGCCTTGCTTTTTATGCGACAGTTGAGTGGCATATTGGGGGTATACCTTGTGAGCCTGCACAAGCTTTAGATGGTACTTGTTGGCATTCCAGATGATGGGTGAAAATACAACTCAGTGAGATGGATTCAGTTCAGTCTGTTTCTGATTTATAATTTGTAAAGTGGCTATACTGTTGGGAACTAGATTTTTAAATCTTGCTTGCTTCATTGTATACTGGCATTCTCTTGGTGTCATTGTTATGATCATTTTGATCTATAGGGAGTTTAACTAATTCTTTTAGTTTTGTAAAATATAGCAAGACTACATCTTTTAATAGATACGAGGTGGAGTTAAATCCTTGTACCGGAATGCTTCCAATTTACGTGTCTGAATAGAAATTTGGTTGTAAAGTTTTTTACTGGAATTTCACGTCAGTAGTAGTTTCACTTCAACGGAAGGCAGGCAGGCAGGCAGGCGACAATTATATTTTCTCCAAATGATTTGGAATGTATCTTCTTGAAAGAGTGTTTGTTAGCTTGTCCATTGTACAAATGCAAAAGGAGATCTTGGGAAGCCAAAGAGAAATCTTGTCTCGATGTGTTTTCATATGAATCATTTCATATTCTGTCACTGCACTTGCAGAGCAGAAGACAGTAGTAGTATTAAGGGTATAAATAATGATTCATTTGACTAAACTTTTACATCGTTGTTTTAGAAAATGTAATGATTATTTACTTGGTTTTTTTCTCATTCAATATTGGTGTTGTGACACAAATACACCAAGTTATACTTCACACAGTTCGGTTTCATTTCATGTAGTAGCAAAAAAATACTCAGTCGCAGAGGATTTTAACCACAGCATTCTCATGATACAACCAACAGTGTATTTCACTCATAATTCAAGCTCCGTTGGAATGGAATCGCCAGATTTACATTAGCAGGAATTCAACTCTACGTCAACCCATGCCTCATAGACTTCCTCCCGCGGTTTCCTTATTCTATTAATCCTCAAGTTTGATCACCTGTGATTAAACCCACATCAAAATAGTAGCAGCATCATTCAGCAATGGCTTACTGTTCGAATTTTACTCTTCACAAGTAGGTTACTTTGAAAAACACAAGTATTATTTAAAATAAAATATAAAAATAATTAAAGAATAACTAAACAGACATATACATCTATGATTTCATGTGTTGGGGAGAAGGGTGGCATACTTGGCACTTCTCTCGCGCACACCTAAATGACCAAAACTTATTCCATATGATCTTAAGCTGTGATCCGATGGGAAAGGTGGCTTTTCTTTATAGTACTGAGTGCCCAAGCAGTGCAATTCAGGATTATGGAAATACACATCATCATTATCCCTTGGTGTAGTGTTCTCTGGGATATTTGCGCTCTCAGCTGGTGTCATCTTCTTCTTCTTTGAGCACTCCATATCGGCTTCAACTTCAGATTCTGCAGTCGCGTTGTTTGGTGCCACAACCAATTGCTTTCTTTTTGAACGAGCCCTCCTGTTCTGAAACCAATTATAGACATTTGTTTCCGAAATTTGACCGTGTTGTGACAGCTCAGTGGTTATATCTTTTATCTTCTGCTTGCTATGAGTTCCACTTCCTTCATCAAAGAAACGCTCCAGAATTTGAAGCTGCACCGCCGTCGGGATCCATCTGTGCCTTGATTTGATCTTGTTTCCAGGATATGTCATCAGTGGATCACAGTAAAAATTTCCTCCTGAAACATAGGGTTTGCTTAAGAGATCTTAATCGAGAATCTATACAACTCAAATCAGAACTAAATTACTAACCAACGAGTCAAGTACAAACAAACTGAACTCTGTACAAGAAATTTGGAACTCAAATACTTCAGGGTTTAGTTACGAGTTATGACAGTCAGTTGAGCAGCCTAAAATTATATTGCAGAAAAGGATGAAGTCATTACATCATCAAGTTCTCATTTCAAGTTTTGTCCCCAAATACCTAAACAAATTAATTAAAAGTGGAACAAAAACTTAAAATCTGACTACTGAGAGAAACATGTGCATAATAATATAGTCAGCTTCTTTACTCTGGCATAATATAGTCTCCCATTTGAATTTTTGACTTTATATGTTTTCCATAACAAATTTTTAGTCTTAAAGTGTGATGTTAAAAAAACTCATCGAAATTAATAAATGTGTTAATAATGTCTACAAGGAAAACTGTAATATGACTGAAAACACAGGAGTCTTATTTTTGGACAGAGGGTTACTTCATGGCTGGTCCAAACTCTAGGCAACAACAGCTATTGGCTGCCAAAAGAGTAAAAAATTCTTTTCATACCCATCAACAATTCAAAAATGTATATTAGCCATAACCAATAACTGAATTTTCACCAACAAAATATTCACATAGAAAAGAGTAAAGTTGACCCACCCACCAAAACAAAATTGAAAAATAACTAAAGATTCAATTTTGATGATTGGTCAGCAGGCACTTTACTAATTCAATGAATAACAACAAACAAAAGACAATCAGCTCAAGAATTACTTCACCCAGAATATCAATTAACATAACAGGGAAAGCATGTTCCGGAGAGAGTGAGTACCAACGATATCCTGTTGAGCAGTAATGACCTTGTGCATCTCTACAAGCTGCTCACAGATGGTGGCATAGACTGAGATCTGTTTTCTCAAGAGCTCCATTTGCTCATCTGTCATCAACCCACCACCATTTTGGTGGGTCAGTTGATGATCTTGCCTGTTCACCTCCATTAATGAAGGTTCCAAGTCCTTGTTCGCTCTATTTTTGCTACGCCACCATTTCTGTTCTGAAAATAAAAAGAAGACTTTACAGAGAGGAAAGGGAGAGATACATATTATGGAAAACTACCTAAATTAGCTGCGGATTGTACCATATAATCATGCGGATCGCGCGCGCTACAAACGTCTTCTCTGAAATTTTGGTCATAAATAAGAAGACCCGACCAGAACGAACGACTGATTCCAAGGCATAAAAAATCTCTGTTTTTAAGAAAGCAAGCATACTTTTTTAGAGTATTTCTTTTAGGCAAACAAAATACTACTTGGGTAATTGGGTAACACAAGTCAACTACGATGATATTTTATTTCAAAACGTCTCTTAAAGTATTCAACTAATTCGTTAAAAGAATTGAAAAAAAAAAAAAAAAGATACTCTCGCCCGTATAATATATATATATATATATATATATATATATATATATATACGTGATGTTTTAAATAATTTTTTTTTTTAAAATTAATAATATTATATAATTATTTTTTTAATTTTATATAACTCGGAATATTAGTATTTTGGATGTGTGAGTGTAGTGTGAGTGTGTCAGAGTGCATTTTTCCCTTAAAATAAGGAATTTCAAATTATGAGCTCCTACTAAACAAACATTAAATAGTGGGTGATTAGAACAATTTGACATAAATAATATAGTAAGAAATCAAGGTCAGTAATTTGGTTTTGCTTACAACATCAATTTCCATTAATAAAGCCACATTTTCAGCCGTCTAAGTCTGTTAAGATTTTGTTTGTGAAAATATTTTTTAGAAAAACTAGAGTGAGGAAAAGAAAAATATTAAAATAATAATTTTCTTGTAAATGTTTGATAAACATTATAGTTTATAGGAAAATAGCTCATGTCGTAAAATTTTTGTTAAAAAAAATTAAAAGAGATTTGAGAGAAGAAAAAAAAAATTATAATAAAATTTAATATGATCTTAAAATTTTCAAAACACCTAAACACATGAGAATATAATAAATTTTATAATAAATGGTACTTTTATAATATTTATAATTATATTGATGTGAATTAATATAAATTTATAATCAATTTTTAAATTTAAATACGCCAGATCCGAAAACCTATTACTACTTTTCCTTTCCTTTCTCAGAAAATAAACCCATTTGTTACAAATGAGCCTACAAATTTAAAAATACTACTCATTTGTTATGTGTTAGGGTGTATAATATTACCAAATGAGCCTCAAACATAAGCCCAAATAATTTATTTGGTCATGGAAATTAAACCAAGTGGCCTAGATAGAATGGTGATCAAGCCTAAGTAGCTATTACCTCCCTATATATATGATAAGCATTCAGAATAGTATTTTATTAGGTCATTATTCAAGATAAAATGTGAGTAGATAACTAACATGTTTCTTATATTGATTCCTTAAATAATTAAATTTAAAATTTAAAATTAAAATTAAAATTAGAAAGTTAAACTGTTTTGACCGTTGCATTCTTTAAAGTTGATAGAAAATTTATTAAAAAAACTATTGTGATAAGTTCTCTTATGCACAATAAAATAATGTCCCTAATATATTGTTAATGTCTAAAATGTAGTATTAATTCTCGCACCGGAGATTTTTCCCGGCTTATTAAGGCTACAATTATCATCGGAATATTATTGGTCTTCACCATTTTTTCCAATCATCTTCAAGCTACTTGTGCTCATCTACCAACTTTTTAACCGTTAATAACTTTTGACTGCCAACCAAAAAGGAGAAAGTTGAGGTGTATAATATAACACAGTCTGTCTGTCTAGCTGCATGCCCAGCTGAACATTCAAAAGTTGCTCCTAACTGCAACAACTAATCAAACATGTGTTCTTCCCGGTTTTTGTAGTCCTTTTCTATTGATGACAAATAATGATACAAATTATTTTAAAAAATATTGTTCACAAGTAAAACCCATGTACTCTTCTCACATTTTAACCTATACTTCATGAAAACTTGTTATCAAAAAATAACAATACAAACTACACAAAAACTAAGACACTAAAGAAGTTTCTCAAATCAAGGAAGAGTAACAAAATTAATAAGTGGAACAAATCATTGCCGAATGCATCCACCAAACAACAGCCATTAAATAGTATAATATCATCTATAGCTATCCCCATATTTTACTTTTCTCATAAAAAGACTTTTCTTCTTTTGCTCATTCATAACGAGCTAATGACAAAAATATATGGTGATAACCAAAAATAATATATTACTCTTGTATTAAATACTCAATCAGTTCAAAATTAGAGTACATTTTAAATTTCAAGTCAATTCCAAAATACTATAATTTAAGATTGTTATTTTTAAATCAACAAAATACAGCAAGTTATGACAAATTTGAATAGATTTTCAATTTAATAATTTTGCAAAACTTCAAAAGTAAAAACTCTTTTATCTTTGGAAAAGATGCGACAATTTTCTAAATTAAGGCATACTCATGGGAACAAAATGAATTATCAAAGCATTTAAAATAAGTATATATACAATACTCAAGCACCACAAGAGAAAACAAAACAGATTTCAAAACCAAGAGAAAGATCAAAATAGTTGACAAAGACATCAAAAAAAAAATCTCAATGCATAAAGCATAGCTGATCAAATGATTGAGGCTATCAAATGACACCTAATGGCTGGCTGAATGATCAGCTTGTAAAGTGCAACTTGGTTTCACAAGATGTTGCAATAGGCATATACTTGCAGGAAAGCAAAACATACATAGAACAAACAAATTGATATTAAACCAAGACTAAAGTGCTGCAAAATATTAACAATACAATTCAGGATCCCTAACATCTCTCCTTGTTAAAAGCAACATATGAACAAATTCTCCCGTCACATAGGAGTTGAACTGCAAAAATCTCAAATCAGACAAAATAAGAATCACAAGAATCATTTAAAGAGCACGAATCAACAAAAGAATTACCAATTTTTTCCAAAAGAAGAAAAAAACAGGTTAATTGACATAAGCCAGATCATTTTTCTGAAACTTCTGCAGTAACAAATTAATTGCTCTATGCAAGTTAGAAGCAAAATACCAGTTATTACCCATTCCGTGCACACTACTAGTCTAGCACCAAAAACCATAGATTTGAGGGGTAACATAGCCACTACTAGCAAAATGATTAAAATATACTAAGAACTACAAGACATCTAAAAGGTGATCTAACATCGCACAACCCGCCACTTGTTCAATCATCATCTTCTTCCTACAAGGAGAAAAAATAATCAATGGGATAGCCATATTTAAGTAGAAGCAAATATCTACTATTTTCACAAACCTCTTCACTTCCCTCTTCGTCTTCCTCATCATTGATCTCAGACTTAGACTTATCAGATTCCTCATCATCATTACCTCCAGCCTAATTTCAGTTCAAGGTTACATTTTTTTTCACAACATACAATATATAAAGTTAAAAAGGTCAAAATGAAAAACTATGAATAATTTACCAGTTTCTTGTTATAGATTTGCATATTCTTTTCATAATCCTTCTTCCTTTGCTCTGCCTTGGCAACAAAGGGAGCCTTATCCTGTATTTTATCCATCCAATAGATATATTAGTACAATAATTTAAAAATAAAACATGTAGTTTCACATATATAACATTCTGAAGCCAATTACAGAATTACTTACAGCATCTGACATTGACCTCCATTTATCTCCACCAGCCTTACTAATCTGTTTTTCAATCAGTTTAATGATTCAGCACTTAACTAATCAAACTAATAATAAATAAATCACTAGAAAGAAAACAAAATCAGAAAATAGCAATACTATAATCTAATTACTCACAGCCGCCACAGATTTATTTCCAGGATTTTTTTCTTTGAACTGCACTCTAAAGCCCTCCCTGCAACAACAAATTATTTAATTTAAATTTAAAATATAACAAAACAAATTACTGAAAAATAAACCTATAATTAGCATTATTACTAAATAAGCAAAAAGTGACGTACATGAAAACAAAGAAAGCACTGGGAGGCCTCTTAGGTTTGTTAGGGTCCTTGGCGGCCTTTCCCTTCTTAGTTTTTCGCCCGCCTTTGTTCACTGCAAGCCTATCACCATCAACGAAAACAAAATTAACACCGTACACACACATATATACTCATGACTAACAGTTACCTGCTGTCAGCTTTCGCGGATTCGGCCCTGGATCTACCTCCTTTCATGGCGAATCCTGGATTAATATAGTTTAATAAGTAAATACCAGCACGATAATCGAAAGAATAGGTAAAAATTAGGGAGAAACCAACTAAACATACCGGATTAAAGACCTAGAATAATTAAGGTTAGGGAGAGGGGAAAGATGAGAGTCGGTAGGGTTTGGAGGTTACAAGAGGAAGGGTATGGCTTGCGGCTGGGGAGGTAATAAATCAATGAAAAGCATAGGTAATGAAATATGAAAATATTTCCGCCTTTTCGAGTTTTTAGGCGGGATACACAAAATTTCATACTCTTCCCCTATTGCTATTCTCTAATTTGGGCCGTGATTATGTAGTATCAATTTATTATTTTAATTTAATTAATACCCTCTCTTCCAAATTATATATAATTATTATTAATTTTTAAAAATTAATTTGAGATAATTTAAAATTAAAATTAACACGTTAAAAATTACAAAACAAAATAACTTATAATGTATAATACTTTTATATAATTTATAATATTTATCGCTCTATTATTTATTATTAAAATAATTTATATATCAATTTTCAGTTTAAAAATCTTTTAAATTGACTTTAAAAATTGACGATCATCGAATAATATGGAACAGATGAAACAAATTACAAATTTTTATCAAAAGAAAATATAATTAAAATATGTCTATTTTAAAATATAAAATCAATGTTGATCTAAAATTAAACGAGTATATATATATATATATATATATATATATTTAAATTTAAATTAGACAATACCATTATAAATTACTTGAACAGTACTATTAAATACAAGAATTATTATATTCAAAATTAAATTTATCTTTTACTTTCTTGAAAACACTTTTATAACAGTGTAATCAATATTATTTTAATTTTCCTACTAAAATACTTTTATTATAAATTTTAAAGTATATATTTTTCATGACATCGCACTGTTTCGCCAATTAAATGCTTAATATATTTAAGCTTTTTTAGGTCGTTTTAAAAAAAAAGATAGTTTCAAAACTAAAATTGGTATGATTAATTTAATTTTAAATATAATTAAAAGACAACTTGAATATTTGTCTTTTATTTTCAAAAAGTAAAAGATAGTAACTTCTAACTTCTGGAATCATGTCATTGCTGGCTGTAGAGGTGCACAAAAAGCTCAAGGCCTGAGGTCCGGCCTAGGCCTGGCCTGAAAAAGCTCAGCCTGAAGGCCCAATAGAGACCTCATTATGCGATCTGGCATGAAAAAAGGCCTGAGCCTGACCTGGCCAGCAGGCCTGGTGACACAATACCAGCCCCAAGCCAACCCCCACTTCTGTACAGCCTAACCCAAAAAAAATAAGTTAGCTCCCTTCATCAGCCCAGCCCAAATAAAAAAAATAAGTTATCCATCAAGTTATCAATCCAGCCCAACTTCTATACAAATTTAAGCCGACAAGTCTAAAAATTAAAAAAGCTGCGTCCAAAGTCTAACCCTAATCTAAATACTTGGTATCAATGAGGAAGAGAGATAGATGGCGGTAGGGAGTTGGAATGGGTAATATCCTTGAGAATCTACTTCAATTAAATTTCACTACAACTATTAGTTTGAGTTTATGTTCCCAAATGAAAGGTTTATGAATATCATGTGTAGGATTTGGATTTGGGTTACTTTTCCACATTGTACAATAATACATAGGCAATAAAAACCCAACTCGCATAGGCAACAATTGGGCCGCCCAGTATAAGTCCATCCCGTTGCATTTCAAAATTTACGTATCATATTTTATTTTTAATAATCATAAAATGATACGTTATAAATTGATGTGACCATCTTATTTGTACAATATTAAGCTATGATTTTGAAATATAGATTTATAACAAAAAATAAAGATTATATTCAAGGTCAAATACATAATTTTAGACAACATATAACCTAGAATATCAATAATCAAATAAATTAAGTTAAACTAAGAAGCACAAATATTTCACATGAATTATGGGTATCCTTTCACATGGGGTCCTCTCAAAAAGTGTAGTCGCTCATCTACCTTGTTTTCCTCTCCTAATTTGTGTGAAAATTGTAATTAAGACGGGAGGATTATATTTAGTTTTAATTAATTTCCAAATCACCTTCTTTGTTTTTTGCATAAATATTGAGCTTAATTTTGATAGTTAAGTGTTATATTCAATGAGGTCAAATCAATCTAAGCATGTCCAAAACGTCACGATTTAAATCATGAGTTGGTGGCTGAGAATAATTAAATAAAATATTGGACTTTAGTTTTGTATACTACTCCATTTCCTCACGTCTCCTCACCATTTGTCTGATATTCATAGGTTAGAAAAATGTGTCGATCTAATTTGATACTCCCCCCGGAGATTTAGAAGTATGCATAACAATTAAAAAAAATAATTATTTATTATATATTTATTTTATATTCTCTCATTGATAACAGTTTTTTATGAGAGATAATTTTAAAAATATTATAATTAATTCTCTTAAGACGAAACTGAGACTTGTTGTTGTTATCAAAGTATTTTTCATAACAATAGTTTAGTAAGTAGTATTTAGTGGTACTCCTATATTTTTTTTTGTAATACGATAAATGGTCTTTAACAAATGTAGTACCTAACTCAGACGGAACACGTGGCCTCCATAAATTGCTAAAATATCCTGAGATGACATGGTAACGTCTGGTTTTATTTTATTTGTGGCCAATCAATCACTAGCTCATCAAAATTTTCTTCCTAATTTAGTTGTGATTATGTTATGTTAGAAAAACAAAATCAAATGGAGAATATGGTTTGAGTGCAGTTTGGTAGTACTAGTACTTGCAACTTGCAAGGGGAATAAACCTATTTTCTCTCTCTTATTTTGACAGAAAAACTAACCTATTTTCTACCGGACAAAAGTGCAAAAAAATCCCTGATGTTTACACGGATGTCCCACTTTCATTCTAAACTAATTTTTTTTTCAAAAGACTCTTTAATCGCTTTCAAAAAGCAAGGTCACCCGTGCTTTCTCACCGCTAACAAAAGACAAACTAATTAAAATGTGATGACGTGGCGAGCGCTTAAATATAAAACATATTCTAAATAAAATAATATATATCATTTAACCAAAACAAAAAAATACTAAAATTCAAAATAAAAAAAGCGTAATATATTTACATCATTTAATCAAAATAATAAAATTCAAATTATTTTGTTAACTAATCAAAACAACTAATTAAATAAAATAAGTTGTATAACATATTTACATCATTTAATCAAAATACTAAAATTCAAAACATAACATATTTACATCAAATTCTAATTAAAAAAAAATACTAAAATACTAATTACAAAAAATACTAAAATACTAAAAAATCAAATTAAAAAAATACTAAAATTCAAACTATTTTTTTAATTCATCAAAAAAACTATTCTTTAAAATATTATCTTGTCTCCAAATTTTGGGGTGAGAAGATTTAAGTTAATTTTGTTTAATTGACTAATGAAATATCAATACCATCTTTTTCTTTAAATAATTTAAATTCATATTTGTATCTTATCTATTTATAGAACCTTTTAATATAAAAATATGAATCATTAAAATATATTAAAAATTAAATATTAAAATACAATCAACCACCAGGTAAATCTTTTTTTTACCGTAGGTAACATATCCAATTATTATTTGTTGTATTGATCTCAACTCTATATTTGGAATTGAATAAGATTTATATAATCTATTACTAGTACTAGTACAAATTAAAATAGCTCGCAGTCGGCTTTTTAAATTCACCCGTTCTCTCCTTCCCTCCCTTCTTTTTCTCTCTACCTCTCTTGTTTAACGATGGCCCGAAAACTCCGATGGACTCTTCTATACATCGTGGGCTCTATCGTCTTTTTAGCTTCAGTCTATCACAACATCGTTTCCAATTCATTTCCCGCCGACCAACTTCCCCAGCAATCTCCCTTCCCTTTCACTTCCTTTGATTACAATCAACTTCTCCATGAAGAACAGGTTACTATTAAACATACCAATTCTTCTCTTTCCTCCGTTAATCCTGATACGACGGCGTCGACATCTCCCGCCTTGTTGCCGACGTCAATCTCCAATTTCGCTATTCTCCTTCCTGCTTGGCAAGTCCTCGTCGTTATCACACCGGATAATACTCCGTTACCTGTAAATTCTGGCGAGTTTCTTTGCCTCTTCCTTAACAACGATGTTTCTCCGGCTCATCCATCAGGAGTTTTACCGAATCCCGATCGGGCTACGTTTACTTGTGAGCTTCCGAACAAACTCCGCCGCCGGTTGCCTTTTCCGCAGCCTGTTTTGGTCAAATCGCCGGTCGAAAAATACCCGGCAAGGGTTACTAGGCCGCCGGACATGCTCCGGTGGGACTATCTGGTTTATGATGTGATGTTCACGGACAACGACGTCGTAGTGTTCGTAAAAGGCGTGAACAAGCGCCAAAGGATGAAAAGGGACCCGCGAGAGTTTAATTGCGTGTTTGGGGATGACGTGGTTAACGGCGTCAGGACAGCCGTTACGAGCTCAATTCAGGAAGTATTCCGCTGTCAACTTCCGGATTCAACGGCGGTGTCTCTCTCCTCTTCTTCGCTGGTCAAAGTATCCATCGAGTTTTCATCAGATAAACGAGTACTTCCCTCCATCGCCTACGGCTCCCCTGCGCGCAAGTTAGTAGCAACCCAAGAGCCAAAAGCGCTATTGTGCGCCTGCACCATGGTTTACAACGTGGCCAAGTTCTTGGAAGAATGGGTAATTTACCATTCCAAAATTGGAGTTGATAAATTCATATTATATGATAATGAGAGCGACGATGACTTGAATAAAGTTGTAGAGGAGCTTAATAAAGAGGGATTTGATGTTGGTACAAAATTTTGGCTATGGCCCAAAACACAAGAATCCGGTTTTTCCCATTGCGCCATTAGCGCAAAGGATTCATGTACATGGATGATGTACGTGGACGTGGATGAATTTGTCTACTCTGATTCATGGTCTAATTCGTCAAACCCATCAAAATCCATGTTACAATCTTTGTTAACAAATGATAGCGAGCCACAAGTTGGGGAAATCATGATTGCTTGTCACGAATTCGGACCTTCCAATCAAAAATCACATCCGGTAGTGGGAGTAAAGCAAGGGTACAATTGTCGAAAGCGGATGGAGAATCGTCACAAGTCTATTGTTTTGTTGGATGCTATTCATGATTCTTTGCTTAATGTGATACATCATTTTCAATTGAAAGAAGGTTACAGGGCGGAGAAAATTAATAAACAAAATATTGTGGTTAATCACTATAAATTTCAAGCGTGGTCCGAGTTTAAGGCCAAGTTTAGGAGACGGGTTTCGGCTTATGTGGTGGATTGGACGCAAAGCACTAATCTACGTTCGAATGATAGGACACCAGGGCTAGGCAATTTGGCAGTTGAACCCGAAGGGTGGCCGGAGAAATTTTGCGAGGTACGTGATAACGGGTTGAAGGAGCTGTCAGAGAGATGGTTTGGAGCCAATTCATCAACATGGCTTGGAAAACATAAAACAGAGAGATGTTGAAATTTTATTCAGTTTTATTATTTTGGTTGACATAGAGAGAGGGATGGATGGATATATGTGATCATTAATTACTACTTTTGCCTATTTTTGTAGGTTAGGATACAAGGAACATTTTACTTTCCAAATCTTTTATTATTTCAATTTTCTTTTTGGACCAATATTGTTTATGAGAGTTGAATCAAATATGTACATGGAATTAATTTCTTTTTATTTTAAAACAAATGTTTTTGTTTTGCTGTATGTATTGTATACAGGAAATTCACCTCCTATCAATTGGATTTGGTGGTTTGGGTCAAACATTACAGTCTCATTCTATGGTAAGTACATAATACATTCATGTGAACTGTTTGGCCGGGTTGTTTGAATTGGAAAATCAAGAACACGGGCAATGTTGGGTTAATTTCATTAGTTTTGCTATTAAATTCACCCGTCATGTCATGTTTGTCTAAACCAGTAGAAATATTAAATATATGAGTTGAGTTCAGAGTAGTAGTAAAAATAAATAAAAATACTTTGTCCATACCCAATTCACTAATCAACTAGGGATCCATTAGTTACCAAAAGTTTGAATTACCTGGATATTGATGTCTGTAGGCTAAAAATATATACTTAAACTGATCCTCTTAATAATATTTTTTTGAA
This sequence comes from Panax ginseng, assembly GCA_020205605.1. Taxonomy (NCBI): domain Eukaryota; kingdom Viridiplantae; phylum Streptophyta; class Magnoliopsida; order Apiales; family Araliaceae; genus Panax; species Panax ginseng. The sequence continues at coordinate 4,218,242 of CM035140.1, read as the reverse complement.
TTCTAAATTTTAGTATTTTAAAAGTAAATACATTAATAAAAAGTTTATATACGAGTGAAATCATAACTTTTTTACTTGTTTTTCTTTCATATTTTTCAATAAATTTTACAAGTATAGTATTAAGATTTTATAACTATTTTAGTCATTTATTGTATTTCTTATTTTTTTTGTTTTTTTTCCCTTCTAAAATAACAAGTAAAAAAGATGGGATGGACTCGCAGATTAGGGGGAAATGAGAGAGGGAGAAGCGTGGGTGATGGCTTTGGGGCGTTCTGCCCACTTTTCATAGAATATGTTGGACCTTCAGTTGCACACAAAGTTCATTACGATTATTATTATTTTTAAAATAATTAAAACTGGATTTTATTCACGTCGTCACGTGATTTCATTCAACTTCTACTTAGTCTTTCTTTATCCAAATTCATCTTATTAATTAAATACAAAAGTAAAATGTTTTACAATTTTCTTTATACCTAATTAAATGATAACTTTTTCCTCACATCTTATAATATAGATCCTCCTGCTTTGTAATATAGGTAATCTTTTTTTATTTGGATATTATAATTAATTTAAAAGGTCTTAAAATTCAAAATTTTCTCATATAGTAATACTTAGGAATTTCTTTAAATTATTTAATTATTGCATTACTTAAAATTAAATTACATTAATTTTCAATTTTGTAAACTAACTAATTGTTTATTTATCTATTTTAATTTAATTATGAATGAAAGGGACAAGCCTCCGGTATGAGAAATTATTGTGACCAATTCAAAGGACGAGCTCATGGTAAATATTACTCCTCGGTTATAATATAAGCGCAAAATAAAACAACAATGCTACTATTATATAAAAAAAAATCATATAATATTTATATATAAAGACATGCATAATGTGGGTCCCACCGATTTTGGCGTGAAACTGCAAAGATGTATATGCCAGATGTGAATATTATATAACTCTTTTTTATGTGATTGTAGTATTATTTAAAATAAAACCATGGGCTTAGAATCAACCAACAACAATTTATCCAAAGGCCCACAAACGACGACATTATGAAGTAGAACGCCACATAAGCTATGTACTACGTTTTGTATGATTTTAGAGGTCCAATTAAGTATATTTAATTGTATAATTCAAAAATGAAAGAATTATTTATCAGTAATTTATTTTAATTCAAAGTTATAGAAAATGAATTTGAGACAACTCACATTTAATTTAGAATTATCAAATTAAGCAACCTAAGGAGATAATAATAATATTTGGAAGATGAAGGGTAAAATGTGGGTTTTAAATGAAGACTTAATGAATAAATTAATATTTAAGAGTGGACTCACTCACTCACCCACCCACTCCATGGTTTGACAATTCTGCCGTTATAAACAAGAATAGACGTAGACTCTCCTACAGTCCTACTCATGAGAGTTAAATTTTACTACATGAGAATATTTGATTATTTTAACTTGTTGAGACAATGAATTGTTGAATTTTATTTTAGTAATTTTTTTATGCATTGTGATAAATTATAATTATAAAATTTAGATTGGATAGAATTATAATAGAAGTGTCTTATAAAGAGTTCTTCTATGTGAAATATAAATAGATGAAATTCAAATATATTTCATGCCCACCTAAATTTTTTGACTTATAAAAGATTAACATGTGAATTCTTTCCTTTTAGGCAAGATATTATTTGTGCTATTAATATTTATTTATTTATTATTATTATTATAAGAGGAAAAAGTTGACTTTGTTTGGCGAGGTAGGCGATGTAATAAGGAGATTTGTATTATATCCACTCCGTTGTGTAGGTGAAAACAATAATTTAAATAAAGAATCTTCCTCACCACATTATATCTATTTGAATTCAAAAGATTACATTTTTTTAAATTAAATATACAACAATTTAAATGTTAGCAAGTACTTACAAATTCATCTCTCACGTTTTATATGAATATATATTATTAAAATTATGTATATATTATAATAAATTTTGTTGAATTATAAATGTGAAATTTATCATCAATATATTAACAATATATATATATTATATATATCGTACCTAGTAAATTATTTATTAAACATGAAATTTTATTATGTATTCAGAGGATAAGGCAAGTGAATGACTTGCATATTTAATGATAATAGTAATTTTCTAAAAATTAGAATTAAACAATCTTGTTTTGGTGAACGGGGTCATTTGATATAGTTAAATATTTATTTCTGGAAAGACCAGACTATAACTCTAAAAGTGAACGGTCAGTTGGGATTCGGTAAAACAAAAGACTGACGATGGCATAACGGTAAAAAACAAATCTTTCCCGGACCGAAACGTTTAAATCCCGCGTTAAGAAGAAATAGAAAGAGGGAAGCTGAGGAGGAGAGCGACCTGCAACAATCATCAAAGCCTTTTAATGTCCAAAAAAAAGGCCCACATTCTCTCTCTTACACACATACAAAGTTTGAGTTATTGTTATTTAGACCACTTTTAATTTAAAGAAGGAAAGTGAGAGTAAATTACCCTGTGGTAAAAGAGGGGTTCAGCTGTATACAGCACAAAAATCCTGTTCAGTTCGTGCTCTCGTTAACCCCAGATCAGCATTTTTGATTTCTTTAATTTTTCTAATTTTGTTTGTAATTTTTAAGGAGTTTGTATGTACAGTTGTAAATTTATAATATTTTTCCGGTTGGATTTGGTCGGAAAATTGTTATCTAGGGTTCAAGTTTCTCGATCTCTCCGTTTTGCAGGCTAGAGAATGAAATTTCTATAAGCTTTTTTGGTTGTTCACCTATAGCCGCGTTCTCTGATTCTGTAGCTATTATAAAGTTAGTTTTTTTCTTTTTCAGTAATAAAAGGTGGAATTTTGGTCTTTTTTCCTGTCTACTTTGTGGATATACAGATGAGTTGCTTTTCTTGCTTCAGTCCTCGCCGGAAAGATGTCCAGAACTATGATGACGATACGGGAATTCGATCAGCTGAATCTTCAGGTTTTCACTTTTCATTTCCTTTTTCATTATTTTGTACAATGTGCTTAACTTTAACTATTCATTTGTTGCGCAGCTTATGGAAAGGGAAAGTCAAACGGGAAAGGAAGTGGTAAAAAGGATAATTATATTGTTAATGGGTGGATATTATGGTGTTCGATATTTCTCTTGTTTGGGTATAATTTGGTTTGTGTTGAATTGTGCAATCGTGTGCAGAAAGAGAGAGGGGAGCAGGTTTATTGAGAGGAAAAGACAAGGAAAGCACTACCAAAAAGGATATGGGGGCACGTAGCTACACATTTCGTGAACTTGCCTCCGCAGCACAAAATTTTAGAGATGTTAATTTGATTGGGGAAGGAGGATTTGGAAGTGTTTACAAGGGACGTCTGGAGTCAGGACAGGTGAATTGTGCATTTATGAAGTTTCTTTCATTTTTATATGAATAAAATGCATTGAAATTGTTTGAAGTCCAAGTTTCCTTTGTGGGATGTTTGAAAATAAGAATTCACTTTTAAGAACATGTATCAAATCTTAATGCAAATAAGTTTTATTTGATGGATGTTGATTATATTAAAGCTTAACTTTTTCTTAAAAACTATGAACTGTGTGGGCTCTCGTTTTGGGATAGAGGTGGTACACGAAGCACAACGTTGATTTTCATTCATGCCCAACTCTCTTTCTCGTTGTTGGTTAAGTGTATGTTTCTTTATGAAATACTAAATATTTACAAACTACTAAGGGGCTTCATGTTATAAACAACACAAAATGTACTCACTAAAACACCACTAAAAGAAAGGTCTTTAAAAATTGTTCAAGACTGGCAAAGAACAATCTACTTTTTCAGGTTTCCCAGGAATTTTATCTTAATTGAAGATCTAGCTTGGAGGAATGTCTCAATTTCTTTGGACTAGCTCATAACTTGATGCATCTATGGGTATATGCTCAAGTTTCTGTTCTAGACATACTACATGGTAATAGCTAATGCATTTTGAAAAACCATATGTAGCACCATGTCTTACTCCCTTGCTTCTCTAGTACTTGAGCATATGCGTAGCTATCGCCTATGTTCAGGCACTAAGCAGAATGGACACTTTAAAAAGATAGATGGTTTTGGATTCTGATTCATCTTAGCAGATACACAGTAATCCCCTCAAATTTGTCATTGTTCCTTCTGTTTGTTCCTTGCGTCTAGACTAGTCTTGCTGATAAAAGTACAGTTAGGAATGTCTCTGACCAATGAGGTGATGACACATGCATTTGTGCACATGAACTTCTAAGGAGTGGGTCCCAAACCTGGTCAGCCAGAGGTATTGAGAAAGAGCATAAATTATATCAGCTCGATGATGTTTCAAATCCTCCCAAGTATGGGCACTACTGTACTTCTATTTACAGTTCAAAATTGCTCCACATCATATGAAGTTCAGCTCCTATGTTGGATGATGGAAAGACAAGTTATTAATTGCTTATAAGCTATTCTAGGTTCATCTGAACTGGCTGCGTCATAAAAAATTCTTGATGTCTTTGTTTAAGAGGCCCAATAAGATGCCAATTATGTATCCACAGACATTAATTCCTTTGGTTGCCAGATAGAAATCATTCCACATTATATGGAGTTCAGCTCATTGGTTGCTTTAGCATCAGCTATTCTATCTTCATCTGAACTGGCTGCATCATATGCACTTCTTTATATCTTTGTTTAAGAGGCCTAAAAGGATGCCAATTATCTATCCATAGGCAGATATTCCTCAGTTGGCTATTTGTATATGATCATCCCGCTAGCTATTTCTCTTAATTTCTATCAATTCTTTTTATGTCCAAGAGGGCTGCTAATGCTATTGTGCATGACCATAAATTCCTATTTGTTAACTTGAGTGTCTGACACCATTAAACCCACAAGGAATCCTTATGGTTGATGCTTTGAACTTCAGAAGTTTCTGGATGAACTTCCATTACTCATTTGCAGTGTAGGTCTCAACATAATGCTGACCCTGATGATTAAGTTTCATGATCAGGTTGTTGCTATCAAAAAGCTTAATCTTAACGGGCTTCAGGGGAACCAAGAATTTATTGTGGAGGTTCTTATGTTAAGTCTGCTGCACCATTCCAATCTTGTCACGTTGATTGGCTATTGCACTGATGGGGATCAGAGACTTTTGGTTTATGAGTACATGCCAATGGGTAGCTTGGAGAATCATCTTTTAGGTAGTCCTTAATGATATCTGTATATTATCAGATTTTTTATTTTTTCCCTCTCTATAAATGTTTTTTTCATGGTTTTTGATTTTTTAATTTCTCATGTTGTTTCTTAATCTTGAATTTGGATATAATGATTATTCCAAGTTTTTTAATGTCTTTCTATCATTGATTTTATCACCATTTTGTTCTTCTGAAAATCTTCCATTTTTCTTAGGTTGGATTTGTATAAAGTTCAAACTTCTCACAACCTTACTATGCTTTATTTAGTTTCTTGCTTTCATGTTTAACACTTGAATTCATCTGCTGTGAACTGTTACTCTGATATCACTTTGTACTAACTTTCTGTACATTCATTTGTGTAAATCTAGGTCATGAATCCTATTAGTTAAGTGCTGCTGATAATGTCGGCTATTTTTTTTGTGCTCCTTCTTTTGACTGAAGGTTATATTCTAAGATATTTCTTACCTTCATTCAATGTTGATTCTCTTGATGTGAGCAGAAGATTGTTTTCTCCCACAATTGTGTTGATTTCCTCTTCTTATTCCTGACATAAATTTTCAAAAATATAATTTAAAGATGTATATATTTGCATAACTCTTCTTTATTTTTTATTTTTAACAAAGAGAATGTCCTTGTGTAGCACTTTCTTCTCTAATAACTAATGTATAGGATGGACTATTCAAAAACCTGTATATTGATTGGAATATTGCTCTGAAGTTGAATAATCTAGGATAATCCACCTATTTCTCCCTTCTACTGATTTGCTTCCTAGTATTGGTTCTTCTTTAATCATAAGATCAGAAACATATTGTTGCCCGCATCTATTCATACAAGGCAAAATAATTGAAAGTATGGTTTAAATTTATATTAAAGTATACTAGTTTCATGTTAATAAATAATACCCTGGGAAGTATTTTTCTTTCCTTCTGAAACACATGTAATTACTATTTTTGTAATTTAAAATAGATTTAGTTATCCCCTGAAAGTCTTTAAAGTAAATGTATAGTGTCGAATCTTACATATGCATTGACTGTGTACAACTCCTGTTTATTTGTAGTTGACAAGGTCTACTCATACTTCACTTTGACCAGATTCATTCTTGCTTTCAACACTCCTTACTAACGTACCCCCTCCATCCTAAAATGAGCACCACTTTAAAAGCAACGTTTTCAAGGAAGTTTGACTTTAATTGGACAAGTCTTGAACATAATAATAATGAGATTTTGCACGTTAATTTGAAAGTGAACTATCATTATGGGACGTTCCAAAAAGGAAAGTCCACTCAACAGTGGAAGTATTAAATATTGAATGAAGTTCATAGCACAGTTTTGGAAATTTTGATCCTATAATTTCATTACTTAACGTTGTTGCCAGTCCAATGTGGTTTACTTCATCTTAAACTTGGTAGAGAAGAGTAATCATGTTCTCATTATTGCCTTGAAACAATGTGAAATTAGTGAAGTCCTAATTTGCATGTATTTAAATGATGTACATATTCATTGGCTTTAAGCACTACTCTGTACATTGTTGAGCAGTTTCTGCTGCAGTGTGATCCGTTCTCCTAGTTTTGAGGTGGTCCTGGTTGACGTCAACTAACTTTGAGGCCAAGTTGTGCCACATTCTAGTATTGCAGATTATCGCCTTCTCCTACATTCGTTTGGTGATTTCACATATTATTACTGTTTTTCTTGTATGTGATTTGCAAAAGTAGAAACTGTAGTAAGATTTACTTGATCATGAATTGAATCCATGTTGGTGATTTCATATGCTAATTTTCTTTTTGTCGTTTTTGGTTTTGGATGATGATTAATTGACCAATGGATTATATGCATAAGTAGCTACATTGGAAAATCTGAAGGGTTTAGATCTCCTTAAATAGTTCGCCATATTGTAACCACAATGTTCCTAACATAAACAGTAGGCACCCTTTCACTGTGTCTAACAACAATGCAATTTTCATTTGTTTTGGTTCTGAAGCTGTATGTACATTTAAATGCATTACCTCATCCTTCCTCTGGCACAAGTCTTAATTGGACTGTATGTTGATTCCTGTTCTCAGATATAGCACCTGATAAGGAACCACTGGGATGGAGCACAAGACTGAAGATTGCTGTTGGTGCAGCTCGTGGCCTTGAGTATCTCCACTGTAAAGCAAGTCCACCTGTTATCTATCGTGATTTGAAGTCTTCGAATATACTGCTGGATAATGACTTCAATCCAAAGCTCTCGGACTTTGGACTTGCTAAACTGGGACCTGTTGGTGACAACACTCATGTTTCAACACGAGTGATGGGGACTTATGGATACTGCGCCCCAGAATATGCCATGAGTGGCAAACTGACTCTAAAATCCGATATTTATAGCTTTGGTGTGGTTCTGTTGGAGCTGATTACAGGGCGCAGGGCAATTGACAACACTAAGAAGCCTGGAGAGCAGAACTTGGTTGTTTGGGTGGGTTATTCGTGATCATTATTTAACATTTTTTGATTACTAGATCTTCATTTGAAAAATATTGACTGCAATAATAGGGACTCCAAAAGAAATCTAGAATTAAATTTTCTATATTCTAAGCAGCAGGTTCCCTCTTTCACCTCTTCTTATTTCTTGCTCTCACCATATTTGTTTGTAAACTAGTTTGTTTTTATGTAGATTTTTTTTATTTATTGTTCTTTCTTGTATGATTTATTTTGCAGCTCTATGAATTGTGGTCCATCTATTAGAAACTTTGGTGTTGTGTAATATATTGTTTTGTTCGTTCTTGTTGCAGTGTCGTCCTTTGTTGAAAGACCGGAGAAAGTTTGTTCAGATGGCTGACCCCCTGCTGCAAGGAAAGTTTTCTGTCCGTTCTTTGCACCATACTGTTGCCATTACTGCAATGTGTCTTCAAGAGCAACCGACATTCCGGCCCCTCATCAGTGATATTGTTGTAGCGCTGGAGTACTTGGCCTCCCAAGCCGAGAGCTTGGACGCTCGAAAGGGTGGATCTAACACTCCCCAACAGCCATCGCCTTCGAGATGAGTCCGTAATAATCATTTTTCTAGAGATGGTGAAGCATGGCATGCTGTGTTTCATGTAAGGGGACAAATAGCATTAATTGGGAGCTTTAGTGAAGGATGAGGTGGAAAGACCTCCTCCCCTCCTTGTACAGTTGTCATTAAGATTTACAGAAAAGACTACTAGCTATTATTTATGCTTATACATTGTTTTGGTATTACTAGCCAGCCTATTTCTTTTAATCAGTTGGAGTTGAAGCTTTGTATAGCTTTTACCATAGTTTTTGTGTGTAAAAATGTGGGAGTCTTTTCTTTTATATTAAAGAAAAAAGTGTGAAGACAGAAAGCAAAGCAAGCTCTTGTTAATTTATCTCCACACATGATCTGAGGGACCTTTTATTATATCTATCATTGTCAATGTAGTAGTATTTGCTGAAGGAAATTTTCAGTCACTCAATTATGAATTCTCTTTCCTAACAATTACTTCCTCTGTCCCATCCTAATTACTATTTTGGGTAGTCTCATGTTAAATGTCCATTTTCTTTTAATAACCAAATTTTTTACACATATTTTCCTATTATACCCGTAGCATTAAATATTTCATATTTTTTTTATTCTAATTCTCTCTCCATATTTAATGATATTATTATGAACAATTTTATCATTTCATTCATCTTCTTAATATACGTTGAAAAATTCATCTAACACTTTTATCTTGGACGGAAGGAGTAAAAGTTTTACGTGTCTGCCGGGTCCGGGTGGGTGGTAAAGCAACACTTGAGAAGGCAATTGTACCTTTTGAACCCTTTGACCCATATGGACATATACTATCATTTTTTCGTTTCGCGCGGGGTGTGTCATGGAATTAACAAAAAGAAATAGTCAACTTCGGAATAATTGATGGAAGAATTGGTAGCTTACTGGGTGGAACTTAAAATTAATATATACATATAAAAACAGTTATTTGCTATCTAACTAAATTTAAAATTATAATTTTTTATAGATATTCAGATTATATTTATTTGAAAAAAATTTCGGACTCGATTCGAGATCGTGTTCGACTCAATAGTTAAACGATATGTCAATTAAATCTTATTTTATACTTAATAATTTTGTGAATCAAATCTGAGTATCTAATCTTTCAAATTCATTTCGCTCATCGTTCTGTAATAATGCAATAAGTAGCATATTTTTTTAAAACAAATGGAGCTTAATGGAATACGGATATGAAATTAAAAGAATTATTTCTATAAAGAAAAAATTTATAGTACTGTGAGTTGATCATTAATCATAGTGACATGACTTAATTTCTTGATTGTTTTATGAATTGCGGAAAATAAATATGAACATGATGAAGAATTAAAAGAAAAAAATTCCCAACCTTGTAGAAAAAATAAAATTAAATACGGCTCCGTTGAAAGAGACAAAGGTAGAAGAGAAGAAAAAGTCTAAGGAGACAACGTGTCTCATGAATCCTTCTAACCAAAATCTATATATATATATATATATATATATATATATATATATATATATATATATATATATATATCTTGCGATGATCCTCTTGCTCTCTTTCCTCACATTCTTCTTCTCACTTTCCCAGAACCTCAACACAGAGAAATTGAAACCACTTCATATTGCTAATCACATAAACTAGCCAGCCCACTTCAGTATAAATATATATAGTCCGAATTAAAATAGCTACATATACAGTAAATTTATTTATTTATTTTAGAGAGAGGCACAAACAATATAATTTGTTAAACAGAGAGGAGTATCTGGGTATATCTAGCTGCCTAGCTGGAGATATGGGCAACTGCTTTCCAAAGCCCGTAGATAGCCTCCCAAGCGCCAACAAACTTTGGACTCCATCTGGTATTTGCTTTATTCTATTTACCAATTCTCAATTATCCTTTTTAATTATAGCTAGGTACGTAACGGTATATATTAATTAATAGTTATACTTTTATTTTACTTTAGCCCGTACTACTGATAAAAAATCATCTCCAAGCCAAACCAAAAGCAGCAGCAGCAGTACTACTAGCCCCCGGAAAAGTCCTCCTAGGACTAGTCCTTTGGCCACAGAAGATGGCGATGTTGTCCCAAAAGTAGTGCCCGCGGCCACCGGAAGGATTGTGACTCCGAATCTGAAAGTGTATACTTTCTCCGAGCTGAAGAGCGCTACTAGGAACTTTAGGCCTGATACTGTGCTAGGAGAGGGTGGTTTTGGACGGGTTTTTAAAGGCTGGGTTGATGCCAAAACGCTTGCGCCCTCCAAGATTACCGTCGGAATACCCGTCGCCGTCAAGAAATCTAACCCAGATAGTGATCAAGGTCTCAAAGAGTGGCGGGTAATTCATTTATAGTAATACAGAATATAGATTCATATGATTGTTTTTATTTAATTAATTAATCATACATATGATCCCATAATTAATCACCAATTCACACCATCAAACTAACTACTCTCCGTACGTACGTGGTCCAAAAATGAGTGAGAGTACTCTCATTATGGAGTTTTTAATTGTGTTTGTGACAAGCGTTTTACTTAATACTTACTTTATATAAAGAAATAATAAAATTTAGAATGGAATTATTCAAAAAAAAAATGACATTAATACTCTCAATGACCGAATTAAATAAAAGAAGAAAAGACTGCATGCATGCTAATAATTAGGTAATTACTTAAGTAGGGTATTTGAAGAGGTTAAAAGAGATTCTTCTTTTGTATTACTAGTAGTACGCATGTGTATGTATGTGTGTATGATGGTAAAGAGTATTGTAAATCATGCAGGCTAGCTAGGTAATTATTAATTGATGTCGTTATTTAATTAATAGGTCATTTTTCTCTTTCTCTAATTTCTATAGTCTGGTAGGATAAGGAGGTCAGTGTGATAATTTTATATAGCGTTGTTAATTAATGCAATGCAGGTCATGAAGTTTGAAAAAACAAAGTTTTCTAGAATCCAAGTCAAACCTGTATTTTGGTTGAGAAGTCTAGCAAATATAATAGGCCGGCGGCCGGGTGGGTATGAACGCATAAGCTAGCTTGTTGGATTTTTATTTTGCATGATAAAGAAAATGCGTACAAAAACGGAATTAGGATCCTCTTCATTTTAAATAATGATTGGAAAATGTATTAGAATAAAGACTCTTTATTTCATTTGAAATGAAGAGAATGTTAGTTATACGAACTATGAGTCCAAGACCAGTCTTATACTGAAATATAATTAATGCCTAATTAAATACGTTACCATTGACCAAGACCTCCAAGCTTTCTGTCATTATTCTCGAGGGAAATATGCTAAAAAAATAAAATTTATAATTATTCTATTTAAATTAATTGGTTAATTAATTATGTAGAATTTGACCCAAAGAAATTTGTGGATGCAGTCGGAGGTGAATTTCTTGGGAAAATTTAGTCATCCCAATCTTGTTAAGCTCTTGGGATATTGCTGGGAAGAAAAGGAGTTTCTCCTTGTGTACGAATACATGCAGAAGGGAAGCTTAGAAAGTCACCTTTTCAGAAGTAAGAACTATAATAATTCTGTCAGTGTGTGTGTATATATATATGTACTCACAAAAATCTACATAATTAATTAATCAAATGAACAAATTAAATTAACATTGGGACAATGCATATATCCTAATTTCTTGGCAATATGCAGAAGGTCCAGAACGACTTTCATGGGAGACGCGGCTTAAAATAGCGATAGGAGCAGCTCGAGGCCTTGCCTTTCTGCACACGGAAAAGAAGCAAGTCATATACCGCGATTTTAAGACTGCCAATATATTACTAGATGGGGTACGTACGTACGTAGTTTAATTAATTTGACTATATTAATTTTAATAATTTGATTGATTATTATTTGGAATATTAGCTAGCTAATTGAGTAATAATATTTTATTTTCATTTTGCAGGAGTTTAATGCAAAGCTATCAGATTTTGGATTGGCAAAATTAGGTCCAATTAATGGTGACTCTCATATTTCGACAGTTATTGTGGGCACTTATGGGTATGCAGCTCCTGAATACCTGGCTACTGGTATGTTGTTACCTTACCTGACTTCAAATTACTCCTACTAGTTGTGTCTAGTGGATATAATGATGTTTATATTTTGTCAATGGGGCTTGGGCAGGTCATTTGTACGTGAATAGTGACGTATATGGTTTTGGAGTGGTGTTGCTGGAAATACTAACGGGCCTCCGAGTAGTTGACACAAATCGGCCCGCTGCGGCGCATAATTTGGTGGAATGGGCCAGACCATCTCTAACTGACAAAAGAAAACTTAAAAAAATAATGGACCCGACACTGGAAAACCAATATCCTATCAAGGGGGCATTTGAATTAGCTGCACTTGTACTAAAATGCCTAGAATCCGACCCTAAAAATCGGCCATCCATTAATCATGTCTTGGAGACTTTACAACATATTAGTAGTACCATCAAGATGACGAGCCCCAAAGAGTCCAAAACCAACAATGCTAAAGAAGAAAATCGGCCCAACTACACTCGCAATTATAATCATAATTATAATCGTAATCGTAATCCGCAAAGCAGGAACGCTGGTCCAGTAACAGGAGCTCGACGCGATCAAAGATCCCCAGCAAAGCCCAGTTGGTAGAAGAATAGTCCGAGCCCATGGGCTTCAAAATTTGTTATATGTTCTATGAAAAAATGTCCATTTGCAGCAACAGGTGCAGTTAGGGACAGGATTTGCAAACCTCCTCGGGAAAAATCACGGGTTCTTTATTATAGTATACAACATTTAGTAAGTAATTACAACAATAGTGCACTCATAAAATATTTACATAATTAATATATTTTTTATATTTATTTATAATATTAGTGCAATTAGGATTCCTTAATTTAGAAAATTAATATATGATTCAATTCATAATAATAAGAAAACTTAAAATCAAGGAGAAATAACTGCCATAATTAATAATTCAAAATTCAAATATCTTGAATTTAACAACAAAAACAAATTCAAATTCAAAAATAATTGCATACTAATTCCCAGTAAGAACAGAGTTACCAAACAAATCGAAAACAAAACACCGAGGAAATCACGAACAATCAAAACAAATTGAAAAAAAAAAAATTAAAATTACCAAACCAGCAAGAACATATCCAAAACGAATTCGGAGTAGCAAAACAAAGAGAAAATCACGAACAACCAAAACAAAACAAATCGAAGAAGAATAAGAAGTCGGAGTTACCAAAATAAATCAAAGAAGAAGTCGGAGTTACCAAACCAATAAGAACAGATCCAAAACGAATTTGGAGTAGCCGAACAAAGAGAAAATCACAAATAATTTTTTTATTTATGAATATTTGGTTACCCACAAAAACTAAAATGGTTACATTTGTATGAATGTTTGACTACCAACTGCACCATATTCAAAATAATTTTATTTTTAAAAGATTATTAATAAGTCGTTGGTAGTCAAACCTTCGTACAAAGGTAACAATTCTACTTTTTGTGGATAACCAAATATTCATAAAAAATAAATGGAGCCTCTGCCACAAAATCGTTTTCTGCCCAAGCACTCCGGGAGGTCGATGTGGTTGATGCCGGCGCTGGTGGTGACTATGACGCAAAGCGACGGGAGACGGAGGAGGACATCGACGGTGACGCGAATATCAGCATTGCAGAACATGGCTTGAACGGAAGCTGTGTGGGTGGAAAGGAATTGGTCGGTCGAAAACGGAGATTCTCATCCTCGAAGGAATTCGAATTTCCGGCAGAAATGCTTCTAGTGGATCTTGAAAACGTCAGGTGGATTGAGGAGTAAGACTTAGGAGGTTTTTGGGAGATTTCTGTTATTCTTATCGTGTTTGGTCTGTCATTATTGTATAGGGAAAATACAACAGTGCGCTACTGGACAATAGCCATCTCCAACCATCTTACGTAGTAATCTACGATTAAAGGTAAAATGACAGTTCTATCCCTCCAACTAATACTCCAGTTTCAATTTTAGTTGAATGAAGAACAAAGGTAATGACTAATTAATGCAGTTGTTCTAGATGAGAAGAGAGAGAAAAAGCAATGAGAATAATTAATCCCTAAATTAGGAAATCTTAATTGCATCCTAATTACCTAAATTAAAGAATTTTAATTGTACTAATATTATAAATAAATATGAAATTATATTAATTATGTAAATATTTTATGAGTACACTATTTTCAAAAATATAAACGATTTATTCAATCAAATTCATATGTAAAAAAACATTCCGTCAGTGTTGGCCTATCCATCCATCCGTCTTGCAGCTTTGATTGAAATTAAAAGATCATTAAGTACATGTTTTTTGGACCGGTCCAAGTTTTTTTTTTTTTTTGCAACTCCTAAAAAATGTATAATATTTATTTTAATTAAAAATTTTTATTTAATATATTATTTTAAGTGTATTTTGGATATATATATAAGAATAAAATTGTACCGTCTTTATAATTCTCTTTTTTTATATTTATCCAAATTATACTTAAAACATTATATTTTATAAAAATTTAGTTAAAATAAATATTATAAATTTTTAAATTCAAAAAATAAAAAATTAACGTGTCCAATAATCCGGTCAAAAAAATATCATGTAGAAGTACTCGTAAAAGATACCTGAACAATAAATAAGCGTATTAATTGTCAGCTGAAAAGTAAGGCCCAGGCCCATTCACTTAATTGCCAGCTTTGACATTAGCAACCTGACCTGAACGTCAATGGTGGTTAATAATGATGATGACCATCAAAATTCAAAGCATGGGTTTGAATTTTGGGGTACTTCTTAATCCTTGAAGCGAAATCTTTAAAAATATTAACTAAATTAGGGGTTAAATGTTTTTTCAGTTATTATACTATAGAACGACTTATAGATGGATAACTAAATTTTTTTTTTCTTACAGTCAACTCACTGTACTCGATTTTATTAACAAAAAGTTAAAAAAACCGTTAAAAAAATTTAACTGTTAACGGAAAGTACACGTGGCAGCTGAGTTGTCTAAAAAAAATCCTATGCGGCTGTTAGTATGCGACGTGACAATTAGAATGTGGATTTGGAGGAAATTTTTTATGAAAAAATAGAAAAAAAATATTTTAAAATATAATATAAATTTAAAAAATGAGCCAAAAAAACAAGAAAATAAATAAAAATTATATTTAATTTTTTTAATAAAATAAAAAACAATTATTTTAATAAAAAAAACTGCAGTTTTTAAAATTTTATTAAAAATAAAGTACTTTTTTTAATTAAAAAAACTGCGTTTTAATTTCTTTTTAATAAAAATAAAAAAAATTTATTTTTTATTACAAATTTTTTTTATTAAACAAATTTGTGTTTTTTTTATATTTATAAAAAAGTGCAGTTTTTTAATTAAAATAAAATAAAAACGCTGTTTTTTTATAAAATAAAAATAAAAAGTGCAGTTTTTTTAATAAAAATAAAATAAACAAAAACTGTATTTTTTATAAAATAAAATAAAAACGGTGTTTTTAACCAAAAAAAAGCGCTGTTTTTTTTATAAAAAAAAAATACAGTTTTTTTTAAAAAAAAATAATATAAAAACGCAATTTTTTTTATAAAAAAAAATGCAGCTTTTTTAAATAAAAATAAAATAAAAAATCTTTTCAAATTCGGACATTAAATTTATAATTGAGTCAAACGCGTTGTTGTGACGGAGAAGGAGAGACAGAGAGCGTTGTTTTTATAAAAAACCAAATTTGTGTTTTTATTTTATTTTTATAAAAAAAAACAGTGTTTTTTTATAAAAAAATTGTGTTTTTTTAATAAAAAAAACGTTTTTTATTTTATTTTTGTTAAAAAAACACGTTTTTTATTTTATTTTATAAAAAATGTTTTTTTATTTTTATTAAAAAAAACTGCGCTTTTTATTTTATTTTTATTAAAAAAAGATGTGCTTTTTTTTATAAAAAAAATTTGCGCTTTTTATTTTATTTTTATAAAAAAAAAAATGCTTTTTTTATTTTAAAAATATGTGTTTTTTATTTTATTTTATTTAAAAAACTTCATTTTTTATTTAATGTCCTAAATTTGAAAAGATTTTTAATTTTAAAATATTTTTAATTTTATTATTTTTATAATTTTTATTATACTTTAAAATATTTTTTTATTTTTTTCATAAAAAATTTCTAAAAATCCACATAATCATTGCCACATCATACAAAGGCGCCACATCACATAATTGAACAACTCAAATTGCCACGTGTACTTTTCGTTAATAGACAAACTTTTTAACGGTTTTTTTAACTTTTTGTTAGTAAAATCGAGTACAGTGAGTTGACTGTAAGAAAAAAAATTCGATTATCCATCCATAAATGTAATTTACATAGTCTGATAGTAAAAAGCATTTAACCCACTAAACTAGTAATCAATCAAATTATAATTCTAAACATCAATTTATAATATTTTAAAACTCAAAATTTGAGATTTATATTTTAAAACTCAAAATTAAATTGATTTATTAAAAAATTACAAAACATTACTATATCTTAATTAAAATTTGTGTAAATTTCATCACTATCCCTTTATGGGAAGTTGAAAACTATTAATACTAAGGATGATAATTTCTTGAAACAATGAGAGAAGGGTGATATAAGAAAATAAATAATTTATT
Source organism: Panax ginseng (assembly GCA_020205605.1). NCBI lineage: Eukaryota > Viridiplantae > Streptophyta > Magnoliopsida > Apiales > Araliaceae > Panax > Panax ginseng. The sequence goes on along the minus strand of CM035140.1, from coordinate 4,201,438 downwards.
ATCATAAAAAGTTATAAACGACAAATAAATTTAAACAAATTTTTTCTTCTAAAACGTCACTTATTTAGGAACGGAGTAAAAAATGAATAGTATTTTTTAAATAATTTATAATATACTATATCATTATGTAAACTAAAAAAACAAATTCACATCAACTTTGAATTTAAAATAATTTCAATTTGATATTTTTTAAAACAAAATTATTAATATAATTTTATATTTTACCTAAAGCGAAAGGATTACTAATTACAAATAGGCCAGCACATTTTTATTAAATAATATTACTATCACATAATGCTCACATACACACATGTATATTATAGACTCCTGCCTAATATGTGGGACCCGCAATATACATGTGTGTATATATGAGTATTATGTGGCTTTCTTTATTTGATAGTAGCATTATTTAATAAAAATATGTTGGCATGTTTTAGGGTCCTACAAAGGATATACTACTAGTATAAATGAATGAAGGGATTGAATTTATATTATATTCATACTCAAATAAATTAGGTATTCAGCTACTATTCTCAAATTACCTAGTCAAGTACTATTCTTTATATTAGTTTACTACTCATTTTATAATTCTTTGTATTTGTGATATTACACACAAAAAAATGACGGTAAAATTTATCACATAAAATTTATTTTTCATCACAAAAATATTTGGTGACGAGTATTAATTGTTACAGAAACCGTCACCGTATGAGCGTGATAAAAGATTTATTTGACAATATTTGATGTCGTCACTAAATATTTTAACTTATGGTGACGATCTACACAATGGTCACTATAATTAATTACTTTTAGTGACATTAATAGCGTCACTATTTGAATGAAACTTTCGTCACTCTATAGTATGTTTCGTCATCAAAACATAGTGCATTAAATGACAAAAATCTTTTTTCATCATTAAATGATATTGTTTTAGTGACAAAAATATGTTACTCTATTTACATCATCTACTGTTAATGACGACAATATTGTCATATTTATGATTATGCTTTCGTCATGTTATTGTGTTTATCGTCACCAAAAATAAAAAAATAAATGACAACATAACAATTCGTCACCTAATAATATACTCCCTCCGTCCCAGGATAAAAATCCTTATTACTATTTTGGGTTGTCCCATGTTAAATGTCCTCTTTTTTTTAATAACCAAATTTTTACACATTTTTTTCTATTATGCCCGTAGCATTAAATATATGATACTTTTCTTATTCAAATTTTGTCTCCATATTTAATGACATTATTATGAGCAATTTTGTCATTTTATTCATCTTCTTAATATGCGTAAAAAATCCACCAGGACTTTTATCTTAGGACGGAGGGAGTATTTAACATGACAATTATGTCGTTGTCATTTCATATTTTAAATAATATTACAAAATAATTTATCACCAAAGAGTTATTTTTATGACACATTTTTTAATGTCACTAATTGAATACTTATGGTGACGATACATCTCGTCACAGAAAGAGTGACAAAATTAGTTGTTGTAACTAAATGAATATATAATAGTGACGATATAGTTTATCATCAAAGAGTTACTTTCTATGACACATTTTTCTCTGTCACTGATCGAATACTTATGGTAACGATAAAACTCGTCATATAAAGAGCTATTAATAGTTACAAAATTAAAGATCATCACTAAATGAATATATAATAGTGACGACATAATTTGTCATCAAATAGTTAATATTAGTGACAAAATCAATTGTCATAACTAAATGAATATATATAATGACAATATTATTAATTCTAAAGAGTTAATATTATTCGTCATTAAATTTTAATTTTCATTGCCCAAATATTATTTGTTAATAAATGAATATAAATCGTGATGATGTGGTGGTCATATTAAGTTGTTTGATATTCAAAATGTATTGTTACATTAACAATTTTCAATAAAAATATATATATATAATATATTTAGTGAGCTTTTTAAGTCAATTTTATACCAGTATATAATATAAGAGACAAAAGGCAATAAACATTTAAAATAAAAAATAATTATCTTATAAAAAATTAAAGGGAATAAACATTTAAAATATAATCTGTTTGTAAAAAATAATTTTAAACTGATCAATGCTGATTAACAACTAAAATCTGATATCTCCACGAGAATTGCAGCTTAAGCAATAGTCCTTGTGCAAATAAAAATAATAATTTGGTGGAGAAAAACAAGTGTTATATCCATTTAGAACTAAAGATATATAGTGATACACATTTATTAATAGATATATGTAAGTATGTATTGCCTCTTAATGGATTGTCTCTTATTTACTAAGAGGCATGATACTATTTGTTTTGTTTTTTTTTTAACCTCTGAATGCCTCTTAATCGCTAAGACAGAAAATGAAATCTTAATAATTAAGAGGAACCTCTTAATGAAATTTATTTGATAATTTTTTTTATATAAATATATTCAACAATATTCTGCACTCATTTTTATTAAATTGAATATTTCAAATTATTAAATAAAATTTTACCCTTAAAAATGGTAAAATAGTGTCATTAAGAGACAACTTACTTTTTAGTTATCAAACAATTTTTTAGATTCAGACCTCATAACCATTCAAATGATCTAATTTATTAATACACCATAATCATTCAGATCTTAATTCCAAAATTTATCAAACACAACCCAAGGGTTTTGGGTCTTTTGGTGTTCTTTGTGACGCCCCCAAAATAGGTATACAACACCCATTTTGAGTCGCCAAAATACATGGTATAGAAAGCAAATTACAACTTTGACAATACAGATGTCGTGTAGAATACTTAACAATACAACCGTGAGTTTGAATACAAATATTGTCTTCTGCAGACAATATACACACCCAAATAAGTCCTCATTAATTATTCATACACTATTTTACATCAATAAATGAGGACAAATAAAACATTTTCCTGAACCATCACTCCATACCCCGACTCGATCCTGCTATGTTCTCACCTCCCGAGAAGAAAAATGGAACAAAAGGAAAAGGGTGAGCTCAACTAGCCCAAGAAAAGAATATTATGACTAAGATAATATACAACAAATTATCGTTAGTCTTCAACAGGAAAAAATCTAATAGAATACAATAGACAACAAGTTTTAGATCAACAAATGCAATGAAATAAAGAATCCATTAGAAGAGTCACGTAGAAAAGAATTCTACCGCCTTTCTAAGGTTTAAAAAGTCCATCATCAATAGTTTATCCTCGTAATAACAATCAATATACATCTTTAATCATCTTTGCACTACAGCCAAAGATATTCATTTGTATCACCAATTAGTCATGTTCATCTCAACACTGCTCATCTTTGCACTACAGCCAAAGATATTCATCGCTTAATCGCTCATCTTTGCACTACATGCCAAAGATATTCATTTATATCACCATTTAGGACCGAGGATGATGAAAAACATTTTTAAAGAAACGAATCCAAAGAAACAAAATGACAAGGATTAAGGATTAAGGATTCGTACTTTGTTTTACCCATGTCCAAAAATACTTGAAAATAATCATATTGGTGTAAAATTCAAGAATGATCAAAACATGGATACAATCAAAGCTAGTATCCGTATTAGATATTTTGGACAAAAAGAAAAATTTTTATTTTTCGGTGAATAAAGGTCAGTGATTCGTGAATAAAGGTCGATATCGTGAATAAAGGCCGTATACGTGAATAAGTAACCCCGACACAACAAGTTCCAAATTTGATAAAAAAGTTCACCAATACTTGACATAATGATATCAAGAAAAAAATATCATTTAAGAAGAAAATAATACCCCTTACCTCAAAATAACCGTATTTCCGATCGAATTTCTAGATATATTTCGATGTAAACTCGCACCAGATAAAGAACACTCAAAGTATACTCACAAGAATACGCCGATAATATAGAGAGAAAGAGAAAACTTAGTTTCGTGTGTGATTTTCAATTCTAACTTAGCCTCTATTTATAGGAAAATGCTAGAACGCCAAAAGGAGACTAAAATAATAAATTAATATTATTTATAAACCAATTTCTACGCATGCTTTCAAATTTCCTCAATGCTGAAAATTTCAGCAGCCCCCATGTGCATTCAACACCCACCAAAAAGTGGGTCCCACCATAATTAATAAAAAAATTATTTTATTTTCTCAGAAACTCAATAATTCATAGAAAATAGCCCGCTTATCGTAAAAATTAAAACTCGCGACTTTCCATGGGAAATTCCATTCTCTACAACTTTGCGTATGAAATTTTTCCAAATTCCAAACAAAATTGACCAAAATCCACAAACCAGACGATTTTACGATCTATAATCAATTTTCGGTAAAAATTGTGTCCACCGACACACAAAACATGTGTGTTAAACATTTAATGTCACAAAATACTCTACCTCCTCATATACTCATATATCCCACATTCATTGTAAAATATCACCATTAATATATTATCAAAATAATATATTTAAATGAATTATTTTATCGTAAAAGATAAAATATTAATTTTCAACAATTGTCACATTAAAAATTTTCTCCATCTATATCCACATAAAATAAATATTTTCTTTATCATAATAATCAATAATTACTTATTTAAAAATAATATTACGTAATCACAAGATCGACAACCAAAGCCGCTCCTCAGTGATAGAGGGCTTTCCAATAAGGATTTCTCCTTATCTACCGCAATTAGATGACCTAACCTCTCCTCGATGTAACTTTCTAGACATTGCCAATAATGTAATCTGATAATATTATTCAAATAATATGAATTATTGATTTGATAATGGAAAATACGTGTAAATGACAATTATCAAAAACAAAGAATACAAAATATCAACGCAAAGAATTATTGAATTAATAAAATATAATATTAAATAAGAATTCATCGTAATAATTATTGAGTAAAGGCCTTCACGTAAGGATCAATAATTCAACAATATTGTGCAATACCGCTGCTACTACGCAAGACCACGCGATATTACATCAGATTTTAACCACTGTAACCCAACAAAGGTTAATCTGTAAATAATTTACGCCGTTATTTATAAAACTCAATCTTTGTCGCTTTCTTTCATCCAACCGCTTTTCCGTTATGGGGCCCACTAATGATCAAGGCTGGCAAATACATTTGAGATTCCCGACAAAAAAAGAATATTCCACGACCAAACGAATATTCCCTAATAATAATGAATATTTTATAACCACTTGCTTATTTTGTAAACTTTGCACATTTCACCCATAACCAAAGAATTATATCAAATTAACCCTTATTAATTTAGAATAATGAATAAAGAAAATTCAATTTTATTTATAATAAGTTGGGGTCTTACAACCTCCCTCCTTATGAAATTTCGGCCCCGAAATCGACGTACGCACTGGTATATCGAAAAGGTGAGGTACCGCTTTCATCTCCGATTCCAACTCCCATGTCATTTCTTCAATCGCATGGTTTCTCCACAAAACCTTAACTTGTGGTATAACCTTCGTATGTAAGACATGCTCTTTCCTATCCAAAATCTCAACAGTATCTCCTCGTAGGTTAAATCTTCACTATCTCGTCTGGTTTCTAATGCAATAATGTGGTTCGGTCTTTCACATATTTACGAAGCATAGATATGTGAAATACATCAGGAACACGAGACATACTGAGGTAACGCGAGTCTATAGGCTACGCTTCCTATTCTTGCCAAGAATCTCAAATGGACCAACAAACCTTGGATCGAGCTTTCCTCTTTTCCCAAATCTTGTAACTCCTTTCCATGGAGCAATACGTAACAATACATGATTTCCAATATTAAACTCCACGTCCTTTCTATGAAGATCAAGATAACTCTTTTGTCGATCTTGTGAAGTTTGAATACGTTGTCGAATCATTTGGATCTTTTCTCGTAGTCATGCGTATTTAATTTCGGTCCCAACAATGTTGCTTCTCCCACCTCGTCCCCAAAGATATCGGAGAATCGACATTTTCGGCCCATACAACGCCTCAAATGGAGCCATGCCTATACTTGCTTTGATAATCGTTGTTGTAGGAGAATTCCACCAAGGTAGGTACTTATCCCAACTTCCTTCAAATCTAGGACACGTAGTCTTAATAGATCTTCAAGGGTTCAATAGTCCTCTCTCGATCATCCGTCCGCTTCGAGGATGGTATCTTCGAATCGAATCAGAATCCGCACTCCATAGCTTTCTCGCAACCTAACCCAAAATCTTGAAGTGAATCTCGTCACGATCCGAAACTATGGATACCGGCATGCCATGCAATCGCATAATCTCATTCACGCATATACGAAAGCAAGACGCTCAAGGATAAGTCTCGCGATCGGTAAGAAATGGGCGCGACTTGGTTAATCTATCAACAATAACCCAAATCAGATCACGCCTTTGAGAAACTTTGGGAAGACCAGAATAAAATCCATAGTAATGTGTTCCCATTTCCATTCCTAATCTCAAGTGGTTGCAATGGACGTTTTGGCACTTGATGCTCGCCTTTACACGCCGACAAAGTTAAACATCTTGAGATAAACTCCGCAATCTCTCTCTCTTCATATTGTTCCACCAAAATGTATGTCGAATATCATGATACATTTTGGTACTTCCAGGATGGATTGCAAACGGGTGTTGTGTGCCTCCATCATGATTTTATGCTTCAGTCGTAATCGTTAGAACGCAAAGTCTAGAATTGACTCAAGTATTCCTTCCTCATCAATTCTTGCTTCCTAATAGCTCCTTCGCACTTTCTTCTTCATACGATCGCGCCCTGTGTCCGTAGCTTGAGCAGCTTTAACTTTATCGATTAAAGTCTGTTCTCTACTTGTATATTCGCCATCATTATGTGGGTCCCTCAAGTCTTTAATTCTACCTCCATCCTTTGCAAGTCATACAAAATGGGCCTTTCGTACGACAATATCGCACTCGTGATTTACATATGATCTTCTACTTAATGCGCATACCACTACGCTCGCTTTTCCGGGATGATATTGAATAGTGTGATCGTAATCTTTAATGACTCCAACCAACGTCGTTGCCGCATGTTGAGAAGTTTTTTGGGTGAAGAAATATTTGAGGCTTTTTATGGTCCGTATAAATCTCCACTTTCTCTCCACAAAGTAAGGTTCCATATCTTCAACGCTGAATACGATCACGCCAACTCTAGATCATGAGTAGGATAATTCCTCTCATATTCTTTGAGTTGTCGTGAGGCATAAAGGCTATGACTTTCCCATGTTGCATGAGAACACATCCTAACCCCTCGCCGTAAGCATCATTTAGAGATAACAAATCCATCCGAACCAGATTGGTATTGTCGTAACAGTGCCGAAATGAGTCTCCTCTTGAGCTCTTGGAAGCTCTTCTCGCATTCCTCGCCCCATAAGAATTTTGCATCCTTCCGAGTCACCGAGTTAATCTGAGTAAATGATTCGAGAAAATCCTTCCACAAATCTCCGATAATAACCAAATAAGCCCGTAAAGTCACAGATTTCTTGCCACCGACTTTGCTTGTTGTTCTAACTTTGTATTGCTTCAATCTTCGCCGTCAATGATACTCCTTGTTTTGACACCACGCGCCCAAGGAATGCTACTTCCTCGCCGTAACTCGCATTTTTTCAACTTGGCATAAAGCTTGTGTTCACGAAGTCTTTGTAGAAGACCAAATTTCCAAATGGTGCTCATGATCTTCACGGCTTTTGGATTAGATGAGGATGTCATCAATAAAGACAACAACGAATCGATCCAAATATTCCTCGAACACACGGTTCATCATATCCACGAAAGCAAGAGGAGCATTAGTCAATCCAAAAGACACGACCAAGAATTCATAATGCCCAGATCGAGTCCTAAATGCCGCCTTTGAATATCCTCGCTTTTAATCTTCACCGATGATATCCGTAACGAAGATCGATCTTTGAAAAGAATTGTGCTCCTTGCAAATCGGTCAAACAGTCATCAATGCGAGGTAAAGGATACCTATTCTTGATGGTGACATGGTTCAATTCTCGATAGTCAATAAAGTCTCTCATACTCCCGCCTTTTCTTCTTTACGAATAAAACAGAGAGCACCCCAAGGAGACGTCTTGGGACGAATGAAAACCGATGTCTAATAACTCCTCAGAGTTGAACTTTTAACTCCTCAAGTTCAATAGAGCCATTCGATATGGGGTTTTAGAAATGGGCTTTGTATCTTGCTCAAGGTCAATAAAGAATTCAACATCACGCTCGGGGTAGACCGGAAGCTCTTTCAGAAATACATCGTGAATTCTTTAACCACGTAAATATTATTCAAATCGACTTGTCTTTGCTCAAATCCATAACATGGGCTAAGAAAGCTTGGCATCCGCTTTTCAATAAACGAATAGCTTTTGTGGCTTGATATGACAAAGATGGCGATTTTAGTGGTTTAGTGGTTTGAATTGCATGACAACAGTCGGTCGGGAATATGAAAACTAACAACCTTACGAAAAACAATCAATTTTGGCAATGATGAGTGGTTAACCAATCAATTCCTAAAATCACATCAAAAGCAAGTATCTTTAAAGAGATAAGATCAACAGTAATGTGATAGTTCCAACTTGGATCATGCAAGATTTATAAACCGTAGATGTAACGAAGGTTTCACCCAACTGAGTTTCAACAGATAAATCAAAATCTAATTTCTCCTGAGTCAAGTTTAAACGCTGAGCACAAGCGCGAGAGATAAAAGAATGGGTAGAACCCAGATCAGTAAGGTATAAACTTCGCAAGAATTCAAGATTAGCTTACCTGTGATCACCTCGCTCGTTCCTCACGCTTTGGCCACCACGACAAAAGCTCTTCCAGAACCAATCGATTTTGACTTATCCGGATGTACCTTGAATCACCAATCCCGCCGAACTTGGTTTCGTTATAAGATAGCTCGAGCGATGTGGCCTTCCTTTCCACAAATTGTAACATACCTTGGATTGTTGTGGGACAGTTTGCCAATGATATGTCCTCCTTCCCGCATTTGTAACATCTAACTGGCTACGCTTCCTCCCCAAGCATTTGTTGTTGGTGCTTTGGTCATTCTATTGATATCTTCCCCGCCATCGTTGAATCTTCTCTTCCCCGAAATTTCCACTGAGTCACCTCTCCTATTATCATGTCCACGACACCACCGAGTGGTTACCGCTTTGTCCGTATTCTTTCCTCCTCACCGGTTATCATCGCTCTAATGACTACCTCGATTGGGTCCCTCGATCGAGTATACTCACTATATCTCGCCTAATAACCGAGCCTCGCTGACAACATCCAATACGTAGAAAATTTATGAGAGATAAGGTATCGACGAATCTCCGGTTTTAGACCTCTCGTAAAACATACGCTGCATTATTCGCTCCTCATTCTCCACCAAATGAGGTGCAAAACTCGATAATTCTCGCGAACCTTGCCTCGCATCGAGACACCGCCATGTTGTTCGCTCGAGTCTAATAAACTCTACCTCCTTCATATGACGAATACTTTCTCGGAAAGTACTTGTCATTGAACAGCTTCAAATCTTTCCCAAGACATGTTAAGTGCATCCGTCAGTACGCTTCACGATTCCCACCAAGAATCTCGCTTCACCACGAAACATAAAAAGTGGCGAATGGGACCTTTTGTTCCTCCGCACCCCAAGACATCGAATATCTTGGTAATTTGCTTGACCCACGCTTACGCTTGATCGATCGAATCCGGCTTCCATGGAAATCTGGTGGTCCCAACTCCTTGAATCGCTTGGTCATGATGCATCATTGCCGCCATCATTTCCACCCGTATTTTGTACACGAGTCTCCTCGTCTGATTTTGCATGAACCGCAAAAGCTTCTAAACATCCCGCTGCTCATCATTTGCTCAAATATGGCTTGTTTCATGAGGAAATATTGCCACTGTTGCACGCAAGTTCTCCTCGCTGGTGAGTACCGCTGCTCTACTCTGGCCTCATAAACTCCATTGTTAACGCTTCTCAGCCCATTCTTAAATATCGCCATAAAACAAGGGTTAATTAAACAAATTAACATATCACATAATATCCTATATTACGACCGACCAACAAATAAGCTTTAGTAGTACACACACTAACAAGGATTTACTCGCTGCTCCCTCCTAGTTCTATTCCCCGATCTCCGCCAGAGATCATATCCCTAAGCTCGATATTAATCGTGACGCCCCCAAAATAGGTATACAACACCCATTTTGAGTCGCCAAAATACATGGTATAGAAAGCAAATTACAACTTTGATAATACAGTATGTCGTAGAATACTTACAATACAACTGTGAGTTTGAATACAAATATTGTCTTCTGCATAATATACACACCCAAATAAGTCCTCATTAATTATTCATACACTATTTTACGTAAATAAATGAGAGGATAAATAAAACATCTTCCTGTAACCATCACTCCATACCCCGACTCGATCCTCGCTATGTTCTCACCTCCCGAGAAGAAAAATGGAACAAAAAGGAAAAGGGTGAGCTCAACTAGCCCAAGAAAAGAATATTATGACTAAGATAATATACAACAAATTATCGTTAGTCTTCAACAGGAAAAATCTAATAGATACAATAGACAACAAGTTTTAGATCAACAAATGCAATGAAACAAAGAATCCATTGTAAGAGTCACGTAGAGAAAGAATTCTACCGCTTCTAAGGTTTAAAAGTCCATCATCAATAGTTTATCCCCGTAATAACAATCAATATACATCTTTAATCATCTTTGCACTACAGCCAAAGATATTCATTCAGATCACCAAATAATCATGTTCATCTCAACACTGCTCATCTTCGCACTACAAAAGCCAAAGATATTCATCGCTTAATCGCTCATCTTTGCACTACAGCCAAAGATATTTCATTTATATCACCATTTAGACCGAGGATGATGAAAAACATTTTTAAAGAAACGAATCCAAAGGAAACAAAATGACAAGGATTAAGGATTAAGGATTCGTACTTTGTTTTACCCATGTCCAAAAAATACTTCAAAATAATCATATTGGTGTAAAATTCAAGAATGATCAAAACATGGATACAATCAAAGCTAGTATCCGTATTAGATATTTTGGACAAAAGAAAAATTTTTATTTTTCTATGAATAAGGTCAGATTCGTGAATAAGGTCAGATACGTGAATAAAGGTCGATACGTGAATAAGAACTCCCACACAACAAGTTCCAAATTTGATAAAAAGTTCACCAATACTTCTAAGATAATGATATCAAGAAAAAATATCATTTAAGAAGAAAATAATACCCTTACCTCAAAATAACCGTATTTCGATCAATTTCTAGATAAGGTCTTCGATGTAAACTCGCACCAGATAAAGAACACTCAAAGTATACTCACAAGAATACGCCGATAATATAGAGAGAGAAAGAGAAAACTTAGTTTCGTGTGATTTTCAATTCTAACTTAGCCTCTATTTATAGAAAATGCTAGAACGCCAAAAGCGAGACTAAAATAATAAATTAATATTATTTATAAACCAATTTCTACGCATGCTTTCAAATTTCAATGCTGAAAATTTCAAAGCAATTTATGTGCATTCAACACCCACCAAAAAGTGGGTCCCACCATAATTAATAAAAAAATATTTTATTTTCCGTAACTTCAATAATTCATAGAAAATAGTCCGCTTATCGTAAAAAATTAAACTCATGATTTTCCATGGGAAATCCCATTCTCTACAACTTTGCAGTATGAAATTTTTCCAAATTCCAAACAAAAATTGACCAAATCCACAAACCAGACGATTTTACGCCTATAATCAATTTTCTAATAAAAATTGTGTCCACCGACACACACAAAACATGTGTTAAACATTTAATGTCACAAAATACTCTACCTCCTCATATACTCATATATCCCACATTCATTATAAAATATCACCATTAATATATTATCAAAATAATATATTTAAATGAATTATTTTATCAGAAAAAGATAAAATATTAATTTTCAACAATTGTCACATTAAAAATTTTCTCCATCTATATCCACATAAAATAAATATTTTCTTTATCATAATAATCAATAATTACTTATTTAAAAATAATATTACGTAATCACAAAGATCGACAACCGTGCCGCTCCTCAGATAGAGGGGCTTTCCAATAAGGATTTCTCCTTACTGGCGCGCAATTAGATGACCTAACCTCTCCTTGACAGAACTTTCTAGACATTGCCAATAATGTAATCTGATAATATTATTCAAATAATATGAATTATTGATTTGATAATGGAAAATACCGCAGAAATGACAATTATCAAACAACAACAATACAAAATATCAACGCAAAGAATTATTGAATTAATAAAATATAATATTAAAACAAAGAATTCACTGTAATAATTATCGAGTAAAGGCCTTCTTCACGTAAGGATCAATAATTCAACAATATCAGGTAATACCGCAATACATCGCCAAGTAACCACACATATTATCAGATTTTAACCACCGTGTAACCCAACAAAGTTAATTCTGAAATAATTTACTGCTATTTATAAAACTCAATCTTTGTCGCTTTCTTTCATCCAACCGCTTTTCCGTTATGGGCCCACTAATGATCAATACCACAGCATTTTAGATTCTCGACACAAAAAGAATATTCCACGACCAAACGAATATTCTCCTAATAATAATGAATATTTTATAACCACTTGCTTATTTTGTAAACTTTGCACATTTCACCCATAACCAAAGAATTATATCAAATTAACCCTTATTAATTTAGAATAATGAATAAAGAAAAATTCAATTTTATTTATAATAAGTTGGGGTCTTACATACTTTATAATAATATCAATTATTATATTCTCCATTTTTACTAAGAAAATTATAGTTTCATAATTATTAACACTTTTAACTGCGGATTTAGTCTTTTAGCTAAAACTCATTTACATTTTCAAAATAAATATCTTATTATCAATTTACTTTCTTATTTTTCTCTCAAATACTCTCACTTTTTACTCTCATTTGTCCACTTTTATATTATTATTATTTTTCTCTCTTTATTATCCCAAGTGACCATTACTCACTTTTTTTTTAATTATTAGTAATTAAAAATAATTAATACACACATAAGTGTGTGGACTGGCGTGTGCCCAAGAGACCCTCATTTCCATACATTCCACTTTATGTTTGGGCTCCATGGTTGGGTCAATCGTCCCATCATCACTCTGGGTTTCTGGCTGGTGGCTTTATGGGCTTTTCAGGCGGGGGATCCTCATTTCCATACATTCAACCCCATAAGCATCTTTTGTAAACGGCTCCATGGGGCTTTCTGTTTTTTGTTTTCGTTTTGGGTACCCATTTCACCCCCACTGTCTATCTAGTACTCCTATTCATAGATATGTGGGCTTTTGTACTTCTTTACCATCATAAAGATTTGGTACGACATAACACGGCCCATGCTAGAATTAACCTTAAAGAGTACAAGTATTATCCGGCTTAAAATGGGCAACGCGGGAATTATAACCAAAAATTAAATTAATTATAAGATCATTATTGAAGTTAAATTAAGATATTTTAAATTTAGAATTAACATGAATTTCATTAAATTTAGTCAATACAATGACAAATATTGTAAATTTTCTTAAAAGTGCTACTCTTTATTTTTTGATAACTTTTAATGAATTTTCTCAATTTTAAATTTAAAAATATCTAAAATTAACTTTCAAAAATCAACAATAATCTTATAACTTAAAACGGAGGAAATATTGATTTGGTGTTTGTAAATCCCATTTAAGTACACATTTTGAAGGTAACAATATTTAGTTTAGGCGGTAGACAAATGTAGAGTGATACACGAATCATTGTTACGGCTCCCTCCAATAAAATTGGAGAGGCTTTGATGCTCAAGTGTAAGGCTGTAAAATGAACAAACAGTTCGGGTTCGATTCGTACTCGCTCGACTAAAAATTCGATTTGAGTTTGATTCGATATATAAATGAGTCAAATATGAGCACATTTTAAAGTTCGATAAATTACTCGAACCTCTTTAAATTATAATTTTCTATTGATACTCGGATCATATTCGTTGGAAAAGTCCAAACTGCCAAGCTCGATTCGAATCGTCTTTTACTTCGATAACTAAATGAGTCTCAATCAAACCTTATTTTATACTCGATAAATTTTATGAATCAAATCTGAACAACTCAATACTCAGATCGACTCAATTCGTTTACACCCTTACTCAAATACTTTCAATTCAAAAGTAAAGATACCAATGTCTTGCAAAGAAAGGTCTCTCAAAATTAGCATTTGGAAAACAATGTATATGAGGAATAGAAACTCCATTAGAAAAGGCTTTGTTTTATATGAGGAATAGAAACTCTAATTGTTTTATATGAGGAATAGAAACTCATGACTCCTATTTAAATCAAATAACATTGTTTCTCGTTCTTCACATGGAAGAATATAAGATTACACCATCAACTCACATAATTATGTACACTATTGGATTTAAATTAACTCTGGAAAAAAATAATTGTTAAAACTACAATAACAAAAAAAGTTGAGTTTTAACGAATTTTTTTTTAATTTTTTTTTTTTTATCCAATTGTCCACGTAAACACGCCAAATAATAGCCAAGTAACATACGAGTCCCAAAATTTTGTCAAATATTTAAATTGATTATTTAACATGTGGACACTCAATCAAATATTTAAGTTGATTATTCAGCTTCGTAAATTTCAAAATTTTCAGATAATTTAACAGAAATTATAATATCTCCTTTCAAATCTGTTATAGTTTTATACTCCATTTGTATATCCACTTCTGCCCATATTATACTTGCCTTAAAACTAATTATATGATCTGGTATCTAGCTTAACCGTTTGAATCTACTAACTACATTTTAAAACTAGAGATATAATTTAATTTTTGAGGTTAAATAATAATATATTAAACTTTAAAATTGATGACTTAAAATAAATTTATTTTTTAATTAATAATTATAATAACTAAAATTAAATAAATTTACATCAATTTAAAAACCAAATTTATATCATTAATTTTGGAATGGAGGGAGGGAGCATCCCTTTTTCTTTTACTTGTTATTTTAAGCAAATTTGTTTTTAATGCGCATTTATTACATGATCAAACATAGTATTCCTTTACTTGTTAGTATTTTAGAATTCTACGACGACATTGAATAGCGACATTTTTTTTGTAGTACCTCTTAAAAAATATATAGTATTTATTTCAACTGAAATTTTTGTAAAAAATAGTATTTTAGATATAATTTGGATACATATAAGAAACATGGTTGTGAAACCCCAGATTTTATGAATAAAGAATTAATTTTCTTGAAATAAATTTTTTTATATTATGGTGTGAATTTGAGATAATGTTATAGTTATGTGTAATATTTATAAATTTTACAAAGTATGCAAGTTGTCATACTATATTCGATTAGTCGGGAATATTAGCTTTTAAATGTAAAATATTCGTGACGACCAAGACAATCATTGGTGGACCCCTGGCAATGTAATTATTATCGGATTGAGAAAAACGACAAAAATATTTTATTGAAAATAACGACGGAAGTTTCTACCGTTGATAATCTTGTTGAACTACTTCGGTAGTAAAAAGATAAAGATGTCTGGCGTTGTTGCATAATAAAGACACCTGTATTGATTATTGATATTTATGTGAGAAGTCACTCGGTTTTGTTCAATTATTGCTACAATAGTTGCTTGCGTAAGTATCTCACATTATTTGATTCAATTATTATTGATTTAGAAGTTTTGTTTTATTCACGTAATAAAATAGAAACATCTTTTATATAAAATGTAATATTTTATTAAAGTTATTCTATAAATAGAATATATTATATTCTATTAAGCATACTATTTTGCATAATAAAATCTTTTTATATAAAAATGAATACTTTATTAAAGTTATTCTATAAATAGAATATATTATATTTTATTATGCATGCGTGTTTGCATAGTGCAAGATAAGTATTTGCATAATAAAAATCTTTTTATATAAATAGAATATATTATATTTTATTTAAAAGATTTTCTTTAAATATGTAGGCCGTCGATTAAAGTAAATCAATCTGACCGTTCATGGATTAATTACTTATGCATTCCATTTTTTATAAATAAAGCTCATTCATTCATTATTTTCTTACGAATTCAATTTGACTCTGTCAGAAAACTATAGAGAGAGACTATAGAGAGATAAGAAAAGTTTTCTCGCTACTTTCACTACTCCTATATCAAGTATTATTTTACTGTAGGGATATTATTCTTTTGTATTCAAGAAGAAACTTACATTATTCCATTTCTTTATTGTTACATTGGAATAACCTCAGTATCTGCAGTTACCTTATACTTGGTGACATTCTTCTATTATTATGTCTTTATTATTCGCCGAATATCCTGTTTTTGTCTTATCTGTGGGACTGGTTCCATTTTTATTATTCCGTCTTTATTATTCTCGGAATATCCTCATCTGCGATATCTGCCGGACTGGTTTCATCATTTATTATTCGCATTTATTATTACATTAACATCCTGCTTGCATGAATTTCACCCGACTTCGTTCCGTTATTATTATTCTATTGAAATAACTGCTACGCCAAGTATCTGCATACGCATGGTGATATCTTTTGTTATTCCATTCGGTATTATACTCGATTGATTAAAATTTTGGCGCCTATACTCCATGAAGTTAGTGGAATATCCTTGATATTTAAGCTTCATCCAAAGATCTTTTCGTGGAAATATTCTTCCGAGCATTCTTGAATTTTACTCTCTAAAAGCGATGATCATGTTGACAATTTGGACATTATTGGTTCATGGACAAATTAATTCTTGAACTTGTTTAATTGAATTCTTATATCATTGTCATCATCCTCACGTTTATGTTATGTTGAAAGTCATCTGTGGCACAGTAGTGCATAGATGGACTTGGTATGATTATGACCGAGGATTATTCGGTATAATCATGACCGTAATGTTACAAATGATGTGAAAATTAAAAGTCCTCATTGGCCGTAGTGCATTGATGGATGATTTTTTTTGTATGATTATGGCTATGGATTCTCTTCTACGGACAAGGAAGCGAAGAAGAATTGTTTTATGGCATGATCAGACCGGTTGATGAAAACACGATTATTTTTGGCCCGTAGTGCATGGATAATTCGTGGTCGTGATACTAAAGAATATCCTTGGCCGTAGTGCGCAGGATGATTTAATGATGTGGATTATTTATTGAAATTTGAGTCTCGGTGATAAAAGTGATGAAAAACTTTTTAAATCATAAAAGATAGTAGATTCTATTCTCTATTTGACTCTTTTGATTGATTGCTTGTTCCGTTGCAGTTAAACTTGATGTCTATTATATTTTATCAGTTTAACATTGTTGGGGACTAATGATAATTTATTCTGCATTATCTTAGTCATAATATTTCTTACTGGGCTAGTTGAGCTCACCCTTCCTTTTACTGTTCTCTTCAGGAAATGAGAATATAAATTTGACGACGAGTGAAGGGGAGTGATGGTCCCGAGGATAAGATTTGTAGTCCTCACTATTCTACGTGAAATAGTGTGATAATAATTGTAATGAGGACTCTTTTTGAGTTTGTATAATCTCTAGTAGATAATATTTGTATTCAAACTCACAGTTTATGTTTTGTCGTATTGTACACGACAATTGAATTTGAATTCTGTACCATGTATCTGGCGACCTAAGATGGGTGATATATACCTAATTTTGGGGGCGTCACAATGCTTGTACACCTAAAATACTGTTTTTTATATGTATCCAAATTACACCTAAAATACTATTTTTTACAAAAAATTTCAGTTGGAATAAATACTATACATTTTTTAAGAGGTACTACAAAAAAAACCAAAAAAATAAAATAAAAATGTCACTAAAAATGTCGCTACTTCAACGTTCCCGTAGAATTATTGGTTATTTTAAGCAAATTTGTTTTTAATGCGCATTTATTACATGATCAAACATAGTATTCCTTTGATTAGTCGATCAATTTGTGATGACACGTTATTACTAAGTACTCCTTTCGTTCCTAAAATATTATCCAAAAGAGAATTTTTATTTCAAACAATTTGTCGTTTACAACTTTCGAGGAGGATAAATTATTTATTTTCTGACCACAATTTAGCAAATCTTTATCAAATTTAGCAATTTGATATAGCAATGTCTTAATTTTGAATTAAAAACTGACTCCTATATTAAGTTTGGTAAGTATTTAAAATTTTGAAAACCTAATCAAATTCTTGTTCAGTATTCAAATAATCTAAGACCGTCGGATCAAAGAATATGGCCGTTGTGACGCTCCCTAGTTTCCCCAAAATTCGAACTAATTCAACTTATATATCAAATGCCAGGACACAATAAAATCCCGTAAACAGGGATTTCAAACAAAAAGGGCAAACTCTGTCTCTCTTTCTGCAATTTTTCTTAGAACAGAATCAATGTCCAGAATGATGATATCGAATCGCAAGCCACCACTTCCAAGATCTCCGATACGACTTCGCCCTCGTGGCGTTCTCCAATCTAGTACCAACATTATGCAAACCCCGCCAGGTAATTTTAAAATTCATAGCAGAAACTTCATATCTTTCAAATTCATTTGTTTTCTTTCTAGTTTTTCTTGATTTGAATTGGGAGGGAGCAATCAATGTTAAAACAGGTTCTTTAACGAAAACCCAATTGCCTAAACGCACTTCGGATGCGGAAGAGTTGGAGCTTCGGCCCGAATACCGTACAATTTCTTGCGAATTAAGGGCTTTGGCGAAAATGGTGGAGGAAGAATTCAAAGACAGTGAAATGGGAAATGCTGGAATTGGTGATTCTTCTAATGTTAATGGGAGGCCTCTGTTTCAAAGGGGCAAGTTTTATGAGGAATATTCTGCAAGAAGAAATGAGAGGCTGAAACGGAAGAAGGGTTTAACAGGGGATGAAAAGAAAAATATTTATGATCTTGGCGTGAGAGTTGAATCTGCAAAAAGAACAGAGACGAAGAAATTTGAGAGCTTGAGGAAAGTGGTTCCCTCTACACCCCTCACAGAGAGGAGAGAGAATCCGAGATACTCGCTGAGAAGCAGTACCGGCAAGGAAACTAAGAAGCCTCCCCTGTCTGCGAGTGTGACTCAGAGCAAAATTGGAGCGCTAACAAGGATTAGGAAAATATGAGTTGATGAATTTGGAGCAAAATTGTTTTTCTATGTGGATTTTCTTTTAGTAGTGGTATACAAGTGAGGAAAAATTAAGTAATTTTGCTGAGAAAACTGATATGGTGTCCTTTAATGGTGATTAGCAGTCTCTGGTTGCCGTTGGATTATTTATTACAATAATTGTTGGACTCTATGAAACTTTGCAAATAATTAGGTTGCAGTAGATTTTAAGTATTTTTTTGGGTACTTATTAGTCTTCTTATTTCAGAGTGGCACCATTGACAATTCACAACCAGGTTGATCTGTGTTTATTACCAGGCAGGCTTACCTGAATCAGTCTCAACTTTTTTGTTGTTGATATTCTACCTCCTCCGTTCCATTTTGATTTCATGTGTTTTGAAGAACAATTTACTAAGTGTGGTTTTCTTTAGCCATCATATGAATTATCAATAGTTGGCTGCACTCCACTCCACTCCACTCCACTCCCTTTGTTTAACAGGGAAAAACAGCCAAAGTTGCTTCTGCCCGGTGACGCATGAAATATAATACTTAAAAAAAATACTCCCTAACTAGATCATTATTGACAGGTCCAGAAAAGTGGATGGACAGGTCCAGAAAAGTGGATGGAAAGTTAGATCTTTGCGCAAAGTGATTAATGAATCTTCGAACTGTGAAAAAAGGATCCCCTCTTAAATCCTTCTCAACCAAAAAACATGAGGAAATGTACAACCGATAGAGATTCTCGTGTTTTTATCCTACTACTTGGAGATTCTCCTCATCAGGACTGATATAATCCAACACCATCATACGTACATAACACACTCACAGATAGGTCGACAAAGCTGTTATTGCAATCACAATCCTAATATATTAATCGATGACAAAATTATCACATATATTCAGTCCACACGGTAGAATGAATTTTTATTCTATTAGAATGGTTTATTCATGAAAATGTTATTAAATAGACTTTTTCATTTCATTCCATTCCATTCCCTCAATTCAATTACATTGGAATATTGGATAGAATGTACAAACCAAACAAAAAAAATATAAAGCACTCATTTCACAAAGCCGATCACCTATGTCCCCACTTACCGAGAAAGGTGACCAATATAAAATTTGTAGAAAGGATGCAATTAGAAACTACCCATACAAGAAAGAAAAAGCAGCCTCTCTTTCGTCTCTTTTGGCGAGTTTCTGGGGGCTTGAGGGCTCTACGCATGGATATTTTTGGAGGGTTGAGGGGCAATGGTGGAGAAACTAGGATAAGTTGTCAATCAGATCTACAGCAGCAGTTATTCGTATCGTTAAAGCTTTCAAATAGACAAAAATGATGGCTCTGCAGAAAGTTGAATTACAAGGAATAGTCGCCGTTCCTCCATTTCAAGTCATAACCAGAAGATATACAAGACCTTTTAGATACTCCACTATTTCTGATCAACCGAGCTTTGAACTCCCATACACTGTCTACAAAAGTAATGGGAACCTATGAACAAGCATAAATTCAAAGTTAGACATCTATGGACATAGCAAATGAATAAATAATCAAGGCAGATTTTAATTCAAATTGACAAGTTCATCACTCTTTTGTAGAAAAAAAAAGAAGACAAAAAGCAAAAACTTCAAACAGATATATGATATATACGTATGTATTCGGTCAACTTTTAACCTAATATATACGTACAACAATTACCCTGATGATTAACCAAAAACTAGTTCCCATCACTCTTATATTCAAAAATCAACAGTACTCTGATGATAGCCAAACTAATCACCCTACACCTAAGTAATTTACAAGCCAGATGTTGATATATTCAAATGAATTTAATAAATAGAATTGACACTAATTTTTTAATCTCTAAGAATGAAAAGGAAAATTATGCTTTTAATAAAGGTCAGAAAATGTGGTAAAAAGCAAGATTCACGCTACTTGTGTTCAAGACAATACCAAGGTTCACCAATGCAATGTGGATGAGAGAGAATTCAGATATAGCAGCTCCGTCAATTATTTACTTGATGAAATTCAAAATGTTTATAGAGTTATTTGGCATAAGTAAGCATTGTATAAGCCCATATGTACCATTTAGGTAATGGAAGACACTCTGGAAGAACAGGAACATCATCAAGAGAAATATAACGAGCTAATAAACATTCAACTAATATTAATGTTTTCGCAGACTGATGATGTCTTGGGGTTGCTTAGCGATGGTGAAAATGAGGAGTCCAAATCAAAGCTCTAGAAACATAAGAATATGCATTCCAGGAAAAATCTATATCTATATACATATATAATAAGGCAAAACTTAGTTTTTTGGTCCTTGATCCTTGGCATGAGACTAGAATTTAACTACTACTAAAACACTTTATAAAGTCTCCCTAATTTTATTTTTTATTTATTTTAAATAGGCTTAATTAACTACAATTAAAACACTTTCTCCGCACAATTATTTTATAGCAAATGACGATTCAGTAAATTAGTTTTTAACTACTAATCCATTCAATATTCTTGGCACATAAAGAGTAACTTATTATATTACAATAATTTTATTTCTAAATAATTATATACCAAAAATATATTAAAAATTATGAAAATAATAATATATATTGTAAAATATATTAATGATTAAACTTTAGTTACCAATTTTATTTCAAATAGGAGATCTTTAGTTAATTAATGTTTAAAAAATTCTCACTCAAATATTAGTTATTAAAATTTAGTTACATTTTAAAATTACTACAATAATTTTATTTCATTTAGAATTCCTTAAACACCAAGATTAGACTTTTGGATTCTATTCATTTCTGAAGTCAAAAACTATATATAAATTCGAAAGATTTAATAATAATAGCAAGTTAAATTGAAATTCAAAAGAATATTTTACAATCATCATATATATAGAACAAATAAAAATTTTACTTTTAATTTATTTAAAAAATAAACCCGTGCTTCGCATGGGCACTTAGCTAGTTAACATAAAAATGCGAAAAGAAAAATATTATGTCCGCTATTCTTTTTGTATCCTCAAATAATCAATAATACGAGACATAAAAAGGAACCTCCTTTTAGATCAGTCGTGTCTGATGAGAAAGCTGCATTCACAAAACTAGTTCACATATCAAAACGCAGGACCACCGACCACCAGAAAATTATATGCAAACAACTCAATACATGGTCATGTTCATGTTTAATTAAGTAGAAATGTAAGAATGTTATGCAATGTGTACAAGTTCTACTAACTAGGAAAAAAGCTACATATCTTCACATAACATGTTTGCATATCTTCGCCATTAGATGATATGTAAACCCACCTCTTCAATATGGCACCCTTTTCTTGAAGCCCGAACTATCATCTCCATCCGGAAAACATATCCCTTACTAACGCAAGACCTTATGATGATGCCCTCTAGCACAGATTTCTGATAAAGCCTTTAAAACAAACAAATGTCAGTATCTCATAATTGAGACATATGAGTGTGAGGAAACAGTAACTCAATATTCTAGATCATGTACCGGAAAGATCCAGTTAAGTCAGATACACCAGGCAAAAGCAGTGTATGCGCAAGAACATTCGCTCCCCTACTTGTCAGTTTGCGCATAAGGTTCCATCCATGCACACCACCACCTTTTAACATATCGAGTTCCAGTTACAATACTTGCACCTGTCTCCATCTGCTTTCTGAATTCAAAAATGTTAAAAGTTAATGAGCAGATGTTGACAGAAAATCCAAAACTTAAGGCCAAAGTTACTTGATGAGGCTTGGCAGGTATTTTGGCTGGGTAAAACAGAAATAGGAATCCAAATAAAGGGCATGAATTAAATGAGAAAGAATGAGTAAGTAGCTGCAGTAAATACTCATCAAAAGAAAAGTATCTTCAGTAAATTTACTAAAATAGCAAGAATTTAGTAAATGCAATAAAAGAAACATATGCCCAAATATTCCATAGAAAACTTGAAAGTTTTGATTCTGATATAACTTTATTAAACCCTTGTAATTAAAACCCTGACTATTTTGTTATTTCTTCCTACATTTTCTTCAATACGCGTTTTATATGATGGGTCTGGAAGCAGAGACGGAGCTAGGATTTGATATTCGGGGCAAATCAAACTTCCGGTCTTCAGACTTTTCAATATAAAAGGCTATGTCATTGAGCTTTCCAAGTCCCAACTCCAGAAAATAATTCTCACCAATCCTAATTTTGGCATTATTTCTTCTAACCACAGGTCCACAATCCCACTGTATTTACGAAACAGTCCATTATCTCCACCAATCCTAATTCCTAGCATTATTTGGGACTTGGGAGTGCATATAAATCTCAATAAAAGCAAATCTAACAACGCAAATACGCAATGACAAGAAGACTTTGTTTGTTGGTGTGTATTATGTAGTGGAGAATTGGAGATAATGAAATGAAATGAAATGAATTGCCACAAGACCCAAAAAACATAAATTTAATCTCACAATTCAAGTGGGTTACCTTAGTACTTAAAAAATTTAAAATCTTGGGGAGGCCATGGCCCCCTTCAAAAAGGCCTAGCTCCGTCCCTGTCTGGAAGGAGGAAAAACTGGTTAGTTTTAGGGGAATTAAAGCACAACCGATCGATGATTTAATTTTCCAACTAAACTTATAACATCTATTGTATGTAAAAAAAATAAAACTTACATGGTGTGACAAATCAGTGTTCATGATTACAAAAAAATTGCCTGATGCATGCTTCAAACCATGAATATAGGCAATACCTGAAATCACGTCTGTATAAAAACTGCTTCTGTGGTTTTCAAATTGGATTTTAAACTAAACTAAAATAAAATTTCTACCTAATCCAAGCTTCTTCAGCCGAGCTCTTAATAGCTGCCATCATAGAAAAGCAATAGTATGGTCGTGACAGGGTCAAACTAAGAAACGTAAATGAGTTGATTAACTATCATTGTACTTACAATACGATCTTCTCCATACACCCGCTGCAACTGTTTGACAATGTCTTGGGTTCCATCAGGACTTCCATAATCCACAATGATGATTCCAAAGTCAACAACCCAAACCAGGCAGCAAGGAATGTCATCAAAACCAAAAAAGTTCAGTACCCAGAGCAAAAGCAGTGTAGTTCAATTTTCACATACTTACATTTAATACTTATTACCGGATTTAGATTGTTAAGTAGCGAATGCCACTAAGCCTTTACTCAAGAACACCACAAATGTGATTACAATAGATCCTGTCATTTTGGGTGTATATGCAAGTCTTACAAACTTAATAAAGACAAAGAAAACAAAAAAGAAATAATTTTTTCACATAAAAAAACTGACAACAGCTATATTATTACTATTTACTATTATAAGTAAAAAAAATATGTCAACTTCTCTAAGTATGAACCAAAATATAAGCCAAGTATGGGTCCACATTTGCCCATATATTGCACCTCAATATGACTATAATTCAAGAACCCTTGCTAATTTGTTGTTCATTAAAATCGATGCGCTCAGATTAACATATTAAAAGAAAAAAATCAAAGAGAAATTTGAGCTAGATATTCACATGCAAGAGATTCCATAACATATAGAACTAGATCCATCAGCAATTACCACACTGACATCAATCTGTAAATTATCTTATAGCCATTCCATTAGGCCGCAGACCTTCAGCACCAAGGTAGCAATCAACACCATACATCAATTCAAAAATATTTTGCCGAAAGGGTAGTATGAGTACAGAAAAACCCTCTGATGGAAGCTTTCAAAATCAAGAAGAAACTGTTCAAACACAACCCTGAGAATACACCAGCTCTGTGCCACTTCTTCAACTATTAAAGCTATGTAATATTCAATTTTATTTGCTCATTTCCTTATAATTGGAGACATTTATACTATTCTTAATTTGTAAAGATCTCATCTTTCACAAATGTAATTGTTAATTGGCTTCGTCCAGCTGGCTTCGGACCTATGCAAGGAAAACAAACCGGTGACCCAGCGTTGCTATCGAGGATGCTCTCCGGTGTGAGAGTAAGCATCAGGTCTTTGTGAGAAAGAGATTAACAATGGAGGTCCTTAGAGCTAGCAGAAGGATGAATAGTGACTTATTTTTTTACCTGGATGTTCGACCTTGTTATGTGCGCCGTGCAAAGTGCTGGTTGATGTGACTGATGAGATAGCTGTCACCAGGTTTTGACGGACATTCCCAATGCTCTATGCTCTTGTTGTGCATTTAATGTGTGATAGACTTTGATCAACCATTTGGGTTGTGGTCTTTGGTTATAGACGATGGCATGTATCCGAAGTATTTGGATCTTCGGCATTAGACTTATAGCCAAAGTTTGAGTGTGGTATATCTTAACATTGCCCCACTCCCATACTTTAGTGGGATGGGGGAGTATAAGAAATGTATTTTGCCGCTGTTCGAAAAATTTGTCTTCAAGGGGAGATTTGTCCTTGTCCACTGAACAGAAGCGTTCATTTTGCCTTCAGCGAGGACGTGAGTGTTTTTCCTTATGTCCAAAAGGTTTGACTTTGGGGGAGATTTGTCCTTGTCCATAGAAGAAACCCGTTCATTTTGCCTTTTCCTCTGTCTGAAAGGTTTGGCTTCAGGGGAGATTTGTCCTTGTCCACCTAAGAAACAATTTTGTTTTGCCTTCCGCGTGAGTGTTTAAAATCACTTAGAGCCGGTTAGACACCAACTTATAAGTCATTTGCCACTATTCTCCTTTTGCAATAACTTATTTTTCTATTTATAAGTTAATTTTTATGTAAAAAAAAAGAAGCAAGTATTTGTACTTATTTTAAAATAAATTAATTTGACAAAATATAATGTTTATTTAGTAATTATAACTTGTAAGTTATTATGAACCGAACATATTCGTAACTTGTTTTAATTTAATTCATTAATTTGTTTTAACTTAATTTCTGATTTATAATTCAAATTAATACATTTACTTATAAGTCGCAACTTAAAATAACTTATAAGTTAATTTATATTTTAAGTTGCCGAACGGGTTAAAAGGATGAATCAGAGAAATTGGAAGAAAAATAAACAAGGATAAAATTTGAGACTCCAAAAGAACAACAAAAAAACAGTTTAAAAAATATACAATAACTTTAGTCCTGCAAAAATTGAAATTAAAGATTATCGATTATGAGAGAAAGAATCTTACGGTATATGATTGAAGACGAGGTAGACAATGAGTGCGATGTTGAGACGTTCGTTGTATGTGGGGACTATAATACTGTACTTGTTCTTCTTCTGCTGCTGCTGCTGCTTTTCTTTCATTTCTCAATCAAAAGATTCAAAACCCTAAACATAGAGGCGGAGAGAATCAATAATGGATCATGCCGCCTTCTTCTTGGATGGAGACTTCTGGACTTAAATTCTAGTTTATCACGCAAAGAAGTTCTGTGCAGGGTGCACTGGCCGGACCCGTAACCATATATCACAGCCGGCCCGAGTCGCCAACCTGGTTACATTACATTAATCAATTCAATTTGGATGCAACTTCAACCCATTCAGCTTTTGGGTTTGACACCTTGGAGTTAAGTTTAATTTCATTTAATCTTGGCTTAAATATGAACTAGTATCCTAAAGTATTGGTCATATTTCACTTCGGTGATTCACCTTTTAATTTTATCAATTAGGTAATTAAACTATCAATTTTTTTCAATTTAGTTCAATTGAATTATCACATCAAAAATTGATGATATGGCTTGAATACGTGGCAAGTCAATGTTGATGTGTTAAATAAAAAACTCATTTTATATTTGATTTAAAATATTATATAGAATTACAAGGATAAAGATGTAAAAAAACAACTAACTAACTAAAAAAGTCAAAAATATTATTAATGACTATCATTAACATCTTAATTTAATTTAAAATATTATTAATGACTATCATTAACATCTTAATTTAATTTAAAATATTATTAATGACTATCATTAACATCTTAATTTAATTTAATTAATTAATTAAAAATGTTGCTAGCCATCGCCGGTTCGTCACTTATCGAAACTCCTAGATCCTAAACCGGCATCAATCGGAAAGATCGGATCTTCGATCGGAAACCCACTTTTGAAACTCACCCATACTACCGTAGTCGATCAAAACTCCACCGTAGGCAAAGCAAACAACACACCCACTTCAAACTCCTGATCTAAAATCGACATTTCTTGGTGGAAAATCTCTTCATCTCTTCATCTCCGTTCTTGAAAGACATAAAGACTATCTTTAATCAACCCAATCGGCAAGATCGGATCCAACATCCAACCATCCAAACCACAAATCAATACGATGAAAACCTAAACCGAAAATGTAGTCCATGTAAATTGTAACAACCCCAAAATAGGTCCATTCCATTCAACCCATTCTGAGTCGCCAAATATATGGTACAGAAAACAACTACAACTTTATTACAACAATTGTCGTGCAAAATACAACAATACATATGTTGTGAGCTTGGATACAAATATATACCAATCAGAACTCCGGATACCAACTTTGGATAAGACGTCACAATGACACCTTACATAAAGGTATAGTCAAAAACTGCTTTTAGAAATTAGAACCTTTGGGAAGTGCTCAAGGAAACCTTCGTATACATGGGAGGCCATGCTTGTGGTTATGATAGATATCATTTGGCCTACGTAATTATCCTCGATTGATTGAATAGACCCCAAAAAAAACGAGAAGATTACTATCATATTCTTCCCAATGGTGAGTCTTCTCTCGACATATCATTATCTCCATTGTCTCTAATCGGGTATTATACTCCAAATAAACACCAAGATTATATAGGTAGTCTTTGGTAAATATACTTAAAGAGTGGATGAGTACAACCTCGCCTTTATGATGACACGATGTTGTATGTCATTAGACATCTTGTATGATAGTGATAAAACACCCTTCTAAGTTAAATTCACCTCACCCTCAACATCTATAGACCACCGCTCTATTCCTCGTTATCCCCACTCGACCCAAATTTACACTTTTATTACACGAAAGGAATTGTGAAGCAAAAGGGTGAAAGACAACTAACTCAATAAAGAATATCATGACTAAAACTAATTAAATTATCAATAGCCTTCATCAATAATAAATCGTAGATTTAGAACATATACGAGATGTGTCGTTTCCCCAAAATAGGTCCATTCCATCCAACCCATTCTCGAAATGCCAAATACATGGCACGTAAATAACTACAACTTTATTATTACAACAATGAAAAAGCTGAGTTTGAATACAAATATTATCTTACAATAATATCTATACCCAAATAAATCCTCATCACATTTATTGATACATTATTTTACAACAATGGTGAGGACTACTAAACAACTCTCCCTAGAACTTTCATTCCATACCCCTACCTGCATACTCGGTATATTCTATTACCTCCTCGAGAAGAAAAAATGGAACAAAAAGGAAAAGGGGTGAGCTCTTTCACTAGCCTGAAAAAGAATATTATGACTAAGATAATATACAACAAATTATCGTTAGTCTTCAACAGGGAAAAATATAATAGAATACAATAGACAACAAATTTTAAATCAATATTCGCAATGAAATAATAATTCATTAGAAGAGTTAAGTAGAGAATGCAAACTACTATCTTCTATGTATGAATTTTAAAGTTCATCGCCTATTTTATCCTGTAACATCAATCAATATATATCCGGGATCAAAAATTCATCCTCAGCACTACTGAGCCAAGGACATTCACCAATTAGTCATGTTCATTTAAACACTGTTCATCTTTGCACTACGGGCCAAAGATATTCATCGAAATCATTCATCTTTGCACTTCTCGGCCAAAGATATTCATCATAAATCATTCATCTTTGCACTACGGGCCAAAGATATTCCATAATATCATCATTTAAGATCGAGGATGATGAAAAATATTTTTAAAGAAAGCGAATCCAAAGAAACAAAATGACAAGGATTAAGGATTAAGGATTCGTACTTTGTTTTATCCACGTCCAAAATTACCTCAAAAATAATCATAGTGGTGTAAAATTCAAGAATGATCAAAACATGGATACAATCAAAGCTAGTATCCGAATAGATATTTTGACGAAAAGAAAAATTTTCATTTTTTGATGAATAGTGCCGATTCGTGAATAATTATCATTATATCGTGAATGAGGCCGTATCGTGAATAGTAACTCTCACACCAAAAGATAGAAATTTCACAAAAAACATCTTCACGCTTCGTGAATAAGACTACGTGAATAAGTAACTTCATGAATAATAACTCATGAATAAGAACTCATGAATAAGTAACCCCGACATGAAAAAGTTCCAAATTTGATAAAAAGTTCCAACCAATATTTCAAAGATAATGATATTGAAGAAATAATATCATTTGAGAAGAAAATAACATCCCTTACCTCGAAAGACACAAGATTTCTAGTTGAAACACCGATATAAAGCTATGACTTGAACTTGCAATCAGTATAGCAATACTCAAAGTATACTCAAAATACTCACAAGAATACGCGATAATATAGAGAGAGAAAACTTGATTTAAATTGTGATTTTCAATTATAACCCAAGACCTTATTTATAGGAAAATCTTAGAACACCAAAAGCAGAAAATTTAATATAATATTAATATATTTAATAAATTCTCTCGCCCATCTAGACAATCTGATCTCAGCCATCAACACATGTTAAAGATGCCCAAAAACATTTAAAAAACGTTTTTCTTATTTAAATTATTTTAAACTTCCAAAAATCAATTATTTCGGAGTTTCGAAACTTCAATAATTCACAATAAATAGTCCTTTTGCCAGAAAATTCAAATCTCGCGAGTTTTTATTGGAAATTCAATTCTCTACAACTTTACAGAAGAAAGTTTTTCCAAATTCCAAACAGAAATTGACCGAAATCCACAAATAAAGCGATTTTACAAAGCTATAATCAAATTTCAATCGATAAATGGGGTCCAATTGACATGTTTAACATGTTTTAAACATTTATTGCAACAAAAATACTCTTCCTCCTCAGTATACTCATATATCCCACATTCGTTGTAAAAATATCACCATTATTATATTATTAAAATATAATATTATATATATATAAATGAATTATTTTATCGTAAAAAGATAAAATTTCAATTTTCAACAATTGTCACATTAAAAATTTTCTCCATCTATATCCATATAAAATTAATATTTTCCTCATCATATGAATCAATAATTAATTATTCACAAATAATATTACAGAATCACAATATTGATAACCAGCGGTTCCTGGAAGAGGGGCTTTCCAATAAGAATTTCTCCTTACTTGGCGCATAATTAGGTGACCAAACCTCTCCTTAGAGCAGAACTTTCTAGACATTGCCAATAATGTTATCTAATAATATTATTCGAGATAATATGAATTATTAACTTCGATAATGAAAAAATCTTGTGTAATGACAATTATTAAAACAACAAAGAATATAAAATATCAACGCAAAGAATTATTGAATCAATAAAATAAAACACCTGAGCAGTAATTACGTAACCATTATTGAGTAGTGCCTTCTTATGTAAGAGTCAATAATTGGTGCAATACCGTAGGCTCTTCTGCAACAACGCCAGACATTCGTTTTTTTTAACCACCGGGTATTCCAACGATGTAAATCGGTACCAACTACTACGCCGTTATTTTTAAACAACTTATAGTTGTCATTTTCTTCCTCCAATCGCTTTATTATGGGGCCCACACATGGGCTTACTACCAGTCGCATTTAATATTCCCACAACGATTTAAATATTCCACGACCAAACGAATATTCCCCGACAATAATTAATATTTTATAACCACTTGCTTATTTAAAATATTTGCGCATTTTACCCATAACTAACCACATTAATCAAATCCACCCTTACTATTTCAAAATAATAAATAAAGGAAATTCCTTTTTATTTAAAAAAATTTCGGGGTCTTACAGTAGATGATAAAATTTCAACCATAGTTGCAGCGGAATGAGCAATCCATTAGAAGAGTCAAATAGACCATAAAATCTATGATCTTCTCCATGTTAAAAGTCCACCAACAATATTTTATCCCTATAACATTAATCAACAATTTCTGTCCACAATCACGTGTATAACTCATAATCGTAATTGTAGTTCTAAATTCCTTTTCTCATCCAGGACAAAGTTAATTTTCATCACCTGAAACATCAAAGATCATGGTTATACCAAATCACAATTCCTGTTCATAATCATACTGATAAATTCATCTTTGCACTATGGGCCAAAGATATTCATCAACAGTTCATCTTTGCACTACTGGCCAAAGATATTCAACAACATGTCATCTTTGCACTGCAGGCCAAAGATATTCATCAGTTGGTCATGTTCATCTAAACACCTGTTCATCTTCGCACTACTGGTCAAAGATATTCATCAGAAATCATTCATCTTTTGCACCACGTGCCAAAGATATTTAGTTATATCATCATTTAGACCGAGGATGATGAAAATATTTTAAGAAAAACGAATCCATTGAAATACAATAATAAATATTAAGGATTAGTATTTGACTTATTTCATGTCCAAAAATACCTCATAAATAATCATAGTGGAGTAAAATTCAAGAATGATCAAAACATGGATACAATCAAAAATTAGTATCCATAATAGATATTTTGAACTGAAAACGAAAAAATTTAATTTTTCGTGAATAGTGCCGTATTCGTGAATAATGCCATATCGTGAATAATTCGTAAGTATCGTGAATAAAGAATTCTACACCAAAAGATAGAAATTTCACAAAAATATCATCATGCTTACGTGAATAGTACTTTCGTGAATAGTAACTCATGAATAGTAACCCCATACATGAAAAAGTTCCAAATTTAATAAAAACTCAAACCAATATTTCGACATAATGATATTGAAGAAATAATATCATTTATGAAGAAAATAATCTCCCTTACCTCGAAAAAGAATAAGATTTTGGATTTGAATACCGGATATAGTGCTAAAAGAACTTGCACCGTATAAAGAATACTCAAGTAGTAAAATACTCACAAAACACACTCGATATTATAGAGAGAAAGAGAGAGAAATCTTTAGTTTACGTGTGATTTTCAATTCTAACCTAAGCACCCTATTTATACGAAAATGCTTAGAACACCAAAGCAGAAAATTTAATAAATTAATAATATTATTTTTTCAAATTTTATACGCCCACTAATTTGGTCCAAGACATCAGCCACCATGTGACAAAACATTAAAAACGTTTTTTTCTTAATTTAAATAATTAAAACTTCTAAAAATCAATTATTTCGGAACTACGGAACTTCAATAATTCATAATAAATAGCCCTTTTATCAGAAAAATTCGAATCACGCGTCTTTTTATAGGAAATTCAATTCTCTACAACTTTGCAGAAGAAAGTTTTTCCAAATTCCAAACAGAAATTGACCGAAATTCACATACGGACGATTTTACAAAGCTATAATCGAATTTCAACAAGAAATGGGGTCCACCAAACACACAAAACATGTGTTAATCATTAAATGCAACAAAAATACTCTTCCTCCTCATATACTCATATATCCCACATTCATTGTAAAATATCATCATTATTATATTATAATAATATAATAAAATATTATTTTATCGTAAAAGATAAAATATCGATTTTCAACAATTGTCACTTTAAAAATTTTTCCATCTATATCCACATAAAATGAATATTTTTCTCATTATATAAATCAATTATTAATTATTCACAAATAATATTACGTAATCACAATAATGACAACCAGTGCGCTCCTGGAAAGAGGGGCTTTCCAATAAGAATTTCTCCTTCTTGCCGCAATTAGGTGACCAAACCTCTCATTAGACAGAACTTTCTAGACATTGCCAATAATGTTATCTAATAATATTATTCAGATAATATGAATTATTGCTTCGATAATGGAAAATACGGTGTAGTGATAATTACTAAAACAACAGTAATATAAAATATCAACGCAGTAATTATTGAATCAATAAAATACTGAACAGTAATTACTGTAATAATTATTGAGTAGTGCCTTCTTACGTAAGAGTCAATAATTCAAAAATATCGGCAATCACGTGCGCTTTCTTTGTGCAACAACACGTATTACTTTGCTTTACCCATCGGGTATTCCAACAGTGTTAACGGTAACCACTACGCTGTTATTTATAAAAACTTTAATTTGTTGTTTTCTTCATCCGACAGTAATTCTGTTATGGGGCCCACAAATGGTTGCGCCGTCGCACGAATATTCTCCGACAGAAAGAATATTCCACAACCAAACGAATATTCCCCGACAACAATGAATATTTTTATAACCACTTGTGTATTTTGAAAAAAAATTCATATATCACCCTTAACTTTAACTTTTTATCAATTTAACCATTTACTGAATTGTAATTATAAGAAAAATTGAATACTTTTATTTCATAAAATTCGGGGTCTTACAATTATTCTGTTGGAATATCCTGTCTGTGTATTTTACACCGGACCTGGTTCCGTCTTTATTATTCCGTATTTATTATTCTGTTGAGAATAACCTGTTTGTGCGGTTTCTATCGCATGCATGGTGAATCTTTCTGTTATTTCATTATTTATTATTCTGTTGGAATAACCTGTCTATGTGGATTACCACATGCATGGTGAATGATCCTTTACATTCATTCCTTATTAAATTGTGGAAATAATCTCTCTAAGTGGATTACCGCATGGCGGTGAAAATCCATTTGTAGTTTCACATATTCTTTATTTTACTGTTGGTTATTGGTTTTACAGTTGTATGTCTTTGGCCTGTAATGCAAAGATGATCTGTTGTTTGATAGCCTTGACCCGTAGTGCGAAGATGGACAGGTGTATGACATAATCATGACCACTGATGATACTAACGAATATCCTTGGCCAGTAGTGCAGGGATGATTCGATGATGGAAATTATTTTTAAGCTGAGTCTCAGCGATTAGTTTTATAGTTGAATATCTTTGGCACGTAGTGCGAAGGTAGACAACTGATTGGTATGATCATTGTTATTACATTTGATTATCTTTAGCCTTGGGGTAAGGATATTGAGTAAACGTTCTATTAAGCCTTTGTGGCAAGGAGAAATTGTTGATTTATATGATTATAAATATGAATTGTGAACTTAATTAAAATCTTTAGTGGTTCAGGTGAAGACAGGTGATGAAAGTTCTCTTTGTCTTTGGTACAACGAAGAATTGTTGATGAGTATTACAGGAACGAAATATTAACAATGAACTTTTAATTTGGAGGAGACAGTAGACGTTATGTTCTACTTGACTCTTCTAATGGATTGTTGATTCCGCTGCAACTATGGTTGAAAAGTTTTATTATCTACCATATATTCTAAATCTCTGATTTATTCTGATAAAGGCTGTTGATAAATTAATTATCTTAGCCATGATATTTTTTACTGGGCTATTTGTGCTCACCTTTTTTGCTTCACAATTCCTTTCAGGTAATAAGAATGTAGCTGGGTCGAGTGGGGATAACAGGGAAATAGTGAGATGGTTCGAGACTATCGAAGTTTCTCAATACATTATAAAACGGCATGACATACAATATATAATTGTATTGAGGACCTAAGATGTGGGTGTCGTATTTTATACGTCACGTAATATTTTATTTTGGTGAACTATAATAGGGTGAAGTGAACCCGACTTTGGAATCATTATTTGTTGCTGTATTATATATGACATTGTAATAATTTGAGTTTGGATACTGTCTATGAGACTATATTGTATTAAAACTGTAAGACCCCAACTTATTATTAATGAAATTTAATTTTCTCTATTTATTAGTTTGAAATAGTAAGGGTTGATTTGATTAATATGGATAGTTATGGGTAAAATACGCAAATATTTCAAAATAAGCAAGTGGTTATAAAATATTCATTGTTGTCGGGGAATATTCGTTTGGTCGTGGAATATTCTTGCTGTCGGAAAATATTCGCATTTACAATAAATAGCGAGTCTTTTATAGGCCCCATAACTAAAAAACGATCGAATGAAGAAAACGACAAATATAAGTTGTTTAAAAATAATTGGCGTAGTTGTTACTGCAATTAATATCTGTTAAAATACTGGGTGGTTAAAACACGTAGTACTACCAGATTGCACCAATTATTAATTTTTACGTGAAAGGCCACTACTCAATAATGGTTATAGTAATTAATCGTCAAAGATTTTATTTTATTGATTTAATAATTCTTTGCGTTGATATTTTATATTCTCATTGTTTCAATAATTATCATTACACAAGATTTTTCAAGATCGAAGCAATAATTCATATTATCCTCGAATAATATTATTAGATAACATTATTGGCAATGTCTAGAAAGTTCTGTCTAAGGAGAGGTTTGGTCACCTAATTGCGCTACCAAGAGTAAGAAATTCTTATTGAAAGCCCCTCTTCTTGAAACCTACCTTCATTGTCAATATTGTGATTCTCGTAATATTATTTGTGAATAATTAATTATTGATTCATATGATGAGAAAAATATTGATTTTATGTGGATATAGATGGAGAAAATTTTTAATGTGACAATTGTCAAAAATTGAAATTTTATCTTTTTCTGATAAAATAATTCATTTAAATATATTATTATATTTTAATAATATAATAATGATGATATTTTTACGATGAATGTGAGATATATGAGTATATGTGGAAGAGGAGTATTTTTGTTACCAAAAATATTTAAAGCATGTATTATGTATCGTTGGACCCCATTTCTTGACTGAAATTTGATTATAGCCTGTAAAATTTTCCGTTTATGAATTTTGGTCAATTTCTGTTTAGAATTTGGAAAAACTTCCTTCTACAAAGTTGTAGATAATGGAATTTCCTATAAAAAGTCGCGAGATTCGAATTTTCTGACAAAAGGCTATTTATTATGAATTATTGAAGTTCCGAAGCTCCGAAATAATTGATTTTTGAAAGTTTAAAATATTTTTAATTACAAAAACGTGTTTTTAATTTTGTGGCCCTTATGTAACATGTGATAGAGGCTGAAATCAGTTGGAAGAAGTGTGCGTATGAGATTTTGGAAAAATATAATAGTATTTAATAAATTTTCTACTTTGGTGTTCTAAGCATTTTCCTATAAATAGGGTGCTTAGGTTATAATTGAAAATCACACCAAATCAAGTTTTCTCTCTATATTATCGAAATATATTCTTGTGAGTATTTTGAGTATATTTTGAGTATTGCTATATGGTGCAAGTTCAAGTCATAATTTATATCCTGTTTTCAAATTTAAAGACTGATCTTTCGAGGTAAGTGGATATTATTTTTTTTCAGAATGATATTATTTCTTCAATATCATTATGTTGAAATATTGATTTGAAGTTTTATCAAATTTGGAACTTTTGGTGTGAGTTACTTATTCACGATACTAAGACTATTCACGATAAAGAACAATTATTCAATTAATACTAAGACTATTCATCTAAAATGAAAATTTTCCCTTTTCGCCTAAAATATCTATTGTAGATACTAGCTTTGATTGTATTCATGTTTTGATCATTCTTGAATTTTACACCACTATGATTATTTTTGAGGTATTTTTGGACACGGATAAAACAAAGTACTTAATCCTTAATCCTTAATCCTTGTCATTTTTGTTTCATCGGATTCGCTTTTTTAAAATAATTTTTCATCATCCTCGGGTCTTAAATGATGATATTATTGAATATCTTTAATTGTGAAGTGCAAAGATGAATGATTTCGATAAATATCTTTGGCCCAGTAGTGCAAAGATGAACAGTGTTTAGATGAACACTGACTTAATCGATGAATATCTTTGGCACCAGAGTGCAAAGATGAATATTTGGTTCCGATATATATATGATTGATGTTACAGGATAAAAGATAGGCGATGAACTTTTAAATTCATACATGAAGATAGTAGTTTGCATTCTCTACTTAACTCTTCTAATGAATTATTATTTCACTATGAATATTGATTTAAAACTTGTTGTCTATTGTATTCTATTAGATTTTTCCCTGTTGAAGACTAACGATAATTTGTTGTATATTATCTTAGTCATAATATTCTTTACTGGGCTAGTTGAGCTCACCATTTTCCTTTTTGTTCCATTTTTCTTCTCAGGAGGCGAGAATATAGCGAGTACGAGTTGGGGTATGGAATGAAGGTTCTAGAGAGAGTTGTTTAATAGTTTTCACCATTTTTGTAAAATAATGTATCAATAAATGTGATGAGGATTTATTTGAGTATAGATATTGTCTAAAAGATAATATTTGTATTCAAACTCACAGTTTTACTGTTGTAATAATAAAGTTATAGTTGTTTCTGTACCATGTATTGACAACTCAGAATGGGTGATGTATACCTATTTTGGGGGCGTCACAAAAACTCACAGTTAACTGTGGTCGTATTCTTTATGACAGTTCAACAATTGTATAAATGAAGTTTGTATTTGATTTTTATAATGTAATATCTGGCGACTCAAAATGGGTCGTGTGGACCTATTTTGGGGGCGTCACACCTTTAATCTTCAAACCAACTTATTAGTAAAAACATATTATATGGATAACTTTTCTTTATTTAAATAAAATTAAAAATAAACAATAATAAATGTTTGCAAAACTTTTTGTTCATGTGGTTTTTATGAGTTTTATAAATTAAAAGTTGTATATTTAAATTGCTACTCTATCATAGTAGTTACTTATTTATTTATTTTTAATTGAAATTCGTCTTTTTAACAAAATATTTAAGGGGGAAAATGAATAATTTTTTTGCCCATTTTTTTCATACTTATTAAAAAATTCAGTAATAAACAAAAGTTTAAGTATATACTACTATGGAAATTTTCCAAAATAAATGATGGTAATCAAGTCATTTACTCCTAATAATTAAATTGCAACGACCTTCTTATTTATTTAAGGAACACTTTTGTAAAAGCATACTTACTATAGGGAGTGAGATTTGCAATTTAGTCATAATTACCATCATAATCATCAGATAATTACCATCGGCTCTCGACGTTGTTATGGACCCGAATTCGGCAGTCGGATATAAAATAATTCCCACCTCCCGCTTTCGAGTAAAGCCAAGCTTGGGGTTTTACAGAGCAAACACAAAAGCTTTTCAGGGAGGAAGAGAGAGGAGAAGAGGGGTAGGTAGGTATAGCCATGAGTAGGAGTTTGGGGATACCGGTGAAGCTTCTACACGAGGCAGCTGGTCACATAGTGACCGTCGAACTGAAGAGTGGTGAGCTCTACAGGGGAAGCATGATCGAGTGTGAAGACAACTGGAATTGTCAACTCGAAAACATCACTTACACTGCCAAGGTACTTCTTTTTCAAAACATATCAATCCACAACTTGATTTTAGCGTAGTTTTAGGGTTATTTGCGTGTTTATTCTATTCTTCTTCCGTAGTGTTTTTTTGTACCCTAGATTATTTGCACTTTTCCCCCTCAGAAAGGATAACCCCCATTCCATGCTCTAAGCTGATAGTCGAGTGGCTTTACGCCCGCCGTTTGTTCCTTGAGAAATTAAAATTAACTTATAACTCCGAGTAATTAGGCAGTGGGGTGTTTTGCTCACTCTTTTTTTCAGCTTGAAAATTAGCGTTCTTTTGTTTTGATATTTACTCAAATTTGTATTGTTTGATCTCAGACTATTCCTTTCTATCCAATTGCTGTGTGTTGATAATTCATTCAGTTTAGCATCCTTCGGCATATATTTTATAGATTTTAGGGTTTCTGTTAAAGTTCCTCCCTAGCATACTTGAGGTTTTTGTTACATAAGTTAAAGTGTCCACTCTCCAGTTTGTCTGCTGAGGAAAGTTGTCTGAATAAAAGAAGAATGATCCAAAGAAGACTGACAGCCAATGATGTCAAAAATAAAAACATATAAGAAAGAACTTAAGAGACAGGATGCAGTAATACAACTAGTTAGAGAATTCTTTCCATTTTTTCTAAGCATGGACCTGATTTTACAAAAACAAATTTTTTTTTTTATTACATGAGCATTCTTGGTAATTAAACCAGTATTTGGGGGGCCACAGGGACTATTCAAAAAGTTATTACTATTTTAACTGCTTCTATAAGCCAAAAGTCAATTGTAGTAGACCTATGGATCATGTACTATCTGGGCCAACAAGACACTAATGAAATTATGTTAGAGCTTCCTGTTCAGCCAATGTTCTTATGCTTGTATACAAATATTAGATATGATTTCATTTGCTTTGTTTGTCACCTCATAGTGCTTCAATCTGACCCTGTATGCATTCAATGTTATTTGTCCCATATTTTTGCCTCGCAATCTCTGCAATCGTTTGTTATTGCCTTATTGGTGGTTCCAGTTATATGACTAGCTTGGGGAGGCATTAGGTAACACACATTTAGCCCTATTATTTTGCAAATGCTAATCAGATATACTTATGTTTTGTTTCATGATCTGTACATTTGACTCTCATCAATTACTTCAACTCAATTACAAGTTGTGTTTGATAAACTTGAGAATTAAGATTTGAATGATTATTATGTCTTAATAAATTAGATCATCTGAATGGTTATGAGGTCTGAATTAAAAAAATTGTTTGATAATTAAAAAATAAGTTCTCTTAATGACACTATTTTACCATTTTAAAGGGTAAAATTTTATTTAATAATTTTAAATATTCAATTTAATAAAACTGAGTGCATAATATTGTTGAATATATTTATATAAAAAAAATTATCAAAAAAATTTCATTAAGAGGTACCTCTTAATTATTAAGATTTCATTTTATGTCTTACCGATTAAGAGGCATTCAGAGGTAACAAAAACAAAAACAAACAGCATCATGCCTCTTAGCGAATAAGAGGCAGTCCATTAAGAGGCAATCAGATGTAAACAAACAGCACCTTAGCCCTATTATTTTGCAAATGCTAATCAGATATACTTATGTTTTGTTTCATGATCTGTACATTTGACTCTCATCAATTACTTCAACTCAATTACAGGATGGGAAGGTGTCACAACTTGAGCATGTTTTTATCAGAGGCAGCAAAGTCAGGTAAGTATTCATTCTTTAACGTGATTATTTATTTTTAAGTGCATTAGTTTGTGACATCAGTCTGAAAGTAAGGTGAAACCTCAACAGGTTCATGGTGATCCCAGACATGCTTAAGAATGCTCCAATGTTCAAGCGTCTGGAAGCTAGAATCAAGGTATCCTTATCTCCTACATGTGGCTTATTCTTTCTGGCAAGTGTGTTTATTTTCTTCTTTCATGTCCTTTACTTTCTCTGATTTATTTGACTTCATCTATGACAGGGCAAGGGCTCTTCGATTGGAGTTAGTAGGGGCCGTGCTGTTGGTATGCGAGCTAGAGTAAGTGTTTTTTTGTTGGACTTTTACATAGCTATAGTAACTAGGTGAAACATGGGATTTAATGATAATGTGTTATTAATCATATGACATGTATAAGTAGTACTCGAGGGAAATAGGTTTTTGCCTTGAACCTACTGGATTGCAGTTCCTTTTCTTTAATTGCTATGTGGCGACGGTCTGAATATTAAATCTTTTTCTTTTGTGCAGGCCCAGGCAACTGGTCGTGGAGCTCCTCCTGGTAGGGGTGTTGTACCCCCACTACGGAGATAAAACTAAGTCGTTGAAGTGGGATGCCCTGAAGACTTGCTCTGATGATGCTTCATTGTAGCTGTTTGGCTCTTGTGATTACTTTGCGTAGGTCCTTGATTTTGTAAGTTGAGTGGGTCTCTAACAAGGAGAATAACTTTTACCGGATGTCTATCACGTCGTATCTACCTTGTTGCAATGATATAGAAAATGCACAAATTTCCCAGATTATGATATTAAGTGACCTGCCTAAGATCAACAGGGCTCAGTCTTCCTTTCAGCTTCCAATAGTGACAATATCTTCTACACGTGGGCATCTCTAGTTCTCTACTACAGTACTACTAGTTACTGCATTACTGAAGTTGTTAGTTGTAGACTTGTAGCAAAAAAATAGATAATTCGGAGTTATATTTGGGCTCTATTGAATTATGAATTTTTGACACATCTTATGATGCTACCATAGTCAGTTTGTGTTTAACTTTAGGGCATTCTAGAAATATTATGGTGGTTATTAACTTTTGAGATTGTATTGCTGAGCCAAAATCGTCAGATATGGGGCTGCAAATGAAATGAGTTGAGCAAAGACTTGTTCAAGCTTTTTGCTGCTTTGGCTCAACTTAGATGTTCGTAAACTCCTGTTTAATAACATTTAAAATATTTAAATGGTCAGAAGTTACTGTTTTGAACAAAAAAAAATCAGTAATGATATTGTAATGGACATAAAATGTAGATAAAGTCGTATTATGGAATTGGAACAACAGGTATGGCTCTTTTTTTCTTCCTTTCTTTTTGTTTTTTTTTGGGTGGGGGAGTGGGGGGGGGGGGGGACAGAAATAAAGATGGAACCATACCTGTTATTCCAATTCCAGTAATCATCTTAAGTGTCTCCTTCCAAATCTGGTGCAAGTGATCAACAAAATGACCAGGACTCAAATGCCCACACAATTCTCTTCCGTTGCCTTTCAAAACTATTTGTCCGTGTTTGGATTTGTTTAAAGCCGATGTTCTACTTAAAACAAATTATCTTTGTTATTTCCTTTTATGGATTAGCCAACCAAAATATGTTTGAACAATGTTAACTGTAGAAATATAAAGATGAGAGGATACACGGGCCTTGTTTTATCCACATGCTTTATTCTCAAAATGAGGACAGGACATGATGAGTTTTAAGGTACTGCCCGTACCGGAGAACAAGTATACTAACCACTTGTAACGCTTTCAAGTTAACGAAAATAACCATAGAGTTCCAACAAGCAAAT
This sequence comes from Panax ginseng, assembly GCA_020205605.1. Lineage (NCBI taxonomy): Eukaryota > Viridiplantae > Streptophyta > Magnoliopsida > Apiales > Araliaceae > Panax > Panax ginseng. The sequence continues at coordinate 4,159,422 of CM035140.1, read as the reverse complement.
GCAAAATGACCAAGGGTTAGTATAATCTATGCCTCTATGGTGGGAGCTGTCAAACTATGAAAAATCGGAATGTTAGGAGAGCATTGGAGCCATTAATGGGACATGATGTAAATTGAGCAGGCTTGCACATAGTTTGGTCGTTCTCGTCTACTCTCAAGTATGTCCAGCTCTTCCCATCCCCAGATCCCTGATAGGGGTCTCAGAAATACAACTGTTACTTTGTCATCAAGTATACTTCATGTTCAACTTCAGTAACTAAATAGGAAAAATATATGTTTTACACAAAAAATCCAGCTTCTTATGAAGGCCCTTGAGCCATCCTGTCTCAAAGTGTAATAGTTGCAAATGAGCTGCATCATAAAGCCAATATAACTCAAATTAAAAGTTTAAATAGGAAAAAGTTGATAAAACTTAGAAACTAGGAACAATCAACAATGTGAAAAAAGCCCAAGCATTCAATTACTCTAGCTTTACACTGATAGAAAAATAATCAAGCAGTAAACAATTAGTCATAACAAGCAACAGTAATAATCAAAATGGTTCAGCACCTCAAGTGTCATTATGTTTCTTTCTTGATAAGCCATCTCAGTCATCTGTCTAGTATTTCAAAAGTTGGTCTTTTGCTGCTCAAACTTGTGAGCAGGCAAAGTAACTTGGTGAATTACATTTTATTACTCTAAATTTCTATCAATTGGTTTCCTTTTCTAAAACATGTTAAGAATGTTTGGCTGATAGATAATGTGGTATCAACTCAGACAGCAAAGTACACCAATCAATGCAATGGAGGCAATGACCCGAGCCCAGCAAAAAAAATCACACAACCTAGTCTCCCCTGAAGCTAAACCAAGCTCTAACTGCTATCCTGAATTCTCAACAGAAATCTATACTACATGGCTATCATGCACCCTAATTTAACCCCAAAGTTTAGATATGAGTCAGTTTTCAACTTGAACCCCAACAAACTTGCATCTCAATTGCAAGGGAACTAACCAAAGTGAAAAACAATCAATCAAGTTTGCAAACTTTTTATGGTCATGCACCTACAAAATACTACTCTCTTTCCAATATACTTTTCTACATTGTAAAAGATTCGATACAAATTATGGAGCACATAGTGAGACCTCTTTTAAAAGGCATGACATCCTCAAACAATGGAATTTTTTCATAATTAGAAATCACCCAAGATTGATGTAATAGGTAAAGCTAGGGGTGTTAGCCGAGCAGAGTAGCTCGATACTCGACTTGAGATCGGTTCGAAAATATGATCCAAAGCTCGAATTTGAAGTTGATTCGAGTCGAATATGATCCATACTCGTTTTCTGTTTAATGATACACGAGTCGAATTCGAGTCATATTAGGGTTTGAGTATTTCATTTTTTCTCGAACCATACTCGATACCTGTTCGATGGATCATATTCGAATACTGGTCTGATCCATACTAATAAGCTAAATATGTGATATTTATATCAATCTTTATAATTTATAAAGTGTAGTATTAAATTGTGTAAGCTTGTACTTGAATAAATCAGTGAATTGATTGTCAATTCTTATTACATTCTTTGTAATTTCTTTACATAAATAAAAGTAAAAGACTTTTATATATAAACATTAGTTCAATAATCAATTTAGTATGTAGTGGTTCAGTATTAAGCGAAATGGTTCATATTCGAAACTCGATTTGAAGGCTCGTGAGTAACTCGTTTTGTAAACGAGTTGAGTACTTACGAGCCGAATAGGTCCGAGTAATGATCTGAGTCGAATCTGACGCAAAATTAGAAATTCCTTATTAATTCGAGTCAAATTCGAGCTCAATTTTTTCGAGTCGAGCCGAATCTGAGCACTAGAGTGTTCGCTGAGATTCGACTCGTTTTCACCCCTAGGTAAAGCAATCATCCAATTTAATTGATAATCATGTATTTAGTAAAGAACTAGGGCATTTATGGTCCTGAGTGATGAAGCTAGGTTTCACTGCCTCTACCATAGGGTGTTTGGTGCTCCGAGTAACCTGAAAATAATGAACGCGCAGAGGGGTTTCCTCTAGATCAGCCTCCGATGGTAAAGTCAGTAATAGCTTCTAGGAGGTTTTAGGATTCTGAGAAAGAGTGTGTGTAAAAAATACATACCAGAGGTCCCTCAATAATAATAATGTTGTAGGCCGTTCCCATCATTTGCAAAAGTGGTTTGTTGGCGATAAGCCCAAATATAATTGAATATATTTAGATAAGAGTCTGGACGTATTAAAATTGATCTCTCAATTATTTGTTGAGTTGTGGACATATCGGGTCCGAGCAACATGTTAGCCATCCATGCATGCAGGATTGGTAATAAATTATAACATCACAAGTCAGGCAGGATCCATACATTGGACTTGGGCAATCATAGACAGGCTCGGGCACGTCATAGGCTATCACTCCCTAACAAGCCCCCAATCCTGAAGTGTATTTATAATGCGTTTTGGAAGTAGATAATAACTGTGCCATATTCGGACCCATAAAGAGTGTCGGGTTATATGTTTTTTTTTGCTAAAATTAAAGTATATTAAAGAAAAGGAAAGGTACAAAATTAATGGGGCATACCCCATTCACTAACCATTATAGTACAGGCCAATGACAACAGTAACCAAATGCTAAATGCAAAACAATAATGCAACTTAAACCAACTTATACATAATACCCAAAGGGAGATTGTCAGGCTAAAACAATTAAAACAATGCAACTTAATCCAACAAAGTAATAGAAGAGTAGCAAGGCACACCCGCATAAGAGCAATAAAAGGAGATAGCAGCAGCAGTAAACAAGGCATAAGAGTGCAGTACAGAAGCAAGGGCAGGTCAAACCAAACAATCCAGCTCAAAAAACCCAAACACAGCAAGCCAACCACCATAGGAAGCCAACCAGGAAGCCAACCACCATAGCAAGCCAACCACCCAAACACAGCAAGCCAACCACACATCAAGCCAACCACCAAAACCACCCGCAACAAGGAAGAATTGTTACAAGGATCAACAACACAACATAGCATTGCATTGCAATGGAAAAGCAGAACAAAACAAGAACAGCCCATCATAGATATGGGATCCCCAAAACGATGTGCAGAATACAGTATTACAAAGCAAGGTGACCAAGATTAGATTTAGCTCTATGAAAACTAGCACAAGAGTGCAGCCTACATTTAATTAAAATCGGAGTATTTTGCACTAGGGTTCTAGCAGGGCAATAAGCATTATCATGAAGCCTAGCATTGTGCTCTCGCCATAAATTATAAACAACCATAGCAAAAGCAAGGTGCAGCAAATGGTGGGGAAATTTACTCCGGGTGCGAGAAATAAGAAAACTCGTGATAGCACACCAGTCTCGGTTGAAGCCCCTCCAACCACAGAATCTGAGAAACTTGGAAGGAGAAAGGACAATGAAAGAAAAGGTGATCAAAGTTTTCGGGAGAAGCATTGCAGAGCAAACAAGTAGGGTCCAGATGGATCCCGTAGCTAATAAGCCGATCTTTTGTCCGAAGCCTTCTGTGGAAGCACATCCAAAGCAAAAAAGAAAAACGAGGGGCTAAACTCTTATGCCAAACAATTTTGTACCAGTCGAGAGTCGACCCACGCTGCCTAATGGAGTTCCAGATTGTAACCGCTTTAATCCCACTAATATTGAGGGAATCCCAAACAATAGTGTCCTGGGCTGTAGGATTGCAAGGAGTAGAGTAGTCAAATGACTGCCGGAAGGCAATAAGGACCACACAATTAGGAGGCAAACTCCAAGACTCGTTATGAATAATCGAACTGACTTTTGGGGAGTGGCCAAGCCTAGAATGCAAGATAAGAGGATGACTTTTAGAATTGGCCAGAGGAGAACCAACAAGCCATGGGTCAAACCATAGACTAGTGAGAGCACCATTACCAATTTGATACTTAATGAATTGAATGATAATGGGTCTTAGCTTTAACACTTTCCTCCAAACCCAAGAGCAGTCGGGGGAACATGGGTACATCGATACACCAGAAGTACTTATCCTTTAAGAGAAAAGCTCTGGCCCAAGAGGCCCATAAGGAAGAAGAAAGAGGATCGATAACTTTCAGAAGAAAGAGGATTAGGATAGCATGATTCCAGTCCTTTAGACCTTTAACTGCCAAGCCGCCTTCAGAAACTGGAAATGAGATTTTGCTCCATGCAACCTTTGCCCCATGCTTTAGTAGAGAAGACCCATTCCATAAAAAATGAGATATACTTCGTTGTATTTCTCTAATTCTCTTAGAACTGCAGCAGGAAGACTAAAGTGGGCGGACCGATAGGTTTGGATTGTGAAAAGAACCGACTTTATCAGCTGTAATCGATCCGCATAAGATAAAAATTTATTAGTCCAAGAGTTGATTTTATTTTTGATCTTTTCCAGAAGAGATTGGCAATCAGACATCGTGAGCTTAGATGTGATTAAAGGAACACCAAGAAATTTTGCAGGGAATGTACCCCGTTGGAACCCCAAACAAGAGATGATGGCATCAGCTTGATTAGCAGGGACATTGGAAAGAAAGCATAAGCTCTTGGAAGCATTAATATGCAGACCAAAAATAGCAGAAAATTGGTCTAAGCATAGCTTGAGGATATTAGCAGACTTGCTATCTACCGTGACTAAAGAGGAGCAGATCATCCGCAAAACATAGATGAGAAATTTTAACTTGCTTAGTTCTCCGATGGTGCCTAAAGTCCGGGGACTTTGAGTTCCTAAGGATGATGATAGAGATCATTTCCATTGCAATGACAAAAAGATAAGGGGATAACGAATCTCCTTGCCTTAACCCTTTAGCGCCTTTAAAATAGCCACAAAGATCCCCATTAACCTTTACAGAAAACCAGGTGGTGGTAACACACGATTTGATCCAATACATAAATTTAGGGGGAAATTTGAGGAAGGCAAGAACTTTGAGCAGAAAGTCCCAAGACAAAGAATCAAAAGCTTTCTTTAAATCAATTTTCAGAGCACATCTAGGGGGGTCAGAAGATCGATTATAACCCCTAAATAATATCCTGGCCAACCAGGATATTATCCCCAATTCTCCTCCCAGGAACGAAAGCAACTTGAGAAGGGGAAATAATGTTAGGAAGAACCCTTTTTAACCTTCTCACAATGATTTTGGATATGCATTTATAAGTAGTGTTGCAACAAGATATAGGGCGGTAATCATTCATGGTTGAGGGGTTATGGACTTTAGGAATCGAAGCAATAGCATTTATATGTTTATACCAAGCCCCCAATGCATGCATGTGCTATTAATTTGCATGCATGGTTCCTCACATTTTTGTTTTCTTTTATGGAATTTGCATACTAAGAAAGAAAGTGCTCCAAATCCATGCACGTTGAGACAGAGACACCACTACCTGCAATTTTGTATCCATGCATCTCTCTAGTAGCTGCCAACAAATATACATGTACAAGATACCCTTAATCTGTTAGGAGCTCATTTGGTTTTTATAAAAGGAATTCATATGTTTGCAAAGGAGGATATCATGACCATGTGAGCTTGGGCATGCAAGAGACTATGCTCATGCATGGTTCGGGCTACCCTGCACCATATGTTAAGTTCGGCATCGTGATGGGCATGGACTGGATTCGACCACCACAGTGTTGCCTGATGTGGATTTGGGTTCGGGATTAGAGTTCACCATTATGGAACTTGGGCACTTTCTCGTATGTTGAGTTCGTGCAGCATACATGAAATAACTAAGAATGGGAGGATATGTTAAAATGAATTCTTTGACCATTGAGAAGAAAAGTTTAATAAAAGCCAATAAAGCCAATAGTAGATAGCAGTTAGCGGTTGACTTGCAACTAGTCGATAAGTGATTGTAAAGCGAAGGTTGTCAAACTATGGTTTGTTCCAGTTATACTAGTACTATAGTAGAGCTAGTTCTTCCCTGCGACCTGTTCCTCTCTGCAACCCAAGTGGAGAAATTTAGATTTCAAGGCTCATGCTCGGGGTCACGTAGTAGATAACAATAAATAGGTCGGGCTAGGCAATTCCCCCCACTCCCGAACCCTTACATGTAATATTCAGGGACCATATACGGGTTCAAGATGCTGAGTTTTTTTTTGTATGCTAAAAAAGAAATTGTTTCACAATCACCTCATCTTTTCTTTTGTACATAAAGGTTCATACGTACCAAATGAAAGTCACCCATGGGGTCCGGATTTGTTGAATTGTAGAAATGCCGCCAGGCGACCTAGGTCCACCTAGGTCGGGAGCCAGACGGTCAAGAGTTAGGCGCCTAGGTTGGGAACCTATGTCGGATGTTGGTCGGGCGCTCATTGTCAGGCTCCTAGGTCGGACCCCGAGGTTGAGCACCTATGTCGGGCATCGAGGTCAGGAGCCTATGTCGGACATAAGTCGGGCACTCATGTGAACCACCCAGGTCAGACCCCTAGGTCAAGCGCCTAGGTTGGACCACCGAGGTTGGGTGCCTATGTGGGGAACATCTATCGAGCGAACATCAGATGTGGGATCGGGCACATAGGTCGAACTACTCAGGTCGAGCGCCTATGTGGTGAGACCTAATTTTAAGGTCGGTATTGAGAAGACTGGTCAGACATTGGCATTGGCGCCTTACTATTGAACACGACTGCGCGGAGAATTTGTGCTTGTTTCTACTTTACGTTCGATACGTGAAGTTTATACATGTGTCGTTGCTTACTCGACTTTAATTTGCATGGAGTTTCTCTTCTATTTCTATCCTGATTTCAGGATTTTTATAAAAGAACTTGGGCTATAATTTGCATGGAGTTTTTGGTTTGCTTGTACTCGAGGTCTAAGATTTTGCAAAAAGTGAGTTTAGCCTTCCCGAATAACACGTTACTATTGAACATACCTATGCAAGGAATTTGTTTACTTGTTTTTCATATGTGGAGTTTATACAAGTGTCATTCCCTACTCCGACTTTAATTTGCACGGAGGTTTCCCTTTGTTTGTACCACGAGGTCTGGGTTTTTACAAAGGGTGGGTTTCTGTTTATGATAGAAGTGTTCTTACTCACAAGGTGTTTGTACTTTTGTGCTTAAGCTAATGATTTGAACAAATGGAGAGTCTTGGTATAAAATATTACACTTTTATTGATAATTCGGGAATTACGAAAGTATTACCAATGGTATTTTCTAACTCAAATTTCCTTAATCTACTGTTGATGATCATTCCTTAATTGAGATGTATGTAATTGTTATATGTTCTCCTAGGATTTATGCTTGTAGGGAGTCATTTCTCTAGTATGGGACATTTCCTAATCTTAAGCAATTTTTTTTTTGTCAATCACCAATTCAATATCCTTTGTCTCACCTTTGGGTTCCCCTAGGGGTTCTGTAAAGCTTTCCTCAAACTTCTCCATCTTGATATTTTCAATCACCGTGCATATTTCTTTTCCCTTGCCCTTCTCCAGCTCGGGCTCTACATGCTTCAATTCATCAACATATAATTACCTAGATATTTTCTGGCACCCACATACCACCCCTATCCCGAATTCCGTCGGGAACTTCGTCTTCAAGTGTGGGATTGAAGTGACTGCCTACAATGCTGTCAAGGTGGTTCTTTCAAAGATCACATCGTAAGCCGAGGGAACCTTTACCACATAGAACTTCGTCTTGTAGGGGCTTACCCGACCACTACCATCAACGCTATACTTCCTGCAATATCGACTCCTTACATGGCTCCATCTACATCTATTCTACTTAAAGTATGGTGATACAAGATATTCACCAAGCTCCCGTTATCCACCAGTATTTTGCTTACTTAGTCTGTTATCGAGGCATACTTATGGTGTACTAGCCGAACTCGGGTGGGCCTAAGGGCCTATATTCATTGACATACTAAAGTGGGGGCTTAGTGCATACCCATGCCCGAGATGGGAACATTCCACAGGAAGGACGTGACACAATCTTATTTATCTATACTCCCAAACCATATTGAAAATACGCCTTGGGAGTGGGGGCTTAACAGTGATAACCCGGTTCACTAAATCACTATGTATCCCGACTGTTGACATGCCTGAGTCCAAACTTGGGGTGCCCTATTATATGCCCGACCTCATTGGCTCTCAAGTTCAATGTATACTAACCATGCATAGGCATGCACGAGGTCATCATGTAATAAGTGTGGCGCCACGCATGGATGCATGGAGGCTGCCCACCTTAGGGTGGCGCATGCAAAAGCTATCTTAGCATAATGCCCGACTCCCGTGCTGAATGCATAAGACATTCTAGAATTCAAAAAATAATTGGGAGATCAGTTTGGGTACTTTTGGACTTTCATCCAAATAAACTATTCAGAATCATATTTGGATTTATCATGAATATAACCGTATCCGAGAACAACGTAGACACGTGACCTTAACATTTGACTATTTATAACGAGAGACCTCTAGTATGTATTTTACACTCTTTCTCTCTCTCAGAATCCTAAAACCTCCTAAAAGTTATTACTGACTTTACCGGAGGCGGATCCCCCTCTACGCATTAGTCGGAGCATCAAACGTCCGGTGGTAGAGGCAGCGAAAAGTAGCTTCATCACTGAGTAATGGCATTCAACAAGTTATCCTCCAAACAATAACTAAAGAGACTTATAACTGGTGATCTTGTCCAACCACGAACTAATCTTTTGATCCACAATGAGAGGCCCGACAAAGGATGTTCCCTGACGCATAACAATTTTATTCCCTCTGGTTCTAAAGAATTCATAGTGAAAGAGATCTAACATTATTTTGATCCATCATATGTCATACCTGGTAAGTCCTTGATGCCAAAACCTTAGGATCAGTATATCTTGAAACAGGACTGCTGGCAGTTACAGTAATTCTATGAAACATGTAAATTTGGAATTGATCAGATTGCAAAAGGCAGTATTGGAGTATCAAGAGAGCGAAATGGTGGTATGAAGGCTTTACCGTAGATAGAGCAGGATTTACCCACTGATGGTCCCCATATGATGTGCCCGCATAGTATACAAACTCAATCGCTATCCCCGTCACATATGTACTGGAGCTCCCTAAAACTAGATCGTCTATGATGAAGCCTTACAATGTAAAATGTAACTAAAGTCATTTGTTAAAAGATGATCAGAGATAAATTACATGATGGACAGCTTACATTAAAAAGCTATCCATATTAAAGTCAACAACAATATAAAATAGAGAAGTAAAGAGTGTAACAGGCAGAACTAGCAATACAACACTACTATCATGAAGACAACATCCACTTCTAATAGTTGCATCAGGAATCAGTTACTTTTGTCACAAGGGAGGGGTGAGTGCTACACAAATTTTCATTCGAATTGTTGCGTAGCATCACATAACAACAAAGTAAAATTATGCAGTCTGGGTTCAGTCAAAATTTGTCATTATATGACGAAACAAAGTCCAGATTTGGTATTTAGAGAATTCAAATAACTCAACCTAAAATGTTCAAATCACATAAGAACAGATTTATAATTTTATATATAAAAATCATACATGCATATGTATAACCTATTAGGTTCATAACTGTACTAGTGTAATTTAATTTGTAAACATAGGATGGGTAATACTATTCCTGGGCCTTGGTTCAAGGGTTTTGGTGTGGAGGAGGATACACCATATCCCTTTGCATGTCAATTTTTTTTTCTCCCAAGACTTTAGGGCATAACATGTAGAAACTTCTAGCCCACAATGTCACAATGAAATAAATCACTAGTGTATTTATCAAACTGCAGAGAGTTGGGACTCCACCACAAAAAAAGGTGTACATACATGTGAACCAGGGGAAGTAATAAGAGAGGTAATGCCGTATTGGTGAAACAGCCATGGTAGAGGTGAATGGCAATGGCAGTCTACAAGACCTTTTCAATCTATAATACATCAACATCAAATAAAAAAAATTCAAGAAGTCCAACTGGTTCCACTTATTCTCTACGTCGCTAGGCAGGAAGGACTGGATCCATCTGCTATTGAGGGTTGGTTAAACTAAAACTTTGGTTCAAATGTATAAGTATAACTTATATCTGAGGCTAACTGTGCAATCTACACTTCATTTTCGGCTTATAAGATTTTATTTTGCCCGTGTGAGGCACCTGGGGCCACTACCCTTCTGGTGTTCTCTGGGTAACCCCTAGCACCAAAGTGCTAATGTCGGGTTTTGAACCATGATAGGGACCTAACAAAAGGCAAATATCAAGAAGCTCACTACAACTTGAGCTACTCCTCTTAGAACTTGGCTTTGCATATCATGTACAGTTTACTAAATGATCTTCTGTTAAACAGATAGAATAAGCAAGATACTAGATAGGAAATTAATATCACAATGAGAATATACTATAGATCTTTACTATCCACTTAATCTAAAGTGGAATACTTACTATAGATCTTTTTCTGCGCTAGCTAACCCAAGTTCTAAGAAACTCATAGCCTCTTTCACCTGTTGCATTATCCCAGGAAAATTTTGCACGGAAATAGAACAAAATCACTGATACATGGAATGAAACTTCTGTACAAAAATGTGTCTGCTAAGAAGAAGGGTCTGGCTTACCAGACAACCAAACGTAGGAATCTGCATGCTAAGCTTACTCCAATCGAGCTACAATTCCATCCCGCCCCCTGCTTTATCAACCACCCTGCTTTATCAACCACTGTCTTGCCATTGACCTCAATTTTCAATCTACGATTCCTATGGCTAACAATCATCACAGTATAGTGTGGACTATTGTCCCTTCTGTAATGCACACAACCAACATGCTCACAAAACACAACCGTGACATCGTTGTGAGCAAAAGTTTCAAAAGCCACACAACCCCTTCCGACTTCCCTAAATCTCAAATCATCATGCCAGGCACCCTCACAAATGTATTTCCAAGATTATCGCTACTAGACTTAAGCCTATGCTTCCTTCTTTGATCTCTAATGCTCAATCTGCGTTTGTCCCAGGCAGGAGGATTGGGGACAATATTCTCATTGCCCGAGAACTCTTCAGATGATATAACAGAAAGACGAGACCCTACTCGTTGTGCTTTCAAAATTGATTTGCGCAAGGCTTTTGACACTGTGTCTTGGGATTTCCTCTTTAAGGCTCTTAACTTTTTCAAAATTCCTCCTCTATTTATTAATTGGATTCGAGCCTGTATTTCTACTGCTATGTTCTCAGTGAAGCTCAATGGCAGCTTATATAGGTATTTTAACAACGGTCGAGGGTTTCGACAAGGGGACCCTCTCTTTTTTACCTTTTTGTTATGACCATGGAAGTCTTGTCTAGAATCATTCTCCAAGGCTCAACTCACTCAGATTTCTCTCATCATTGGAGAGCTAAGGCTAATAATACAAGGGTGATTTGAAGTCTGTTCAAATTATGTAAGCATGCATTCTTGAATTCTCTCTATACATTGGGCTGCATCCTAATCCTAATAAGAGCCACTGTTATCTTGCTAATGTTCCGGATGCTGAAAAAGTTGTTATCCTTGATTGTGTGGGAGATCCTTTGGGTGCTATTCTAGTTAAATTTGTGGGTGTTCCTCTTATTTCTTCAAGGTTGTCCTTCCACGATTGCATCCAAGAATTATTGCTCGAGTTACCTCGTGGACCAACTGCACTCTTTCCTACTCTGGCAGATTTCAACTTATTAAAGTTGTGTTATTCTCTATTCAACCTTATTAGGCAGCTCACTTTATCCTTCCGAAGGGAGTTTTGACTATGCTCCAACAGATTTTATGCAGATTTCTATGGAAAGGGGCTTCTCTTGCAAAGTTTGGAGCGAAAGTGGCATGAGATAATATTACTCACCCTACCTCTGAGGGATGATTGGAATAAGGGCCTGTTTGATACGGTCTGAATGGCCCTGAATCTGAACGATTCAGCCATTCAGACTGTTTGTTTACAATTTTTAAAATCTGAATTGGGCTGAATGCGTCTGAGCGATTCTTTTGAAAATATTCACCTGAATGGACTGAATAATCCTATTTTACCCAAATAACCTCGCTGCTCTATCTCTAGCGCCACTCTTGTCCATCTCCATCGACGTCTCCATCCGCATCTCTTCACTCCATCTGCAGTAACTTCGCCATCTCAGGTTAGTAATCTGAAGCATTTATAATGTTTTTTTAGATCTCTCAATTAATTTGAGTATCATTCAATTCAATCCCATAGTTTTGCTAGGTTTGTTTTTTCAAAATCTACACTTTTTCTCATGTAGAACATGAAAGGAAAATTACCAGAACTTTTCAAAACCGAAAGTACCTAGTTAATGTGCCAAGTGAGAACCACTTCCAGTACCTTAAATCATGTTTCACCTTAACTACGACACTTCAGAGAGATTAATTCATGAAAGAACTTTTCTACCATTGAGAAAAGAGCATTACCTTGTGTTCCCAATTTGTCAAGGATGATGGTATAGATGAGCAGGGTATAATAACCTTCGGCTTCCCCCATCTTGCCCTAAGGTCCTGCACTGCACCTAATATTTCAAGGGGAGTCATAAAAGTGAAAATCTATTACACACAATAAGAGGTCAGAGTTGGTTGCAAAATAGCATTATGATGTGGGTAAAATGGAAACATTAGTCAGGGTGGCTTTAATGTGTGTGGAGGAAAATAAGGATTTGAGACCAACTATGAGCTATGTTTTGGAGATGCTTTTACACCCTCAAAATGATAATTTAGTGGAAAAAGTTTAGTACTAGATTGTGTGTGTGAATTCCTGTTAAAACCAATGTTACATGCCACATTAATTCTATCTTCCAATGTGTTTCTCATATTTTGTATGCCACTTCCTTGTGTTTTTCATTAAGGTATTTGATAATGAATGTGTTTCGTGAATTGGACTCGTGTATTGTTTTCTCACCCCCTCTGTTTAATAACTTGGACAGCCCAAAATCCCCAAAAAGTACATTTGTTTATAGTAGATTTGTTTATTGTTAGGATTAGAATCTAAATTCATCCTTTTATTTGTGTTAGGCATGGAACAATCTGGTGAAACTCAAAATCAAAGAAAATCAAGAGTGAGTTGGAGAAATGAAAATGTAATGAAAATTTTTCTTGACGCATGTATTGACGAGGTTACGGAAAATGGTAGGCTAGGCGGTAGTCTTAAGCCGTATTCATGGTCAAAAGTGGGAGAAATACTGAAGAGCAACCACAACTTTATTGTAGATCATAAGCAAATGAAAAATCGTTATGAATGAGGGAAAATATACTGCATGGTGTTAACTAAAAAGAAAGACCGGAAATCATTATGATCCCACAACTAACACGTTCAACTTCACGGATGAGGAATGGGAGTTAGAGTCAAAGGTTAGTAACTACTTTTTTAAGTTAACTATAAAAGTTTGTTAAATTATTAAACGTGTGAATAACATATTGGGTATGATTTTTGGATACAGGCAAATAAGCATGTTGACTCCTTGAGGACTTCACCTTTAAGTTTTTCTGAGCTTTGCACTCAACTCTTGACGGAGCTGCTGCTACGGGGATTGATGGTTGGGGACCTAGCTCTAAAAGGGATAGGACCATTGAACCAAATTATAAGGATTTGGAAATTCTTAGTATCGAGGATATCTCTTTTAGTACTCAACCTCAAGAGTCCTCAAACCCACCTCTGAATTCATCAACTCCGGGTACCCAATCACATGCTTCCACTCCCAACTTTGAAGAACAAAAGCCAACGAAAAAAGCGAAGAATTCAACAAAAAAATCTAATAACTCCGAAATAGAGGAAGAGATGTGCAAAACCTTAAAGCTCATTGTGAATAACAATAGTGGACCTTCCTTGAAGGAGTGCAAAGATAAATTAAATCGTCTTGGGTGGGGATCACAAAATCCATTGCACAAAATGACACTTGGGATATTTTGTGAGAGTGCAAGTTATAGGGAACAATGGATGCTCTTAGAAGACGATGAGAATGAAAATTGGGTTGAAATGGTTTCACGCAAGTTAGGATTTCTAGTCTAGTTAAATATTTACTATTTGATGATTTTAGTTAAAACTTTAATATTTTGTATGGATCGATGACCAAAACTTATTATTTTGGGTGCAAAGGGTTAATTTTGGATCGATGGCCATAACTTTTGTATGAACTTGTTTACTTTTGGTATATATTTATTTAGTAAATTATTATATGTGCTTATTGTTTTGATGGATCATGATTTGTTGAACTTGACATATGGTCATTATGTGAGTTTCATTATATCACAAACATATTTTTCTTAATATTTTTGCTATCACTGTTTTTTGGGAATAGGTCAAGCATGACTATTGAAGATCATCTTTTATGCTTAATTATTATGTATTGTTACTTGAAACGAATTCATTCAACAAACATACCAAGAATTAGAGATAACACTTCAATCTTGAGTGGACATGCTTATATACATTGAGTTATTACATGGATCAAGACGCAATGTCAAGAATTGATGCGACTTTCACGTGTTGCGTATATGTGCATTTATGCAATCATTTTAGGCAAAAACAATGGGTACAAGATAGTAAGTACGTAATTATCGAGGAAAAGATTTCTATGTTCTTTGATTATAATAGTCATAATCGAACGATTTAGAGTAGTGAAACGAAGATTTCAACACTCTACACAAACAGCTTCATAAATTTTTTTCACAAGGTCTTTGAATGGAATGATAGAATTTGCAAAGGAAATCATAGTGCCCACATCTTTTGATCCAAATCCAAATGTTCCGGGACCCATAAAGACTCATGGAAATTTTTTTCTAGATGTAATTTTAAATTTGATAAATATAATTGGCACAAATATATATTTGCAAATATGTGGATAACATAAATATAATCGCTTCAATGTAGGAGGCGGTTGGTGCATTTAGATGGCACACTTATGTACATGCAGCTTATTCCTCGCCAATCAACAAGCTTCATATAGAGGGGATGAGGAAGGGTGAATGCTATCAAAATGTATTAGAATTTGTGACTTCAATATGATATTCACATTTGTTTGGGTGGATGGGAAGGAATAGATACATGATTCAAGAGTATTAATGAAGTTGTCTTGATCCTAGTTCCGAACTTTCCATTTCCCCTCAAAGTATGTATTACAATTTTTTATTTGATTATCATATTTGATTATTTATTTTAATAACTTGGGTTAAATTTTGTTTTTATAATTGTAGATTTTATTTGATTATTTGATTATTTCCATTTCTCCATATTGCAACACAAGGTACTGGTTAGCAGATTTTCGACGTTGACGTGCCTTAAATAGAAAAGAAAAGTTTAACCATGCTCATGCCCAACTCAGAAATATTATTGAGCGTGCCTATGGTGTATTAAAAGCAAGATTCCCAATATTGAAGCAGATGGCGCCTTATCCTTTTTCAGTGCAAAGAGATGTAGTTATTGCTTGCTTTGTTGTTCACAATTTTATAAGAAAAGAGAATATTGAGGATGAGTTATTTTCTTAGTATGATCAAGCTACCACAATTGATGGAGATGATGAACAATATGAAGAAAATACGAAGGAGAGCAAATCTTGATCTGATGGGGCCCTCAAGGCGTCTGATATATGAACAATCTACGTGACCAAATTGCTCATGAACTATAAAATGACTCACTGAAATTAATATAATTTTATTATTATGTTGACATATTTGTTTAACTCGTTACATTTCTTATTTTCTATGAAACTTGTTAAAATTGTTTGAATTATTCAATACTTTGTTTGATAATTTATTTGAATTATTTATTTTTATTTGTTGTACAATGAATATTGTATTTAATTTTTTTAAATACGTCCAGACAAAATTATATACTTGTTCAGCATAGTTTAGAAGGGTAAGATAGTAAAATACTGTTATTAAGATATTTCAGACATATCAATTATCAAACAACTTTTTTCATTCAGATTCAGATTCATTCAGTTTTTATCAAACATCCCCTAAGTCTCTTATCCTCTTTCACTTATGGCAGGTTATTCAACCCTAACCCTCTAGATTTTGGGCTACTTTGATCCATTCCAATATGCTCAAAGACCAAAATGTTTGGGTGATTAAAATTTCAAATGATTGCTCATGGATATGGAGAAAAATTCTAAATTTAAGAATTCTTGCACAACAACATATTTTCTACAAGATTGGAAATGGGCAAGCACAAGCCTATGGTTTGATCCATGGTATAATGGTGTTCCTATAGCTTCTTCTCCCACGACCCCTATTGTTCGTATTTCTAGGTTGGGTCCCTAGGCCAAAGTTAAAGATATTATCTCGAAGGATGGCTGGCAACTACCTCAATTCAATCAAGCTTCAATTTTGGCAAGCTTTTGATTTCAACAGATCTTTCAATATCTGTGAGGATTCAATTCAATGGGCTAGTCAAAACTTCTTTGATCTGGCACTCGATCAGATCTAAAAGAACTCTTGTCCCGTGGCACAAGTTGATATGGCATAAATTGCAGGTCCCCAAGTTCTCCTTTATTATGTGGATGGCAACTTTATAAAAACTTCATACCCTTTATCGCATTGCAAAATATTCTTATATTGTGGATCCTAGATGTTATCTTTGCACTCTTTACAATGACAATCATGCTCATCTTTTCTTTGAATGTGAGTATTCCCGCTCCATCCTTTTGTCTTTCTCAATTATGGAAGCTGAGCTAATGTGCAAGTTGGTATGCTTTACTTATTTAGGCTATTAGTAATTCAGCATAGGGAGTTCACAAGCTTATTTTGAAATTACTTATTGCAACGACAGCTTCAGTTATTGCAACAGTTTACTCCAGTTCGGTTGAGCGCAATTTCAGGCTTCACTTCAACCAAGACTACCATTCGAGATCCTCTCTTCTATTATTCAGTCAAATGTAGATTAGTTTCTTTTGTTAAATTTCAAAAAGCTAAGTTTGTTCATAATTCTCGTTTTGTTTGGGATGTATAGTCTGCTCTTGATTTCTAGTTGGCGTCTCATATGAGTTGCATATGAGGCTCTCACTATTTTGATCTGGGATATGCCCTTTGCTATTGTAAATATTTTCTTTTTAATAGTCTTGAATTTAGCACAAAAAAAGGACTTTTTCTGCTTCTTCTCAATCATTTTTTCCTTATAGACAACCAAACTTGCTTGACTCACTTAACAGTTATACTGAAAGACCAACCGTATTTAGAAAGAACATGTCAATACACTAAGAGTTGCACTAAACAACTTGCTCAATGAACAGACTGAATCTCACACGCAGACAAATAGATTCGAATCAAATTAATCAAAGAAAAATGGTGCCAGCTTCACAAAACATGGGAAAACAAAAAAAGGAGAGGGGGGGGGGGGGGGGGTCCTCCACCACATTGCTATCGGTGCAACAAATTGCTATGGATGTCCTCAATTGAGCTTTAAAAATCAGGAGCAAGGACAGATAGAGGAGTTGATGGACATAAAAAATGGAAAATAGAAAACCCAAAAATATCAGATTTTGAAAGTAAATGTTAAAAACCCAACTCAGATTCTAACCACATCATTAAAAGAAAATCATGGTGGGGGTCACTTTACCATGCCATTGAACCTTGAAACCATCTCTTTCATCAAAACCGAACTAGAGAACCTGAGCAGATGTTTCTTTCTTTAACCATTTGTGTGAATATTGCAGTAGATCAATAAAACTAGAGGGGGATGGGCAAAATTTAGTATAAGGACTTGATTTAGTAAATAAGTTGGATTGGGATCAGAGGATCACCTTCAGAACGTTGGCTATCGACACGTATCATGGCTCACCTCACATCTTTTGGTTTGCCTAGTCACATATTTTTTCTGAAGTTCTAATGGAATCTGCAAGAAGAGAAGGGGGAAAAAGAAGAGGATATTTTCTTTCCCGGAGATTGGAATTATATTTTCACATTGTTTTATGTATAAATATCAAAAATGACAATTACAATAAAATAAAATTTACAAAAGGACACATTTAGACATACTTAATTTGACAAGTTTTTCCCATTCTTGATATTTATCAAAAAAAAAGTTATGGTTATGACATTATTAGAAATAATTTGGTTTATGGTACTCCATGTTAATTTCTAGAGAGTAATGATTTAGATATTCAATTTTTTTGTCTATTAGATAATATCTCAGTTTTTATTTATCTCATTTTTATGATTTTCATATGAATGCTTTCTCAAATGAAATAAAGCCTTTATTGTTTATTTGAAACAAATATTAAAAAAAAAACCCACCAAATTTAACATCAAGTTTGTAAGTAGAAGTTAACCATAAAAAATTATTGACTTATCAAATTATCAAATCGAAGTCATTATCATGTAGATGCTAGAAAAGTCAGTCATAAGGTATAATAAGTGATTTCTAGCTCATTTATATTTTTACAAGTCATTTTGATAGGTATACAAAGATCTCTCACATAAATAATAAGTAGCTTGTAAACTATTTTTTTAATTTAAAAAAGCTATAAATATAATAACTCTTTTATATTAATTGTGAGATTTGATAACATATAATCTGATTATGCTAAACAAAATTCTTGTAATACTGATATTATTTGCCAATGATAAATTATAAAAATAAAATATACATATTATCAAAAGCCTGAGGAGGGAAACTTTATAATGTTTAAACAATAACATCCTAGCATATCCAGAAAAGAACATTTACTGGAAACAAGAGACGCAGGATATCTATAGTAATTAGTAAACAACTTCAGCAAAGTTTTGTGGTATGGAAGTTCCAACCACCACCACCATCCCCGGGGCAACTTCTGTTGCTCAATTTCAGCCCCACCCAACCCAAGTCAAAGTTAGTTGCTCCTTCCTTCTCCATTGCTTAGAATCCACCCTCTAACAGATAATGAGCAGGTTCTGATCTCGCAGCATAGCCATATTTGGATGTGCTGTACTTTCGGTGCACGCCTGTGAGCTTCCCAGTGGCTGCATTCTGATGAAAAGTAACCATCATCTTCGAGCATTCCCTGTAAACAGTCAAAATAAACAAAACTAGTTAGTCAACTAATCTTATCAACTGTCACTTGTATTTAGTTGGTTCTCAAGGCTGAAAACCACTTACAGCAGTTCATATTCATGGTAATTGGTATGCTTCTCACTTGTCTTGCTCCACTGCTTTGCCCTGCCAAGAGTACACTGAGCAGTAAAAACAGCAGCAGCTGCTAGCAGAGAGGGTGGAAACTTGAGCATCTCGTACTCCACCAGGCAAAGCTCGGTTATAAAGAAGGCCAGAAGCTCCAGCTGGTCCATCAAACCATGTTCATGAGGATTTCCTAATTGCCTTGCTGTGCTATGCTAGGTATAAAAATCTACAAATCTACAAGCACTGAATTACCAAACAAACCTTGTTGTCACATTGAGCAGCTTTGAGAAACCTCCTCAAAAACACATATGGAGTGGGAATTGATAGGTTAAACTGCAGTGTGTTGACCATTAATTTTTCCTGTAGGCGACGGGAATTCAGATATTATAGGCCAATTATACTTGGATTATAACAGAAAAACTATAGCACTAAGAGAACATTTATTGTAAAACTTACCATATCAAGCACCTCATTTCTGGTATAAGCCTTGTCAGATATCAAGATGAAATCATCCACAACAGGAACAGATACTTCTTCATATTTGCAAGCGAGAAGCATGGCTGTGACCCCAACAAGCTGAAGTTTCTTTCTCACTATAGGGTGCACAGCAATGAATCTATCTATC
Source organism: Panax ginseng (assembly GCA_020205605.1). Lineage (NCBI taxonomy): Eukaryota > Viridiplantae > Streptophyta > Magnoliopsida > Apiales > Araliaceae > Panax > Panax ginseng. The sequence goes on along the minus strand of CM035140.1, from coordinate 4,139,769 downwards.
AGATTGACTGTCAGATACAAGGTCTCTTCCATCAATTCGAACTTGTAATGAACCTGTTCAATTCTTTAAAGAGTTAATGATGCTGCATATTACATTTTGTAATACCATTATAGATTTTATACTGACCTCAATCAGCCAGTCAATGAGAATCCCTCTCATCCTTTCATTGATATCAGATTGACGGATCATGTAGTTTGGTGGGACACAGCTAGAACTCTGCATTAAAGGGTTTAAAAAATAATAACTAAAAAGATCAACAACAGTGAGGACATCATTGGCTAGAACCCAGTACGAAAGTTACATACTACTAAAAACTTCCACTCAAACAAGCCACAAATCAGTGAATTTGGCCTAAAGTTAGAAAATTTTCAGATATGTAATATCATACACAGAATCAAGTGACAATAACTATCTAAATGGGCAGTGTCTTGTCCTGCTTATGCCCAAAATTCTCAGGCGTTCCAAGAGAGAGACCCTATTGGTAAAAGACATGGCTCATAATATTTTATTCTTCAACATATTGAGTCAGTAAAATTTCTAATTTTTTAAGGCAATTAGTGATACAATGTTGAAAAGATAATCTTTTACATTGAGACAACAAATCTTGAAATTTAGTAAATTCTTCATAAATCTATTAGGTTTCAAAAATATCAGGCGAAGTAAAGTTCAGTCACCTCTATTCTCTTGTAGTGAGCATAAAGATCATCAATGTACTCGACTACAGCAAGTGGGTTTGTCTTATCACCACTATCTATGTCCAAAATTGGCTCCTCATCTACATCTTCCATCTCAACCTCATCATCCTACATAAAATCATCATATTATTTCTTAAGCTCATTGCCAATAAAATTCTATATCAGAAATGCTAAAAATAAATAAAAAATGAGAAAGATCAGCATACCATCCGGTCTATTTCCTCCATCATTGCCTCTGTGTGTTGCACAAACATCGGCACAGGGAAGTCATCATTGGTCGTGTAATCATCCACATCAATTATGGAACAGTCTTTTACTCCACTTACTTTTGGGAATGATGGGGCTGGTTGCTTTGTTTCCTATTTAATATAATTGCTGATATTTAACCTTGTAAAAAAATAGTTCGATATTTTAGGTAAATAAAGAAGTTCAATGGTTACAAGGAAGCTATACCTGCACCATTGGTTGCTGCTGCTTGCTAGACATTTGTGCAGCCAGCTTCCTAAAAAAAGTACAGAGAAAAAGAAAGAAAACATATATACAACATTAATGCCAACAGGGTTAATCCAAATTCATACATATTTGAAAACAAACACTTTATAACCAACAATAAGAAGCATCAGCTACAGACCTAGTCATTGGTCGATGAACCGGAATCGGCTGGTTCTTATATGGAATTACCTGTTTCCTGAATAGCAATAACAATAAAAATGACCCCAAAAGATCAGAAAGGGTACCTCCAAAATAAAAGATATTATTTTAGGTAAATTATAAAAGAAAAGGGTCTCAGAAATTACTCTGACAAGCCACCTCTCTTGCTAACTGCGTATGGGTATGGTGCAGCTTCGACTATATTCCGGTTAATAGAACTCAGTGCCCTCCTATTTTGCCCAATTCCCGCTGTGAACTTCCCACTTCCGGCCCTTAGACCCCCTATGGTGTTTACAAGCAATACCCATTATAGATTAGATTAGGGTTTAGCGGTCACATTCATATACATACACAAACAACCAAATACAATGTCTACGCTGATACTTTCTAATAGAGAACAAGCAAATTCATTCTACCTTGAGCATTTGCGGGCCTGATCGCACCGAGACAGTTTTCATCTGATCCAGCCATTTTCACTATCTGCAATTAACAGCTAAAGAGAATGGGAAGGAAGTTCATTTACAAACTGATCAAAGAAATCAAAACCCATAGACAAGAACATTAATCCATTAATTTAAAAATCGAAAGCGTTCATATAATGCAATGAAATTGACGGATAAAGATTTAAGAGAGACGAACAAAACCCAATATTTTTCTTTTTAACATAAACAAAACCCAGATCATAAAATTGAAAAAATGAGCAATAAAAAATCAAGATTACCTCAAATCTCGGTGTCAATTTCAACGAAACGAGTCAAAGTTGCAGATAAGAAAATACCCTTTTTGTAATCCGTAAAAGAGAGACTAAACAGAAAACTCCATCAATCGAGTGATTAATTTGAAATTTGTCTCTCTATCTATCTATCTGAACACGCTCTCTCACTTGGGTCTTTAGGTTTTGTGTCAATTCCAAGAAAAAAAAAATTGTATATGAACTGGATAAACGAAATTGAGTCGTAAACAGCGGATATATGTCCGCACTTGCCCTCTTCACTTTTAAAAACAACGGCTAGTAAATTGTAGCCGCCCGATCCTAAGATCAAAAGCCAAAAGTCGCGTGCCTTCTTAACGGTTGTCTTACCACGTGCTTTCAAATTTTTATTTTGTATTTTCACATTATTTTCTCAATCTTCTTAAAGTTGAGATCTATTAAAAGGTAACGCTCTCAGTAATATTTTTTTTAAGGGGATATTATTTTGGCATGATAATTCTTTATCACATCACTTTCTTCTCACATAAAAAAAAATTATATAAAAATAACAAAAAACACATATAGAAAAATTATTTTTATATTTTAAACTTCTCAGTTCTGACTCATAAACTTAATAATAATATCCGTATATACTTATAAATTTCAATTCAATATAAAAAAACTATGAAATGTGTTTAATAGTTAACAATAAGCAAATTACTCATTTTTGAATAATTACAGAGTAGCATTTCTATCTCCAATCGATTTTTATATTTTTCAGGAGGGAGTATTTATTTATTTATTTTTAAAAATAAAATCTTACAATAAATTAACCTAGTAATTTTATCATCCATCCTTATTAATGGTGTTTTAGTTTTGACTTTTTCTTTCTTCACCAAAAAAGAGCCCTAACTTACCTTCATAAGTGAAAGAATTTTAAATCTTTACTAGATTGTGATAAATAATCCAAGTAATATAATTTTAATTATAAAGGTAATGAAATAACAAAATTACTATTTAATAAAATTAATAAATGTTTGTCTATGTTTTTGTCACAATGAAGTTGACTATAGTTGCACAAGTATATATCAAATTCCGAGTTCGAAATAAATTTCAAAATAAAGTTTTAAATTATTGGTTCAATAATATTTTCTTGAATAATCTTAACTCACCACATGCTTCACCCAAAAAATTACGACTGAAAGTATTGTTGTTAGTAACTTAATTCCTTATATATAGATAATTTTTTCTCATATATTTTGATGTGGGACTGATGTGCTACAAGCTCTCCCACTTAAATTTATGACATTCCTGTCAGAACCGATCGCGCACACGGCCCATAGATTTTTGCCTCTCTAGTCATTGTGGGATAATACCGATCGACTTTGTGCCCTCACCTTCGAACCTCCCTTTCTTCATTGTGGGATAATAACACCAGCCTTCGTGTCCCCACCTCCGGCAACCCGATTAGGTGACCCGACCCGACCTTTCGAAAGTCGACTCTGATACCATATGAAACAACCCAAGTCAAATCTCAAGTTCAAATCAAATCCATCCAAAATAAGACCTTAAACCACTGACCCAATAATATTTTATTGGGTCATATTAGCCCACAACAGATTCACCCAAAAGGTCATGACTGAATGTATTATTATTAATAACTTAATTTCTTATATACAGATAAATTTTTATCATATCTTTCGATGTAAGACTAGAATGTTACATATATGATATATCTTACAAATATAGAATAATAAGTAGCATAAGTTGTTGTAATATTTTGACTAAAAAAGACAATTTGGTTTATTCTCATAGTTGTTTGTTGAAGCTCCATTCTCATATAAATGTTACTCGCTCTATTCTTAAAATATTGTTGTTTAATGTTAATGCACATACATTAAGGAATATAATTATTACCTAGCGAAAATACTAAACTACCCTTATTAGTTGTCTCAACCAATTATTCCCTTCTCAATGTTTCTTATTCAATTCAACCAATTACTTCTTATTCAACCAATTACTACTTGTATTATAGCATTGAATTCAATAAGAATCATTGGGAAGGGAAGAAAGCTTTAAATAGGAGAAATCTTTAAATAAGTGTAAAGTAGGAAAAAAATAACTAATGTGTATTGATAAACTCAAAACGACAATCTTTTTGGAACAAAAATTACTTCCTAAAACGACAATCTTTTAAGAACGGAGGGAGTATATTAGAAGACACCTTGTAATAAGAGTTTTATTATATATAACCATAAATTTGTGTTTATAGTACTAAGGACTTATGTGTATACATGAAATAAGCATAAATTAAAAACAACATCTCCCTAATTTATTATATTTTATCACTTAAAGTTTCAGCTAGTTGTAATTCAATTTCGTCATATATTTGTTGAAATATAAATCATTTTCCTTATAGTAATAAAAAGTGAAAAAAATAGAGATATTTTAAGTGGGTAAATATAATTTGGTAATTAATTAGACTAAATGGTTTTTTTATAGATCTTTTTAAAAAAATTTCAATCGTACAAAAAATAAACATGAAGATTTATATCTTTTCGTATGATATGAAAATATGAAGTCATAAACATTTGATATCAAGAAAAAAAGAAGAGAACATGTATCATATTAAAAATAGTGAATTGTTATTTTTATAAGTAATAATTGATATTTTTTATTTGTTTTTACATATGAACGGGACTCATTTATTATTTATGTAAGAATAATTTTATAAAATTATCACTTTTATTTGTGAAAATATTAATTTTTTAAAAATATACTTCAAGACTATCAATTTGATGATTTTTCTTCGATTAAAAAAAAAAGGCAACAGCAATCATCATCGGTTGAGTTTTCTTTGAAGCTTCGTTAATTCTTAATACTAAAAAGACTTATATATTAACAAACAAAAATATATGATAAGTAATGACAAATTTGCATTGAAATAAATAAATTATTATTATTATTATTATTAGTACTATTATTATAATTATAATTATAATAATAATAATAATTATTATTATTATTATTATAATAATTATTATTATTATTATTATTATTATTATCATTATTATACTTTGATTTGAAATTTGAAATTTTTAGGGTTGAATTTGATTTGGTCGTGAATTTTTATATTATAATAATAATAATTATTATTATTATTGTTATAATAATAATTATTATTATAATTATTGTAATTATTATTATTATAATAATTATTACTACTATTATCATTATTATTATTGTTATAAATAGTATTATTATTATTATTATATTTTTATTATTATTATAATAGTAGTAATTATTATTATTATTATTATTTTCATTTCTATTATTATTATTATTATTATTATTATCATTATTGTTATTTGATTTGGTGGAAATTTTTAGTGTGAGATGAAATGTGAGCTTTTAGATTAAGTTGGAAGAATTGAGATGAAATCTGAACCATTCTTATGTTTTGTCAAATGAAAGATTCAAAAGGGGTTCTGTTTTATAATAATAGTAATAATATAATAAAATGAAGGATAATAATAATAATTGTTTAGTCTTTAGGTAATAATTTTTACTATAATAATAATAATAATAATAATAATAATAATAATAATAATAATAATTGTTGTTGTTGTTATTATTATTATTATTATTATTATTATTATCATCATTATTGTTATTATTATTGTTATTGATTTGGGCATGAATTTTTAGTGTGAGATGAAATGTGAGCCTTTAGATTAAGTTGAAAAAATTGAGATGAAATGTGAATCGTTCTTGTGCTTTGTCAAATGAAAGATTATTATATAAATACCTTACATACCACTTTAACGATTTAACCCATGACGGTTCGGTAAAATCATTACTATAAAGTAGAATCGTCAGACATTAAATTTTTAACGACGACAACGTATACTATGGATCAGAACATATAGCGATAAATCGAGCGATCATACCACCTAAAATCGTTAAATGGGTTATGCAAGGTATGTTGAACTCTTGATCCTTTATATATATATATATATATATATATATATATATATATAATACCATATATCCGATATATTTTGTAATTGTAAAATAAAATAAAATAACCAACTTTTGAAAAGGAATTCTATATTTAGCCGCGAAAAAGCGACTCTTCTTCTTCAATTGTGCAAACCCGTAAACTTCGCTTCGATACTCCTCTAAAACAGGGGAAGGAAGAAATTAATCAGTTAAAGTTCTGGCAAATTAGGGTTAGGATAATCTGTCTCAATTAAATTATCGTTGTGATTATATTAGATTAGGTTAATTGATATAGAAATTAATTAATTAATTTGCTTAATCGCTCCAGAAAAGCTTGAATTTCTGGGGAGGATTGTTAGTATCAGGCTCTTCAGATGGTGACGGCTTACGAATGCGAATTAGGAGACTGCAAGTTTTGGGCGGATAAAAAGATAATTATGGATCAACAAGAAGAACAAAGAGACGAATCATCTGAAGTGATCGATGAGCTGATTGGGGTAATTGAATATGTCAAGGCAATTGGGGAATTTCGAGTGACGCAGAGAAAAGAGGGGCATGGCCTGGTGAGGCGATTGAAGCTTTTGATGCCATTGTTGGAGGAGATTAAGGACCTTAATACTACTCCCATTCCCGAGGATTGTTTGGCCTGTTTACGTAAATTGAAGAAGGCTTTTCATTCCGCCAAGAAATTGTTGAAAGCTTGTTATGCTGGAAGCAAGATTTACCTGGTTAGGATTTTTATTTTTCTGATTAATTTGTTTTTGTTTTATTTATTTATTTATGTATGTCTGTGATTAATTAATTAGGCATTTGAGAATGAGGCAGTGATGGTTAGATTTCGGTCTGTTTATGAAAAAATAAGTCAAGCATTGGATGGTATGCCTCATGATGAGCTTGGAATATCGGAAGAAGTGAAAGAACAGGTCAGTTCTCACCCTCTCCTATATTTATTGGTGAATTTTGCTGATAACATGTAAACATATTTTCATTCTTCACATGTGGATAAATTCGAGATATACTATATTTTTGCAGCATCATTATCTTATAGTTTCTCATTTTGAAAAAGATAATGATTTGTGGTGATGAACATTTTATTACATTAGCCTGTATTTGGTATTGACTTGATCATTCAGCATGTAAATTCTTATGTTCTTTGTTGAAATCTGAATATGTACGTGGTTATGCAAACATATAGAAAGGGACAGTTTGAAAGATTATAATAAATGCTTTCAAACAGTTTTATGCAAAGCAGATTTGAAATAAAGGGGATAATAATCTTGCCGGTGAAAATACATAACAATTTCTCCAAATTCTAAGGGAAGTTTTGCAATTCGTTCTAGGTTGAGCTAATGTGCATGCAAATGAGAAGGGCGAAGACGCGGACTGATAGCCAGGATATGGAACTTGCCATGGATATGATGTTGGTGTTGTCCTCAGAGAATGACCGGAATGCAGACAGTGTCAGTATAGAAAGGTTGGCAAACAAGCTGGGCCTACGTACTGTTGAGGACCTTAACACTGAAACAGCAGCTGTAAGAAAATTTGTTAAAGAAAAGCGTCGACATAATGCCGAGGCAACTCAGCAAGTCTTGGATATCCTGAGAAAATTTAAACGATTTGCTGGAATTGAAGTTGATGAGGCAAATGTTCATGATGATCCTGTTGTGCCTAAAGCTCTTGACAAATGTCAATCTTTGGCAATCCCTAACGAATTCCTGTGTCCGATCACTCTAGAAATTATGACAGATCCTGTTATTGTTTCGACTGGACAGGTATCAGATGCTCTTAATAGTTAATAGTAATTCACCTCTTCAATGATTTTATTACAGTACGTTAGCAAGTAACATGTATTTTCAGTGAGAAAAATAAAAACTATACTCTTAGAACACAAACGTCTGTTTCGCCATATGATTGATTTCTATGCAGAATTTTGGTAGCCCCTTCCCTTTTCCACTCTTACTTGAGTGTCAATGTAGATTAGAAAAATTCTCTGTTACTTGATGTAAACTAAATTTTGAGTTTTCACCTTTTTTTATTTTAGACGTACGAAAGAGAAAGCATACAGCAGTGGTTGGATTCTGATCACCGAACGTGTCCAAAATCGGGGCAATTTTTAACTCACACTTCACTAGCACCAAATTTTGCATTGAAGAACTTAATTCTGCAGTGGTGTGAGAAGAACAATTTTGAACTTCCCAAAACAGAGGCACCACCAACACCACTGCCTTCAAGCCCTGAGAAGTCCTCCGTTACACAAGACGAGAAAATGTTGTCCTTGGTTGCTAATCTATCCTCGAGTCAGTTAGAGGTACAGAGAAAGGCAGTGACAAAGATTCGCAGGCTCTCGAGAGAGAGTCCAGAGAGCAGAGTTTTGATTGCCAACAATGGAGGAATCCCACCATTAGTGCAGCTTCTATCCTATCCCGACTCTAAAATCCAAGAGCATGCTGTGACAGCTCTCTTGAACTTGTCAATTGATGAGTCAAACAAGATACTCATATCTAGAGAAGGGCCAATTCCACCAATAATTGAAATCTTGCATAATGGAACTATTGGAGCCAAAGAGAACTCTGCAGCAACATTATTTAGCTTATCAATGCTCGATGAGAATAAAGCAACGATAGGGGCGTTAAATGGGATCCCACCGTTGGTAGAATTGTTAAGAAGCGGGACAATTAGAGGTAAAAAAGACGCTGTCACTGCACTCTTCAACCTCGCCCTCGGCCATGCAAATAAGTTGAGGGCTATTGAAGCTGGTATAGTGGCGCCTCTACTCCAGATACTCAAGGACAACCACTTGGATATGGTTGACGAGACACTTTCCATATTGTTACTTCTTTCATCGCATCCAGACGGGAGGCAAGAAATCGGACAGCTTACATTTATTCAAATTCTTGTTGATTTCATTAAAGAAGGGACCCCCAAGAATAGGGAATGCGCAGCAGCAGTTCTTCTTGAGTTGGGTACACACAATTCAAATCTCCTGCTGGCTGCACTGCAGTATGGTGTTTATGAGCATCTAGCTGAAGTTGCTAACAGTGGGACGGACAGGGCTCGAAGGAAAGCAAACTCCCTTTTACAGCTAATACGTGATTCTGAGCAGATTTGATGTTAATAGAGAAAGGTAAAATAAATAAAGGTCAATAAGTGTGCCTTTCTGCAATTATACTCTGTAATATGTATGTTCACTGGGATTCCGAGATGTGTGTTTATTGGTTGTAGTTCACCATTTAGTTCCGGTTCATTTATGTGAATACAAACCAAGCTATTTTATTTGAGATATCTTGCAATTTTTTTATTGAAGTATATTTCAATTGAATGTGTAGCTCACTTTGAAGAAAGAAAAAAAACTCAAGAACCTTGGGGCATTTGCTTTATAAAACTGAGATTTCAATAGACAGATGTATATACATTCGATCATCTTATTGTTTATTTTATTTTAACATTTTATGAGGATCAAAACATGTGTATTACATTCTATCAAAGAGGAAAATGCAGAAACAAATAAAAAAAGCAAAGCGTCCCCTCCCTGCTTTCCATACGCAAGTCCTTAAAAAAGATTTGTTGCTAAATCCCAAGCAGCATTTAGGGGATTCCTCAAAATGGGACCGCAGTTGCAGAACCCAAAATTTATTTAATTGTGTATATATTTGGTCCTTGATTTGCACCAATCTATCCTTTAATATGGCAACATACTTTCGTTGTTTCCTTATCTGGGTTTCTTCTCAAATGGAGTATCATACAGCCTTTTTTCATATTGTCAAACACAAACATTTTATATAGATATTAAGAGTGAGTCCGATACTAATTACATGAGTACAAAAACATGGCTTGTTGAGACGACTTGAGATGCATTAAAAAATGAGTTGTTAATATACAATCAAACATAGTCTTTCGCCCAAACAGCCATGACATTCATATTTTCCTCGTCTTACTAAAGAATTTAATCATGAGGATTAATATGAATACACCTTAATAAAGGTAAAGGACATGTGAATTTTAGAATTTGTGGAGTACGAACTACACAATTTTCTATGCAGAAGGTAATTAAATTAAATATTAAATAATTACTTAACGAAAACAAACCTACACAACTATACATTATAGTATCTATATGCTCATTTTGTCCTTCAAATTTTATTAGCTTAGAAGTTGAGAATTTTAAATGAGATAATCCATATTGTATATATACGATCAATTTACGAAAAAGTAAATCGTCAAATTATATGTCAAAATATTATTCTACCCTCAATGTAGAATTCCTTTTAAGTTTGCAAAAATATACTCTTTTTGTTCTAAAATTAAAAATATATTTTGACTTTTTAAAGTCAATGCATAAAATCTTAAAATTCAAAATTGATATAAATTATTTAGTTTTAGTACAAACAAATATAACAATCGTAAACTAACTACTACAAAGTACTACTAATTATTATTTTTATTATTTTTAAAATTTGAACAAAATTATATCAATTTTAAGTTTTAATATTTCACAAATTGACACAAAAAAATCAAACTGTATCTTTAATTTTGGAACGTAAATAGTATAATATTAAAGAAAGTCCTTTTACGATTAATATACAATGATTTAGTAAAAAATTGACTTTCTCAATTATTTTCTTGCCTTTGTAGCAGACTAGTAGTATATGAAAACTAAAATGAAAAATGACTTAAATCCAAAAAAATAATATTACGAGTCCTAATAGAAAACAAAATAAAACGCGACGTGTCATTTGTTGATTTGCCGGTGACGAGTTCTCCGACCTATATACAGTCTCTCCCACTCTCACTAGTCACTTCTCCTCCTCCTCCTCCTCCTCCGACTTTTTTCTGTCAGAGGCTCAGAGCAGAGGGCTTTCACTTTTCTCTAAAATCACCGTCCGTCGTCAAAATAATGGGTGACGCCGAAGGTAATTGAGGTATTAAAACGGACTCCGGCGTTGGCCACGTAGTTACAATCAACATCCGATCTTCAAACGGTTCGAAGTTCGCGGTGCGGGCCGGAGTCGAATCAACAGTTGGGGCATTCAAAACCCTAGTCGCTCAGAATTGCGATATACCAGCTAAGCAACAGCGTTTGATTTACAAGGGTCGTATCCTCAAGGACAATCAAACCCTAGAGAGTTATGGTAATGACGATTCTATTCTTTCATTCAATATATGGTTTTAATTCATTGTTGATTTCTTTCAAATTACATTTATAACTGTCCAATTGTGAAATTTGGATTTGGTTTGGTTAGTTTGTTTATTTCTGGACAAATTATAAGGTTGCATTTGTTTTTAAACACGTTACTGTCTTCCATGTGGTTAGTCGTTTGTGGTATCTTTCAATGTTACATGCATGGCGGCATAATTTGCTTTGACTCAAGTGGGTAATTGCAGAAGAGTTGTGAAAACAATTAGATTGAAATAACTACTGCCTGGCCGACATACAAAGTAGAAAAGGTTAAGTTTACACAAGTGTCTTGTGAATTGGGAGTTTGGTGTAACATGTCATACCAATTGATGGGTTGAATTAATTTTATAGAGTAGATACTAAAATTTATCAAATATAATACTAGAAATAATAACAATAATGATGAGAGTGTACTGGTTTACCCTCATAATATTTGGCTACTGAGGATGTAAAAGTTCCTCTAAGAGCAAGTATTGTATCATGGCATTATATAATTTTCTCAGAAATTATAGTTCACTGTCCATGACATATTTTTCTTTGGGCACATCATTTCCACTCTCACCCTCTCTCAAATTTTTTTATTATATATTTTAAACCTCATTTTTGTATTATTCTCCTGTTATGAAGGATTGCAGGAAGAACATGCGGTTCACCTGGTTCGTGGCTTTGCCAACAGCACAAGTGTTGGCACTCCTGCTCCTGTAGGTCCAGACAGCACCCCAACATTGGAAGGGGAGTTAGTTCTAATGAAAATCAGGAATTTGGAGGTGGTCTTGTAGCTTCTCTGTTTACTGGTCTTGATGGTAGCAGACTAGGTGGAACTGAAGCATCTGGTATGTTTGGTACTGGTCTTCCAGGTTTTGAACAAGTGGAGCAACAAATTTCTCGCAAGCCCAACATGATAAACGAATTGATGAACATGCCTGCTATGCAAAATCTAGTCAGTGACTGGTATAATGCACTATAGTATGATGAACAATCCTCGGATGCGTGAAGTCCTTGATCGAAATCCTGAACTTGCCACATTCTTAATGACCCAAACACTCTTCGTCAAGCAATGGAAACTGCAAGGAACCCTGAACTCATGAGCGAGATGATGCGAAACACTGACAGGGCCATGAGTAACATCGAATCTTTGCCCGAGGGATTCAACATGCTAAGGCTTATGTATGAAAATGTGCAAGAGCCACTTCAAAATATTGCTAGTATGACCGGGAACAATGGAACTGGTTCAGGATCAAACCCATTTGCAGCTCTTGTGGGAAACCAAATTCGGGGACAGGTTGAAGATCAATCAACTTCCCCTTCAACCATGGGTTCAGATGCTAATAGTGGATCTTCTGTCCCAAATTTTAAACCACTGCCCAACCCATGGAGCAGTACTGCTGGTAAGCATTTTTTTAATTACTTCTGCTTTGGAGATAATTTGGTCTTCAGATGTGAATGTATAGGCGAGAATATCTTTAAATTTTTATAATTATTATGATAAGTTATATTTAACTATTGTCACTGTAAACCCTGCTAATCTGTCCTCCAGTAAAACATTAATAGTAGTAGTATTAGAAATTGAGGTGTATATTATTACTAGGCTATTGTTCAGACTTCAGAGTGAGGTGTGAGGGTTTCCATTTGATGGAGTCTTGTGATAGATGAAAACTACCATCTATTGTTTTATTACATCTTAATCCATGCTAATGTTACTTGGTCTATGTGTATGCTTTTTCATTCATGATTCCTTCACTGCTGTATGATTCCCAGAGCCTTGTATTCTATTGAAAATTTAAGGTTATAATTAATCACATTAGGTTCAAGATGAATGAACAGAATAGGTATGCTCGAGTCTTTCAATTATGGGAGAGGATACTTTTTTTTGTTCTATGCATGTATTTCAAAACTTGTAGAAGTCCCCATGTGGTCATTTAGTTGATCTACAAAACTATATAGGTAAGTATTATAGTAGCTATGCAAGTATGTGATTACCTCAGGCTACTTTCTTCAGGCCAATGACGACTGGACTCCAAAACAGATGCAATTGAGACATGTAAGCATGCAAGTGTCACATTAAATGTGACTCCACATGTTACAATATGAGAAAAAAGTAATAAATGATACTTGGAGATTTATTAAGATGGACAGGATGCTCTGTTTTCTGCTCCACACACATGGAAAGAAGACTGCAGTTTGCTTGCCTTATATTTAAAAAGCTTGATACTCTTTTAATTTTTTGGTTATCTTTTGGATATAGTATTTGGATTATTTGAGTTGAAATACAGCATGAGTGAGTGCCCCATGATTTTGTAATTTTGGCTTCTATTAGCGCGTTCACTCCACCTTGAACACATATGGGTTCAGATTGCCCCTCGCTGAAATCATCTGTGACATTAATGTTTTGAGGACTCTGTTGTTACTTCGAAGCACTCTCCATATATATCACAGTCAGTTGGAAAGTGTTCTAAGAAATACTAAATTTGAATATAGCAAATCGTAGTCGGACAAACAATATTACAAGAATCAATCGTGCCTGTGGTGTGTGCCTGGTATTGGTGACTTTGGCGCGCATGGTCTCTCAGGGATTGACTCAAGGTCTGGTGGCCTGATAGATCCTTCTACGATGATTCAGCTATTACAAAATCCAGCTGTATCACAGATGATGAACCAGGTCTTGCCATATTGTTTTACGCTGGCAACATGTCCAAGAGTTCTAAGTTTGAATTTATTAAAAATTTCTCTTAATTTTAAAATTGTTTTAATTGTCACCAGTTGGTTGATATGGATCCACAACTGCGCGGTATGGTTGATTTCAATCCTGAAGTGCAAGAAGCAATGCAAAACCCAGAATCATTACTGAGTGAGTTGGCTTCACCAGAGAGGTTGCAGGTACAATTGTTGTAAGCAGTATTGTCACTAACATTTCTCTCTCTCAACTACGTATGGAATATTGTGTTGTCAAGCAGCTTTGTTGTTGAAATATTTTTTTGAATCTTCCTTCAATTGTGTTTCATCTTTTTCAATACTAGTTTATTGATTCATCAGCAACGTAAAATATATTGGATTTGCAAGAGTGAATTTTGTATGAATCAAGTTACCTTTTCCTTTTCTGTATTTGAGGTTTAAATGTTTGCTTGTATTGGGCAATTGAAAATTTTCCTCTGCTTCTGCTTCTTCTTTTTTAAGCAATGGCTTCACTTTCATTTATGTTTGGTTCACAGTCACTGCAGTCACCTCTGTAAGTCTTGGCATTCTACTGCCGATTCCCAGTATACTTTAATTTGATGCAAAAGAATATATCAGGCATTTAGTCTTGTGATCATGTCACCTGTTGATTATTGATAATTATTACTGTATTAAATTCTTGACTGGCTGCTCTTGATCTTAATTGTCTTTACATGTTTTTGTCTGCAGCGGAACTGGTCAGACTGGGAGGGGAGCAGGTATGTTTTGACAACTCTTTGTTCTATCTCCGTAATGGGTTTCTCAGATGATGGTTATAGTTCTGAGGCATCTATCTGTATTGAGGAATTCCTTTTTTCTGTCCATCTTTGATAATCTCCATACCAGTTTATTTTTAATATACTTCAGCTTGTTGTAAGTGGTTTTAGGATCGTTCAAATGAATTTACCTTTTTTTTTTTGAATAAACAAAATAGTTTTGAAGTACATTCTAGTTAACATAAGATTGATAAGCTAATTATTTTCCTTGCAACGTATATTTTTATTAGTTGGATTCTTGCAATGTGTAAGGCCCTGTTAATATGGGTTTAGGGTGGTTGATGAAAACTCTTTTCTCATTTGGATCTGACGGGCTAATTTTTTATCCTTTTATTTTAGCTTCTCCCAGTACCCAGTTTTTATGATCTGCAGTCTGCATACTTGACAATTTACTAGAGATTTGGACGAGAATTTATAGGTATTTTTCTTACAATTCTTTGTAGTGCCACCTGAAGAAGTTTATGCAAATCAACTTTCCCAGCTCCAAGAAATGGGTTTGATCGACACCAGAGAGAACATTCAAGCACTGCTAGCCATATCTGGTAATGTCCAGGCTGCGGTGGAACGACTTGGTTAATAGATATTTTTTACCTTTACACGGAGTTTATGGTCTACTTGGTTCTAATTGACTTGTAAAGTTACTCAATTTAGAACAGTTCCTCTTTGGAAGGAAAATTGACCTTGTAAATTTTATCCTCAATTTGCGCTGGAGAGGGGACCACGTCGGTAGTACTAAGGTACTAGGGTTAAGGTTTCACTCAGAGCAAGTATTTGGATTGAAAGGATTTGGTGTTTGTTTAAGGGATGCTAGAGCTAGATTTAAATGTGCTAGTCTTAACTGGGAGAGTCTATCTTGAACTTTATTTTCTGAAACAGCACTTTCATATTTTAAAAATAAATAAATATCGTATTATAATTAGTTTAAATTGACCTTATTTTGACTTAAATATTTTATTGAATGACCCCCTTATTGGTTGAAAGTTTGTTTATAGGTGTTCCACAAACTAACATAGATGGCATATTACGTCGCAAAGAACTTAAGTTGTGTTTGGTTGCGATTCTAGAATAGAATAAATTATTTCACTCTTCATTTTATTTCTTATTAAAATCTATTTTAGAGTGGGTTGATTTCAACGCTCCCATCAATTCAAACTCTTAATGTTATGAAATTCTATGAGCATTTTACATTAGAACGTCAAAACATATTTATACATTTTATATTAAAAATTTATCTTTGTATATGACTGCCCGCCAATTTTTTTATGTACTTAATTCTATAGTCATACATATATATATATATATATATTAATCCTGTGTGTGCAAATAAAAAATTACAAGTTAATTAGTGAAAAGATAATTTAGGAGAGAGAACAAAAGTAGGAGATAAAAAAATGATAATATTTTTTAAAATCAAATATATATATATGATTTATACAAATTTCTAAATGATGTTTAAAAAGCGAGATAAAAAAAGCGATTTTATTATTCACAAAAACACGCTCTATAAATTAGGGTTTCAGAGTCAACTCAGCGTTTTTTGAGCCAGAACTCTGAAATTAGCGTGTTTTTAAAAATGTCTCAATAATAATAGCCTTTTTGGCTCCTTCCTCGATCCGTTTCTATTTTAATATATTTTATAGATCCTCCAATAAGATATATATATATATATATATATATATATATATGACCCGGAGGAATGATTTCAGATTTGACAAATGACATCACTAAATAGCAGTTATGTTTAATTAGTAAAGTATTAGTAGTGATTAACAAACTTTTATTATTCACTATTAATCAAATGAACTCTATAAATTAAATAATTACTTCTTTCACTCTCCTTTGGAGGCAAAGCTTCATCGTTTGAAAACCCTCCTCTCTCTCTCTGCATCACGCGCCGTCTCTACTTTCTCTCTCCTCGGATCCGTTGCCTCCTTGCAGCAATAGACAAGGGGTAAATCTCTATCTGTAATCTATATTATCAGTCTCCGCTACCTCAAACTCAAAACCCAACCCCCGCTCTCTCTCTCTCTCTCTGTGTATTTGTATATATGCATGTATAATCGCGCTATATCTGCTTGTTTCCTGGGGTTTTCAACTGTAGGATTATTATTTATAACTGCACATGAATTTTTGCTCCATAAATCGATTTCCATTTCATTCTTATATTGAAGTGGGGGTTAATTTTTGGGAGTTTGAATGAGCACTTAAAACGGCTTTCTAAAAGAAATGTTTAATTACAGGTGATTAATTATGGTCATTTTGTAGTGAATGCATGTGTTAATTATCTGCTAGAATAATCTATAACTATTAGTTTTGATCATTTCTATTTTTGTTTGCTGCTGGAAAATAAACATGACTTTAGGGAACCTTTTTTTTTTTGTTGCTAAATAAGAATTTAAATAAATTCTTATTTAGCAAAAAAAAATATTCCCTATGCTTTTTGTGTGTTTGTTGTTATTAGACCCATTAATACTCCCTCCGTCCCATAAAAAGAGTCCCATTCGATTTTCCTAGTCAAGTTATGAAATTATAAAATTCATGATATGAACTTATTTGATTTTGATTATGTTCTTAAAAGCTCAAGACTTTACTCAAAATCAGCTGTAACTAGATTATTGAATTGGTAGTGGTTGGTCAGCAGCATTAAAGAAAAGTTTTTTGACTGTATTACCTCGTCTCTTTTGGCCTACATTCTTCCACATTCTTAGTTATTGTTGTCATTTACTGATAGACTTTTTTGACTTGTTTCATATTTGCTTATTATTTAGGTTCTTTCAAGTATTAATTTGTTTTCTCGTTTGGTTTAGTAAATCTCTTGCTTGTTTGTTTTAATGTAGTGACATGCCTCTTCTGTGCAGTCGTGGATATTTTTTGTTACCCAAGTTGGCTCTTATTTAAGAGATGATTAATTCTGAACTCAAGAACAATAGGCTGGACACCAGCAGGACTGGCATGCATACTTACCATAAGCAGCCACCAATTACAACAAAGAAGGTGGTGCTGACAGATGTTCAAAATGACGATAGGGGTTTGATACGTAACCATCAAGAAAGTTCGCTGTGTGTGGAGGGAAGACTCATTTCAGATACAGTTAAGGTTTGTGGAACTAAGAGGCTCACACCCGAGTCCCCTTCAAGCTACCCTTTTCCTCCACCCTTGAGCAACATTGTTGCAAAAGATCATCTCATGTATGCCCGAAAAAAATTTGACTTCGAACCAGAGAGAGGAAGAATTCAGAACAGCACAAAAAGATATTTTAGTAGTTCTGAAATGAGGAATTTTTGCAATATGCAGCAAGAAATACCCCGTAAACATACTAAGATGAGGGAGAGTAATATACATTGTGTTCCTGTAGCTACACCAAATCAGATGGCTCCAAAGATGATGTTTTCTTATGCCGCCCCGTCATTACCCATTTCTCTTGGTAAGCCTGCTAATGGGGTTCGAGCTGCAGAACGTGATTGCCTTAAGGCTTCTTCGGAGGTTCCCCATTTTACTAATTCTAAGCGGGCTGATGGTCAACAATGGGAAGAATGATTCATTGACCTGCAGAAATACTTGAAGACATGTGATGAGTCTAATAACAGAGATCTCATTCAGAGTATGTTCTTGCTTTCAAGTAGCGCAGCTATTTAGTTAGATATGTCCCATACATCAGTTGTTTTGACAATTTGGATGCTGCTCTTTTTCTTTATTTTATGATGATCTTATTAGGGCTTCGACAATTTTCCCCGACCGAACTTAGCATATATGCTTTTGAATTGGAGAAAAAAGCAATTCAATTAACAATAGAGGAAGGTACGTGAATTCAGTTTTTCTCCTTCGTATGGTGTGTTTTTACATAATACATAAGAATCTCTCAAATGCAGATTTCTTCTAGGTAGGAAATACTTGTGAATTGCTATAAATAGTATTTATGTGACATAAAAGGTGTAAAGTTAGCGAATTAAATTGAAGTAATATCTCAAGATTCTCTAGGTTTACTCCATATTTCCTATGACAATTACTTGGCCTATGTTTTATACTACTTGGGACATTCTTCAGTGCATAAGTATTTTAAGCCTCAATATCTTCCAACTTGTCATATACCTCCTCGAAACTGTTATCTGTTCACAAACTAACCTTTGTTAAGGAGAAGTCAACAAGATATTGTAGAAAATGTCATTATTGTCTGTTATCGGGCAACATGCCCACTCAGAGGGATTGAGTGGACTACTTGCGGAAAAGTGACTTCCCTTCACTAAAGCTTCCCAAGAAAACAAGTTGCATATGTTGAAAATAGCTGTATCTCGTTTTCTTGAGCAGGCAATTTGTCATTTGAATTTAATTTGGATTTAACTCAACTATCTTATGAAGATGGTTAAGGTTGGTTTAATTGTTCGTATAAGATTTGTTTCCATATTGTTTTCTAATTCATTTAACTTGATAAGAAAGTATATCACCAGAAAAAGGAAAAAATGGGATGAGAAAGAAGACTACTGCATTTGGTTTTGATCTTCCTCTATTGCAGGTAAAGAGATGCAACGAATGGAAGCATTGAATATCCTGGGGAAATCTCGTGCCACTATGAATCCACTGCAAATGAATCAATCACCCCAGTCCAAGAAATGAATTAAAAGGGTAAGCCTCGTCTACTTAATTTTGGCAAGTTTGAGGTTCAGGCAACTACAATTTTGCTTCTAAGATGTAGACTTTGTAGACTAATACAGACATACAGCTATAAGTCTGTAACTTAACAACTCCCCCCATTCCTTTTTTCTCAAACAAAAACCTCCACTCCTGCTGTTGTTTGTTTCTACCAAACTTTTCAGGTATCCATTGTAAATATGTTTAATGTTTTTCTCATCCCTTCATTACCTTGTTCTGTTTAGTTCAGTAAGGGTATCCTTGCAAAGGTATTACATGACTTTGATAATTTTATGCAATTCATGTGGGTCTAATCTAACTATGCAACTGGAAATAAGCATGTATATGGGGAACCGCCTACTAATATTGTTTCCTTTTTATGGTATACTTATTTTGATTGATCCTATGATCAAAAATAATATAGCTTTTCAAAAACATGCATGCAATGATATGCCAATTATATTATTGGGGTAGCGATGTTTCACAGTTTCAGGTCCAAAAAGTGAGATTTCATTGCTAAAGTACAAGTTCATATTTGCATATGTTGATGTGGAAAATGACAAGTTCTGTATACGTACTTAGGGGTCTAAAACGTATTCTCTTAAATATCACAATTTTATTAAAATTATGTCGTTTTAGAGATTCTTTTAAAAAATAAGTGTGGTAATAAGTGATATTTTTGTAAATAAAAAGAAAGTAAGTGAGATCACTATCTTTTAATATTATTTTATTTTTTAAAAGAATATTCAAAACGATGTATTTTAATAAAAAAGTATGCTATTTAAGAGAGGTATGTTTTTAGATCCGTTTTGATATATATATATATATATATATATATATATATATATATATATATATATATATATTGGTTACAAATTACTATACCTTTTGTTGGCATTGATAAAATTTATTGAGATATGCAGCTCTTAAACTAATAATTTTACACTTCTTATTATTAAAATTGAGTTTCACGCTTATATTCAGTTTTCATGAATTTATTCTCAACTGCTTGTAATTTGGGTAATAAATGTGCAAAATCAAAACAGACAATATTTGAGGAAGAAAGAGGGAGGGAGGGAGGGAGGGAGGGAGGGAGGGGGGATAAGATAAAATTTGAATGTTTATGGCTAGCTATAAGCGAAACACTTGTTTTTCAAAATCCACCCATGTACGTAGATAAGATTTTCCAAATCCAATTTCAAACCTCTTATGAAACCCACCCACATATTCTATGTATTACTTACGGTCCATATGTATTTTTTTCTCCTATAAATATATATATGCTTTCAACAAATCAAATCCTGGTTATATGGAACAGAACAGACATCCTATTTTGCAAAATTTATTTTAATTTTTAATTAAAAATATCACCAAATGATTTTAAAAAAATAATTTATTATTTTGAAAGTAGTGACTATTAATATTTGGAGTTTGACATTGACATTATATGGTAGGATAGAAAAATTGTTGAAGTTAAATAAAAAAAATGAGGTTGAATAGCACTTCTGTCCCTATAAGTTGTCACTAATTTTTAAAGTTGTCTCTAAAGTGCATATTTCGTCACTTAGGTCCTTAAAGTGACATTTCTATGGCGTTTCCGTTCCTCCTATCCGATTTGATCTCAACCCGACCCATTTTGACCCCATCCCAATTTTTAATATTTTAAAATATAATAATTATTTTAAATATTTTAAAATAAAGTAATTATTTTAAAACTAGTTATTTTTAATATTTTTTTTAAAAAAATAATATTTTAAAGATAATAATTATATTTATTATTTAAGAATAAAATATATTTTTTTAAATTAATATTTTTTATATTTTAAAAGAAAATATAATTTTAAAAAAATTAAAATAATAATTATATTTAATATTTGAGTGACAACTTGAAAGGACAGAAGTACCCTTCAACCAAAAAATAATGATGATTTGGTTAATATGAAGTTTATTTTTTTAGTAAGTTGGTCAATTGGCCAATAAAATACTGACACGCATAGAATCTGATATACATGTTAACTTTCTGTTAACCAATTAACCAATTTATCTAAAAATAAATTTGGTACTAACCACTTCCCATTCCAATCTTATCACACTCTCTCGGCTCACACACAACGTCCAACATAGCTCTCCGATGCCATATTCTCAGCACACGTTTCAAGGCCTTTTAGGTACGAGTCCCGTTATGAGTGACACCTGACACCAGTGGCTGTAGAACAGTTTCAGATAATACCAATAACATACAATAAATACATCCATAAAACTATAAAATTCAGGATAAGGAATCACTGAATGACGACCTTCTCCACAATATTTATTTATTTAATATTATTTATATTATCATCAAAAAACTAGTCTGAATATTTGTCCATCATAAAAAAAAAAAGGAAATAAATACTCGTCTCTCGTCTCTATATCTAAAACAATACTACTAGTATATACTCCCTCTGTTCTTTAATATAGATCATTTTAGACATATACATAATAATTAAAGAAATAATTGAAAAATATTAACTATAGTATCAATTATCTATAATACCCTTCACCTCACTTATCTCATAAATATGGATCAAAAGATTAGATGGAGTACTAAGGGACAATTTAAAAAAAATAGTAATCAATTCTCCTAGATAACCACAAACGATAAATAATTAAAAATAAAAAATAAAAAATCTAAAACGACCTATATATAAAAATAGAGGGAGTACCAACTACCAAGACAAATACAAGTTACTTTAACTTTAGTTATTTTTATTATTTTTCATGTATTTAATTGTTTATAAATTTTGATATTCCAAAAAGTTAACCTAAAAGTTCAAAAGTTATTTTGTTCACAAAATTTTAGTACATATTTATTATTAAAGATATAATATACATTTTGTCACTAAGAATCAAGTAAAGATAAAAAAAAAAAAAAGAAGTTAACTTTTGAACAATCAAGTCGTCAAATTTAAAATCAATTAAAATTTTGTTTAAAAATATTATATAATATTTATTTAATTAGTCGTTTTAAGTTTATCTGTATTTTGCATGCGTTATTAAGTTTGCTTACTACTCCAATCTAATAAAATTTCTTATTACTCTATTATTTTAGATAATCTCAACTTAAATATTTACTTATCTTATTTTATATAATAATTTACTTATAATATTTTTAATATTAATTTTCATATTTTTATTATTTATATATATTTATAAAATATCACTAGTTATGACATGTGAAGAAAATTATATATTTAAATATGAATAATTTTATTTTTATGTACAAAAACTTAATTATAACTTTTATCGAGTAGTATAATTTATCTAAGTGTCAGTATATGCTCCACATCAGCGCCCAGCGGTCTCGAAATGTTCACCACAAATGCCTTTTAAAAGTGTCAGTGGGCCCATTTCATATTACGGCTCACACATACGATATTTTGGGTTTTAAGTAATACTCGCTCCATACCTTCATATAATATTTTTTAGAAAAAAAATATTTAATATTAGACAAAAAAAGATTGTCTTTATACTAAAAAAAAAGATTGTCTTTATATTGGAAAAAAAGATTGTTATTTATTAGATAAAAAATAGTAAGAGAACCAAAATTATATTTAATATTTGAGTTAATATTAAAAATTAAATAATTAATACTTATTTAAAATTCTAAAACGTCATATATTAAGAGACAAAAAAATTTCTCTACGTCGTCTTATAAAACTTGCAACTATATATAATTAAGTTAAGATCTATCACTACTAAATACAGTAATTCTTTTTATTGATCTTCTGAAAAAATAAATACATATACAGATATGTGTTACTTATATTAGGGGGTGTTTGATAAAAACTGAATCGAGTTGAATCTGAATGAAAAAAAACTATTTGCTAATTGACATATCTGAAACATCTGAATGACAAAACTTTATTATTTTATCCCCTCTAAAAAATTCAAAATTATTATAAATTTATTTAATATTACTTAATATAATAGTTAATTTTTTTTATTTCATTCAATTTCTTTCATCCAAATTCATTCATTCAATTTCAAAAAAATCGACTTAGTCATTTAAATTTCAAATCCATCTTACCGATTCAACCATTCACACCAAAATAAATGCACTGACCGATTCAGCCATTCAAATTCAACTCCATTCAACTCTAAACAAACACCCCCTTAATTAATAATAACTGACTGGTGCTTAGGAAATAAAATAAGAGCAATCCAATGTAGACTATTTCAACCACTTGTAATGGATACTCTGAAAAGTCTAGCTTTATCAGTTATTAATTACTCCCTCTAATGATTTTTTTTTTAAATAGTTTCAAGTTAAATGTGTCTAAAATAATTTATCTATAATATCTGTTAGGCCATGATCCTTTTCATTATTGGACCAGACTTAATGGGCTCCTCCCTTAGATTATGTTACTTTTGTCCTGTTGGTCCGAATGAATTGGGCCCAGTTACTTGATTATTCTATTGGGTCCTTTTCGGTTGGATCCGATTGCATGGGTCATTTCCATTATTTGGGCTTAGTCATTAAATTGGCCCATTATACAAATTGTTATTTAACCCATCTTTGACTGGTAATCATTACACAAAATAATAGTTGACTGTTATGTCTGCCACATTCCTGCATGGCATTAATGAGGATGGGACTCGAAGCGACCGTGATGTAACAATAATGTAGGTAGGGAGGTGAAATTCTTTGCTTTCAAATTGAAATAACCGGAGTGGGGAGATGTCGAGAAATAGTGGGTGGCACGCGATGGCACCGTCCAGAATACGTATGGGGCAAGGATCACACAAGAAAGGTAAGTAACAAAACATTACACCACACACAATCGATTTATTATTCTCTCTCAAGCCTTTGACGTTATTTTTCCTCCATTATTAACCTTGTGATCGCTTTGTCTTGACTCTCACGCCAGGTATATCATCTCCAAGACGGTCCATAGCCGAAGCTTTTGGTGTTGACTTGTTGAATCGCGCGAGGATTAGTATGCGTCTTACGTGATTGGGACGCCAAGCAAAAGATCTTGGCGTTAACATTGGCGCTGCTAGAAGGAGGGGTGAGTTAGTGTCCCGAGTATTTTTCAATCACGCATCGTGTTTGTTTCTACGTCGATATTCATGGTGAAGAGTAGAACACCTACACTCAAAAGGTAGATGGTGTCGGTGAATCAAAGACCACCACAGTGTCTCGCCAAAGATCGTTTGGGACCCAGAATAAGTGTTCACGCCAGCACAGCGTCCAAACGTTCACATGAAGATTCTCGGCCGAAGGCTGTAGGCAAAGCTAAACGTAAGCTAGTTTTCATGGCAGAGAAAGGGTCTGGACATGGTCAGAAACGAGTAGAAGGCACCTTGCCTAGAACTCGATACCAAGATGACCAAGACGAAAAGGCTTCCCGATTGGCTAAGATGACAGATGAAGCAGATAGAGCTATGGAGGTACTTGTGAAGCGGCGACGGGATATAAATTGAGCGGATGACTTTCGAATAGCAGAGTTGAGGGATGAAGAGTTCATTATGTTCAAATTCAAGAAGCGAGAAGCATCAAAGTAGGAAGAACACCGCCATTCAGGACATGAGTCTCGGGGCCAAACCTGAGAAAGAAGAAGATCCCGAAGCCCTACTCCTCAAAGATCGAAGAGGGCACATCACTCTGTCGATTCTAAGGAACAGGGTCGAAGCGAACGAAGAGGTCGATCCAGTGATCGCACTCCTGAGAATACAAAGAAGGTGCTTGTTGTTTCACATTCTCACCATAGCGCCCGAGTTCAGAGACGAAGTATATCCAGAGGTCATACTCACGAGTCTCTCGAGGGTACACCACCCATGGACTCGTCATCCGAAAAGTCCCTCTAAAGTTGGAGTTTCTGTTGTAAGAAACCGGTCCACTCAGAAGAAGAAGGAGTCACCGAAAAAAGAAGCATCATCTCAACCAGAAGGTGTGGAGTATCTGGTTAAAGAATTAAAGGAACTTGAGGCGAACTTTGCAAGAAGTGCGAGAAAATGAAAGATACTTCGGGAAAGAAGGCATCCCCTTTTTCTGCGGAGATTCTAAAAGAGTAAGCTGACCCCACCAAGAAGTTGCCCCATATTAAAAGTTATGATGGATCGGGGGATCCCTACGACAACAGTCAGGCGTTCGACCGACTGATGGATTATTATGACTTTAACGATGCTGCTAAGTGTCATACTTTTGTCACGACGCTCAAAAAGGATGTCAGGCAATGGATGGGGACTTTGTCCTCAGATTCAATTTCATCTTGGGCAGACATGTGCAGTAAGTTTCATGCTCACTTCGGGAGCAACAAAAGGAGGGAAAAACCAACTGGTTCGTTGGCTTAGGTCCGACAGTATTCGAATGAGTTTTTGGGCCAATATGTAAAAGCGGTTAGTGAAAGCGATCGACCAAGTGATGTACACTGAACGATCTACAAGTTGTGGGATCTGTTTCCGAATGGGTTAGATTTGGTCGAATCGAAAAAGTTGGTGAAGAAATTAATGTTTCACCACCAAAGAGTCTCCATTGAAGCCTTCGACAAAGTTGAAGGCTATATTGTAGTGGAGGAAGCCATGAAACGACCTCAAACGTCCTTCTTCGAGCCAGGCTTTAGGGAGCAGATCGGGACAAAACCGATGGGGACCGGAAGAAGAATGAAGGGAATAAAGACCGCTATGAAGCGGGTCAAGAATTACAACAATTGGAGACAGGGGGAGAGGCGTTAATCCGCTCCCACCCGAAGAGTAAATAGGGCGTATACATCACTTAACACCGATAGGTCATTATCTTGGATCGATTAAAATCAACCTATCTTGAGCCACCTCGAGATAACATTAAGCCCGAAAAAGGAATCCTCGTAAGTATTGTGATTACCATCAAGTCTCGGTCACGATCTGAACGATGTCTTTAGTTTGAAGATTTCATTGAAAGAAAGGTACTGAAGTGGGGCTTTAGTTCGGGATGTGGTCGCCGAGAATCGAATCTCTGACGAGGATAGAGGACACATTCCAAAGCCAACTCAACCCGATTAAATGGCGTTGCCCGGCTCGGGGCGACTGCAAGGCATGTGATAGATGTCATCACTGGGGGTACTTACAGCAAACTTGTTGGAAAGAAGCGTGAAAGTCACTTGGATTCGGTCATGTCGATTGTCGGTACCTCCGGACCGATAGACCTTATCCGAGGACGGTAATCTCCTTTACTGATGAGGATTACCCTTCGGAAACCATCGAACCGCATGAGGGATCATTGGTGCTTATTGCGAAAATGGGTTCGGTGGATATGAAGCGAATGATGGTAGATAATGGGTCTTCTGTAGATATTCTGTATGCCCACGCTTATCAGAGGATGCATCTAGACGGGCGAAAGATGGAGATAGGACAGGAGGCTCCTTTGTACGGTTTTAGTAACGATCCGGTCAAGGTGGCCGGAACCATTGAACTACTAGGTCGTCTTCTGGAATCGCCCTCAATGGTAGAGATTATTTGTAAATTTTATGTTGTGCATGTAGATTCTGCTTATAATGCTATTTTAGGGAGGCCTACTTTAATTGCTTTACAAGCTGTAACCTCAATCCCTCATTTCAAAATCAAATTTCCTACGGTTCATGGGGTCGGTGAGGTGAAAGGAGATTTAGATCTGGCCAGAAGATGTTATAGAAATGTTGTGATCACTTCGGGAGTGGGGGTATTGAAGCAAAAGCAGGCAATGGCGATAGAGATCAAATCCTTCACCGAGAGCAGTTCCGAACAATTGGTCATGCCACGGTGAAGAAAGCAGAGGAGATAGAAGCTCATCCGGCAAGGCGAACAAGACAAAGAAAATAGGTTGAATTCTGCCGGGCGTCTCCTGACGAACCTCATGGAGCTCCTCGCGATCTTATTTTGACATCTTCGCACGTGAACCTCGGGATATGCTTAAGAGTGGGCGTGGATATTCTTGAGCATCGGTTAGAAGTGGACCCGTCAAAGAAGCCAGTTCGACAAAAGAGGAGGATCTTTGCACTGAACGCCACGATCATCGATGAAGAGGTTGCAAAACTGTTGGCGGTGACTTCATCTTTGAGATCGATTACCATGATGGATGGCAAATGTGGTCTTAGTCGAAGCGAGCGGAAATGGCGAGTCTGCATCGACTATCTGCGATCTGAACAAAGCTTGTCTAAAGGATTTCTACCATTGCTTTGTGCGCCCCCAAAATAGGTATACATCACCCATTCCGGTTGTCAAAGACATGGTGCGTAATTAACTACAACTTTATTATTACAACACATAAAGCGTGAGTTTAAATACGAGATATTGTCATCTGAGCAATATCCACATACAAATAAATCCTCATCATAATTATTGATACATTATTTTACAAAAATGGTGAGGACTACTAAACAACTCTCCCTAGAACCTTCATTCCATACCCGGCCGAAGCTCATCGCTATATTCTCGCCTCCTCGAGAGAAAAAATGGAACAAAAGGAAAAGGGTGAGCTCAACTAGCTCGATAAAGAATATTATGACTAAGATAATATACAACAAATTATCGTTACTCTTGACGGGGAAAAAATCTAATAGAATACAATAGACAACAAGTTTTAAATCAATATTCGCAGCGAAAAATATTAATTCATAGAAGAGTTACGTAGAGGATGAAATCTACTAATGTCTATGAATTTAACAGTCCATCATAGTATTTTTATCCCTATAACATCAATCAATGCACCTCTTGAATCATATATTCATCTTTTTTACTTCTGTGCCAGGATATTCATCATTTAGTCATGTTCATCTAAACACTGCTCATCTTTGCACTACGGGCCAAAGATATTCATCGAAATCATTCATCTTTGCACTACTGGCCAAAAAGATATTCATCGAAATCATTCATCTTTGCACTACAGGCCAAAGATATTCATTAACATCATCATTTAAGGCGAGGATGATGAAAAATATTTTAAAAAAACGAATCCAAAGTGAAACAAAATGACAAGAATTAAGGATTAAGGATTCGTATTTTGTTTTATCCATGTCCAAAAATACTTCAAAAATCATCATAGTGGTGTAAAATTCAAGAATGATCAAAACATGGATACAATCAAAACTAGCATCCAGAATAGATATTTTGGACGAAAAGAAAAATTTTTATTTTTCGATGAATAGTCAGTGATCGTGAATAAAGGTAAGTATCGTGAATAGTCTAAAAGTATCGTGAATAATAAGAACTCAAACACCAAAAGTTCCAAATTTGATAAAAAAAAAACTTGAGATCAATATTTCAAAGATAATGATATTGAAGAAATAATATCATTCTGAAAAAAAAAAATATCCCTTATCTCGAAAGATTTATACTTAAATTTGAAACAGGATATAAAGCTATGACTTGAACTTGCACCGTTAGATATAGCAATACTCAAAATACTCACAAGAATACGCTCGATAATATAGAAAGAAAAACTTCAGTTTACGGTGAAATTTTAATTTAACCTAAGCACCTATTTATAGGAAAATGCTTTAGAACACCAAAGCGAGAAAATTTAATTTAATAATAATATATATAACAAATTCTCTACGCATACTTTCTAGATATTGAATTCAACATTTACATCACATGCTAGTCGCCCACAAACAAAAAAACGTTTTTCATTCTTTAAATATTTTAAACTTCCAAAATCAATTATTTCGTAGCTTCTGAACTTCAATAATTCACAATAAATAGCCCTTTTGTCGTAAAATTCGAATCTCATGCAATTTTTATAGGAAATTCAATTCTCTACAACTTTGCGAAGAAAGTTTTTCCAAATTCCCAACAAAAGATGACCGAAATCCATAAGCGATTGATTTTTCAAAGTTATAATCAAATTTCGGTCAATAAATGGGTCCATGACATGTTTTAAACATTTATTACAACAAAAATACTCTTTTTCTCCTCAGATACTCAAGTATATCACACATTCATTGTAAAAATATCACCATTATTATATTATTAAAAATATAATAATATATTTAAATAATTATTTTATCGAGAAAAGATAAAATTTTAATTTTCAACAATTGTCACATTAAAATTTTCTCCATCTATATCAATATAAAATCAATATTTTTCTCATCATATGAATCAATAATTAATTATTCACAAATAATATTACGAATCACAATATTGACAACCGAGTGCGCACAGGAAAGAGAGGCTTTCCAATAAGAATTTCTCCTTCTTGTGTAGCAATTAGGTGACCAAACCTCTCCTGATGCGAACTTTCTAGACATTGCCAATAATGTTATCTAATAATATTATTCGGATAATATGAATTATTGCTTCGATAATGAAAAATCTTGTGTAATGACAATTATTGAAACAACAATAATATAAAATATCAACGCAAAGAATTATTGAATTAATAAAATAAAATCTCAAGCAGTAATTATCGTAACCATTATTGAGTAGTGCCTTCTTACGTAAGAATCAATAATTGGTGCAATCTGCGTGTCTTCTTGTCTGCAACAACGCCGACATCGTGTTTTTAATCACCGTATTCCAACAAAGGTAAATGGTAACAACTACGCCGTTATTTTTAAACAACTTATTTTTTTGTTTTCTTTCCTCCAATCGCTTTCCGTTATGGGGCCCACACATGGTCATTTGTGGCGTAAATGCATTTAATATTCCCCGACAATCATGAATATTCCACGACCAAACGAATATTCCCTAAACAATAAGGAATATTTTATAACCATTTCTTTATTTTGAAATACTTGCGTATTTTACCCATAACTATCCACATTAATCAAATCAACCCTTACTATTTCAAAATAATAAATAGAGGAAATTTCATTTTATTAATAAAAAGTCGGGGTCTTACAGCTGCCCCACATCGATCAGCTCATCGATGCCATTTCGGGGTATGCTTTGTTAAGTTTCATGGAATCATTCTCTGGATATCATCAGATTTCCATGTGCAAAGAGGATATCTGAAAGACGACGTTCATTACGCGCGTCGTTAGGGTATATGCCTACAAGAAAATGACCTTCTACCATCAATCACCGGAGCCACATACCGAGGATGATGAACTATGTCTTCGAGATGTCACCGGCGAGAATATGGAGGTGTACGTGGATGACATGATTGTCAAAAGCATGTTGGTACATAAACATCTGGATGATTTGGAAGAATGCTTTCAGACGGTTCGCCACGAAAAATTGAGACTGAATCCTGCTAAGTGCACCTTCGTATTAGGGGCTGACAAGTTTTTGGGTTATCTTGTCAGCCAAAGAGGAATTAAAGCCAATCCAGAGAAGATTCAAGCAATCCTGAACATGAAGACTCCTCAGTCATTTAAAGATGTTCAACGTCTGACTGGAAGGATTGCAGCTTTGAGGAGGTTCATGTCCAAGTCGGCAGAAAGATGTTTGCCATTTTTTGATACGTTGAAAGGGCCGAAGAATGCAAAGACGTTCCAATGGACTTCGGAGTATGAAGACGCCTTTCAGAGCATCAAGTCCTACTTATCTTCGGCGCCTTTGTTGGTGAAGCTCACTCCTGCTGAGCCTCTATATTTGTACTTAGCAGCTAGTTCGTTGGCAGTAGGAGCAGTTTTAGTGCGTGAAGTTGGGGGTATGCAGCACCCGGTTTATTATGTAAGCCATGTTCTTCGGGATGTTGAAACAAGGTACCAAAACATTAAAAAGTTTGCTTTTGCTTTAATAACTGCTAGTCAAAAGCTTAGGCAATACTTCTAGGGTAGATTGGTAATAGTATACACAGATCAGCCGTTGAAAAAGATTATGGGCAGACCTGAGGTATCGGGGAGGTTAACTGCATGGACGATGGAGTTGTCCCAATTTTTCATTGAATATCATCCCCGAACCGCCATCAAGGGGCAGGCTTTGGCTGATTTTGTAGTCGAATGTTCATTTTCTGAAGCTGATAAAGCTATGACATAAGCTGAGGGATCTGACAGAGCAGTTGCAGCCCTTCAACAGAAGCAAAGTTCGTGGACGCTGTATGCAGATGGGTCTTCTACTACGGACGTCAGTGGAGCAGGGATTATTCTAACGAGTCCGGAGGGATTCAGAGTGCAACAGGCCATCAGATTTCAGTTCAAAGCGACAAACAACGAAGCTGAGTATGAGGCAGTACTCGCAGGGTTACGACTAGTGAAGAGCCTTGAAGTGCAAAGAATAGTCATCTTAAGTGATTCTTAGTTAGTCGTTAAGCAGCTCTCTGGGGAGTATGAAGCTCGAGGTCCAAGAATGATCAAGTATTTGGCAGAATTGAAAGAATCGGCTTGATTTTCCAATCCTACGAGTTTCTGAGGAGTCGGCGTAATAACAATTCTATTCGTTGATGCCTTTCTCTAAATTAGCCACTACGGATGTTAACGTCTTTGATGGATCGGTTTATTTAGAAATTTTGCAACATCCTAGTGTTCATCATGAATCGGTAATGTCGTTGAATCAACCAATCTGCCGTTAACTCCAGATGTCTGGAGTATCTGGCGGATGGCGTCTTACCTTCGGATAGGATGTTAGCGAAAAAATCAAGTACAAAAGTGCTAATTTTGTTACGATTGATGAGGATCTGTTCAAGGGCTTTCTCGTCTCCACTCATCGAATGTTTGACTCCATCGAAGATGAATATGCTTCTACGAGAGGTACATGAAGGCATTTGTGGCGACCGTATAATCATGCTAAGAAATGGCGAATACGTCAAGAAATACGAGAAGTGTCAACTCAAATTATCGATACCACATCGATTACGGAAGAGCTATACTCGATCTTATCTCCTATACCCTTCATTTGTCTAGGGGTTGATATCTTTCGGTCTCACTGAAAGAAAAAGGTCAAGTCGGTTTTGTTATAGTTGCCATCATTATATGACCAAACGGGTAGAAGAAAGCCACTTAGGTTAATAACTAACGGGAATGTTTGAAATTTTGAAAGAATCGATGAGTATTTCATTTGAATTCTAAGGTGGTAATATCGGACAATGGACGTCGATTCGTGGGATCGAAATTTGAAGCATTTTAGATGAATCTGGGGTCCAAGCTAGAAAGACTTGATGGCTCATCCTCGGTCAAACGGACAACTCGAAGTGACGATAGAACTGCTTCTTTGAATGGGATCAAGTCTTGATTGAACGGCAAGCGAGGAAGATGGCGAAGTAGGAGTGAAAGCCAAACGGATAAAACCAAAATACCGAATCAATCAAAATTTTTAACCGAATTATTTCGGTTTTTCGATTTTTTTACAATTTCGGTTATATCCAATTATTATTCATTATTCTACACGGTTTTGGTTTGGAAAAAAAGGTTATTCGTATCCGAATAACCGAACCATACTTATTAAAAAAAATTAATTTTATAATAATAATATAATAATAATAATAATAATAATAATAATAATAATAATAATAATAATAATTAATAATAATAATAATAATAATAATAATAAGATGATTTGGTTTTTCTCGAATTACAAAAATTACAATTGATAATTCTAATTATTCTAATTCGGTTATTGTTAAATTTGATTATTAGTTCGGATAGCAAAATCATCATTATTTCGTTTTTGGTTATAACCGAATAAATTATTTGCCTCGGTTATTACCGAATGATCACCCTACCGTAAGAAATTGCCAAGTGTTATGGGCTTATCGATTACTCAGGGACTACGACGAGTGGATTCACCTTTCGGTGGCCTATGGTAATCGATGCCTTATTCCCGGTTGAAATTGGATCTCCAGTCTTGAAGTTAGTCAATTCAAAGAGATCTACAATGAAGAAGGATGAAAGCCAATCTCAATTTGTTTGACGAAGTCGAGAAATATACTGGTTAAACTAGCGACTTATCAATCTGAGAGTAAATAAGCATTACAACAAGGGGTAAAGCTTCATGATTTGAAGTGGGAGATTTTGTTCTCGGGGAAGTCGAAGCATCTACAAATTTCGAATTTGGGAAAGCGATCTTGAATCGGGAAGGATGAGTATGAAGTCATTTGAAGTCTGCGAAGCGGGGACTTATCGATTGAAGACATTGGATGGGTCAAGAATTAAAAATACTTAACATACCTGCATTGAGCTTAGAAGTACTTTCATAGAATACAATGGCATTACATCGAAGTCTCAGAAATATTTTCATCATCATCAATAAAAGTTACCTTTTTCCTCAAACAAATCTTGTCTTCTTTCCTGTTCAGTTCAGGGGTGTAAGGAGGTTCGGGAGGACTCGCTGACCATTCGATGGTAGCCTTAATGACAGGTGGACCTTATGGGTTTGTCAAGCTCTGCGCGGTAGGCAAACGTCATCCTTAAGACGTTGTCAGGCCCTGCGTGGTAGGTAATTGTCGACCTTCATACCTTGTCAGGCCCTTCGTGGTAGACAAGTGTTCTCCTTAAGACGTTGTCAGGCCCTGCGTGGTAGGCAATTGTCGACCTTCATACCTTGTCAGGCCCTTTGTGGTAGACAAGTGTTCTCCTTAAGACGTTGTCAGGACCTGCGTGGTAGGCAATTGTCGACCTTTATACCTTGTCAGGTCCTTCGTGGTAGACAAGTGTTCTCCTTAAGACGTTGTCAGGCCCTGCGTGGTAGGTAATCGTCGACCTTTAAACTTTGTCAGGCCCTTCGTGGTAGGCAAATATCATCCTGTGCATTTGTTAGGCCCTTCGTGGTAAACAAATTCCCTACGAAGCAGATCCGCCTCACACTTCGGTAACGAATAAGTATCCCTTTTACTTTATTACCTAGATTTTTTCTAAGTGTTGGGTTCAGAATGCCTCATTCTTTAAACTTCATTTTATCTGTTATACGATGTGCCCAGTTGTTAATTAACAATTTAAGTTAAGTTCACGAAGAGCTTGTACATTTTTCAAAGTCATTAATATTGAAATATTGGCAAGAAGTAACTACACCGAAGTTATATAGAATAAAACCCGTATTTCGTTCATATATTATCGGTTACAACAACGATAAAAAAACAAAGTCCCTTTTTACAAGACATCCTATAAACTAAAATGAAAAAATATCAGACTCAGGCTGCTCATTCATTCTCGGAATCAAGAAGTGTTGGGTCCAATTGAGATGCAGTCAGCTTTTCCTTGCCCTGACCTCGGCAGTCCTCATATCCTTCATAGTACACTTTCAGAATTTTCGTACCGAGCTCTTCAGACGTGCGATAGTCTGCCTGGATCTGTTTGAGCACTTCTTCAGTTAGAGGGGGGTCCCGTTCCTGAAGTGCCTTTATCTTGCCACGAAGTTTACGACGTTTGGCCCTATGGGCTTTTTTATCAACCCGAGCCTTCGTCTGAACTTCTCCGAGCTGTATTGACAAGTTTTAATTGGCTTCAGCAAGCTCTTCATTGGTAGTCTTTAAAGCTTTGGTCTCGGCAACAAACCTGACATTCATATTAGCCAATTTTTGTTCGCTGGTCTTTATCATCTTCAATTATTCTCTGACAGAGACCAGAACATCATGGGTTTCCCTCAAATCGTCTTTGTTTTGGGCCACTTTCCTCTGAAGACTTTCATTGGCATGGAAAACAGATTCGCGTTCCTCTCTCTCTCGAGCCAATGTAGCCTTTCAAAGATGTTGTTCTCCCTTCCGTAGTCTCTTTATCGGACTTCGGCATTTATGTGTCTCCTGGACGAACGCTCAAGAAGGCGCATTTACTGCGTATATTCGACAATATCCGGTCAAGTTCGGATCTTAAACGAGTAAAGAAATATCTAATCAAAAACCATCAACACCTTGGCGAAATAACTCATGCCCTCATCGAAAAATTCCGTTCAGATGATCATTGAATCGGTGATCGTCATTTTCTCGAGCGAAAGCATCAAAGAGTTGGAAGGAAAAATTGGCGTTATCACTGAGGCCAAATGGTTTGCGCTTCCCTATAGCTTTCTCATCGTGGAATTTCGGTGATGATGGCTTTAGGGGGGGGAAGGCATGGGTTGGTCACGAACGGGAGAAGGATCCATATAGATATTCTCGGTGGAAGAAGATCGAACCGGAGTAGGATCTCAAACTGGTAGAAATTCAGGAGTTGAACTTGGATGACTGTCGAATGGTTGTTTCCTCTTTCGAGATGGTGCTGCAGCAGTTCCAGTTTGTTCTCCTTCATTTATAGTTTGAGTCTCTACAGGGGCTGTTGGAGGAAGAACATCCGAAGAAGGCACCCTAAGCTCATCGGGGGTTAAAGGGGTAATTTTGGTTCTCAACTTTTTGATTCGAAGGAGTTGCCTTCGATCATTTACAGGTAGATCTAATAAACTTGTTCGAGCTAATGTTGGATTGGTGTTTAGTGGTGGTGTTAGACCCACAGTTGGCGGTATTGGGTCGACGACTGGTGGTGTTGGATTGGTGATGGGTGGTGTTGGGTCAACCGGTGGTGATGTTGGGTCAACAGTAGGCGGCGTTGGATCGATAGTTGGGGGTATAGGGTTGTCAGTTGGTTCAGATTCAGAAAGAGCTTCGGAGTCTGATGGGATGGAAATTAGTCGAGGCCTTTGGGTGGCTCTTTTCTTTCGACGATGTTGGAGGACTCTTTCCGAGAGAAGGGGTTCATCATCTTCGAGTACATGGGTTTGAGGTTCAGCAGTTGGTGTTTCAGTAGGTGGATTGAATTTGGAGGAGGCCTCCGGTTGTGAAGGTTCAGCATCGACATCTGCAGATTTTCCAGCTACGTTACCTTCGGATGGGATTTCCTGTTGAGAAGAATCGGCGGTGGCTTCTACCAATTTTCCAGTTAGCAAATCCTCCAAGTCTTTCACTCCCAGAAGCACGGCGGTTTAATCAAAGTTATTCTTTGCGAGAAGATTAACAGTTCTACATCAGAATTCATATCACATAAAATTTCCAAATATTCATAAAATGAACCTATACTTACCTTTGTGGTCAAATAACCACGCTTGTTTGGAAAGCAGCCTATAGTTCCATTCCTCCCTCGGGAAATTGTCAAAAAGATCCATCATCTCGACCTCACGTTCTTCAGATATGTCCCCAAAGTCAGTAAAAGTCTTCTCATCGGTAGTCCAGTCCAGCAAAGAGGTGATTTCGGGTCCTTTAACAAAAAACCACTTCTCGTGCCATCCTCTGTTGCTCGAAGGAGTATTCACCAATGACCGCCTCTCTAACTTCTCTTCTGTCTTCGATGAATGTTTACTTATGGTCTTAAATCCTTTCTCTCTAGACTGGCCGACCTTGTACACAAAGAAAGAAGAAGTCGAGGTGTCTTTCGACACCCAATTAAGTATATAAAATATGAATGCTAGAATGTAAATGTAAGAGTTCGGCATCAATTGGGCGAACCCAACACCCATAAACCCTAAGAGAGTTACTATAAAAGCATGAAGAGGAAATCGAACCCTTTTCTCCAAGGCGTTGATACATCCGTTCTTCAGACCTCAGAACTCTCACCAAATGGGTATCCGGAATGTGGCAGCGAGTTCGAAGCTTTTTCAAATCAAGCTCTGTAACTTTCGAAGGAGTATTGGCATGGAAATATTGTTCCTTACTCCTATAAAATGCAGAAGGGTTGGGAGGAGGCTTCGTGATCGTTTTCTTCTTAGTGGTTGCAGCAGCTGGATCAGAGCTTGAAGCGTCTTTATTGGGGTTTGGACTTGGAGGAACGGCGGTGATCGGTGTCACTAAAAGAGGATGTCCTTGCTCAAAATCTTGTGAGGACATTGTTAACGATTTACAGATAAGGGAAAGAGAGCTCGGGAGATAGTAAGAAAGCTCAAAGGTTCAAAATTCAAATTGGCAGGTAAAAATATCAAAATTGGTAAAGTTTACCTTTTATATTTACGGTTACACGTTACACGAGGGCGACACATTTAATTAGCAGCAATGATGATGAATTGGAAGAGGTAGCGTCCGGTTTTGGATCTAATTATCTTAACCGGAGTGGACCTATGTCTATTGGGCCTTCCATTTCTGTCTCTGATATCAATTTGGACCGACTTAGTTAAACCTTGGTGAGTTTCACTTTGGACCCCTTGTGACTTATCATAATTCATTATATCATGGGCCTATATTATTTACAGTCTTCCATTAAACACCCTGTTTAATAAAAGACTAGGGGGCAATGTTAGGCCATGATCCTTTTCATTATTGGACCATACTTAATGGGCTCCTCCCTTGGATTATGTTACTTTTGTCCTGTTGGTCCGAATGAATTGGGCCCAGTTGTAAGACCCCAAATTATTAATAAATAAAATTTATTTTCCTCTATTTATTATTTTGAAATAGTAAGGGTTTATTTGATTAATGTGGATAGTTATGGGTAAAATACATGAATATTTGAATAAGCAAGTGGTTATAAAATATTCATTATTATTTGGGAATATTCGTTTGGTCGTGGAATATTAAATGCTTGCTCGGGAATATTCTGCATTGACAATGCGATCTTTTATGGGCCCCATAACTGAAAGCGATTGGATGAAGAAAACGACAAATATAAGTTGTTTATAAATAACTTGCGTAGTTATTCACAGATTATCTTTGTTGGAATACCCGTTGGTTAAAACACCTTATCTGGCGTTGTTGAGCAGTAGCACTGCAGTATTGCACCAATTATTTATTCTTACGTAAGAAGGCCTTTACTCAATAATGGTTACAGATAATTACTTTGCTCAATTATTTTATTTTATTGATTCAATAATTCTTTGCGTTGATATTTTATATTACTTTGTTGTTTCAATAAATTGTCATTACACGATATTTTCCATTATCGAAGCAATAATTCATATTATCGAATAATATTATTAGAAAACATTATTGGCAATGTCTAGAAAGTTCTGCATACATGGAGGTTTGGTCACCTAATTGCTTGCCAGAGTAAGGAGAAATCTTTATTGGAAAGCCCTCTTTCTTTGGGAGCGGCACAGTTGCGATCTTGTGATTCTATAATATTATTTGTGAATAATTAATTATTAATTTATATGATGAGAAAAATATTAATTTTATGTGGATATAGATGGAGAAAATTTTTAATGTGACAATTGTTGAAAATTAATATTTTATCTTTTTCTGATAAAATAATTTATTTAAATATATTATTTTAATAATATATTAACGGTGATATTTTTATAATGAATGTGGGATATATGAGTATATGAGGATGATGAGTATTTTTATTGCAAAAGTTGTTTAACACATGTTTTGTGTGTCGGTGGACCCCATTTCTTGACTGAAATTTGATTATAGCCTGTAAAATTGTCCGTTTGTGGATTTCGGTCAATTTCTGTTTGGAATTTGGAAAAATTTCCTTCTGCAAAGTTGTAGAGAATTGAATTTCTATAAAAAGTCACGAGTTTTGAATTTTCTGACAAAAGGACTATTTATTGTGAATTATTGAAGTTCTGAAGCTCCGAAATAATTGATTTTTGGAAGTTTTAATTATTTATTTTATGAAAAACATTTTTTATTACTTTTTCTAGAAGGTTGGCATGTGGGAAATGTTAGGAGCTAATTTTCAAAGAGGCGTAGGAAAATTTATTATTAATAATATATTATATTAAATTTTCTACTTTGGTGTTCTAAGCAATTTTCTATAAATAGGGTGCTTAGGTTAGAATTGAAAATCACACCGTAAATCAAGTTTTCTCTCTATATTATCGAGCGTATTCTTGTGAGTATTTTGAGTATACTTTGAGTATTGCTATACGGTGCAATTTCAAGTCATAGCCTATATCCGGTGTTTCAACTAGAAGAACTATTTTTTCGAAGTAAGGGATGTTATTTTATTCGAAAATGATATTATTTCTTCAATATCATTATCTTGAAATATTGGTTGAAAATTTTTATCAAATTTAAAACTTTTTTATGTCGGGGAGTTCTTATTTATGAGTTCTTATTCACGAGTTCTTATTCACGAGTTCTTATTCATGAGTTTCTTATTCACAATTCTTTATTCATGAGTCTTATTCACGAGCGTAAAGATATTTTTTGTGAAATTTCTATCTTTTGGTGTCAGATTCTTATTCACGTATACTATTATTCACGAAGTTCTTATTCATGAGTTCTTATTCATAAGTTTCTTATTCATGAGTACTATTCACGAAGCGTAAAGATATTTTTTTGTGAAATTTCTATCTTTTGGTGTCGAGATTCTTATTCACGTATCTGACCTTTATTCACGATACTGACAC
This sequence comes from Panax ginseng, assembly GCA_020205605.1. NCBI lineage: Eukaryota > Viridiplantae > Streptophyta > Magnoliopsida > Apiales > Araliaceae > Panax > Panax ginseng. The sequence goes on along the minus strand of CM035140.1, from coordinate 4,100,313 downwards.
TATTTACTGAATCGACCTATTCATAGAAAATGAAATTTCTTCTTTTTTGTCCAAAATATCTACTATGGATACTAAACTTTGATTGTATCCATGTTTTGATCATTCTTGAATTTTACTCCACTCTGATTACTTATGAAGTATTTTTGAACTTGGATTATTTAAAGTACGAATCCTTAATATTTATTCTTTTGTTTCACTGGATTCGTTTCCTTGAAAATATTTTTCATCATCCTCAGGTCTAAAATGATGATATTCTTTGAATATCTTTGGCTGTAGTGGCAGAGATGAATGATTTCTTGATGAATATCTTTGGCCCGTAGTGCAAAGATGAACATGTGTTGAGATGAACATGGCCGATCGATTAATATCTTTCGCCCAGTCAAAGATGAGCAGTGTTTAGATGAACATGACCAACCTGATGAATATCTTTGGCACATGTGTAGGAGGATGAATGTTTGATTCGGATATATATTGATTGATGTTACGAGGATAAAATATCGACGATAAACTTTTAAATTCATATATAGAAGATAGTAGTTTGCATTCTCTACTTAACTCTTCTAATGAATTGTTGTTTCTAACTGCTGATTGTTGATTTAAAAGCGGTTCTATCATTGTATTCTATTAGATTTTTCCTCGTTGAAGACTAACGATAATTTGTTGTATATTATCTTAGTCATAATATTCTTTTTTTGGGCTAGTTGAGCTTTCACCATTTTCCTTGTTGTTCCATTTTATTTTGAGGAGGCGAGAATGTAGCGAAATCTTAGTGGGGTATGGAATGAAGGTTCTAGAGAGTTGTTTAGTAGTCCTCACCATTTTTGTAAAATAATGTATCAATAATTATGATGGGGATTTATTTGGGTATGTATATTGTCTGAAGACAATAATTGTATTTAAACTCACAATATATATGTTGTAATAATAAAGTTGTAGTTATTTACGCACCATGTATTTGGCGACTTCGAATGGGTTGGATGGAATGGACCTATTTTTTAAGCGTCCACACCGATTCTTGATTATTCTATCGGGTCCTTTTCGGTTGGATCCATTCATGGTCATTTCCATTATTTGAACTTAGTCATTAAATTGGCCCATTATACAAATTGTTATTTAACCCATCTTTGGCCAAGAATCATTACACCAAATAATAGTTGATCATATGTCTCGCCACCTTCTGCATGGCATTAATGAGGATAGGACTTTCAAAGCGACTGCGGATGTAAAACAAAGTAATGTAGTAGGGAGAGGTGAATACTTCTTTCTTTGAAATGATGAGAAGTGGGGGAGATGTCGAAAAATAGTGGGTGGCACGATGGCAAGATGCCGTCCGCGGTATGGGGCAAGGATCACACAAGAAAGGTAAGTAACAAAACATTACACGACACACAATCAAATTTATTATTCTCTCTCAAGCACTAGACGTTATTTTTCCTCCATTGTTAACCTTGTGATCGTCTGTACTGACTCTCACGCTGGAGCTATCCCCCGACGGTCCAAGCCGTCAAACTTTTGGTGTTGACTTGTTGAACTGTGCAGGATCAGGACGTCTTACGTGATTGGGACGCGACAAAAGATCTTGGCGTTAATAATACTTTTAATATTAATTATCATATTTTTATTCTATATGCATATTTATGAAACATCAATAATCATGTGCAAAAAATTATTCAACCAAAACTTTTATTTATTTTTTTAATTTGCGTAAAAAGTCGATTAAAACTTTTATCGAAAGGAATATAATTTATAGGAGAATAAAGTCTCAAAATTAAAGACGATCACTTTTAAGTATTGCCTTGTAGAAATCAATATCTTTAGTAAAATAAAAGAGGTCTATCAATTTTATTATTTTTTTAATCAAGTCTCAATAAATATGACAAATGATGAAGTGTTTCGTTGCTGGACATTTATAACCGTTACTTTATCTGTCTCATAATATATATATGATATTTTAATTTTTAAGTAATTTTATTTTTTTTAAATTATTTAACATTTTACATAATATAGGATAATTAACTATAATCTTTTAAAATTATCCTTTATAAAAAATATTACAGATGAGAAAGAGTATGAGATAAATATATGGTAAATGATATTATATATAATTTATACTATATTTAATGTTATGCAATTATTTTCTTAATTTTTAGAGACAACTCTAAAACACATGGGACAGAAGGAGTATTATTTTTGTAACTTACGTAAATATAAGAAGTTGATATTTATACATTATTTTTTGATATTTTCACATGTAGAGCCTATGTGTCAAATTTTTATTAACTAATATGTAAATCATACGGGTAAAAATATCAAAAAAATAATGTAAAAATATCAATTTCTTAAATACGATGAAACTTAATACTCTATTCATCCCAATTTGAAGGATCTCGTTTGATTATAACGTACACGTAGAATAATATTTATAATTAAATTTATTTATTTTATATAAGGTTCTTATCACATAAATAAATAAATTTCATATTGACGTTAAATAATAAATTTGACAAAATATCAAAATCTATAATTGAAAAGAATAATTTCTTGAATATTATACATCCTCCATTGAATCTGAGATACAATTTGCCCTTTTTAGTTAATTTGTATTTTAAAATTGATATAATTTCATTTAAACATTTAAAAAAAAAAATAGTACAACTTAAGTTAGTTTATGAAGTAATTGTTGTAGTTGTTTGTATCATAGTTAAATAATTTCTTGTTTTAAATTTTAGAATTTCACTAACTAATTCTGAAAAGTTAAAATATATATTTAATTTTAAAAGAATGGTTTAGATCATATAAGAAATAGATGGATCAGATAATATAAGAAAATGGCATGCAGTAATCTCCTATATAAATGAATAATAAGTAGTCCGCAGTATAACAATAATGCTACTATCACATAAAATTATCACGTACCGCTTACATATTGTATGGGTTCATAGATTGCCACCCTATGTAGTATGTGAACGGTATGTGATACTTTTATGTGATAGTAACATTAATCAAAATATAACTTGCACACTATTAAAAAAAGCAAAAATTGAAGAAATGAATTATTTTTTAAAAAATTTATTTTTAAGGACTCAGAAAATTATATAAAGTGATAAATATTTTTATTTTCTTATATTAATAAACCCATTTAATGACATATTTACTCTTTATTTTATGTATTTTATCTAATTCTTTTAAAGACAAAAAATTATATTTGATCAAACCTAAATTTATGTATTCGTCTTTTAAGACTAGTAAAGTATAATTTATACACATTAAAAAAAAAAAAATTGAGAAAAGAGAGTAAAAAGTTATTACAAATTTGTTGTCAGTAACCCCATAAAATTATATAATGATAAATAATTTTATTTTTTTATATTAATAAATTCCATCAAATAACATATTTATTCTTCATTCAACTTTTATCTCATCTTTTTTAAAATAATTTGTTTTTTTAAATATATTTTTAGTCATAGGACGGAGGGAATATTTTATTGATAAGAGAAATGACAGGGAAGTTGTCCGAAGCCATAAACTTACACCGTCGCGAGATTTTGAATTAAGGGCCAATTATATCTCCACCCAAAAATTTATCAAATTGTTAAAAAAAAACAAAAAAAAACCTCCATATTAGAACCAAATTTATTTATTTATTGTCTCTTATAAAAGAAAGAAGAGAGGCGACTGTTACTTCACCACCCCGATATCATCACCTCTCTCTCTCTCTCTCATCGAAAAATTTATACTCTCTATTCAACCTGCCACCATGGATCCCTACATGGTAAGCATGTTATTTCTTCATGTTTCTAATTTCTTTTTTCTGCTCATACTTCTAATGTGTTGGGTTCTGTTTTATTAGTCTAATTTCGAATTTATTATTATTATTTTTTGATTTAGTCATGTATTTTTTGTAGTGTTGTTGCTTTGATAATTATTTTCGCATAATCTTTTATATGCTCATAACCTGTTTGGTTACTGAGTAAAGGGAGGGGGATTAAAATTGACTGGTTTTTGAATTTTGAAGGTTATGGTATTGAATTTGGCTTCTATGTGATCAAAGAATCTACCTTTTACTTAATCTTGCTCTTGTTTTAAGCTCAAATTGATACATGTTTAGGTTTTCCGCTTTCCAGATATGGGTTTCTCTCCGAGATTTGTTTTTTAGATTAATAATTACCTTATTTTAGTCTATTTTATTCAATTTTCCATCTCAAAGTTAATTTGCCTTGTGCTTAATAGCTTTTCATCTCTCTCTCCGTATACGTGTGCATGTGTAAACTGCTCTTTTTGTATTTAATTTTTTTTTTCCTGATTACTTATTTTGTTCTTTGTGATGCAGTACCGCCCTTCAAGTGCTTTTAATTCCCCTTACTGGACAACAAATTCCGGCGCTCCAGTTTGGAACAACAATGCATCATTGACTGTGGGAACTAGAGGTAATTTTTATTACTAATTTTTTGTGGTCTTTTTTAAAGTGGATAGCAAGGATTTGTAGATCGCGACTATTTTGCTGTATTTATACGTTCTTATTGGCTTTATTTTCAGGAGTGGAAATACATTATTATACAATATTTGCTGTTTGCTTTAAGTGGTTGATTCCTATCTACCAGAGATCTATTATTATTGTTATTTTACTTGTTAGTTGTCTTTAGTAAGTATAAAGTTGTGATGGCTGTCGGTATTGACATCGTGGTTGTCCTTATAATTTGCAATTTTGGTGGAAAAAGTTCATGTATGGATTTGAATTTACTATGTGATGATTTGATGAAAAATGACAAAAGCGAGCAGTGCTAAAATTTGTGGTGATTTAGTTTGACGGAACATAATATTGGAAGATTCCTATTCCTATGTTTCTAATTTGTTGATTCTTGTTCTTTTTTGTAATAAGCATTTTCATCCAGCTTGAATGCATTCACATTACTTTCTCTAGTTTACATGTCTCGAATTTGTGTGGTTAGCTTTAGGATGTAGATATGTGAATTATGAAGAGAACTTCTTACATGAATATTGAGATTAGCATATGGCTACTTGCCTTCATGGTGACGTGTCCCCTCATCTTGGGAGTTTCCCTCTTCTGGTCCATGGTGCTTCTTGGTTATAGAGAGTTCCTTGGAAGGAGATCTTGATGTGAATGTTTAGCCTTTAATTTTCTTTTCCTATTGTCTTTGTTGTAGACCTTCTGTTTTAAATAAACTCCCGTACATATTTTCTTGAAACTTGAGAACTGGTTCTGTGTCATAATGTACAGGAATGATTTTTTACTAAATCACTGTTATATGCTTCTGCCTTCTATGGTGTCTAATTATTAAAAATATAAAACTCTCGAGTGTATAAGGTGCTCATAATTACTAGTGGAAATTGTCTTATGTGAAATAATGCTAGGCTCAAAATTACTCATTTAAATGCTTACCAATAGAATTATTCGCATAAACAGATTATGTTTTGGATATGTGTGTCCAGTCATATAAACCCCTCTTCTATTTGACAGGCCCAATCCTCCTTGAGGATTATCATTTGGTGGAGAAACTTGCTAATTTTGATAGGGAGCGGATCCCTGAACGAGTAGTCCACGCAAGGGGTGCCAGTGCCAAGGGTTTCTTTGAGGTCACCCATGATATTTCTCAACTTACATGTGCTGATTTTCTTCGAGCCCCTGGCGTTCAGACACCTGTAATTGTTCGTTTCTCCACTGTTATCCATGAGCGTGGAAGCCCTGAAACCCTCAGGGACCCCCGAGGTTTTGCAGTGAAGTTCTACACCAGAGAGGTGAGACTGATTTTTTTTCTTTTTATTTAATTCCCCCCACCCCGGTACATTGACAACAGTGAGTTATTTTGCAAGATATGTAGGGTGTTATGGTTGCCATAACTGAGCAAGCTCTACCATCTTGGTTAGCATACATTAGGATCCCCACTTCAAAATACATACATTTCTTTTTCTGAATGGATGAAACAATTGTGAAATTTACATAGTGGTTAGATTAATTTTTGTACAGAAGTTACAACTTGAACATATAGTAGTTTTCACTGATTAAAAATAATGAAAAAAGATGTAAAAAAGGGATTATTGTCCATATGTCCATGTCATTGATTAGTTTTGCATTAGTATAAACTCTAGAAGCATTCTAACTTGTTGGTCCCGCTTGTGATTAGTATTCAATTTAGAATTATTGTCTTTTGAATTTCACTCTTTCTTGTTCAGAATGTGACATTTTTCTTCTGGATTTAGGGTAACTTTGATTTGGTGGGAAACAATTTCCCTGTCTTCTTCGTTCGTGATGGAATGAAATTCCCAGACATGGTCCATGCTCTTAAACCCAATCCGAAGTCTCACATTCAAGAGAACTGGAGAATCTTGGACTTCTTCTCCCACCACCCAGAGAGTTTGCACATGTTCACCTTCCTCCTGGATGACATAGGTATTCCACAAGATTACAGGCACATGGAAGGCTCAGGTGTTAACACTTACAGTTTGATTAACAAGGCTGGGAAAGCACACTATGTGAAGTTTCACTGGAAGCCTACCTGCGGAGTGAAGAGTTTGTTGGAGGAAGAAGCCATCAAGGTTGGAGGAGCTAATCACAGCCATGCCACCCAAGATCTATATGACTCGATTGCATGGGAAATTATCCTGAGTGGAAGCTTTTTATCCAGATCATTGACCCCGATCATGAGGACAGATTTGACTTCGACCCACTTGATGTTACCAAGACCTGGCCTGAGGACATCTTGCCCCTGCAGCCAGTGGGCCGCTTGGTGCTGAATAAGAATATTGACAACTTTTTTGCAGAAAATGAACAGCTTGCATTCTGCCCTGCTATTATTGTTCCTGGTGTCTACTATTCTGATGATAAGCTGCTCCAGACTCGGATATTCTCTTATGCTGATACTCAGAGGCACCGTCTTGGACCGAACTATCTGCAGCTCCCAGCTAATGCTCCCAAGAGCGCTCATCACAATAATCACCATGAAGGCTTAATGAATTTTATGCACAGGGATGAGGAGGTACTGTAATTCTCTGCCTCTCTCTTTCTTTGGTAAGAGTACAGATTTTGAATTTTGTAATGATCTCTTGATTACCACATAGCCATCTCTGATAATTTCGAGTATGATTGTGTTCTTTATATTAATCACCCAATTAACTCTTTCCCAGGTAAATTACTTCCCATCAAGGTTTGATCATGTGCGCCATGCTGAGAGGCACCCCCTTCCTCCTCCTGTGTTGACGGGAAGGCGTGATAGGGTGAGTTTGTAATGTTAGCTTTTGTTTGTTTGTGCTGCTTTTGAATGGCCGAGAACTTAATTTCCGAAAGGTTGATTTAATTAATAAATACAAGGAGGTCTGTTTAACTTCTTTTAATAGTAATAGCTTGTTGTTTATTGCAGTGCATGATTGAGAAAGAGAACAACTTCAAGCAGGCAGGAGAGAGATACCGATCTTTTTCCCTAGACAGGTACACGTGTCTTTTTTGTTTGCAAAATGATATATTATTTTCATAATACAGCTTACTTTATCGTTCTTCTATTTTCCATTCCAGGCAAGAGCGATTTATCTCTCGACTGGTTGATGCTTTATCTGATCCTCGTGTTACCCATGAGATCCGCAGCATATGGATCTCATACTGGACTCAGGTTTGATTCCTGGCCTTTCATTTCCAAGTGTTTCTAAAATTGTAGCGTAAGACATGGTAAAGAGTAGGTGAGGATACAAAGTGATTTAAAATATTGGTATGTGGTGCAGGCTGACAGGTCTCTCGGTCAGAAGCTAGCATCTCGCCTCAATGTGAAGCCGAGCATTTGAAGGTGATGCTGATAGATGATGGTCTGTGTTGATTGTGAGAAAGAGTAGTTTAGAGAGGACATGAGATGTTTGGAAGTATAAACGCAATGGCACTCCTTCCTTCCTTCCTTCCTTCCTTCCTTCCTTCAATTCATATAATCATATTATATTATATACTACTACTAAACAAACTTGTATGTTTGTCAAGTGACTCCTAGACTTGATGCTGTCCGTCCTCAAATTAAATAAAGTAGTGTTATATGTTCTATTGTTTCGAGTGATTTCTATTATCTCCTCCCTCAATTCTGTTTTTGACTCTGGAAAATGTTGCTTGATTCAATCTAACGGTTACAAAATTTTAAAGACTTGGTTTTGGTTCAGATGATGGGGATCAATCATGTCGACCCAGCCCAGTCCCAGTGTCAAAATAATACTAGTTGTGAGCAGCCACTACATAGTGAATTAGTGATTATAAAGTTTTTTTCACACCTGCAGAAGCTTAATGGCTTTGAGTATCTAGTCCCAACTTCATATAGGAAGGAAGTGTACCGTGTACGGTGGTGCATGCATTTCTTTCTTTTTGGTCGTGTACCCTACCCCCGGCCGGGGTCACTGGTGGGCTGGGGGACATCAACTTTACTGCTTAATTTATGCGATTCAGTAAACATTTTTTCTTTTAAATCACAATATTACTATTTTTACTTTCATATTAAGCTTTGTTAATTATATTATTTTTAAAATATTTTTCTATTTTAGAGTTGATGCTGGGATTCCCCTATCACCAATATATATTCTCCATCCAAGAAAATGCGTCCTCATTCATTTTTATGGTCAAACTAATGCTACGTTTGGGTGGGGGGTGGGTGGGGGGTGGGAGTGGGGGGTGTGGGGGTGGGGGTGTGGGGGGTGTGGGGTGATGGTAAGGGTGTATCATAATCACATAATATTATTTTTTGGGTGCGGGTGTGGAGGGTAGGGGGTGGGTGAGTGGGGTGTGGGGGTGTGGGCTGGGGTGGGGTGGGGGTGCAGGTGGGGTGGGGTGTGGGTGGGGTGGGGGCTGGCTCTGCTCTCTTTCTGCTCGCCTCTGCTCCTCCTCTTTCAGAGATCGATAGATTGATTGAATGAAAGAACGTGGAATTCTATTTTATTTTTAAGGGGCATATTTGTCAATTACTTAAAAATAATAGATGAAATAAGTTATTCCTGACCCCCCTTCTAGGAATAAAAATTATAATTTTAAGTTAACACCTATTCCACTAAGAATACATTATTCCGTTGGAATAAACAAATCAAATAATATTTTTATCATTTCAATGAAATAATTCATTTCATTCTTCTTCCTATTCTATCCATCCAAACGTAGCATAACTGTTTAAAACATTGAGATTAGTATTAAACATGGATGGAGAATGTAGTTTATAGTAGTAATGTTTATATGTTTTTTGAGAATTGATATTAACAAAATAAAAAAAGACGCAACACTATTGATTTCTTTTGACTGTTGGAGTATATATTTTCTATGCCCTACAAAAAAAATCTATATTGACTTTTTGAAATAAATTTGAGAAATTTTAAAATTGATGTATGTTTTTATTTTATTAAAAAAATGATTATTAGTACATTTTTCTAAAAGAAATAGAATAATCATCAATAAAATAAATTGATTTTAAAAAGTGAGAATAAATTTGAAGTAAGTAGAGGGTGGTCGTTGGTTGGGAGGAAGGAGGGAATGAACTAAGTTTGGTTCAGAAAACAAGGTAGGTGGGTATCCCACAACCCAATCTCTATTAAACATCGTGGACTCCACACGTCCAAGTCACGTGAGAACATGTACAGGCCTTTATATTGGTCACCTTTCAATCAATACAAATTAAAATAATAATAGTAAAATATTCCTCCATTACAAGTTCATACTACTACCAAAAGGCAGAAAATAAACAAAGCAGATTCGAACTTAATTAAATGACTTGCTCGATTAAAAAGTTCGATTCGAGTTTGATTTCGAAATATAAATGAGTCAAATATGAAGCACATTTTAAAGTTCGATAAATTACTCGAACCTCCTCAAATTACAAATTTCTATCGATACTTTGGATCATATTCGTTAGAAAAGTCCAAACCGCTAACTTCTATTTATTCGAATCGTCTTTCGACTTTCAGATAACTAAATGAGCCTCAATCAAATTTTATTTTATACTCGATAAATTTTGTAAACCAAATCGAAAGAACTCAATACTCGAATCGACTCGGTTCGTTTACACCCTTACTACTACCTGATAAGGGGACTAAAAATAGCATATCTAACTACCCTATTTATCATATTTTTACTAAATCTTCTTTAATTTTTTTATTTATTTAGCACAACTTCCTAAATGACGCAGAAGTATTCATTTTTTATTTTTGGTCAATTTTCGTTAGCCAAACAAGATGTTTTCCGTTAGTCAAATGTTTCTTTTGGTCAAATATTTCTCCAAACTTTTATCATTTTCATTTAACTTGATCTAATTAATTAAATTATGAACTTGTGCAATAAATAACATAAATGTCAAAAAATAAAAAATATTTATTTATCAAAAAAATAAATTCATATACTTTTTGATAATTAAATTTCATGTAATTATGTAATCAAAATTTGTGCATGCTCCAATAGAAATAAAAAAATTTTATACAAATTTAATAAGAACAAATGCTAGACCACGGATTAATAAAATCAACAAACTCTAAAACAGGTCACCAAATATTCAATGAAGTTTATAATCCCCTAATAAGGGCCAACATAAAAAGATGTTGAGAAAATTGAACGGTGTAATCTGGATGCATAATCATATATTTTACACTAGAATCTTTGTCAGCAAATAACCATGTGGTAAAATCCTAAAACACATTTCTTGAAATCTCTTTCAATTTTAAAATCTTACGAAACAATTTTTTTTATTAAACATAATTAACATAATTTTTAATACTTTTTATATGAATTATAAGATTCGTTCCGTAACAAGTATTTTCTAATGTAAATTTTAATATTTAAAAAAATATATAATTTTTTTTGGTGTTAATTTGCACTTTTTGTGGGCATTAAAATTTTACTGTTAAATTAGAAAAAATTGTGTTTGAATGTATATTACATAAATTTAAATATTTGAGAAATCTAATTAGCAAAAAGTGTATGAATTTATTTTCTTGATAAAATAAGTATTTGTTTTTTTAATATTTATGTTGATTATTGCACAAGTTCATAATTTAATTAATTATATCAAGTTAAATGAAAATAATAAAAGTTTGGGAAACATTTGACCAAAAGAAACATTTGACTAACGGAAAAACATCTTGTTTGGCTAACGGAAATTGGCCAAAAATAGAAAAAGAACACTTTTGCACAACTAATATATTAATGAGGAACAATTATACTAAAAATATATTTTAATACGTATATAAATATTTAAGTTACTATCATTAATACTTTTATGAATTGGGTCTTGGTATTCCCAAACTTGAAAGACATTTTTTTTAAAAGTGATATTTTCATAATAATTTTTGATATTTACATATTAAAAGTGTTGCTATAGATATATAGTATTAGTACACTTCCACTTGACACCTATCGTAATGATAAACGGTTCGTCTCGCTATATGATCTATAACGACGATTTTTATATGAAAATATTATTTTTCTATTGTAGATTTATCAAATTTTTTTTGAAATATTTCATACACACATTTTTATTGTAAAATTAAATTCAATAAAACCCTAGACATATAATAATTGAATTAGCATATTTAGTGTAGCAAAATATATCATAAATCAAACTTAATATTTATATAACAAAAGTAATATTAGCACAAAATTAAGCAAATTTTGTAAATTCTCCAGCTCAAATAATGGTTGGATGGCACTTGGGCTTATAGAGTGCAAACTTAACTTACATTTCGTAATAGTAATAATAAAATATAGGAAATTGATATTTCCACGATATTTTTTGATATTTTTACATGAGAAGTGTTGCTATAGATGTATAGCGACAATAAAATTATCGAAATAGGAATTATAACGACAATTTTTATGTAAAAATATTATTTTATATCGTGAATTTATCACTTTAAAGTACATCTAATAACTCTAATAAAGACCATCCGGAAAGAGAATAGAAGGGAACCCCAAAATATTTACTTTATTAGTTTCCTTCCTTTCTTATTAGGAAAATAAAATATATTTTTATAAATATTGGACGAAGTTAAATTATTGTTAACGCCAGGATCTTTCTCCACGTCCCAATCACGTAAGACGTCCTGATCCTCCACAAGAAAAACACAAATCGACACCGAAAGCTTGATTGGCGGTTCCGCTCGAGGGGATAAATTCGGCGTGAGAATTAAAGACGTGTTCACAAAGTTAACAATGGAGGAATGTATGGTCTAGTGTATTGAGAGAGATAATAATTCTTAGTTGTGTGTGTATGGGAGAATATGAATAATCAATATATGTAAGGACGTACCTCTATACGAGGGCTTCCTTGCTATGTTATACTATCCTCGCTTGATTATCTTTGCGCCACCCACTATCACCCCGACACCTCCTCTCGACCGATGGGCTCTGCCGATCGTATAAGGTTTATCCACCGCTTTTGGCCATCTTTTTTTTTTCTTGCCCGTACATTATGATCCCATCCACATTAATGCATGGCAGGAACCTTGGTCAACCGTCATGCTTTTTCATCATCACAAGTCAAAGTAACAGATATTAAAATATCCAATGGGTCAATCCACTGGACCGACCCGGTTTTAAAGATTAAAACGGATACAATATGGTGACTGGGCCCAATGGTTTTAACGGAAAAAATAAAGGCCCAATGGATTCTTCATGTGAGTAGGCCTAATGTACCCGGCCCAAAAATAGGAAATATCACGACCCAACATTGCCCCCTAATTTTTTTGTTCAACAGAATGTTTAATAGAAAACTATGAATGACCTAAGATAATTTAATAAAGGTCCATAGTGAGATATAATTGAAGTGTATCCAATCGTTATTCACGAAATAAAAGGAGAAGAGGATGGAGGCCCAAATCAGAAAAACCCTATTTAATAGATCATGGACCCTAACCTAACCCTTCCCATTCAAATTCCAAATCATCAATAGCATTTAATGAGCCCTTGAACAATAGTATGTAAATCACAAGATAAAAGGTAACTTTATCAACTTTGACGCTTTTACTGCTTTCCATTTGAATTTCGAGCGCCTTTACGAACTCTCTCGACTTCATGAACTTTCTCCTTTCTTTCGCAAATAATCAACAATGGCTTCCCGAGATTCTCGCAGGTTCTCCCATATTGGTAACCCCACTCACTTTGTTCCACCAAACCCTACCACCGCCAACATGAAGGAGCTTCGACCTTGAACCCAAAAGTGTCGAAATCTGATAAGAACCCTCTCCCCATAAATCCCAAAACCCCCTCCGAATACTACAGGAATACTGAAAGCGATTCTCGCACGCCAACACTCCCTCGATCGTCACAGAGGCTGAACTGAAGAGAATTCGGTCTCGATACCACATCCCGGATACCCACGCAGCTAGGGTTCCTAGATCCGGTGAGAAGATGTACCAACGGCCAGAAGGTTGGACGGCCGTTCCTGTGACCCTACTGGAGAAGGGGGTTCGTTTCCCTCTGCATATCTTCATAGTAACCCTCTGGGGTTTCTGGGGGGGGTTCGCTCAACTAGTACCGAACTCGTACATTCACATCTTGGCCTTCGTGGCCCTCTGCCATGAATTGGGCGTGGAGCCCTCCCTGGACTCCTTCTTTACGATATACAAAATAGTACAATCTAGGGAGAAGGGTTCAAGGCCATTAGTAAGCATTCTCCGTCGGAGAGAAGTTCGAGGCGTTACATTTGGTAAACACGCCTTGAGCAACAGCAGTGGCATGAAAAAAATGGTTCTACGTCAAAGGTCCCAAATCTCTTCTCTACCGAATCGGGCCACCGACGAGAAGATCTCTGGCGATTTTGGAGACATTTCAAGAAAGAGAAATGGAAATGATGGAACTTTTGACAATTTTCCCAAGGAGGAGCTGGAAGTATGGACTCCTCTCGAAGCAAATATGGTTATATCGACCATAAATGTAAGTATCGGTCTATTTTATATGTATCTGAATTTTTTGAAAATGCTTTTATGATGTGGATTCTAACACGAGTTGTATTGGTTATCAAGATATCTTTGATCAAACCGAGCTCTTTAGAGATAAAAGAGCTCAAGATTTTTTTGCAGGAAGCCTTCTTGTTTGTTGAAACTCAGTGCAGTGAAACGCCCCGGCCGAACCAATCCGAAAACATGTACTGACGCAATTCCAAACCGACGAACCGAAGCAAGAGGTTCCTGTTTTGGAAGAGACTCTCCCTCTTCTTGGTCGTATATCATGCCGAGCCATGGGATCTCCGACTATATGGCCTAGATTCAATGCTAATTTTCCGTTCGACTATTCGGGGCCTTCGTGAGGAACGCCGACGATCATAGGTTCAAATGATCACACGCACGGAAATTTGCTCGATGAAGGATGAGCTATTTGGCTAAGGTAAATAATCATTCCTTTATTTTTCTGCTCTTTCATCCTTAATTGTATATCTGGATACCGCTTCGTCTTTATTAGAAATATACGCAGCAATGTCTTTTTTTGGACGTTTAAGTCGTCAAGACACATAAATGGGGGAAGCCAGGAAGATTTCATGCGACAAGAGATCAATATCTTTGAGATCGACCTTGGCTCGAAAAAAAAGCCGATCGAGAAGACTCTCTTCAAGTCATCGATGGCCTCCAACGAGACTTGGATAGAGCTAAGATGGATTTGAGGGCGTCGGACGGCGGCAAGAACCCTGAAGAGATAGGTTAAGCGCTCTGAAGCTAGCCAACAAACTTTAACCGATCTGAACGCAAACAGTAGTCGAAGAAAACACTGTTCTTTGAGGGCAAAAATGAGGAGTTTTCTTGACCAACCAAGCTGGCTATTCAACTTGGCGAGGCTCAATCAAAGGCCCGGGATGAAGGGCGGAGACACAAACACAAACGCCAAGCTTCGTCTTAAAATAAAGGATCTTGAGGAAGGGGTCCTCTTCGTCAAGAGCTCGTAGCGAATCTGAGTGAATAATATAGAGACTCGGACGAGCTTAACGTCGAGATCATGAAAGTTTACTAGGAAGGCTACGAAGACCGCCGAGAGAGAGCGCAAAAAAAAATCTGTCTCTGCTTAATTGACCCCACTCTACTCAACTCAAAGACGAAGGTGGTGCCTAGGTGTTCTTCCCTTTTCATTCGACTTATGTAAAAAATTTATCTGCTTAAACATTTTACGCTTTCTATATTAGTGTATTTTTGTTCATGAATGAATAGGTCAAATGAATGTTTTAGTTTTCCGATTTAATTTGCAATCTCTTTAATTGTGAACTATGTTCTCGGTTAGTTTCTTGTCAATAATTCAATATCGGTAAAATGAACCTAAAATAAAGAATCGCTTAAGATATATAATAGTTAATGTATGAGACGAAGGGAATTGAATTTCATGGATGAGATTTAACTTAACCGAATGTAAAGGATCAATTCAAACACTTGAGATTTAACTCAAATTGTTAATTAACAATTAAGCATGTCATATAACGAGATAAAGTGATGTTAAAGAACGAGGCATTCCGAACTCAACACTTAAATAAAATAAAGTACCACATACTTTCGCCGGTTCGAAGTGTGAGATCGGTCATTTGTTTACCACTCGGGGTGAAACAATTATATGAAAACCAAGATATAAGGACCAATTGTGACCATTGATTTACCACCTGGTAAAATCAATATAGGATCCTTCGCTCACCACTCGGGTAGAAACGACAAATGGGTCGCCATCGAATGACCAAAGAAGTCCTACCATTCCTCCTTACACCATAAAGGACCATAGGACAAAATAGGACCGGGACCAATAGTGACCATTGATTTACCACCATAGTAAAATCAATATAGGATCCTTCGCTCACCACTCGGGGTAGAACGACAAATAGTCGCCATCGAATGGCCAAGAAGTCCTACCATTCCTCCTTACACCATAAAGGACCATAGGACAAAATAGGACCAAGACCAATAGTGAAAAAGTGTCTTTTATTGATAATGAACAATAATATCTGCATTTCAGATGAGTTAACTTGATCTTTATTGAAAGTATTTCCGAAGCTTACCAAATAAGTGCTAAGTGTTTTGATTTGGAACCATCTAATGCCCTTAACCTAAGTACACTGGTTTGGATACTTCGATCACCTCATATGGTCCTTCCCAGTTTGGCATTAACTTTCCGTGTTTTGAGGTGTGAAGCTTTTTATTTCTTCTCGAGGATCGAAGTCTCCTACTTCGAATATCGCTGCTTGACTCCTTTGTTATAATGATTAGCTACTCTTCGTTGATAAGCGACCAATTTAAGTAGAAAACTCTCTAACTTCTTCTAGCAGATCCAAATTGGCCTTGATCCTTCGTCATTGTATATTTCTTTGTATTGATGACCAAGACTTGAGATCCAATTTCGACGAGGACTAAGGCATCGCATTACCATAGGCCACCGAAAGGGTGAATCCTCGATGGTAGTCCTTGGTGTAGTCCGGTAAGCCCACAACACGAAGCGACTCCTCCGCCATCTTCCTTTAGCTCCATCTAGTCTCAAGGCTTGATCCTGCTTCGTGAGTCATTCATTGGTCACCTCAACTTGGCCATTTGACCGTGGATGAGCCAATCAAGTCTTTTTATCTTTGAATCCCAACTCCTTTAAAAATGCTTTAAATTTTGATCCCATTTAACCGTCCGTTGTCCGATATTAATACTCTAGGGATCCGGCGAAACACTACTAACTCTTTTATGAACTTCAAACATTCTTGTTCGTAATTAACAGAAGTGGCTTCGCTTTCTACCCACTTAGTCATGTAATCAATAAGAACTATGACAAAGCTAACTCGACCTTTAGCTTTAGTGCAATGGACCCAGATATATCTACCCCCGCATAACGAAGGGTATAGGAGATAAAATCGAGTATAGCTCTTCCGTTGGTGATATGAGATCGCTTTGATTGAGTTGGCACTTTTCACATTTTTGACATACTCTGTAGCTTCCTTGAAAATTGTAGGCCAATAGTATCCTTGTCAAGTACTTTGTAAGCGAAAGATTTAGCGACCCATATGATCACCGCAAATGCCCTCGTGAACTTCCCCAGAAAGATATTCCGCCTTAGATGGGACCAGCACTTCAGTAATGGTGAAGAAAAGGCCAATCGATAAAGATCCCCATCAATAAGAATAAAGTTGGCGCTCTTGTATTTGATCTTCTTTGCTAACATCTGATCCGAATGAAGGACGCCATCTGCCAAATACTCGATGTAGGGGTCATCCAAAGCGGTTAGATCGCTTCGATACATCATCGCTTTATCTTTGAACACTTTCCGTGCAGAACTTCCAAGTAAACTGATCCGTTAAAAACATCTGCATCCGTAGTAGCCAATTTCGACAATGCATCGGCGATAGAATTGTCATTACGCTCTATGCCCTGAAATTAAATGCGAAGCAAAATCTCAAAGTCGGTCCTTTAACTCCGCGAAATACTTGATCATCCGATTTCCACGAGCTTCATAGTCCCCGATAGGCTTGACAACCAATCGAGAGTCATCAGTAGATGATAAGGTTCCGGACCTCTGAGACTCTTTGCCAATCGAACACCCGCTAAAGACCGCTTCATACTAAAGCCGATGTTTGTCGCTTTAAATCCAAATCGATGGCTTGTTGAACTTTGAACCCGTCCGGACTTGTCAAGATAATTCTCCCCCCACTAACAGCTAGGGTAGAGGAACCATCTGCATATAGAGTCCAAACATTCTCGCCTCTGTTGAAGAAGCGCAATCGCTTTCGATCGGACGATTCAAACTTCCGTAGAATTTTCGGATCTCGCTTGATGAATGAACATTCTCTTATGAAATCGGCCAAAGCTTGGCCTTTGATAGCGGTTCGTGGATGGTATTCGATGAAAAAGCGTGACAACTCTATTGTCCACGCCGCTAACCTTCCTCAAACTTCCGGCTTGCCCATCACCTTCTTCAATGGTGATCCGTGTAGACAACCGAGAACCGACCTTGAAAATCTCGCCAAGCTTCCTACTAGCAATTATCAAGCGAAGGCAAATTTCTCAACATTTGGATACCGGTTTCAACATCTCGCAAGACGTGGTCGACATAATAGGCCGGATCTTTGTCTTCCATCGATCTCCGAACCAAAGATCGCCGCTGTACCGCCATTAACGAACTTGCCGCCAGATCACGAGATAAGGTCTCTCACTGGAATGGGTTTCACCAATAAAGGAGCCAAGAAAGATACGCCTTTATGCTCCTAAGGCGTCTTCACACTCTAAAGTCCATCTGAACGTCTTCGCATTCTTGACCCTTTCAATCTATCAAAGAAAGGAAGGCACCTCTTTGCAGATTGGCGACGAACCTCCTTAATCTTTGCATCCTCGCCAATCAGACGTTGACGCGTCTTTGAATGACCGAGGAGTCTTCATGTCGAGAATGGCTCAATCTTCTCCGGATTGGCCTCGATACCCCTTTGACTAACAAGATAACCCGAAACTTCCCCGCACCGAGGCCGAAAGTGCACTTGGCCGATTAAGCCTTAGTTGACGATGACGGACGATTCGAAAGCATTCCTCTGGATCGTCTAAATGACTCTGAACGTGCATGCTTTTCACGATCATGTCATCAACGATACCTCCATGTTCCTTCCCAAATTTGCTATCGAAGATGAAGTTCATCATTCTCGGTAAGTGGCTCCAAAGATTTATAAGGCCAAAAGTCATCTTCAGAAGGCGACAATCGAATCGGTGTGTAATAAATCACGGTCTTTGGGATGTCCTCTTTACACATGGATATTTGGTGATAACCTCAAAGCATCCATAAAGCTTAGTAATGCATACCCCCAAGTGGCATCGATAAAGTCGATCAATATGGGGTAGAGGATAAAATCCTTCTGACAAGCTTTATTGAGGTCGGTGTAGTCGTCTGATGCAAACCCGCCATTTTCCATTCTCGCTTCGCACCAACACCACATTAGCCATCCATTCGGGATAATCAATCTCATATATAAAGCTCGCGTACCAACACTTTCTTTATTTCCTCGATCAATGATTTTCCGTCGTTCAAAGAAAGATCCGTCTTTTTTCGCCGAACCCGCTTCTTCAAGGATCTACATTCAAAGCTATGCTCGGCTTATCTTCCGACTAACTCCAGGCATGTCCCTTGGTTCCCATTCAAAAATATCTGCATAGCAGCGTAAGAGTTCTATGAGATTTGTCCGAAGAAGTTCTGGTAGACCTGAACCGATCTTCACGGTCTTGTCCGGCTTTCCAAGGATCAATTCGACCTCTTCCGTTCCTCCGTGAGAATCACCATCTGCTCGTAACTACTTTCGGTAAAAGGCTCGATCTCAATTGTCATCGCCTTTTTTGTTTGTTTGACCCCACTCCGGAGAAATAACAAAGACATTCCTAAGCATCATCGTCGGGCTTAGATCCAAGTCCCCCACCACCTCTCTCCTCCACGAGCCGTGGGGAACTTGATTTTGAAATGAGGGATGGAGGTCACAGCTTGGAGAGCAGTTAAAGTAGGTCTTCCCAGTATAGCGTTGTAAGCTGAATCAACGTGCACAACATAGAATTTACACACTATTTTGACTCTTTGGGGTCTTTGTGTCAAGACAACCGGGAGTTCAATAGGCTCGCAACTTTGAGCGGATCATTCTTTGGCCGTATAAAGGAGCTTCCCGCCCGACCTCCATTTTCGCCCATCAAGGTGCATCCTCCGATAGGCGTGGGCATCTGAGATATCCACTCAAGATCCATTATCTATCATCATGCGCTTCATGTCCACCGTGCCCACTGCGCGATCACCAAGGCCCCCTCACGCGACTTCGATGGGTTCCGAAGATAGTCGGCGTCAGAAATGATATACGACGATCTGGGGAATGGTCTATCTCGCCTTCGAACATCTGTCACGGTCATGACCGAATCCGGTAAGCCCTTCTCTTCCTCCCTATCAACTTCCTCATGGACCCACCGGTTATCACATCGATAACATGCCTTGGCGGCGATCTTTCGAGCCCTCGAACCGTATGAACAAAGACGCTTAACGTTCATTGATTATTTACTGCCACATCTGCACCAACAAGCCGCCTCTTTAATCTTCCTCTCCACAAAGTCTTTCAAATTGCAACACTCGTTAGTGTCGTGGCGGCCACTGATGATAGCCACAATACTTACGAGAGTTACCACCTTGCCCATTTGGTAATTATCACGGGTGGCTCAAAAAGAAAGGTTGGTTTCGATTTGATCCAAAATTATCGATCTATCGGTGTTTAGTTTGGTGTAGATCTTATTCACCTTCGGTAGGAATTCGAGGATGACGCCTCTCTTGCCGCCAGGAATTATTGTACTTTTTCGAACTGCCCTCTGTCCAATCATTATACCCCCCCGTTCTCCTCTGTTTAACTTCGGGCTTAGGAGCCACTGACTCTTTCCCCTGACCCGAAGGAGGATGTTTCAGGCTGTTCATAGCTTCTTCCACAACGATGTAGCCTTCTGCTTTGTCAAAGGCTTCGGCCAAGCTCTTCGGATGATTGAACATCAACTTCTTCACCAACTTTTCGACTTTACGGATCCAATCCATTCTCGAACAAACCTACTGACTGAGATCATTAAGATCGGACACCGACCGAATCGCTTCTCCGAACCTCTTTACATATCGCCCAAAGATTCATTTGGTAAATCACGGATCTGTGCTAAAGAACCCGTAAGCTTTCCTTCTTCTTGATTTCTCAAAATCGCATGGAACTTATCACAAAGTTCGCCCACGAGGATATATGAATCAAGGCAAAGTTCCCAACCAACGCCTCGATCTTTTCTTAGCGTCAGAATAAAGGTGTGGCACTTGGCGTCGATGAAGTCGTAATAGTCCATTAAATGGTCGAACGCTTTGGCTATGGTCATAAGGTCCCCGTTTCCATCGTAATCTTTCCACGCGAGGCAATTTTTAGTGATATCCGCCTTTTCCTTGAGAATATCTGAGGAAAAAGGGGATGCTTTCTTTCCCGGAGCGTCCTTCACCTGCTGGACCTCAGCCAGTTGCTTTCTGAGCTCTTTAAGCTCCTTCACTAGAAAATCAACGCCTTCAGGCTGTGGGGAAACCTCTTTCTCATGAACAACATTATGTCTCTGAGAGGATCGACCTCCTCCTGCCGATCCTACTGCCCTAGAGGGACTTCTTGATCTGCTTCGGTACACAACTCTTTCCTTGTGGTGAGAATGATCACGTTGATAGTCCATTACCCTGACTTCGGGTACGACCTCCTTCGACCTGCTCCTTTGTTGATAATCATCTCGATGCTGAGAGGTAACGACCATTATCGCCTTCTTCGAGGCCACGGGAGTTCTGCTTCTCGATCTCCTCCTACTTCGAGAATGATCCCTAGAAACACGCGCGTGGGACGCCTCGCTCCTTACCCTTTCGTCGAGTCTCCTCCTTATGCCCACTTCGTCCTTCAGATTGATTGATCGTGACTAGATGCTTCGTCTCCGCAATTCACGCACCAAGCATCTGTTCTGGCTATATCTTCTCTTTGCTTTAACAGACCGCCATGGCTCTATCTCGCTTCGTCCGCCATCTTTGCCAACTTGGCGTACTTCTATCCTCCCATGCTACTTCATGATAAATCTTGGTTGGTGAGCCTTCCACCGCATCTCTCGACCATGATCTCGCTCCTCATTCGCATCGAAAACCAATCTTCGTCGCCCTTGCCAGAATCTTGAACGGAGATCCCCGAATTATCTTAGAAGCCGTCTTCGCGTGAAGCACTCTTGGAAGGACCTGACGATCCTTCGCTCAAAACACGAGGCGATGATTTAGCCACTTGACCATCATCGCCTCTTCCCTTACGGTGTACCATCCTTACTCCTCATCATCTTCCGTAGGTTAAACGATTGTGATTGAAAATTTTAATGACACTTTAGAACTCAAAAGCCCTCCTTCTAAATAAGATGTTAATGCGGGATCTTTCTCCACGTCCCCAATCACGTAAGACGTCCCGATCCTCGCAGACAAGAAACACAAATCACCGAAAGCTCGGTTACGGTTCCGGGGGATAGCTTCAGCGTGAGAATTAAGACGTGTTCACAAAGTTAACAATGGAGGAATGTATGGTCTACAGTGTATTGAGAGAGATAATAATTCTCGATTGTGTGTGTATGGGAGAATATGAATAATCAATATATGTAAGAACGCACTTACATACGAGGGCTTCCTTTAGCATGTTATACTATCCTCTCGCTTGATTACTACGCCACCCACTATCACCGACACCTCCTCCGACCATGGGCTCTGCTTGATATATAAGGTTTATCCACCGCTTTTGTACTTGTTTTTTTCACGTATTTATAATGACTATGATCCCATCCACATTAATGCATGGCAGGAACCTTGGTCAACCGTCATGTTTTTTCATCATCACAAGTCAAAGTAACAAGATATTAAAATATCCAATGGGTCAATCCCCGGGACCGACCCTTTAAAAAGATTAAAACGGATACAATATGGTGACTGGGCCCAATGGTTTTAACGGAAAAAATAAAGGCCCAATGGATTCTTCATATGAGTAGACTCAATGTACCCGGCTCAAAAATAGGAAATATCACGACCCAACAATTATGATTAACATAAAAATATATGTGATAAAATATAATTAATTAAAGCAAAACTCTTCGATATAAAATTTAATTTTTGTAATGTATTAGAGGACTTTCTCATTACACTCAAGAGAACCCCCACATCTTCATTTGGTTTATAGGATTAAACAAAACTTGCTCTCTTTCATTCATTCCCTCTTTCCCAATTCCCCTTTTAATTAATATTGAACGGTAACAGCAGTATCTTTCTACATACTATACAGTTTTGTTGGTTTTTCTGTATATAGCAACGGTTAACTTTACAGCGCGAATCCGTAGGCAAATTATGGTGGGTTCTCTGATTTTGTAAAGAATAATCTTTCTCTCAACAACAACAACTAGGCCTGATTCTGAAGGGGAGGATCATCTATATTTCTATTTTATACTCCCTCCGTTTCTAAAAGATTGTCATTTTAGAAGAAAAAATTTGTTTCAAAAAATTTATCGTTTACAACTTTCAAGAAGAATAAATTATTTATTTTCCTATATTACCCCTACCTTCTCTCATTGTCCCAAGAAATTCTCTCACTTGTATTAATAGTTTTCAACTTCCCATAAAGGGGTAGTGATGAAATTTTAAACAAATTTTATTTGATAAATGATAATTTCTTAATCCATGCCAAAACCTTAAACGATAATTTTTAAGCATGTAGAGATTATATAATAAAGCGTTTCCTCCGCCTTTGATGTAGCTGAGTTACACTTTTTTATTATTTATTTTATTCTTTCGCCTTTACAATTTTAAATGTATTACTATTAATTTTTTTTAATGCTAACTTTATATATATATTTTTTATTAATTTAAATTTTATAAAATTATTATTTTATTCCACATAATTTACGCAGTCCTTCTACCAATAAATAAGAGCATATTCAAAGAAGTTTAGAAGTACAAATCCTAAACTAAATATAATTTAGGACTCAGATTTCACTCCAACAATAAGACTAAATATAGTCTATGATATTTTTCGGTGAGCCAAAGAGACTATATCAAGGAACTATAATTTGATGGACTATAATTTTAAATATATTTAAATGAAAGTAAAAGAATGATTAATAAATAATAATTTATTAAATATAATATAATTTTTTAATATTATAATCCATAGATAGTCCGTCCACTAAAAATAATTGAAAGATTATCTCATTGATGTCATACGGACTATAGTCCACCTTAACGTGTGCAGCGACCAGTAATAATACTAAGTTTGAAGGACGGAGAGAGAATACGGAGGAGTATGTATGACATACTACTAAAAAAGTTGTACTTTTTCCTTAATTTCGCTCCTTTTTAGGGAGTTTACGAGCAAAATAATTGCAACCGCTACTTGATCGATGCTGATGTCCAGACAGCCACAACTGCTGTTGGGTATTTTACCCATGTTGGAATATCCCAGAATCTTTTGACGGTGGTTTACTCTTCTTATTTTCTAGTCCTTCAAATTTCTCTCCTTTTCATTCTCTTGTGCGGGTCTTAGTATTGATGTTTATTTACTATGAAATGTCTCTCTCTCTATATGTATTGGTAATACTAAGAATCTTCATTCAGAGGAGGTTGGACAGGTCTCACCGTATTTGGGGGAATCTGTAGAAAGTCAGTACCATTTTATGTTCTTCTGAGATTTGGCACCTTTAATCCACTATAGTTTTTATTCTATAGGGGTATATTCTCAAATGGGGTGTGTTGATTTTTATGGAGTTTCCAGCTCCGAGTGAAATATGAGATGTATATATAGATATCAGAAAAGTATACCGATAGAATTTGTAGACTTTTTTATTTTTATTTTTTTACAATTCTTAAGTTATCTACACATTCTTATGTTATCTGGGTTCAGATTGACACATTCCAACTTTTTTTCACTGAGGATATGTTGGTAATCTTGACAGATTTGGTGTTGAGGTGAAGAACTTGAGAACGTTTGTAAGGAATTGAGATTGAAATAGCATTTATATTTTGGGCTCCGAGAAAAGATTAGTGATGGAAGATGGTGTTTTTCCTCCAAACATTAACATGTTCTACAGTTCTCCCGATCCAATTACGGATATGGATCTGGACGAACTCTTGTTCGATGTATGTTGGTTGGGAACAAATGATGGATCTGAATTCTTGAATCATAGTCCTACTTCAAGTTCTCCTTTTGACCCTTCATTTATATGGCCTACTTTGGAAGATAACAATGGCGAATCGAGTGGGAACTCATCCCTGAAGGATAGTCAAGAAGAGAGGCAAATATCATCTTTCTCCGAGAATTTATCCATTAGTCAACAGCAGGGACAAAATTCTGCTCAAATTCAGTGTCTAGGTGAGAATATGATTAATGCCTTGGGGAGTTCAAGTCAAACTGAAGATTGTTTAGTTGAAGGTTCGGAGCTTAGCAGAAAGTGGTGGATTGGACCAAGGCCGAATCATGGTCTTGCAATATCTGTAATGGAAAGATTGATCCGGGCACTTGAGTATTTTGAAGGCTTCACAAGAGATAGAGATTTCCTACTGCAAATATGGGCGCCTGTTAATAGAGGCGGCAGACTTGTTTTGAGCACTAGTGGTCAACCTTTTTCACTTGACCTTAACTGCCCAAGACTTGCAAGTTACAGAGACATCTCAGTGAACTATCAGTTCTCTGCGGAGAAGGACTCCAAGGAGGTTTTGGGATTGCCTGGTCGGGTTTTCATGGGTAAGGTTCCTGAGTGGACTCCTGATGTTCGGTTCTTTAGAAGGGAAGAGTACCCACGAGTTGTTTATGCTCAGCAATATGATGTCAGAGGAACCCTTGCTGTTCCAGTTTTTGAGCAAGGTAGCCGCAGTTGCTTAGGTGTTATTGAAGTCGTTACAACTTCTCAAAAGATCATTTATAAGCCAGAACTTGAAAGTGTTTGCAAAGCTCTTGAGGTCTGTTTTCTTAGCTTGCTTTTAAAAGTTCTTTCTAGTTTAGTTAATCTTTTGGTTCTCCCCTAATTCTTAAACTGGTGGGAGATAATTGAACTTAACTTGAGCACGGACCTTGTCCACTAATAGGCATGTCCTAGGTTGTTTGAGTATATGCTAGTTTGTTGTATACACTCGTGAATGTCTAGAAGTTGGATGTCTGACCAAAACTTGTGTATTCTAAAACGCCTCCACTTCCTTAAAGGAGTTTTAATGTGACTTGTTTAACTGAATAAGGGTTGTTCTTCCCATCCTTTTCATATTCTTGCGCCATCCTAATCTTTGGTGCTTTTCTCTTCTGTTATCCACACCAACCGTTTTTTTCTGTAGGCAAATATAGCATACAAATGATTGTGCAGTTTTGCTCCAAGTACATGGAAACTGCAGCTTGATGCTTATTCACTATGGACTTCCCGAAGTTAATTCGTAGAACTGTCCAACAAGATCTGAACGAGGAAAAGTAACACAAGTTAAAATGGCTCTTCAGATTAACAAGATTTTTGTCTAATTTGCACTGGCAGAACCCTATTGTATTGCATTAGGCGCCTAGGGTTGGAGCTGTGATATTAACTACAGGGTTAGGTGAATCAGTGTTGTGCCATAAGAAGTTATTCTACGAACAGGGTGGGGTTTGTTTATTGCTTTGAAGTAGCAGAAGGCAACCCACCCTCTTATGTAATATAGACTTCTTCAATTCCTTAGTTTGTTAAGTTTCTAAAACAAGTCCTATTGTGTATTCTGAAAGCAATGAAAAGTTTGGAAAAATGATATTCTAAATGATGATGATATTGTTGACTGGAACCAAAAATAGAAGAATGGAAAGTGATTAATGATGTATTAAAATCAGTATTACCCGTTTCCATTTTTAGCATACTTACATGCACTCTTCTAAATGGGTTGAATCACCTGTGTTGGACACTTGACACTCGGACAAGGGTATATGTGTTTGAGACTTGTGTCCAAAATTGAATCTTCCAATCCTTTAGGTGTATACAGGGAAGAGAAAGTAAATCTTGTAATCAATAATAATTAATGCATAAAGATTTTTGCTCCTTCAATCAAGAAAAAGGTGAAAATCCATCCTCCTCACGATGACCTATTCATTGTAAAACTTACTAATTGATACCTTACATTAAGTGTCAAGATTATCAAAATTATATTTAGTTGAATTATACAAGACATGCCCACATATATGTGGCCTATAATTGAACACTTTTGAAGCCAATCTCTGAAACCTAAATTTGGGGGTTCAAGAAGGTTCGACACCTTGATACCTCGACAGATACCCCCATCTAACACCTATACCCAAATCCATTTAAAATATATTTTTAGTAATTTAAAATCATTTTTGTTTACTACATTATCATCACGAAAAAGTAGTGGAATTGCTACATAGGGGAATCATGTCTTTAGTTTCACATATTAGAATCTCAGTTTAGAAATATGATGATTCTCTACATTGGTGAAATTATGACAGGGTGTAGAACTAAGGGGTTGTTTGTTTAGAACTTAATGCGTCTGAATGAATCAAGATCTGAGCGAATAAGCTATTTAGACGTTTTGTTTGTAGATTTTAAAATCTGAATGAGAATGAATACATCTGATCGATATTCTTTGAAAAGAATATGGCTGAATGGATCTGAACACCATTTTTACCTGAATACCCATCGTTTCTCACTACTCTGCAGTTTCGATTGATCGTTTGGTTCGGCAGATCTGATTGATTTACTCATTCGAAATCTGTAGAAATACTGAAATCTGTAGAACTATTAAAATCTGTAGAACTATTTTTGGTCTCAGCTTATTCATGTCCACCTTCCAATTAGAACTACTGTAGAATAAGAAAAAACACCCATTTAAACCCCCTTCTTCCAACATCAAAGCCATTTCTTCTTCTTCTTTTTTCTGAACTTGGAGGTACACTGGTACAAAAAACTATAGTTGCTAGTATTAATTTTGGGTTTTATTGATGATAGATATAGAAGCATTGCATGTATAGATTATAGATAGATCATTTCGGAGGGGTCGCAGGCAGGTAGAGAGAGAGGAAACTATTTTGAGCTAATGTGGGAAAACTTGAGTCTTATATTAAATATTTCCTATTTTTTGTTCTAACTTCAAAATTTTAAAGTTCATTGATATTGTTAAGATTAATTATATATGTGATTCATTTTTTTTTGTTAATTTTGATTCATTCTACTCCTGCTAATGAATATTGTATTTATTTATTTTTTTAATATGGACAAACAAAATTATATACTTGTTCAACATAATTCAGAGGGGCAAAATAGTAAAAGACTGTTATTCAGATGTTTCAGACATATCAATTATCAAACAACTTTTTTCATTCAATATTCAGTATTCAACTTCATTCAGCTTATTTAGATTAATTAAACATTCAGAACTGGTTCATCCAGTTTTATCAAACAACCCCTAAGTGTTTTGTTTGTAGTAATTGTTCAAATTGCTCCTTATATCATCACCCTAAACAGAAGAAACTTCTACATGCCTTGCCTTCAATTATTCTTTTTTGCTCTCATCCTGTTCCATGGAAAAAGAAGAAATTTCCTTTTGTGTCCTTCAGTTATTCTCTTAGTTTCCAGTCCAAATAGTTCTTTGATTTTTCAGTAATTTTGTATATATTATTTTCGTCAAGTTCTGAACTTTTTGGATCCAGGGAGTGATCTTTTCTAATAAAAATGTTAGTGGACACTCAAAGCATGAAAGCAATGAGTATGGTTACCCTTCTCATTCCCTAACAGGGAGGTGCAGAGTTCAATCCCTTTAGGGACTTATTACCCTTTAGGGGCTCATTTAGGGCTCAAGCAAGGTTGAGGTTAGGTTTTATGTCCCCCTCACCCACCTTGATAGTACTTTATTTTTTTAATTAAAAAAGAGTTTTTCTTTATATTTCATCCTATTTTCTAATTTCAAATAACTTTTTGCTTATAGGCTGTTGATCTCAGGGGTTCTGAAGTGGCAAGCATTCAGAATGTCAAGGTGGTGATTAGATAATATATGTGACATATTTTTTTTTGGATATAAGAGGTTCCAAATGTATTTGTTTGAGTAATGCATAATATGTGTTTTTCCCTCGATTTTTTTTAAACGTTTACCAGATATATGATGGCTCTTACCAAGCTGCATTACCTGAGATTCTAGAGGTTTTGAGATCCGCTTGTGAGACAAATAGATTGCCGTTAGCTCAGACATGGGTCCCATGTGTCCAACAAGGTAAATCCGGGTGTCGCCACTCTGATGAGAACTTAATTAATTGTGTTTCCACCGTGGATTCTGCTTGCTATATAGCCAACCCCTGTATCCAAGGTTTTCATGAAGCTTGCTCTGAGCACCACTTGTTGAAAGGCCAAGGCGTAGTTGGAAGAGCATTCATGACTAACCAACCATGTTTTTCTTCTGATGTAACCTCTTTTAGCAAGACAGAGTATCCCCTTTCCCACCATTCAAGGATGTTTGGATTAAGTGCTGCTGTAGCTATACGCCTGAGGAGCATATACACTGGCACAGCTGACTTTGTCTTGGAGTTCTTTTTACCCATAGATTGCAGGAATCCCGAGGAACAGAAGAAACTGCTCAATTCACTGTCCATCGTTATTCAAAACGTTTGCAAAAGTTTACGGATTATCACAAACAAAGAGTTGCAGGAAGAAGCAGTTCTGCATGTTGGCAAGACAATAGTCCCTTTAGACGGTAGGCCCAATAGAACAGAAATTCCAGAAGTTGAGTATTCAGCAAGGTCTTCTCATGAAGTATCATATAGAACTGACAGTCACATTGAGACCCAGGAGAGTGATAATGTTGCTCCTTTGTTCCCCACGGGAAAACCAAGGGAAGTGTTGACTGAAAATGCCTCAGACTCCAGGCAACATCAACAGAATTCTACGTCAAGTGGAACTGTAGCCTTTGGCCATGATTATTCAAATTCTGGCAAACGTAGCTTCTTAAATGTGGATAGAACAGGAGAGAAAAGACGTATCAAGGCAGAGAAAAATATTACATTGGAAATGCTTCGGCAATATTTTGCTGGCAGCTTAAAAGATGCTGCAAAGAGTATTGGTGGTAAGTCATTTTTATCACACTTTCGATAAAATATTTTTCTTTCTATAATTTACTTGCCTTGAATATCTGACCAAAGAAAAACAATAACTGCCCAGTAAAGAAGTTGGGAGTCATAGACTAGCATTTTTTTTGTTTTGTTTTTAATTGGTTAATCTTATGATTTCTACATGTAAATTTTTATCCCACCACAAGTTTTTTTTTTCTTCCAGTTTCTTCTCTCATTGTATAGAACTTCTTGAGTACAAAAAAATAATATTTGTTCTTTTCTAACCTTTTAATTTTTTTTTTATCATTTGCAATTGCAGTTTGTCCCACAACTTTGAAAAGAATATGTAGGCAACACGGGATAACACGTTGGCCTTCTCGAAAGATTAAGAAGGTTGGTCACTCTTTACAAAAGATCCAAGGTGTAATTGACTCGGTCCAAGGTGCCTCTGGTGGTTTTCAAATCAAATCCTTCTATTCAAACTTCCTAGAACTGGCATCCCCAAATATATCGAGAACCAGCCCATTTTCAGCTTCAGAGCCGAGGGTTAATTCAAAGTCCCTTCAAAGGCAGAATGAGGGTTGCACTTTTAGTGCTGAAGCTGCTGCATCCAAATCACTATCCTCTTCCTGCAGCCAGAGTTCCAATTCAAGTCAATGTTGTTCCAGTGGGACACAACCTCAACCTCACACTTTGAATATCGCTGATCCAGTGGTGCAGGATGATCCTGGTGACAGTGTGCTAAAAAGGGCTGGAAGCGACGCAGAGCTACATTCATCAAGTGATGAAGTACCAAAGCTCCTGCCAAGATCACAGAGCCATAAATCTCTTATCAAATGCCCAAAAAATATCGGTGGGAGTTTTCCGGGAGGGGACAGTACTCACAGAGTGAAAGTGACATTCGGTGAAGAGAAGGTCCGGTTCCGCATGCTAAAGACTTGGGGATTTGAAGATTTAGTGGTGGAAATTATGAAGAGGTTTGGTATAGATGAAAAAAGTAGGTTTCATATCAAGTACTTGGATGATGACTTCGAATGGGTGCTGTTAACATGCGATGAGGACTTTGAGGAGTGTCTTGATGTTTGCCGATCAACTCAGAGCCACACCATTAAGCTCTCTCTCTCCAGCAAAATCCTCGGAACCTCATTGGGTAAAAGTAGTCATTTGTGATTACCTTTGCTGTCTAGTATCAACGAGGTTGAACGAACTTATTATGGAAGACAAACATTGTCAGTGGGTATTCAGGAACAAGCTGGAGCTCCACACCGGACCTTACTGAAGAGAGAGAGAGAGAGAGAGAGAGAGAGAGAGAGAGCTCTACCTTTCAATGGCTCTCCAAAATTATATTCAGAGGGTTGATTATATGCATCTTCATTTTCATCATGAATGACTAAAAAATCTACAAAAATTAGAAATCCCTCTTATTTTAAAAATCATGTTAAAAAATATTGAGAAACGAGATGAAATTCATAATCAATCCATTCATTCTTGGTAAGCACTTTATGTAGCACAAGGCAAAAGATTGTTTCCATAAATATTCAGCAATAAAGTGATTTACATTTCCGTGTTGGTGATTTTGTTGAGCCTTCCCCACTCACCTCATTACAACAAGAATCTATACCATTTTCTTTTTCTTGTATTTCCCCGAGAAATAAAATTTACACATGAAAAGCTATACATACTGTCATACTGACGTGCTCCTAAAAATGATTATACTCACATGCACTACAAAATTAATAGGAAAAGAAAAAATAACAGCTATCCAGCTAAAAGAGCTCTTGTAATGTGCCGAACCAGATTGATTATAGTTGTGATGCATCAGACGGCCTATCCTCTTGCTTCTCGATGAGCACACATCTTGAAGGTGGGCCAAACATACTCAAAAATACCTGCAAACACAAAAGGAATGGTTTTTGTCCATTTCAGCTTAGAAAAACATCATATGATGTTGGTCCGGTGGTTAAATAGTAAAATCTTTGAAATAATCAGAAGTCGAACATCAAGAAATTAGGAGGCCACATCATGTAGTACTGAATCATTTTTGTAACTGTCAAAAACAGAAGTGAACTTGTGACTTATCCGATCTAGACTTACAGCTGATTTGAAAACTAACTTTCTCTAATAATGTTTTTACATTATCTGAACACGTAAACACACTGCACAACCTTTAGTTGTGCTTGATATCTCAGTTTGATTTTGGATTTTGTGTAAAATCTCTAAGACATTGAAAAGGCTCAATTCTGCTGCTTAAAAGTAATTTGATTAAATTACAGATTTTTCAAGACCTCCCAAAAATTTTACTTGAAAATAATTATAAATACAATAACACAAAAGACAGAACTCGGAAGAGTTGAAGGAAGCACAGGCAAAAATACTAGCCCATGCAAAAAACCAAGAATAACCAGGGCCAGGTACATTTGGAAGTAATAAACCTGCAAAATATATGAAAAAATGAGAAAAATCCAGAAGAAAGTGGCTAATATTATTAAATAATCTGATGTGAACAGGATTGGATACCACAAAAACTTCTGTCCTTGAGAAACAAAGAACAATCACACCAACCAGCTTTGTGAGCGTTATTCCACTGCAAAAATAAAGATACATGGATTTTTAATGCAAGCCATATAACACCAATGAAAAATAAAAGTCGCACCAGAAACACTCAAGTTGGGTAATCAGATAACTACAAAAATTTGAGTCATGCAGAGGGTGTTATTGACTTTATCAGCATGTTACTAGAAGGATTACAACTATAGGATAAGAATGAGACTGAATTTTAACCATGGAAGATAAATATAGATGGGGTTTCCGAAAAGTGTGGTATATGGGTTGGGGCTTATATGAAATTTCCTCAGGGTTGAATCCATTGTTTGTTAGCAAATTAAAATATACAAGGATAAACCAGATATCATAGAGGTGTCCTCAATTCCAGCACATTATCTATGAACTATGATCAACAAAAACATATACCAGCAACAAAGGACATGGACTACCATTCACCTAGAAGTTGAAATCTAACATGTGCATCCACCAAGTTTATGAAGACCTACATTTATTAGGTGGCATGTTCCTTGATTGAAATTTAAATGCATTTTATTGATAGAGATATGGCGAAGGGAGGCTGAGAGGTTGACCAATAACAAAGGAAGAATGTAGGAACACTGTGTTGACTATTTAAGCAGTTTATAGCCCATGAGTCACTAACTGGCTATAAATATAGTCCACCCAACCACACAAATATATATGATGAATACCTGAAAACAGAAGCGCCCATTGTACCCAGAGCTTCGTTTGTGCGTTGATTCCTATCTCCACTGCTTACCTGTACGGAAAAACACACCAATTATACGGTAAATGGTTATCACCATGGCAATCTGATTCTAATTTTTATAAGAAAATGAAACAATAGCCTGCTACTGAAAGAAACTGAATTTAGTAAAGCACTCCCTCCAATTCAAAATATAAACAATTATTGACTTTTAAAGTCAATTTGAGACGCTTTCAACAAAATTGATATAGATGCATTTAATTTTAGTCTACTCCAATGATGAATATTGTAAGCTACCCAAAAAATTACTAATTATAAGATTTTATTATTTTGAAAATTTAAGTGAATCATATAATTTTGAGACATTTTCATCATATTAATTTTGAATTTCAAAATGTCTCAAATTGACTTTCAAAAGGTCAATAATGATTATATATATATTGGAAAGAGTATAACATTTGAAAACCGCTGCACAATAGTAAAATCCTTAAAGAACCAAAATATAAAATCAAATTCCATGGAATTTGGCAAGTACATAACATTTGAAAACCTCTGCTCAAATAGTAAAGACCTTAAAAGAAGCAAACTATATAATCAAATTCCATGTAAAATGCTGAATTGTACTCGGTTATGAAAGAAGTTTGCATGCAAACAGCTAATATGTTTTTTCAAATGTTGTTTAGTATACAATGAATTTGCTTCTTTCAAACTGACATAATTTATTTCTAAACTCATTGGTACTCGAGTATTAAATTAACATAGTTTAGTTCTCTTTTATTTTTATTTTTGGGTCAACACAAATTTATGCTTAGAAGAAATAAAGCCATACCAACTACAAAAAGAAAAAAAAATACATAAAGAAGAAAGAGGGGAAAGAAACATGGTCGCTGCAACCCCCCCCTTTCTTTTTCTTCTAACCAATAGGTTCAATCCTCATCATTAAGCCATTGCATTTGCCTTCTAAGACTCGGAAATAGACAGTTGGGATAAAGTGAAGAGTTGACTTACTAGGAAAGCATGTGTTATATGCACACAGAACTCAACAGCAATTCCCACTGCCATTACAAGGTTGACAACGGAGACTGCATTCAATTGGATGTTCAGAATCGCCATTACACCCTGCACGAGTATCATTTTGTAACTAAAAGCAGTGAACAAATCGGCATACAATCAAATGCTTATGAAATGATAGAGCATATAGATAGTTATAATTTCATATTATATAGTGTTTCATGGATAATTTCAAAGAAGAATTTGTACCATGAGATCCACGACGATCATTGCCAAGACAAGTAAAATTATAGCCGAACTCCAGAAGCTAAATTCGAAAAACAAAAAATACCCAAATTAACATGCTTGAACTTTGTAGGAAAACAACTTTATTGAGGAAGAAAGTGAAAATATGAAGAGAGATATTCCACATCCAAGGGGAAAAAATAAAAATACTGACCTACATGTGATAACTACGTAAACAATAAATACTGCACCTGTTAAATCATAAAAATAGAACTGGTCAGCGATTTTGAGAGGTACATGCATGTCTGTACTATTTAGTGCAAATTTAACTACACTCCATTATGATCTTAGAAAGGGCAAGTTTCCTAGTTCAATGTGCAAGTGCTTTTGGAAGGGAGCTACTTGATGAATAAGCAAGGTAATTGCGACCCTGAACTTTTGAACTATGAAGCACAAATATGAATGAACAAAACAAGATATTCCAAAGAATAAATGGGATACAAATGCGGTGGAGACATTATGTAATATATATATATATATATATATATATATATATATAACATGCATATGGTGATTACTACTTGTTCAATAAAAGATTATTCTCTAATGTAACTTTGTTTTGTACAATTTTTTCTTATTTCTTTCTCCAACTACACTTTTTTATGTAAAAAAAAAAATTCATATTTCAACATCAAAAGTTTTTTGGACATGCTTTAAGACTAGTTTAAGTGTACAAGAAGTATTGAATACACATCCTTAAGGAAGTTTCATGTTTTTAAATTATCAACACAGAAAAATATAGAGCATAATAGTCGATCCAATACATATCTGATACGGCTGCGGCACAATCTTAAAAGTATCTGTGTTTCCCAACTTTCAAAATGCAAATACATTACTGCTACTAAATGGTAAAATCGTATTTCATAGTTGCCAATGCCTCCCTTAAAGATACCCTCTGGATCTGCCCCTATCTTGGGCTGTCAAGAGCACTGATGCTTCAAATAGGGTGGATTATGTATCTTATACCAAATACGGCTTGGATATCCACCCCCACACCCTGCGCCTCCTCGACACAGCAAAGGTTAAGCTCATATCTAGTCTCCCTCTCATAGCACCCTGTTTAAGGTGATTGCATTGGTAGTGTCTTGTCCACTAAATCCTATTAAATTTAAAGGAAAAAAGTTGCCATTTTCTTCCTTGACAGCCTCTGTATTCATAAGGTGCCATGATCTCAAGAAATGTTTCAAAGCCACTAATTAAAACGTAAGTTCTGGGCTCTACTTTAAAGTTGTTCCCAAAATAATAAAGAGCCAAAGCTTTACTAATTTTTCTGTTTCAAACATTAACAGTGATTGGATAAGCTGACCTGTCTATGTTAACATTTGGGTGTTCATAGGTAATAGTCACTAACCAATAGCCATAGCAAGGTTGATTAACGCCGTCTTCCATATGTCAAGGTATTGCTCAAAAAACATATAGAATACGGAATATGGAAAGATCTCTATCTGCACAAAAAATAAGGGTCAGCAAGCAAAGCAAATAAAGCAAAACTTTCCTGAAGAAAAATTGCTATAAAATAAAAATAAAAATAAAAACAGAAAGTTCTCAAATGGGAATACCTAAGACATAATCATTTTCCATTCTCATGTGTGGATTGTAACTTAATAATATATACACAGGCGAAAGTTCTACTCATGTAGAACAGTAATATTACCTTCAAAGAGACCGAAACCCTGGAACTAAATTTCCTTGCAGCCCTCATTGAATTAACAAAATCGGTCTGAAATGCAATAATATTTAAATTATAAGTGAGTATGGTGTAATAGACAATAAAAAGAAGATTATATAAACTTTTGGTTTTAGTTATACTATAACTAGTCCTACTTGCTTGTTAAGCGGGGTATGATATGTACGGAAAGCAGATGCTTGAATAACACCATCCTCTAAGCCTGATGACAAAAATGCAAGCAATTATAACCAAAATAAAAGAAGCCACAAGAACAAAACTATCCAAAACAAGAAGCACTAAAAGAAAATATACATTCACCAACTTAAATTCTATAGAACTTAGAATAATCAAGGTGAAAATACATATGCAGTATCACTAACCCTTGAGTTCCACATTGGTAGCATAGGCCCCATGGCCACCTTTTGCATAGTCTGCAGAAGGTAGAGCACTGAGGAACCAGGGAATCTACAAGGGACATCATCCGACGAACAGCAAGGAGGCTGAAGGAATTAGCAAATGGTTTCATTTAATTGAAGAAACACATTATCAGATGATAATGGAAGGAAAGTAAAATATAAAGTAATGAAACTTTGTTGGAAGAAAAATCATTATACATATTATTTTCAGCATCAGATTATTAGAACCCCGTATACAAGGGAATGAGGGATAATTTGTATTTGGTTCAAACTACCAACAGTTTGATCATATCTAAGTCATCTATATATTGGAAGGGATATAATCCACACTCATTACAAAACCATTACAAAATTTTATAACATTCATCTCCATAGATCCGTTGCAGTGATACAATTCCGATATCACATTGGGAAGTTATGATAATTTTGTATACTCGTATATACTCGAGTCACTCATATTACGTGAGCTAGCTGGATTTTTGTTCGTATGTTAACGCCAAGTCTTGTCTTGAATGGGACGGGACAGGATCATCATTTTCCGGTACATGCTGTACCAGACTAACGACGTAATTTTTTTATTTTTTTTTTACCACAATTATCAGAATAATAAATAAAAAATCATAGAGCAAGTTTGAACAAAAATTTGTAAAAAAAATATATTTTTTATTGAAAAAACACAGTAAACAATTTACAGTGTTTTTTCAATAAAAAGTATTATTTTTTTTATAATTTTTTGTTCAAACTTGTTCAATTATTTTTTATTTATTATTCGATAATTAATGGTTAAAAAATTAACACTACCGATCGTTAGTCCCAAAGACAAGACTCCCTGATTACCCACCCCCACTCCTACCCCTATTGTGATTTGTGAGCCTCGTTACTACGGAGTTTTGGTCAATCATATTATTATCCCTTGCCTTTATTGCCCTCACTTGCCTTCCATAAGTTGTAAACTAGTTTTTCTTAACAAATACTAATACCAATTACACCATCCGTCCCAGAATAAAAGTTTTAATTGACTTTTTGTGTATATTAAAAAATATGATAAAATAATAAAATTATTCATATTTAAATTCTCATTTAATTGTATAGTTTTGTGCATATTCCATAATAGAAATATAACAATTAATAATAAGGATATTATAGGAAATTATTGTAAAAAATAGATTATTTAAGGTAAATAGACATTTAACTTGGAACTACCTGAAATAATAATAAAGACTTTTATCCTGGGACGGAGGGAGTAATACATACCAATATACGCTTTTGGAAAGTTTATTAGCTTCATGGATAATAAGAAAAACATACATTTTCAAAAAAAAAATCTCATTTTTTTAAGTTTTAAATATTAATAATGTAGTTTTATTAATAAACAAGTTCTTAAGTTGCTCTTAAAGTTTTTTAATAAGCATAAAAAGAATATAAATATAAATGGACCTTACATATTTTCTAAAATAATTGGATTTGGATTTGGACTTGGACGAAATAACACAAATTCATCTTTTATAATTTCTATTATAAACTCATTAACAAAATGAAATTCACTTCATGATTAGTTACTAGTTTTATATTCTTTTTATTTTTCATAATTTAATAAATTAAGGTTTTTATT
Organism: Panax ginseng; assembly: GCA_020205605.1. NCBI lineage: Eukaryota > Viridiplantae > Streptophyta > Magnoliopsida > Apiales > Araliaceae > Panax > Panax ginseng. The sequence continues at coordinate 4,062,518 of CM035140.1, read as the reverse complement.
CCCATTATTAAAGTGTTATTGTCTTGTGAAGGAATTATTGGCAGCCAATTACAAAGTATGCGAAAAAGAAGAGAAGACAAATGCAGGTGAAATTGTGTTAAAAGAAAGATTCGTTTGATAAATTGCTTAACAAAGACAAGTTTTTTCCTACTTCAGAGATTGTGTTGCCTGACAAGATACTCTCCCAATGCCATTGTTCTCCCTCCCTTCTGGTCCACACAAAGGAAAGGAATAGGATTCCATCTTATCAGAAGATGAGTAGATAGATGCCTGCCACCACCACCATCACTTTCCTGCTAATATTTATTAAACGGTACTAGTGACGTAATACACTAAAATCTCGATAAATAAATATTTTTGAAACTCAAAAAAAAAAATTAACGAGATTAATTTATTCATTTATCGATAAATTAATATTTATTATTTTAAAGGGAGTTTTTCAATTTATGTATGTGATTAAAAAAAATCAAAAGACAACAATTAATGTATTAATTTGAGTCTAGAAAAGCTAAAAAGAATTGGTGAAACTTATAATGTTATTAATGTCTTGGAAAACAAAAGATTTTAAGTTATTCCCAAAGTTATGTATGCACTACAAAAAATGAAAGATGAGATTGAATTTGATTTAGGTGAAAATAAAAAACAAGTAATGTTAGATACATATTTTCAAAAAATATGAGTTTTTGTATAAATATTGTTAATTGACCAAAAAGTTTGAATCTATCGTATAAATGTTATTACAAAAAGTTCAACAATATGTTAATTATATATATATATATATAGTATGAAATTTAGTAATTATTAATTTATATTTCGTTGAGCCTGTAAGAATTCAAAAAAATTTATTACTCAGATGCATTTAGCCAAGTTATTACTTTAGTACACATGCGCAAGTTCATCCAAGTTTTACTCTCCATGGAAAATTGAACTCAACCTACCACTCGGAGAAGAAGGTATTTAACTGATAAATTTGTTTTTACCATCTTATATACCAAGGTATACATGTAATATTATACCCCCACCCCACCTCCCCACCCCACCTCGGCAAAAAAAAACAAAAACAAACCATTAATAAAAAAAGCTCAGGTGTCTATATATTCACAAGTTGCATCAGCTGACGCGCTGAGCCAACTTTGACACACTCAGGGTCAGGGTGGTTGCTGCTATTTCAGCTTCACATGGGATTCCGCTAGCTTCCCATTTTTCTTTTCATACTCCTGCTTCAGGTCTTCCAACTGCTTCGATACCTAAGGAAGGTTCAACAAAAATGTAAAAATTAACAAATCTGTAACATATATATGGAGGACAACAATCCAAAATAGACTACGTGAAATAATGAAATTGGAGCTTTTTCTTCTCTTCAATTATTTAATTTCATACACACAAATGTATCTCCGGTATACATAGGCATGATGCATGCATATATCATGTATGCTTTGACAAAGATAGGAGACAGAGTAAGAAATAACCAACCACCACCACGTAACTATACTGGAAAATATTTATATTCTTTTCACTAAGAAAATTAATTAAGGACCACACGGTCCACACTAAAGCCAAAAGTTAGACCAGATTCAATGTTCTAGTGCACAACTAATGTTGTTACAAAAAGAAGGAAAACCGAAGACACGGGTAAGGCTTAAAAGAACTCTGGCTGATAAAGGATAATTGCAAAAAGGAAAAGCCGTGCAACAAATCCAAATAGGTGTAAATACATGGAGCACGAGGGATTGAGAAATAGCATAGGCCTTGCTTCCATTCAATACTTAGGCCCACATAGCTGCTCTGGGACATGCATGACCCTAGCTGTCCATTAAAAGGATATGGCAAGACAGATTTTGATGATGACATGATAACATGAACAATCAAAAAAAAAAACAATAGGCCCTGATCTATTATAAGTACATGATTCTAGAAATTACACAAAGGGACCGGTTAAGACAAAGACTTCAGCTGTAATAGCATAATCTTGTTCATATTAAACAACCTAATTCTTTACTATTTATTAGTTATTACTACACTGGTTCATCCATCAATATAAAGCATATAATATCGAGGAAAAATGACATGAGATTTTATGATGACATCTAAAAATTAGCTACTTCCATATACATTATTTTCTAGTGGAAAGTGAATACCTTGATTGAATAGGCCATTGGTAATAGTGTATCTGGGTTCATTGCATCCTCCGGAAAATTGCGCATGGCTTGTATGAGTTTCTCAAAAGGTAATTTTAACTGACGAGTGTTAAAAATGTTTAGATAGCAGACGTTTACAACTTATAGGGATTTAATGGGGGAAACAATATGAAACACTCACCAAGTCATCATGACAATATTTCAATATGGCCAGACCGACTTTGAAAACAATTTGGACACCCTGCCCAGTGAAAATATGTTAGGTTCTAAACCAAATTTTGATGCTTTTAGTTTTATCCATTTAATTTGATTTTCCTTCTAATCTGCCTATTTGAATATGTGCAACGGAGTGGCATATACAAAATATTATATCACTAACCTCGTAGAGAAAAACATCCCAAATTCGAAGAGCCAAATGGAATGGGAAAGAGTACGAGAAAACAGTTATGAACCACTGACTTGCATACATACTCATTTATCATTTCTTGAGTGAAATGTTCTCCCAACTTTGGCAAGTGCTCCCTTACTAGCTGTTCAAATTGAAAAAGGTATTGCTGTACCAGAGGCAATCCAGCCTACTCCAAAAATATTAGATAAGAGTTCTCAGAATCTTGGAATGTGTTTTGTCTAGAAAAAAATATAATAGATAATAGATTTTGGACATGGTAATGAGCAATTAGATAAAATGAAAGAGACTTGACTGAAATAATTAAATCAAAACAGAAAAATGAAAAAAACTGCATTAGGTGTAATCTAAAACTCAACAAAATTCATACATTCCACAAACTGATGGGGGAACTTTCAGATTTCTTTCATCATATTTTCAGAGAAAGAAAGCTCAGAAACTTGAAAGAAAAAAGTAACTAGAGGAAACACTCCAACACTATATTCAACATACCAAGATATATAACCTGATTCCAAGATGATCTATTTAATCTTACAAACAATATTTTCTCGCCAAAATATAAAAATCATAATTGCGACGACGGTAACTCCAAAAACACTATCATGTAACTGTTGATTATACGAGTAATTATCAATTTTGGAAGGACACTGATGGGACATTTCCTCGAGTGAAACAAAAATTTTGACCCCTACAAGTCCATAAGCTAATACCAACTTTGATGGAAATCAAATTATGCACTCTAATATATTTGAACTTTTTAGTTTAGAAGAGAAGTTGAGAACAAGAACACATGAGCCACAGTGCCACACAAACCGGAAGAGCTACAACACTACCACAAAATTAAACCTATCAAAGTACTCCCTCCATCCCAGTTTTTAGATGTAACCACCAAAATTTCAAGCAATATAAGCTTAAGAATAATGATAATGGTTTTAAAGGCCTATGTATAATACTTTACGTAACTTATCCAAAAAAAACAGGAGGAAAAAAAAAGAAGCTTAAAGTAAAAAAGTTACATAAAGTTCCAATATCACCCTTCAATGAACTACACCAAACTTTGCTGATTTCAAAGAAGCAGGAGGTGGTAAGGTGACAAGATTTTGGGCCATCCTGAGAAGGAAGAAGGTCAAGTAAGAATCTGAATTTGGATAGAGGGAGTAAGAAATAATAAAAATTCTTGATCTTCCCATGAAAAGCTCTCAAGACTCACCAGTGAGTCACACATTCCTCAAGAAATCTAATAGATAATCAAAATAATTCTTCTGCTGACAGTTTTAAATATTGAGATAAAAAGGAGAAACAAATTTAGTCGACGTATCTCAAGAACCTAAATTGATTAATGATGCAGGACAGATTTAGTGAAGGATTAATGGAAAATAAACTAGGATTTTAACTCCACGTTTAAACCACTAGGATCTCTCAAGTGTATCAACTCCACGTATTAACACCAAGATGGATAAAATACATCTACCGTAGGATACCTCTACCATATGAATAAAATACTCAACATCAATATCAGTAATCTCTAGTCTACCAGACTTGTGAGGATTACATCACTATTTAAATAGGCTCAAAACCTTAATATTACTTGGGAAATAATAAAAATCCTAAACAACTAAAATACCCTTATTAATAATTCATAATCACTAATTAATGTCCTAAATCCCCACTAATAAATAAAATACATAAATCACATCAACTACTTTTATATTAAACATAATAAAAACTCCAAATAATAAATATAAAAATCTCTTCTTTGTTCTTGACTTGGAGTCCTCATTAATTAAGACTACTGCTTTACAGTACTTTCTAGTCCTACACTTGCATCAAACACAAAGCTGAAAATATGCTACAAAGTTGAGACAAAAATATACATGAATGAAGTCAACATATTGTTGGGCTAACAGAATTACCAAATATAATCCTTCCATTGGGGCATGGACAGCTCTTTTAGTAATGCAACCAATAAGCAAAATGCGTCTTCTTCGCTCATATAAAGAAGCAACAAACCATCTAAGAAACCCATCCCCTGCAGTTAAAATAATCTCAACTTATTCGGTGTATTGCAAAAGTAAATAGATACGTACAACATTTGTGAGAAATAAACCTGTACATATCCAACATCTCTGTCATACACGGAGTATGCCTTCAAAACATTGTAGAGGGACCTCTGACCAGGTCCATTTCTTTGTTGGAAGAAAACATGCGAAGGGAATGTCCGAGAAATATCTCGAATAATATCCAGCTCTGAAGCTGAAGTCTCATATATAACAAGTTGCTGCAGCCGAAAAAGTATATTTGAAAAGCAAAATTAAGTAAATATGAGCACAGGGAAAAAGCACAGAACAAATAATATCAACAGCAAAAGCATCATAACTAACCTGAGCAAATTTAACATAAAATAAATAGGAGCTGAACCCAAAAAGCATTGTAAAAAGCCAGAAAATAATTGTCAACAGCCTATGATAAGCAAAAATGAATATCAGGTTCATCAAGTTTGACACACATTTGATCCTTCCTACATTATTGACTTTGGTCCCTCCTTATCATTGAAGCACCACTCAAAGGCACAGGCTCAATTTTTACCTTATCTACCTGTAATTATAAATATTTTCCTATTAACCAATTTAAACTACATACTAAAAGTTAGGATTACTAATTACTTTTTATATAAAAAAATAAAAACTGTAAAAAGATGGTACCTAGTTGAGACATATAAGAAATGACATTGTTCAATATTACTGGCAAAGAACTAGAGACTGAAAGACAGAAGCTACTAAATGCCTAAGCAGTATACTTTTTTGTCTCAGACTTAAAATAAATCAATTCTTCAAGGTTACAACCTCAAAAAGGTTATACACCTTTTGCAAGCTGTGCTTACCAGCCACTACTGCTGCAAAATAATATATTAGCTGACACCAAACCTATCTTGTCAGAAGAAGGGAGAACGAAGGTCAGCCCACTTAACTGAGATTACTGCCTAAAACTAATTGATAACATTGTTTTTTGTTGATATGCCATTTTACAGAAGCCGAGTAACCAAGATAATAAAGAAAAACCATAGATAGGGGTAAGAAGATTTTAAAAAGTAAAAGAAAGGATCACCTCGTAAACACCAGGGTTCATCAGCAAGAGGTCCCGACTTCCTGAGATCAACTGCCAAACAAGACCCCTCAGACAATCAGGGATTCCTTTTCTTATTCGCCGTTTGACAACATGAGGTTTCCTCCTAACATAATGCTTCCAATCACTGCCTCCAACTCCAATCATTTTCCTCCATTTTCTAATCTTCCTTTCCTCTCTGAAAAAAGCCTTAGAGATCTAGTTAACCTAAAAAACATCTAGAACCTCAGAAATCGCAAATTGACCATTCTGAGTAAGGCCCGGATACATGGCAGCAGCAAATAAGGAAAATATCAATGGTACTACGAACCTACTCTTATTTTATTAAGACAAAGTGCAAATACTTCCACAACATTATAAATGAATCAGTATTGAAATTGCATACCTCTCATACTCAAAGGCTGACCTGCTCTTGATTATACCATCAGGAGAATTAAGTTCTTGCTTCACAAATCCAAATCTATCAACTTTCACTTGCGGAACTGGCCTTGGTTCATCATCATCTATATTTTTCTTTTCCATTCCACTACTTTATACTTATTCCGGCATCTCCACAAGGGCAGCACAACCCAACAAAGTTGTAAACATGGTGGCTGAAATAGATCAAAGATGATAAATAATTGAAGTTAAAGAGGCCAAACACTGAAAATATAATGAACAAATTTTTAATTTATAATTTGCATAAATAGAATTAAAAATGATAAGCTGAAATGACTCTCTCTGTTAGTACAATTTACAAACACGTTGGGGAGATACCAATGACGACATAAATACAAAACATATAATTGAAAACATAAATTGGGGGAAACTTCAATGCTCTCATAAAAGATGCTATGTACTACAGGACAACAATCAAACATTAAACTATCAATGATAAACAATGGAAGTAAACTTTCCCAATAGTGGGAAAACTTCGAGTTCAATCGGATAGAACAATTGATTCAATTCATCGATGAATGTAATGATCATAAACCCAACATCTTAAGCTAAAATTGAAAACCCAATAACTTTTAATCAACGTTGAATATATAAATAAGTAAATATCTACTTGTATATGTACGTGTGTATAAAATTAAGAAGAACACATATAGAACCAACCTGGGAGATGTTGAAGATTTTTGAATTTGGTAGTAATAGGGTTTTTCATCTATCTAAGGCAATTCAATTGGCTTCGTCTTAGTATTGAAACGATGAGTTCCGGATAAAAAATAACTAAAAGTTGTCATTTCGCTGTATGCTTTTCATTTTTAGTAATGGCGATTAGCCGTACAATACGACGCGTTTTGGACATCACATTGGATATTTGTTGTCCTTTCGGTCACCGGGGAGGGAGAGAGGGGGCACACTAAGACCTGAGTCACTAACAAGGAAATTGATATTTTTACAAAAAAAATTTATAGTTTCACAAGACACTTTTTACATAATTATAAATAGAACTCACATCTTGTGAAAATATTAAAATTATAATTCCCAATAATAAAACTATTATTATATTATAGAATTAAATAATTAATCTAATAAGAATTATAATCGATAAGATAAATATACATATAAAAAACCTCAAACTTACAATTAAAAATTAAAAACATGTTACATTTATTTTTCAAAATATCTTTTTACTCCCAAAAAAATTACAAGTCAAAACTAAATAATACTCATAGATTAAAATGATATCATTAATGTTCGACACTGAAATTTTGTTTTTTTGTTAACTGTTTTTTTTTTGTAAATAAAAAAATAAAAAAGATGAGAAGGATCTACAAATAAAATTAGCAAAAATGGAATAAAAATGGCAAGTCTTCATCACTTTGTAAGAAGCTATAATTGTTTTTTACTTTCTCAAACTTTATAAAAACAAAAACTAACAATGTAGATGTAGTTTACACTACAACTTGATAAAGATAGATTTCAAAATATGTAAAATGATACAATGATGCTCCCCGGTCAATGCATGTTTACAATCTAATTTTGTCATATCTATAAATTACATAAAAGAAATATATATATATATATATATATATATATATATATATAATATATAAAAAGAAGGATCAATAGCACTCCTTTTATCTAGCACTCTTTCTTAAAATAACATTATTTTATTAAAATTACGTCGTTTTAGAGATTTTTAAAAGAAAGTGGTCTCACTTACTTTTCTTTTATTTACAAAAATGTCACTCGCGGTCCCACTTGTTTTTTAAAAGAATCTCCAAAACATAGTTTTAATAAAGTAGTGCTATTAAAAATGTCACATATGCATGCATGTGTGTGAGAGAGAGAGAGTTCACCTCTAAAATTTTTAGCACCAACACCAATGAATTCTATGGCTCGAGTATTCATGGTACCAAACTTCACGTCCTTGCAGGATTTGAATAACCCTTCACCAAAACTGTCAGCTAAATAGAAATCTATCCCATCCACGGTGAAATTGCTCTTAACCTGAATGGAATATACAAAACGAGAGAAGAATAAATTTGTTCAGATCTTGTGCAAGTCCTGTACAGCATTCCACAGCCATTAAGGTATCTACTTCCCAAAAGAAGCATGGTTTGACAGCCTGTGGTCAAGAAAACTAATACTTGCAGATAATAATGATTCTAGCACAGTACTTCAAATTTGGCTAATAAACAGCAACATAATACGAAATTTGATCTCACAATTTATTTATACAGTCAACACGATGAGCTCCAATAAAATTGTTCTTGGTAACTGAAATTGGTATTACAAAGCAATAAACATACTTGATAGAGATCACACAAAGTGTTGCCAATCAAATTCTAACTAATTTCAAGACATAGTAAAAGAGTAATTCTGTCACTTGGACAAATGTGGCCTACTTTTTATCAGCAATATTCATGACTACTAAGCCGCACCTTAAGTTCTATCATATATGGCAAAGTGCAAATAAGATAGCAAAAAGAACTATACTACAGAGTCAGAACATCAAGAGGACAAAATTATATAAAAATAAATGGCACTAGAAGATTAAGCAGGAATTTTCTGACCTTGGAAACAGAAGTCACATTAATGAACAGACTCTGATTGGGAGAGCATGAAGATTTAAAAAAATTCTTAGGCATGCTGGACAGCCTACAAGAAAAGGAACGGCCTGCAAGGAACATCATAAATGAAGATGAATAACAGAAACCATTTGGTGGGAGAGTATAAAGATTGTCAAGGACTAGTACTAAAAGAAATTTTAAAAAAGAAACACTTGAAGCAGGGTTAGAAAGGCCTTCAAATTTTAACACAACAAAACAAAAGCAGCGTATTAGACGCATAAATGAAAATTAGAAGAGGAATATAGCAGATAGGAAAAGAGCATTTTTCAGAACATAAACTAGAAAGCAGCATAGTTCTAAGTAAAGAAATTAGACTATTTAAGAATGCATATATATAAAAAGACAACAAGTCAGTCACCATATAAAGCTTTAGTGAACAATTGATTAGTGAAATTGAAGTTTTCCCTTTGAACCAGAATAATAGTTGCTGACTGCTGAATGTATGATAATATTTTTCAGTGCATAGTAGTTTCCCTTAAGTTTCCTTTTTCTTCTTTCTAAATTCTTTAAGGTTGACAAACAATGTTAGAATTTTTGTAGTCAGTTCCTATTATCTATGTAAGTGTCAAGGGGTTGACCTAGTATTAGAAAAATATCCAGCTTCAACCTTTTAATAGGCTTGATTATTTCACGGGACCAGGGCGGAAAACAAGTTACTGTTTTCACAAGCTCATTTAGACTAAAAAATGAGTTATATGTATAGAGAGATGGAGTTCTAAATTAAGAAATAAGTTATATTAATCAAATATTTGTGCAACAAAAAGTTTCCTAAATGAGTATTGCAAGGAGTACCAGATTTTCCATAAAATTGTGTGCCAAATGGGTTTTATAGTGCACATTTATTGCATAACCAAGGACCAATCACAGATAATAGTCGGCCAATTGAACAATGACACATCATCATTTGTGACTTGTAGCATTATTTTTCCTAAATATTGATAATAATTTCAATGAAAATGAGGATATAAACTGAAACCTAAGAGGTTCATACACTTCCGAATCATGTTGAATCATGTAAGCAAAAAATATTTGTAAGTATCAATGACCATAATATGTGCTCTATTTGTCACTCGATAAATATTAGAATTATGGTGGGGCAGATGATCTAGAATTAGATATGATCCTGCCACAAAATGGTAGTAGAATGGATGACTTCAACCAAAGAACACTGCAAGGGCATTCAGAACATTGTTCTAACAAGAATATGGTATGTTCCAACTTATATTTTATTATCAAAACCATAAATGCAGAGGAAACTGCAGAAGCTGGCCAACCAAAGAAAACCAATTTCATAATGCAGTGAACCAATAATATGCCAAAATTAAGGTAGATGAAGTATCATACTTGTTGGACTTGCGCCCGTAATGTGTCAAATTGCTTCTCTGTACATCATACATTCCCAATAATTGTCGGACACAAACTTTGGATCTTTGAAGAAAATAGATCATTTGGCTGCAACCCATAACATTGAGTACACATCAGCTTATACTAAAACCCTCAGCAGAAATTAAATGTTTAATTGGTTTTCAAGTAATAGAATAAATCAATTGATGGCCTGAATACACCACGAAATAAAAGTAGAAAGAGCACAACATCACCTTCACAGCTGGGGAACCAAAAGGGCAGTTCAGTAGTTTACCATCACTGCGCGCTCCTCAAATATCATACATTGCACAATAATCTACAGAGTGTCTTTGCCTACAGCATTAAGTCAACTTTATAAGAGAGATCAGAATTTCCTATCCTAGGAGATTGCCCACACAGCAAAATTGGGAATCAATTTCTTCAAAGCCAAAACCTGATAAATAATAGTTACTTATCAGAAGGGGGGGTGATTGGGCAGGGGGAGATGTAGTGAATGCACCCAACATTGCATTTTAAAACCCCTTCACATGTGACTCACTAAGCAAGCAGATAGGACCAACTTCATCCAAAGTAGATAAAAATAAAAAACTAATGTGCACAAACAGAAGTGGGAACCAAATGCAGATAGAGTGACAGAGACTTGGACTCAAAAAAGTGCAAAAACCAAAGCTCTGATATTATGTTATGCAACTGCTTGCTCCAAATTTAAGTTCTTGCAGAATGGCCTCACCAATGGCATCAAGACCTCGCATAGATAATTGTTAGAATCAAAACTATAATAACCGTACTATTTTCTTAATTTGGTGATGATATGAATTATTAAGAATAAGAAGTAACATAGAAGCTTGCAAATTTATGTCTTCAACATGCAGTACAAGTTAAAAGTAGTTGCAATAACACATATGCCAACAGGTTCTATTAGATGTAATAAACCAAAGTTAGAGTTTTCTCTTATTAGCTTAGAGAGCTTTTATATACATTCATAAATACATATGAATAAATAAATATATGTACTTCTGCAATAATTTTTAGCATAATTAGTGTAAAAGAAGGCTTGTGCCATCAGTAAAAGCTCCATTTTTGTCTATACAAGTAAAAATTATATTCTTCCTTTAAGTTCTATAAACATGATGAGAGAACATTTTGTTCAGTAAATTTCATTTGGCAAATATAAGTTGTTTTAGACGACAGATGAAGCTTACCCCCTTGTGGCATTGGAATTCAAAAGAATTCGTGGATTAGACCTTTCTGAATGGGCTGTAGATACAATAAATAAGATCTGCAAGCATAAAACTGCAAATTATGCATAATTCGTTACCACTGCATTTCTATATAATTACTTCTGTGCGGTGGGTGCTGTGGAGGGAATGGATCAATGGAATTGGAGATATTTTGAGGAGAAGGAGCAGACGCCTGAGCATGTTAAATATATACTTTTGAGTCTTCTTTTGTTTTAGGCAAATGAGGTTTATCCTTGACCGGTACTTATCTTAAATTCACTCTTTATCTAAGTCACCCGCTCACCACCTTTTTAACGACGGACCCGACGAAAATTCAATCTTATAACCGTCGTCTATATTTTTAGCGACGCTATATGTTATCCGTCGCTAAAAATATAGACAATAGTTTTACGACCAAATCGTCGCCGGTTCCGTCATTAAAGGAGGGTGAGCTCGGATAAATTAAATAAAGAATAAGCTTAAGATCCGGACTCTATCTTGCTTATTGCTTTTATTGATTTTTTTCAAAGTTTAGCTTTGGCATATGATTTTGTATAGTTGCCAACTTACCACGGTGAAGTTAGGTTTTTCTTGCTCTTGTGAAACCTTTGGTTGTACATGGGTGGTACCTAAACCTGATAAAATATGGTTATGGGTTGGTTTTGGTTTTCAAAATATGGTTAACCAACAATTTAATAACTAAAATTATATTAACCATTTTTAATATGAATAATGTGGGTTGGAACCATATGGTTATGGTTAAAAACCATATTAACCATTTTAATATGGTTATAGTTCTATGAAGGCCTGATTTGATATATTATTATTATTTTTGGGAGGGTGTATACATAATCACATAATATTAAAAAAAAATTTGGTGAGAGTGGGGTGGGGTGGGGGGTATGGGGTGTATACGTAATCACATAATATTTTTTTTTTGTGGGGTAGGGATGGGGGTGGGGTGGGGAGTGGGGGTAAGGGGTGGGGTGGGTGGGTAAGGGAAGGGTGGGGTGGGGTGGGGGTGGTGACAAGGGGTGTATACATAATCACATAATATTATTTTTTTAGTTCGGGGTGGGGGTAAGGGTGTATACATAATCACATAATATTATTTATTTTAGGTGGGGGTGGGGGTAGGGGTGGGGGTAAATGATGTATACATAATCACATAATATTATTTTTTTTTTTGGAGTGGGGGTGGGGGTGGGGTGGGGTGAGGGGTTGGGGGTGCGGGGTGGGTGGGGTGGTTGTGAAACCCAGATTTTATGAATAAATAATTAATTTTCTCGAAATAATTTTTATTATGGTGTGGTTGAGATAATGTTATAGTTGTGGGTAATATTTATAAATTTTACAAAGTATGCAAGTTGTCATATTATATTCGATTGGTGGGGAATATTCGTTTTAAGCAGAAATATTAAATGACGACGACACAATCATTAATGGACCCCTTAAATCTAAATTATTGTTTGATCGATTGAAAAACGACAAAAATATTTTATTGAAAATAACGACGGAAGTTTTACCATTGATCTTTGTTGAACTACTCGGTAGTAAAAAAATACGATGTCTGGCGTTGTTGCATAGTAGCACTAAGGTATTGATTATTGATATTTATGTGAAAAGTCACTCAATTTTGTTCAATTATTGCTACAATAGTTCTTGATAAGTATCTCATATTATTTGTTTCAATTATTGTTGATTTAGAAGTTTTGTTTTATTCAGTATTATTAACGTAATAAAATAGAAACATCTTTTATATAAAATGAATACTTTATTAAAGTTATTCTATAAATAGAATATATTATATTTTATTATGCATAGTATTTGCATAGTGTTTGTATAAAGTGCCAGCGTAGTGTTTGCGTAGTAAAATCTTTTTATATAAATAGAATATATTATATTTTATTTAAAAGATTTTGCTTTAAATATGGACCGTCCGATTAAAGTAAATCAATGCGGACCGCTCATGGATTAGTTCTTATGCATTCTATTTTCCTATAAATAAAGCTCATTCCTTCATTATTTTCTTTACGAATTCACCTGAACTCTCAGAATGAGAAACTATAGAGAGACTATAGAGATAGAATAAAAGTTTTCTAACTTCTTCACTACTCTTATATCAAGTATTATTTTACTAGGTGAGAATATTATTTGTTGTCTTTCGTAAGGAGTGTTATTCTTTCTTATTCAAGAAGAGAACTTACATTATTCCATTTCTTTATTATTACATTGGAATAACTCAGATATCTGTGAATTTACCTATACTTGGTGACATTCTTCATTATTCTCGGGTTTAATATCCTGTATGTGCTATATCTGGGACACGGTTCCATTTTTATTATTCCGCCTTTATTATTACGCTTAATAATATCCACATGCATGTTATACGGGGACTGGTTCCATCATTTATTATTTCGCATTTATTATTACTCGCTGGAACATCCTGTTGGTGTGAATTTCACCGACCGTTCCGTTATTATTATTCTACATTGAAATAACCGCTCATGCGCAATACCGCGTGCGTGGTGATATCTTTTGTTATTCCATTCGATATATACTCGGTTGATTAAAATTTTGACTTATACTCCATGAAATTAGTGGAATATCCTTGATATTTAAGGGCTTCATCCAAAGATATCTTTTTGTGGAAATATTCTTCCGAGCATTCTTGAATTTTACTCTCAAAGCGATGATCATGTTGACAATTTGGGCGTTATGGTTCTGGACAATTAATTCTTGAACTTGTTTTATTGAATTCTTATATCATTGTCATCATCCTCATGTTTATATTATGTTGAAAGTCATCTCGTGGCTGTAGTGCATAGATGGACTTGGTATGATTATGACCGAGGATTATTCTTGTATAATCATGACCGTAATATTACAAATGATGTGGAAAAAGTCCTCATTGGCCGTAGTGCATTGATGGACCTTTTTGGTATGATTATGGCTATGGATTCTCTTGATCAAGGTGCAAAGATGAATTATTTTATGGCGTGATCAGAATGGTTGATGAAAACACACGATTATCTTTGGCCCGTAGAGCATGGATAATTCGTGGTCGTGATACTAAAGAATATCATTGGCCTGTAGTGCAGGGATGATTTCATGATGTGGATTATTTATTAAGTTGAGTCTCAGCGATAAAAGTGATGAAAAACCTTTTAAATCATAAAAGATAGTAGATTCTATTATCTACTTGACTCTTTTAATGGATTGCTTGTTCTACCGCAGCTTAAACTTGATGTACATTGTATTTTATCGGTTTAACATTGTTGGAGGCTAATGATAATTTATTTTGCATTATCTTAGTCATAATATTTCTTCTTTGGGCTAGTTGAGCTCGCCTCTTTCTTTCACCGTTTTCTTCTTGAAAATGAGAATATAAATTTGAGACGAGTCTGGGAACGGAGTGATGGTCAGGAGGATAGCATTAGTAGTCCTCACTATTCTATGAAATAGTGTGATAATAATTGTAATGAGGACTCCTTTTGAGTTTGTATAATCTCTAGTAGATAATATTTGTATTCAAACTCACAGTTTATGTTTTATCGTATTGTACACGACAGTTGTATTAGTAAGTTGTATTTGAATTACATACCATACGTAAGTGGCGACCCAAGATGGGTGACGTATACCTAATTTTGGGGGCGTCACGGTTGGTATCAAAGCTTAGGGATATGATCCTTGGCTAAGATGTGAGATAAAAAACTAGGGGGAGGCAGACGGGAATTCCTTGCTAAGTATGACCTACCTAAGTTTATTTGATATTTAATTGGTCGACAAAGTATATGGATAATATGTGATATGTTAATTAACCCTTGTTTTGTGGCGGTGTTTGAAAATGGCATCCGAGAATGTTGAGATTATCAATGGAGCCTGGAGACCGCTTGAGTCTCCACAAATCAATAATCGAGGATAATGTGCAACCAGAGGACAATACTCCTCGTGAAAAAACAATAACAATCCGATGAAATAGTGAATGATGGGATGGTCGAGGCTTTATGCAATTCATGCAACTACTGACGAAAAGCGCGCTCTCATCCAAAATGCGGTAGAAATATCGATAACTTTGGACGGCCACCGCTAAGCGGTTTAAGGAGCAATTCATGCAACAACGGGCGAAGGCAGCTCCTGTCCATAATGCATGTGGAAACAATGGTAACCCACGGTTGGTCACCGCTAAGCAGTTTAAGGAGCTGGAACCACCGAAGTTTTTGGGAAATCCAGAACCACTTAAGGCGGAGACATGGATAAAGCAGATTACCAAGATATTTGATGTCTTGGAATGCTCAGAGGAGCAAAAGGTTCTATTCGCCACCTTTATGTTGCGTGAAGAAGGAGATCATTGGTGGGAATATGTAAAACGTACCCAGCCTGATGCACTCAAGATGTCTTGGGAGAAGTTCCAAGAATTATTCAACGACAAGTATTTTCCTGAAAGTATTCGTAACATGAAGGAGGTAGAATTCATCAAGCTGGAGCAAAACAATATGACCGTGTCGCAGTACGAGGCTAAGTTTGCGGAGTTATCCCGGTTTGCATCCTATTTGGTCGATAATGAGGAGCGAATGACGCGAATGTTTTTGCGAGGTTGAAACCCCGATATACGTCAATACCTCATTTCTCACAAACTTTGTTTATATTGGATGTTGTGAATAGGGCTCGATTATTGGAGCGCGATAATGAGTCAAAGACAACTAAAAGCAATGACCAACAACACGATAATAATCATACCGGTGGCAACGGTCATCGGAACAACGATAACCATCGTGGGGGATATTATCATGCCAAGAATGGTAACCATTTCGGTGGTAATCATGGTCAAGATAATAAGAATGGACATTTTAAGAAGAGAAGGTTCAACAATGACGTGAAGACGCTAAACCGCACACCGTTCAAAGGAAGAAGAACGCCCATCGGTTGTATATTTCAAATGCGGACAAGAGGGACACATCCGTTCAAATCATGCGCAACAATCCAAAGCGTGTTTTAATTGCGGAAGTGAAGGTCACCTAGCTTCGATTTTGTCGTATGGTGAAGTCAAGTCCAACTAGGATAGTGATGCCAAAGGATGTCCCGCATGACAAAAAGTTTGGTAGTTTAAGAGAGCGTTTTTTTCTCGTGACGAGGAACCTTAATAAAATTATCACGGGTAAGTTAATCATAAGCTCTTACGAAGTCTATACCGTGTTTGAATCTGGGATTCTCTACTCACTCTTTTATTTCACCTAGTTGTGTTCAATGTTTGTACTTAACTTTCGGAGAAGTTAAATTTTGATTTATCTATTGAAACTCTATTGGGAGAAACCTTCGTTACCTCCAATTTGCTTATAAATCTTGTTTGATTCAAATCGACACTTTCACGTTACTGTCGATCTTATCTCTTTGAAAATACTTGCCTTTGATGTGGTTTTTTTTGAAACGATTGGTTAACTACTCATCATGTTTTTTAAATAAGGTTGTTAGCTTTCATATTCCTAACCAACCTATTATGTGAATTCAAACAACCAAACCACTAAATTCAATCATTTGTAATATCAAGCCATAAGTAAAGAGCCCTCGATCCTTTTGTTGATGACTTCGCATGTGGAATGCACCGCCGGACTTTACAGAAGCGACGTCGTGAATGACAATGACAAGTTGATAGGTATCATTGTGAGGTGCTTATCTAGGTTAAGGGATAAAAGTCATAGTTGGTATCAATGTGACGTCTTATCCAAGTCTTGGATGAAATAATATTTTGAATGATATTTCTATCATTAATAAATCTCTTGACGTATTCTCGAAGACTTCTTTAGCCTACCCTGGCGTGAAATCAAATTTTGTATTGACACCAAAGATAAAACCCATTTCTTAAACCCTCAAAATATTTCTTCAACTAAAGCGAACGTAATATGCGCTAAAGACGCGTTGACTTAAGTTGTTGAAGATTACGATCGTATTATTCAATATCATCGTGGAAGAAATGAACGTGGTAGGCGGCGTGTTGAGTAGAAGATCGTGTCGTTTATAAAGTGCGATGTTGTTAACACAAAGACTCATTTCAGATAACTTGCGAATGATGAAGATAGAGTTAAAGACTCTGGGACCCACGCGTGAAGATAATCGAATATACGAGTAAAATCGACTTTAATCGATAAAGTTAAAGACGCCAAGCTACATAACTTGAATCGATGAATGTGAAGAAGAAGGTTCAAGAGGTGTTATTCTAGAAGCAAGAGTTCTTTGAAGAGAGAAATCTCAACCCTCGATTTAATTGGCCCATTTGAAATTCTCGATTGAGTAGGAACTGTGGCTTATAGACTCGTTTTACCGCCAAGTATGTCGCGTGCACATAACGTTTTTAACGTATCAATGTTACGTAAATATGTGGATGACCCGAACCACATTATTAATTTAGAATCGGATGAGATAGCGGATTATTTAACGTATGAGATCTCGTGTTAAAATCTTGGATAAGAATAATCGTATCCAACACTCAAGAGTTAGAATCTGAAATGAAGTCAAGGTATCCTCACCTGTTTGACATACCAGGTACGTACGTAAATTTTGAGGGCGAAATTCTATAAGGAGGAGAGATTATGAAACCCCATATTTTATGAATAAAGAATTAATTTTCTCGAAATAATTTTTTATTATGGTGTGAATTTGAGATAATGTTATAGTTGTGAGTAATATTTATAAATTTTGCAAAGTATGCAAGTTGTCATATTATATTCGATTGGTCGAAAAATATTACGCTTTTAAACAGAAATATTCTGCAATTTACGACACAATCATTAATTGGACCCCATTAACGGAATTATTGGCGGATTGAGAAAAAACGACAAAAAATATTTTATTGAAAATAATTGGCTGGAAGTTTTACCGCTGATCTTGTTGAACTACTTGGTAGTAAAAAAGAATGATGTCTACGCGTTGTTGCAAGTAGTAGACACGGTATTGATTATTGATATTTATGTGAGAAGTCACCTCGGTTTTGTTCAATTATTGCTACAATAGTTCTTTGCATAAGATCTCACATTATTTGATTCAATTATTGTTGATTTATAAGTTTTGTTTTATTAAGTATTATTAACGTAATAAAATAGAAACATCTTTTATATAAAATAGAATACTTTATTAAAGTTATTCTATAAATAAAATATATTATATTTTATTATGCATAGTGTTTTCACGTAGTGTTTGTATAAGTGCTTGCGTAGTGTTTGCGTAGTAAAAATCTTTTTTATATAAATAGAATATATTATATTTTATTTAAAAGATTTTGCTTTAAATATGACCGTTAGATTAAAGTAAATCAATCTGAATGGTTCATGGATTAATTCTTATGCATTCCATTTTCCTATAAATAAAGTTCATTCCTTCATTATTTTCTTACAATTCAATTTGAACTCTGAGAGAGAAAACTATAAAGAGAGACTATAGAGAGATAGAATAAAAGTTTTCTGCTACTTCACTACTCTTATATCAAGTATTATTTTACGGTAGAGAATATTATTTGTTGTACTCGTAAGGAGTGTTATTCTTTCTTATTCAAGAAAAGAACTTCTGTTATTCCATTTCTTTATTGTTTTGTTGGAATAACTCACAGTCTGCTGCTACCCTATACTTGGTGACATTCTTCTATTATTCTCGTCTTTATTATTCTCATTTAATATCACATGCATCTTATATACGGGACTGGTTCCATTTTTATTATTCCGTCTTTATTATTTTGTCGGAATATCCTGTTTGTGTTATACGCCGGACCTGGTTCCATCATATATTATTCCGCATTTATTATTCTCATTGGAACATCCCATTGGTGTGAATTTCACCGACTTTGGTTCCGTTATTATTATTCATTGAAATAACTGCTTACATCAAGCATCGCATGCGTGGTGATATCTTTTGTTATTCCATTCGGTATTATACTCAGTTGATTAAAATTTTGACTTCTATACTCCATAAAATTAGTGGAATATCCTTGATATTTGCGGTTCATCCAGTATCTTTTTGTGGAAATATTCTTATGAGCATTCTTTAATTTTACTCTACAAAGCAGTATCATGTTGACAATTTGGACGTTATGGTTCTTGGACAATTAATTCTTGAACTTATTTTATTGAATTCTTATATCATTGTCATCATCCTCATGTTTATATTATGTTGAAAGTCATCTGTGGCTCATGGTGCATAGATGGACTTGGTATGATTATGACCGGGATTATTCGGTATAATCATGACCGTAATATTACAAATGATGTGGAAAAAAAGTCCTCGTTGGCCCGTAGTGCATTGATGGGCGAGTTTTTGGTATGATTATGGCTATGGATTCTCTTCGCCAAGCGGTGCAAAGATGAATTGTTTTATGGCATGATCGGGAATAGTTGATGAAAACACGATTATCTTTGGCGTAGGAGCATGGATAATTCGTGGTCGTGATACTAAAGAATATCCTTGGCACGTAGTCACGGGGATGATTTCATGATGTGGATTATTTATTAAAATTTGAGCCTCATTATAAAAGTGATGAAAAACCTTTTAAATCATAAAAGATAGTAGATTCTATTATCTACTCGACTCTTTTAATGGATTGCTTGTTCCGCTGCAGTTAACCTTGATGTCTATTGTATTTTATCAGTTTAACATTGTTGGAGGCTAATAATAATTTATTTTGCATTATCTTAGTAATAATATTTCTTGTTGGGCTAGTTGAGCTCGCCCTTTCTTTCACCGTTTCTCTTGAAATGAGAATATACCGGGACGAGTCGAGAGCGGAGTGATGGTCCGAGGATAGCATTAGTAGTCCTCACTTATTACGCGAAATAGTGTGATAATAATTGTAATGAGGACTCCTTTTGAGTTTGTGTAATCTCTAGTAGATAATATTTGTATTCAAACTCACAGCTTTATGTTTTGTCGTATTGTACACGGCATTTGTATTAGTAAGTTGTATTTGAATTACATGCATGTAAGTGGCGACCCAAGATGGGTGACGATACCTAATTTTGGGGCGCCACAAATGGTAAAGTAAGTGTATAAATAATCACATAATATTATTATTTTTGATGGGGGTGGGGTGTACGTAAATCGATTGTTCAAATATATATATTATAAATTATGATAATAAGTAAACTTTTTATCAATTTAGAATATATTATCACATCAATTTACTTATAAATTATGATAAGTAACTCTATATATTATCAATTTAGAGATAAGTAACCTATCTTAATAGTTTATCAATTTAGAATAAATAATGATATTATCAATTGAATATATTCTTTGGTATCTAATTTATTAATTTGATAAAATCAAACTAAGAATAAACACATTAATTTGATAAAATCTATCTTGATTCACTTATTTATATATGAAAGCGCTTTTGGGAGGAGGTGAGGACTTGGGCTTGGGAGGAATAAGGGAGGGTCGAGCAAAGAAAAGACGAAAAAAGAAATGAAATATGGGTTGAAAATGGTTAACCAGTTAACCAACCATATTTGTTTTAAAAAATATGGGTCCAAACTTTAACCGACCTAAATAAATAAAAATGGTTAACCGACCCATTTGGTTCCAATTAATATGGTTTGACCCAACAGTTAACTACTTATATTGTCAGGTCTAGTGGTACCACCCCTTCAAGCCTTACTTGGTTCCAACCCTTGGAGCCTTATTTGTTACTAAAAGAGACCAAATTTATTTAATCGCTACCCATTTTGACTTTATAAGTCAATTTGCAAAATTTTAAAATTTAAAATCGATATAAATTATTTAGTTTTTAAACAAACTATATAATTATTGTATACTAGCTATAAAGTACTATAAATTTTTGCTTTCAAAACTTATATAAATTTATATTAATTTTGAATTTATGATTTTACAATTTGACTTAAAAATGAATTTCTAATTTTGAAAGGAAGGGAGTATATGACAATACCCATTGCTTGTTGCACAAAAAGAACACACATAACTTCTTATTAAAGTAGCGTAGTTATGGCCAAAACAAGAAATATAAATAAAAAAACAACAATAATTTTTTGTAACTATAATAAATAATTTCATGAATTCAAATATAAAAACAGTTAATGAAAAAAGATGAGAAGTAACTAGACTAAATTTGCAGTCATCACATGTGTTAACGCCAAGATCTTTTCCCACGTCCCAATCACGAAGACGCGTCCGATATCCTACACAGTTCAATAAGTCAACACAAAAAAGGTTGATTACTTGATCGTCGAGGGATAAATCGTGAGAAAGTCGATGTCGGCGATTCTGAGTTAACAATGGAGGAAAATAAATGTACTAGTGGCTTGAGAGAAGAATAATATGATTGAATGTCGTAATGTTTTGTTACTTACCTTTCTTGTGTGATCCTTGCCCCATACGTACTCTGGACACAGTTTCTGGTACCACCCACTATCTCCCGACACCTTCCCCACTCCGGTCATCTCAAATAAAGCACGTGGCTCACCTCCTCTACCTCCTACTACTGTTTTATTTCTGCGGTCGCCTTTGAGTCCCATCCTCATTAATGCCATGCAGAAGGTGGCGTACATAACAATCAACTATTATTTGGTGTAATGATTACTAGCCAAAAGTGGGTTAAGTGGCAATTTGTATAATGGGCCAATTCAATAGTAAGCCCAATAACTGAAATGACTTTCACGTGACCGGATCCAACCGGAGGACCCAATGGAATAAACAAATGGCGGCCCAAATCATTCTGGACCAACAGACAAAAGTAACATAATCCAGGAGGAGCCCATTAAGTGCAGCCCGATAATGAAAAGGATCATGGCCCGATAACATGTATATAAAAGCAATTACGAATAAACATGGAGAAATAAAATAAGATAATAATAATAATAATAATAATAATAATAATAATAATAATAATAATAATAATAACAACAATAATAATAATAAGAAGAATAAAAATAACAACAACGACAATAATAATAATAATTTTCATTAATAATAATAATAATTGTCATTAAAATGATCTACAAATGGACAAGACTTATTTTTCAATTTAATAGAAGAAGAGGAGAATGATGTGGAAAAAAATGAAAATTAACATGTACTATTAACAACACAAATGAGGATATGAAAAGGACCAAGGAATTAAGTTACACCCCAATCCTACATTTAAATATAGGAAATTATTAAATTCATAATATTTTTTATTATTTTCATAACAAAAGTGTCGTTGTAGATGTATAGCGACGGTGAAAGTGAAAACCGTTGCTATAGGTTCTATAGCAATAATTTTATTGTGAAAATAATATTTTTTATAGTGAATTTAACAATTTCCTTAAATATATTGAAAAAATCTGCGTGTATATAAGAATTACGTATCTTCGGTAAAAAATGCGGTGGACTAGATGACCGGAATCTGGATTTGACCCACTATAAAACCTAGACTAAATTCTAGAACGAGAAAAACAGAGAACGTAATCTATTTCTCATGAGCATTGATACTGCTTATACCAATTGTATCTCTCTCTCGAACTTTTGAGATTAAACGAGAAGGTAAGTAGAAAAAACGTCTTGCCTGTCACAAACAAACCACCGCCCGAAACCCTTGAGAGAAGCTCGGTCGTCTGCTTGATGAAAACTCCATTGCTATAGCGAAGAGAGTGAAAATTGGAATGAGCCGTTGCAGTTATTGAATGAGAGATAGAGGGAGAGCGTTAGAAAGGAACTTGAGCTTTCTTGAATACCTAATCAGTTTTTTGGGTCGCTTATTTCTTTGAGCTTTCTTGATTATTTCAGAAAGAAACCGCTCCAAATCCTCTCTTTTTCTTTCCCAGGGTTATTCAACTTGGGTTTAAGCCAGATCTCTTTTTTATGCTACATTTTTTAACATTGCCATGTAAAAAAACCTGTTACTCACATCTCACAACCTTTAGATAGTGTTTAATTCTTTTTCTGGATGGCTAGTTTAGTTAGCGTGACCAGTGACAGTCAATTGGTCAAAACTGTGTATGCAATTGTAGTGAAGGGACATTGGGACAATCTTTTGAAGCCAAAGATTGGATCTTTTGTTTCTTCAACGACCATCAATCAGGTACTTCTGCATATTTCATTATATGGGTCTTCTGTTTCTTGGTCATTCTTTAAATGGGTTGAATCAATACCCAATTACAAGCATTCCTTAGAGTCTTGTTGGACTATGATTCATATCCTCACCAAGCAAAAGCACTTCAAAGATGCTCAGAATTTACTTGAAAAGATTGCACTTAAAGATTTTCTGTCGTCGCCCACTGTTTTAAATGCAATTGTGAGTACCCATGACGATCCTGATGTGAATTCCCATGTTTTGAGCTGGTTGGTAATATTTTATGCAAATTCAAAGATGACCCAAGATGCAATTCAAGTGTTTGAGCACATGAGGACCAAGAGGTTTAAGCCTCATTTGCATGCTTGCACTGTGCTTTTGAATTCATTGGTGATGGATAGATTGATTGATATGGCTTGGAAAGTATATAAGAAAATGATAAAAGTTGGGGTGGTTCCGAATATTCATATATATAATGTGTTAGTTCATGCTTGTTGCAAATCCGGAGACGTGGAGAAGGCAGAACAGCTGTTGAGTGAGATGGAGTTTAAGGGTATGTTTCCTGATCTTGTCACCTTTAATACGTTGATTTCATTATATTGCAAGAAGGGTATGCATTATGAAGCTTTGTCTATTCAGAATAGAATGGAAAGTGGAGGAGTGTGTCCTGATATTGTAACTTATAATTCCCTAATCTATGGTTATTGTAGAGAAGGCAGAATGAGAGAGGCTTTAAGGCTCTTTAAGGTAATTAAAGATTCCACTCCAAATCATGTGACATACACTACTCTGATTGATGGTTATTGTAGAGTGAATGACCTTGATGAAGCTTTACAATTGCGTGAGGCTATGGAGTCTAAAGGGCTGTATCCTGGGGTTGTAACGTACAACTCAGTTCTCCACAAATTGTGTGAAGAAGGGAGGATTAAGGATGCAAATAAACTATTGAATGAGATGAATGAGAAGGAAATTGAACCTGATAACATTACCTGTAACACTTTGATTAATGCTTACTGCAAGATTGGAGACATGAAGTCTGTATTGAAAGTCAAAAATAGGATGTTGGAAGCGAGATTAAAACCTGACCCGTTCACGTATAAGGCATTGATCCATGGGTTCTGTAGGAAACTTGAGATGGACAGTGCCAAAGAGCAGTTGGTTTCCATGATGGATGCAAAATTTTCTCCAAGTTATTGCACATACTCGTGGCTTGTCGATGGTTACTGCAACCAAAGCAATGAAGAGGCAGTCATAAATTTGCCAGAGGATTTTCTTCAAAGGGGTTTTTGTATTGACATCTCCTTGTACAGGGCACTAATACGAAGATTCTGTAAGAGAGAAAAGGTTAATTGCACTCAAAGAATTTTCAGCATGATGCAAGGGAGGGGAATGTTGGGAGATAGTGTAGTATACGCTAGTATGGCGTATGCTTATTTAAAAGCAGGGAAGCAAATTGCTGCTTCAGATATATTAGATGAGATGTATCAGAGGAGGTTGATGATAACTCTCAAGATATATAGAAGTTTCAATGCTTCGTATGCTGGTGACAAAAGCATTTTGGATATATTTTGGGATCTCGTGATCAAGAGAGGCCTAGACTCTTTCTAAGGATATCCAGCAGTTAAAAGTACATTCTTAAAGGGAAATCAGCAATATTCCCAAATTTCACCTTCAGGCTGATCTATCGATTGCCTGAGCTTGTGCTTACATGTACATCCCCCAAGTGAGTGATCTTAAAAAGGATCTGGTTAGCCAGAAATCAACACTTATTATTGACAATAACTAAGAGAAATGGATTCTCTTCTTCCAAAAAGTGAGAGTAGTCTCGTGAACAAAGAGCAAGCATCCTTGTTTATTATGGACGTACATGACGAGTTAAATGTTCTATTGTGTGACAGTAACTCTTGTTGATAGTGTTGAGCCATCTCAACTCTGTTGTGTGGCATTGGTTGATTTGCTACTGTTTCTGACTTTCTTCTCTCAAAATGTGGGTAAGTGCTGAACGTATCTTGATTTTCTTTATCGCAGTGTAAAATTCATTAGGGTTTCTATTTGAATTACTGTACATCAATTTTCCAACAGTTATTATAGTTGCGTCACAAGTTATTACTTTGACGTTGAGCTGCTTACTGTGAGCAAGAAATTTGGAAAACTTGAGGAATTTTTTATATTATTGTTTTAATCCCCCCTCCCCCACAGTTTTTATCACATTTATTACTACAATAATTTATGCAAGCCTCAAATACCAAGAAATTAGATGTTTTTAAGTTTATAAATGGTGGCTGATAATTGTTTCTAGTTTAATGTGCATAATGATGTTTTGTTTATATTCCATGAACTGAAGATTGTAACAGGAGTGTGTCCTTTACTTTCACAATGAAGTTAGCTTTACACTTTTCAATGTGTTTTGTAGGTGGTAAGATTCATTAACAGACTCTGACCATAGCTGACATTGGGGAGAACTATGGCAAGAACATGGTGACTGATCTTTGGGTGTTAGGGTGATTGTAATTTGCACGGCAAAGAGAGTCCTGTCTAGTTGGACTGATCTTTGGGTGTTAGGGTGATTGTAATTTCAACATTAAAATTATTAAAATGTTTTGGTCTTACGTTAAATCTTCATTTGTATATGATTATAAGTTTGTTATATATATATATATATATATATATATATAATATAATATAAAACAGAGCAGAGAGAGAAAATACATAAATGTCCCATCTATGTCCACGTCAGCTGCTCTGTCTCTCATTCCTCCGTATTCAAATTTCAAACCCCCTCTCTCTGTTTTTACACAAACAGAGATCTTATCTCTCTCTCATACCCCAAACAACTCGATCCTCTCTAAATCTCTTATCTCTCATGCCCAGCCCTAATTCCAGCCCCAAATCTCTCATACCCAGCCCCTAATGTACGATCCAGAGCATAGAGAAAGTACCTATAATCAAATTGGGTTCACGGAGAGCTTGTTTTGTGCAAGAGAAGATGACGAGAGAGAAACAAAGCTTCTCCAAGCCCTAGAGCAAGGAACAGACGAACAATCGCGTCTTCGTCTCTTCCAAATCGATCTCCTCGAGTACGACTCCATTGTCGCCACCGTTAATGGCACCACCGGTGTCCTTGATCCCGAGGTCCTCCGTCCTTTTCTCTCCTCTACATATATGTATATAGTTTTTAGTCATTTTGGATTGGTGGAGCAATTTTGGGGGAGTTGGGAATTTGGGAAGTGGGTCAATGTTGAATTCGCACACTTTGGTGTTGGATGGGGAAAAAGGGGAGCTCGTGAAGGCTCATGGGGGAGTGGAGAAGAAAGATGGGGTTTTGGAGGTGAAAGATGTGGCAGCTTTGAAGAGCCATAGTGAGGCTGAGAGGAGGAGAGAGATGATCAATGCTCATCTGGATACGCTTCGTGGTCTTGTGCCATGTGCTAAAAAGGTTATCTATATTTTTATATGATCAATTGTTTTGGTAAATAAATGCTGCTATTAGTACTATATATATGCTTAGATGATATCAGTAGTTGTTTAACTTCAAGATCTCAAGTAATAATTTGTGAATGATTGACTCATTTGCTGAATTCTTATAAATATTAGTTGCTTTTTGTTATCCTGCAACTGAGTTTTAAACAAGAAGTGACATTAATTGGTTTTGAAAGTCTGAATTGAAGTTATTGTTGCAGTTTCAATAGTTAGTATTATAAACTACTTATTTAATTATAAGTATTACTTAAACAAGAAGTCTTATTTCAAAATTTTAAATAAATTTCTCAATGTCACTTTGATCAAACTCAAAGGTGACTCTTTTATTGGAATGGAAAGAGTATTATGTAGATATATTATATATATGCTCTATGTTTAATAATCAGTGTTTCTGAATGAGCTATTATTCCCAAATTTATTCTTGGCAGTGAGACGTTGTTATAGTGAGGATCGCTAGACAGATGTGGTATCTTTATGAGCGAATCGAGGTGAGGCAATCATCTCTTCTTTACTGAGTTCAGATAATGTTGCCTATTTTATTATGTTTTTAAGGAATAATGAATGTAATTAACAGTACTAGACATCTAATTAACTAGATAACAAATAAACTTCCCTGACATACTCTCAATATTGTAATGTAAAGAAATATATTGATTGGTACTACAAGAATCACTTCAATTTTGAGCTCTAATAATTATAGCTCTATTTTTTTATTATATGTTAGTTATGGTATCCAAATTTCTAAGACACTTTATTTGAGAATCTTTGCTTTGGAATTTGCTTTAAGGAAAAGGTTTGGATGTGGTTGTGGTGAATCTGGGCTGTGATGGGTCCTGTTTTCCTCCAACTATTAATGTAAGCATGTTAATGATCCTTCGACTTCTCGGGGTAACCAGAATCCGGAAAAACTTACTTGCATAATTTTCTTTGAATTACATTCATATATAAGGCCTTGTTGATTGAGTACATTTATATTAGCATCAAAGAGACCACAGGTAGCATAGTCATGCTTTAAAATAAAATTGGTAAGGACTAAAAAAATCAAAATCTATTATACTGCTGTGTATAAAACAGTATAACAGTATAATCTATTCAAAATCTATTATTCATGCATTAGTATAGGTGGTTGTGCATTCTCCTCATTGGGCAAAGTGCGTTCATATTGATACGAGGACATTAAGGATAGTGATGAAGAAAAGGTTTGAAGAAGACATTTAAGAGAGTTAAATGATATGCAATCCAGTACCGTCATGTCCACCTTTGACGATGACTAAACCATCATTTAAGAAGACATTCGTCTAGGTGTGAAAGTCTATCTGACTAAGACTATATTTTTATACTTCTCATGCAGACACACAACACACACAATACATGCAAAAAAACACACATAATTGTAACCAATCAAACACTCACAAATCAAACTCACACACCATTATATTGTCACCAATACAGATTTATGAGTGAAATCATCAAGCAAATGAACCGTTTGTTGAAATGATACTAAGAATACTTTATTTTATTGTAAGTCTACATTCATCCATATCTTTTGTTACAATCTCTCTAAATTCTTACTTATATCAATCTAAATCATTCCTCCCACTACATACAAATGTGTGTGCTCATTTGTTTTTTTAGATAATTCAGGGTAAAGTAATGGTTCTTATGTTTCGAATTTACAGTTGTTTAATGACTAAAAGACAATTTGCACTCCAAACTTTACATCGTTGTTGACTTTTGGACCCCAAACTGAAAAAGGTGTCTAAATACACCCCAAACTTCATTATACGTAACAAAACACACACTTTCTTCATTTAACCGGTCAAAGTGACCGGCTAAGGCTGTAACACAAGTTTGGGGTGCAAATTGTCTTTAAGACTGGCAAAAATAATTAATTTTAAATAAAATAAAATAATTTTAAAATAATTAATTTAAATAAAATAATTAATTTTAAAATAAAAATAAAATAGTTAATTTTAAAATAAAAAAATTAAAATAATAAAAGCATTTTTTTTGTAAAAATTACTTTTACAAAAAAAAATAAAAATAAAATTTGTTTTACAAAAATTGTAAAATAAATTTGTGTTTACAAAATTATAAAATATAATTTTTATAAAAAAATCTATTTTATAAAAATTATAAAAATAAATTGTGCTTTACAAAATTATAAAATACAATTTTTTTTACAAAATTGTGTTTAAAAGCAATTTTTTAAAAACTTGTAAAAGTAGATTTTTTTCAATTTTTTCGTAAAAATAGAATTTTTAAAAACATTTTTCTTGTAAAATAGAATTTAAAAATATAATTTTTTTAAAAAATTTGTCTAAAAGCGAATTTAAATTACTTTTTTTTTTAAAAAAGATTTTTTTAAGTTTTTAAAAATTCTTTTTTAAACACAATTTTGTAAAACAAAATTTTGTATTACAATTTTGTAAAAACATATTTTAAAAAAAATTGTATTTTATAATTTTGTAAACACAATTTTATTTTACAATTTTGTAAAAACATAATTATTTTTGTAAAAAGCTGTATTTTTACAAAAATAATTACATTTTTGACAATTCTTTTTTTAAAAAATAGACTAAAAGACAATTTAAATTATGTTTTAGACAAAAAAAAAATTAAAAACTGTTTTTAAATTCTATTTTTACAAAAAAATGTTTTAAAAAATTCTATTTTTACAAAAACATTGAAAAAAATCTGCTTTTACAAGTTTTTAAAAAATTCTGTTTTTAAACACAATTTTGTAAAAAAAATTGTATTTTAGAATTTTGTTAAACACAATTTTATTTTACAATTTTTGTAAACTTAGATTTTTTTTAATAAAAAATTGTATTTTACAATTTTGTAAACACAAATTTATTTTACAATTTTTTTAAAAACGAAATTTTTTTAATTTGTTTTTTTTGTAAAAACAGAATTTTTTACAAAAAAAAATCTATTTTATTATTTTTATTATTTTATTTTAAATTAATTATTTTATTTAAATTAATTATTTTAAAATTATTTTATTTTATTTAAAATTAATTATTTTTTTGCCATTTTTAAGACTAAAGACAATTTACTTTAAACTTGTGTTATTCTGACCTTTAATTTTCACTTTTGGCCTAAGTTAAGTGAAAAAGAAAAGTCGCTTTATTACGTATAATGAAGTTTGGGATGTACTTAGACACTTTTTCGGTTTGGGGTGCAAAAGTCAACAACGGTGTAAAGTTTGGGGTGCAAATTGTCTTTTAGTCTTATTTTATTTTGACTCGCTTCTTTCGAATTTACAGTTGTAATCAAGTTTTCCTTTCCTTATCTTTCTTAGGGAGAACTATGTTTTTTCAATAATAGGTTTCCTTAGTTTATTACTTTGGCATTATATTGTTGTATATGATAATATAATAAGATCTTGTGTACATCTATGTTTCATGCCTATTAATTTGTTTTTGAGTGTTCATTTATATATTTCAGAAATGAGGCAGGCAGAATCTACTCGCATCAGAGAGAAGTATCTTGATAGAATACCTGTAAGAAGATTCTTTTTGTTGTATGCATAAATATAATTGCATGTGTTTTATTTACTGGTTTGATTAGTATCTAACATCTGAATTACGTGTGCAGGTGATTGTGGAGAAGGATGAGAAAAGTGATATTCCTGACATTGATAAGAAGAAGTATGTGTCATTTACCCTTCCTTACTCGCATATTTCCTATATATTAATATTAATTGTATACTTGTTTCTATTTTATGTACACCTATTTAGGAATAATACATTCGGTATTTAGTCTACTATATATGTATGTTAGCCATATTCATATATCTACAAAAGATTTTACTTCTCAGATTATCAGGAATAGTCTTATGACAATATTTTTTTGGCAATCATATGAGTATTTTCTTTCATTAATACTTCTTTTCTCTCTTGAACATTTGATTTGCTAGATAAAATTCTTTTTGCACTTTTTTTTGAAAAATCTTTTGGCATTCTTTCTTTCAATATTGGCTTTATAAAGTTACATTAGTTGCTACTTTATATGATTACTTTTAAAGCCAGCCTTCAGATATATTATACTGGAAGGTAGAGAAGTTGAAGGCTATGCTTACCAAGGGACAAACATCTGGTTTTTTATTGAGAGACATAATGTTGTGAAAATGGACTAAAATCTTTTTTCAACACTATCGTATGTTAAAGAACATTGATTTGCTTTCAGGATATGAATGTAACTACAATAATCCATTTTTAGTGACCAGCAATATATTCATTTGTGGATAGTAGAGTCTAAGCGAGTTGGAATGCCCTCAATTTATGCATAGACATTAAGCATAGAGTAGAATGGTTGCCCTCAATTTATGCATAGACATTAAGCGAGTTGTCCTCTTTCTATGGTTTAATCTGAATTGTCTTTGATAAAATATCCTTTCTACTATTAGTAACAAATTTATGGATTTTCTTCATAATAACTACTCCCTCCGTCCCAGGATAATAGTCCTGGTGGACTTTTCACGCATATTAAGAAAATGAATAAAATGACAAAATTGTCCACAATAATGTCATTAAATATGGAGAGAGAATTAGAATAAGAAAAATATGAGATATTTAATGCTACGGGTATAATAGGAAAATGTGTAAAAATTTGGTTATTAAAGGAAAATGGACATTTAACATGGGACTACCCAAAATAGTAATAAGGACTTTTATCATAGGACGGAGGGAGTATTTAGTAATATTGCATGTTTGAATGATGATTGGTTTGCATTTCTTTATATTCAGTTCCAAAACACTTATGAGGTAAAAGGTTTAATGTTTGGAGTGTACTTTAACAGAGACTCTTTTCTCATCATTTCATATTTTTATACTATCATCTTTCTCTCTTATTGTATGTAGATACCTTGTCCCAGCTGATTTGAATGTTGGACAGTTTGTTTATGTTATCCGAAAGAGGATCAAGCTGAAAAGGCTATATTTATCTTTGTCAAAACCGGTGCTAGAAAATATGTATATGTTGTATGTATAAATGCATGACAGTTCTCTGAGTGACATTGAAAGATCAAAGAAAGATAATTCAGGTATCTATTGAAGGATACTTGGTATAAGCTGTAAAGTAATGGGTCTTATGCAACATGTCGTTTCTCTATTTTATGCACGTTTGTATTTTTTGTGTTCCATCTTTTGTAAAGTTAACTAATTATACATGGTTATGATGATTTTTGGGTATGGAATGATGATTTTTTGTTGGTTTGGACTTTGGATATGTATTGATGATTGTAAGCTTTGTAGACAGGTTTATAATTTTCTGGATATCTATTTTTAAAGGAAACTCTGCCGAAATTTCTTGAAATTAGTATCGACTAGCTCGATGTTTTGGTGGTTGGATATGTATTGATGATTGAGTTTGTATTAATTGTTGGGGTGGTATGTGTCTTTAGATAATATAATATTTTTCGAATTTTAATTTAATTTTTCGTTACGCTCTGCCTTCAGGCACGGGTTATCGCTAGTCTATATAATAAAAAAGAGCGGCTTCAACAAACAACGGTCTCGATTAAAATTTCACCATTCAATGGCTCAGATTTAATCTTAATTATTTCATTTCACATAAAAAAATAAATTCAAAAATTCCTCCTACACGCTGCCCCTTTCCCCCCTTCCTATTCCGCCTTCTCCTTACCCCACTAGGCAGTTCCTTCATTTTGAAGAGAGAGAAAGTTGTCTCCTTTTCCCCAAAGATTTCCCCCAAAATCCGATACAGATATTTCCCCCAAAATCAAGCCTTTTTCGGATCATTATCGTAACAAGCATCAAGTTTCTTCATTTTCGATCATTGTCGCATCAAGCAGCAAGGTTCTTTTCTCTATCTGATTTTATTTTGAGAATTTCTGGTGGGTATTTCAATATTGAGCATTGATGTTTGCGATTTTCTGCTGGGTTTTTGTTTATGAATTGATCCTTTTTTTTATTCGTAAGTGTTCTTATTTTCCTGTTTCATTTTGTTCAGCCTTAATGTTATTTCTTGTGAGTTCTATGAATTGTGTACTTTCTTGTGGGAGTGTCGTTGGCGACTCTGGTTTCGGGTTAATCTCAATAGTCTGATAGTTCTTTCTCTGCTTTCGGGGTTCTCTAATAATTGTAATCATACTTTTGCTCTTTTTGTGAGAATCATAGTGGAATTTCTCTATTAAGCTTTACTCACCATGTGCATTTTGTATCTTTTTTCTAATTTGCTCAAATTTTCAAGCTTCCCTTTTTTCTGACACCTCTATCTCCTCTCCCTCTGCACTTTCACCCATACCCACCAGAGAAATTTACTCTTTTTTAATTTTTTTTCAGAGCCATAGAGTTGAATCAGATAAATTTGGGATTTGGGTTTGAGTTTTTTTGAAGTGGGTCAATTTTATTTTGAGGGAAAATGGTGATCATAACACAGGAAATGCTCAAGCAGTTTCAGAAAATGATGGTGAAAGTCAAATTTCCAAAACCCTAACATTTGCTTTTTGTTTTTTGTTTTCCTCTTTTATTGCAGTTGATGAGCCACTCAAGATCACATTTGAGGTATGGCATTTTATCAAAAAATTATTGTGGTAAGCACTACCAAATTTGCCACAATTTTTGCTCATATGGTCAAGGGCAGGATTCTTATTCTTTGTTATTTAATTTGTAGGGTTTAATGCCCTGTATTTGTTTATAATTTCAGGGCTTGTTGTTTAATTTTCGTGAGATATCCTATGATATGATTAACTCTCCAGTTTGTTTTCTGAGTGTGACTAAATAAAAGAAGAACCACAAAACATTAAGATTTAAAAAGAATTAAGACACGTGTGATACATGACTGGATATGCCACTCAATATGGATCATTTTGTATTTGTTTACTTTGTTCTTTGTTTATTTACAAATATTTGATATGATTTTGATTGCACTGTATTTCTAACTATTTCCCTGCATTGTGTTCACGACTTCACATTCTGTTCTGATGTTTTTGATTTACAATCATTTGTTTTTTAATCTTGCAGCTTTGACGTTTGTTTAGCGACACCATGTGTTGTGTTATGCGAAATCCTTGATTCATCGACCTTATCTTTAAAAATGGTTAATAATCATCTGCAATCACTTGATATGCACCTAAAAGCTAGTATGCTTGCACTTAGATTACATAACTAAATATAAATTGTTTATTGCATTAAATTGCCAGTTTTACTTATTTATATGCATGTATTGAGTAGAGCTCTAATATATATGGAACAGTAAGGAACAATTGTGTTAGTATTGAGATAATGAATAAAGACTATTATGAGTTAGACATGACATCATATTCTCCGAACAAGAGCAACCGACTATTTCAGAAAGTCTCACGAAAAAATATCTGCAATTGCTTATGGAAGACCTAAAGAGAGAGAGTTGGGGAGACATTAGGAACACTACATTTAATCCTATCTTCTTGTAAATGTAATGTGTCATGATCTGTTCGTTTGATTCTATCAATTACTCATTCTGGTCAATTTATTGTAGGATGGAAAGGTCTCACAATTTTTGATCAATCATGTTTTGTATGTTATCAGAATTCATATCACATGCATGTAGATCAAACATTTATATCAAACATGAGTTCTGTTATGTTATACTGCATTTTGGTAGACTACTACTATACGAATTGCTTCATTTGAAATATTGGAGAAAACTAATACATTTATAATTTTAAATTTATAACTTTAATTGATTTGAGTTGTCCAAAATTTTAAATTTAGTATACCGCTCTTCCTTACATTTTTCTATGAAATTTTAAAAAAGATACACCACAACATTTCTTTCATTGACTTTCCCAATACACCAAATTTAAATTTAGTGTACCCCTCTTCTTTACATTTTTCTAGGAAAATTTTGAAAAAGATGCACCACAACATTTCCCAAAAGAATGTAAAGGTGAAAAAAAAGAACAAATAAGAAGAGTTAATAGAAAATATAAATTTATAGAATTTGGACATAATAATAGGGAAAGGATTAAATATAGGAAAAGAGGAAAAAATGGAACTACATCATGCACTGGTATTAATCTAATCTAATTTCAAGATGGTTGTTATATGTACATGATGCGTCTAGATTTTATGTCACTAGGAGATAATTCTCTTCTTAGTAGCATGTGTTTGTTAAGAAAGAGCAGTGCAAGTCCCAGATATCACATGTTGTCGCAAAATAAATCTCATTTCAATTTTTTGTGTTGCATATTTATTTTTTGCTCGATATGGAAAAGAAAAGCACTGGTAACTGATAACCCAACATCACTAACAAATTTTATCCTCTTGAATGTATAGTGTTGCAATTGGTAACTGAAATTGTAAGCCAAACAGTTGAGATAGGTAGTCATCATTTTATTGTTAATTGACTTTTTAGATGTGTTCAGCCTTAGTGTTTGGAGAAATTATTTCTTTTTAGTTGAACTGTGTACTTTTTTTTGGGTTCTTTCTATACTTTCGGGGTTCTCTAATAGTTGTAAATTGTAATCATACTTTTGATCTTTTTGTGAGAATCATAGTGGAATTTCTCTATTAAGCTTTACTCACCATATGCATTTTGTATCTTTTTTCTATTTGTTCTTCAAAAGGTTCTTCACTCTCCCTCATGTTTGTTTTTTAATCGTATGTTTATCATTAATATGTATTTGTATGTATATAGGGCTGTAATTTGTTTGTTATTTGTGTAGGGTTGAAGATTTATGTGTTGAAGGAATTAAAAAATGTTACTTTCTAGATTTTATTGGACCAAAATTAAGGATTTGCTACAGAGCTTTCTCATTAGACAATGTGCCAGTAAGCAAACTTGTGCATTATTTTATTAATGATTTTGTTCTTTGAGTTTATGTGCTGAACTGGAAAAGAATTTAGTTTGTTAGGTAATTTATTGATTCAATTAGGGTAAAAAGATTTAGAAGAGTAGCTCTACTGTTGTATATGAATATTTCTGGGCTAGAATATCAGAGATAAGATCTAATGATGTGAGTAGTAAGTACAAGGTTGATAGTTATTTCTTCCTCTCTGAACTCGGTCCTATTAGAGTTTGAAGTGTAACCGACCATGAATGAGAAAGCCAGAGTCTCCAAAGAACTCAATACCAAACACCGAAAGGTTTTATCCTTTTTTTCTGTTTTACAACTTGATTTTTTATCATATTTTGGTGATATTGCTTCGATATATGATTTTCAGAATAAAATTTTATTACCTTTTTCTTTGGTTTACTGATATGCTTAATTTGAGCTTAGTTTGATTATTAGGCATTTATTTCAATTTTATAGTTTTTATTGATGGTTATTTTGTTCTAGGTATTTTTGTTTATAGCTGTTTTATGTTTATGTTCTTTTTCTTTTTATTGTTGTTGTTGTTGTTGTTGTTGTTGTTGTTTAAGCCATGATACTTGGGCTAACCATGAAGTGAAGGGCCTATGATTATGATTATATGATTGTGATTATATTGTACAAATCCAAATATTTATAGTTTTTTTTACTGTTTTTTTTACTATGTTTGGAGTTAATGGTGTATTTTGTTATACTTATAGTACCAATTTTTGTTTAGGAAAATAAGTGTTAAAAAAAATATTTGAGTTTCTTTGTAAATTCATTTTCTTTAATTTAACTTGTGGTTACTGCTTAATAAGTAGTTAGCGGTTTTCCAAATTTCATCTCATATAACCTACTGACAAAATAAAGAACGAGAGTTACGCTAACATGATTAGTTTTCAAATTGGCTTAACTAATTAAGAATAGAAGGAATCAATTATCATTTACAATTATAAGTTGTTTGTCTTATGTTTGTGTGCTCTTCATATCATTGCTGTCAAAGGTGTTTGTTGATATGCCAGGAGGTCTTGCTTTAGTCTCAACATTGTGAGTTATAACTCCTGATAATGCATGGTAGCAAATTAACATATAGATATTCTGTAATTATTTAATACCTAAAGATGAATGTACAACATGGGTAGGAGTTCTTGAGAGTATGCTAAGTGGTTGCAGGTTCATGTGAGTGAGAGTGACTCTCTACATTTTGATATTTCAATTTTGTGACATGACTCCTTTTTACTTTTATTCAAGTATTTTACTACAATCACGGGGTTATATGTAGACTTATAAATTTAATTTTGCGATGGGGGAAGGGGTTAGTAAGTTAAAGAGGATCGTTTACATTCTACTTTATGGAATCTGTTTTCATTCTACTTTCAGTTTCTCCTTTTCAATATGACACATCTTATTTTTGTTTAGAACTTTCACTCTTATCTTTTAGCTTGGCAATGAACGGGTACTGTACATTTGTTTAGTTTAAGATTTTTATCTGTATTTCATTTGTCGTACATGAGCTCATTATTTCCTTGCCAAGTAATGGGCTTAAGTACCCTACACATTATGTGGTGATGATGTGTTTATATCTGTCATGTTACTTGGAATTTTGGTTGCCACAATATTTTTTTGTTGGTCTCACCTATTAGTATTACATTGTTCTCACTATATCTTTCCACTTTTATGTTTATTAGACATTTTTTTTGGTATTACGCGGATAGTTTGTAATTGTGTGTATTGTATAACTAATTTGTTATTTATCCATGTAATTGATGCTATAATTTCCATATTTAATCTGCAGCTCTTACATGTTCATATATGTGTATAGCTATGTATCTACTTTCCTATGTATTTGGAACTATATCTTGGTATAAAATCATTATTTATAGATATTAGTTTTGATATGTATTAGTTGATTCAATGTTTATTACTGATGATAAAATAAACTATATTTACAAATAATAAATATTAAACATCACGGACATTAATCTCTACAACACATTTAAATTATTGTTTATACAAACATCCGTAAGTGTAGTTCATAAATATTCTTTTATTAAAGCAATAACCAATTTGCAATATGTTGCTCATCAACTATTATTTCATGTCCATGTTTGCATGAGGTGGTGGATATCAAGGAGGGGATCATGGTGGTATAGGAGGGGGAGGAGGAGGATACCAAGTAGGAGGTGGTCGTGGCAGTGGTGGTGGAAGTGGCAGGGATGGCGATTGGCGTTCTTCTAATCCAAGGTAATCCTTTTCTTCAATGGATCTTTTGTTTTTCTGGTGTTTATTCTTGGGTGGTAATTGGTTGGATAACTTGGAAATTATATGGATTGATATGTTGATTTTTAAGGTGGTGTTTTTATTTGATTAAATATTATCATTGTGGCTACGTTGATAATATAAGGTGGCTGCTTTGGTTATGATTTTAATGCCATTAGGCTGGGATCAAAGAGTTAGGAATACATGTATTATGTGTGAATATAAGGACTACGCCCTACCTGTTTGAGAATATGCCAAGATGAGGGTCTGTTTTTGTGTAATGTTGCTAACACATGCTTTATACGCCCAAGTATAATGACTGTTTTGGGATTTTTGTATCTTGTGAAGTAAACTTGGTGACGAGTTGCTAGATGTTATCTATTAAGTCATCCGGATATATATATATATATATATATATATAATGGAAATAAAACTCATTCATGTACATTATGTCAAAATCAGTCCATGTTCATCATGGTATTATATGTTATCTATATTGTTATTCCATGTTTTCTTTAAGACAAAAAAGCTTAGAAGTGGGTGCTTTTGGTGCCAAAAATCAAACCGATTGCTGCAAACTTATTAAGGTCACGGTGATAAGATTTAATGATGTTTTGAAGTGTATTTGAATGCTAGAGGTTCCTTTAGACATAACTTGGGATTTATTTATAAGTATAGCCAAAATTACGCTTTATATGTGAACTTATTATAGCAAAAAAATCACACCTTGCTTGAATTCCTTCAAAAGATCACAATTGTCCCCCTTTTTTAGCAACTCAAATCAATAAACAATCCACTTTTTATGAGGTTGAATGTGTTTTTATAAGTCAAAAAGAAAAAGGAACAGACAGAGAGATTTATCAACTCACTTAGACCCAACAACCAAAACACACTGCTTGAATTCAATTATAACAAATTCCGTATGGAGTATATGAAAATTATTTACATTCTACAACTTTTTTATAATAAAAAAATATCCTTTAATCGAATCCCAAAATTCAACCAGTGTCACTAAACTACTATTACAACACTTTCGTATGTATGCGTTTGATATATCATATTACATCACCTCCCAGTGGTATGTGCCACCAGTCCAAAGATTATGAATTTTGATTCTTGGTATAATTCTTCGTGTCCTTCTGCTAACACAGAAAAGTAAACTTTGAAACAGATCCAATCAATTTTGAAACTTAAATGAAATTAATTATTCAACATTTCGAATTAAATAAACCCACGAAGATACTTCAAGTCACTTTCATTAAATAAGCCCTCTTTACCAAAAAAAAGTAGAATAAATTTTGCTAAAGTATATATAAGTAAGATGTGAAACAATTATGACATCATTTGCTTTAGTAGAAGTTGCCTTCACTTTTCTTAATTAAATACAAGGTTCGAAATAGCGCTCGAGGCGTACGCCTCGAGGCGCGCCTCGTAGTGAGGCGGAGGAAATAGTTCGCCAGGCTGCCGCTTAGTTTGGAATCGCAGAAACATACACCTTTTGTTGTCGAAGCTTACGCCTCGTGGCGTTATACCCTCAGCGTCATGAGTGCGCCTCGATTTGGCTTTAAAAACCCCTAAATATCATATTCGACTTGACTTACCATTACAGAAGAGGCATTACATGATTGCTCCTTTCTCATCTTGATCGCATCGCTGCATTCTTTCAAGGCGTCGGCGACTCCTCATTTCCAGGTATATTCCTTCTCTCTTTCTTGTGACTTCTTCCCATGGCCATTATTGACTAAATCTCTGTTTTTTTTGTTTTTGTTTTTTCTTTTCTGTTTCTGCTTTCCTCATTCTCTGATTTCTGTTTTGTTTTGTGTTCTTTTTAGTTTTCTTCTGTTTTGTTTTTTTTATAACTACAGTTTTTATTGTGTACAATAATGTATCTGCATTATTTTTATTGTGTTCTGTTTTTGTTATGATTTTACCTATAGTGTTTGTAGAGAATTTTAAACAAAGTATGCATCTAATATTTCTCAATTTATAATTTATAATTTTTTATTGTGTTTATGTTTCATTAGAACTTGCATCTGATCAGACAATCTATGTATTTATGTGTATTTGTTTCTCTATGTATGTCAATGTATACATTATATGTGTTTATATGTATATGTTCTCGCTCATTTCATCCTGATCGTGTTTTACATGCTTTAACTTTAGCTCCACTAATTTCAGTTGTATATGTATCTGTACTTTCCATAAGAAATTATGCAGAACTGTATTTGATGGCATTTCTTCATACCCTCTCATTATTGATCTGACATCTTGAAACTTTATGCATGTGTACAAGATATATGAATGATGTATATGTGTATGTGTGATTTACTGCCTCAACTCATTCTCGAGTATAATTTTGGTAAACTTTGCGACAGATGTGGTATTCAGTCCACAATTGATCTGAGTTTTTTGAAAGTCTGATAGGTCTTTAAATCAAGGCTTCCTTTCACCGAGGCTTCACGCCTCGCATAGCCCAGAAAAAAATACCTCGTCTGGAATTTTAGCTTTTTTTCAACATCGATTAAATGTTTAGTTTATCGAATAAAATCTCTTTGCGTCTTTACCACTAAAAGAAAATAATAAAAAGAGTCGTACAACTTATTAAATGTTTTAAAAAACACCTTTTTTGGATTTTATCACAAGATTTTCATTTCCAAAACAAAAATAAATTAAGTATCTATATAATAAAACAGAGTAGAGAGAGAAAATAGACAAATTTCCAATCCAAGTTCACGTCAGCAACTCTCTTTCTCACTTATTCAAATTTCAAACCTTGTATCTCTCTCTCTCTGTTCTACCACACACAGAGCTCTCTCTCATTCCCCCCAAACAACTCGATCCCTCAAAACTCCCTTAAATCTCTTATACCCAATACCCAGCCCTAATTTCAGCCCCAAATCTCTCATACCCAACCCTAAATCTCATACCCAGCCCCTAATGTACCAGGCAGAGCATAGAGAAAGTACATAGAATCAAATTGGGTTCACAGACAAACAAAACACGCAGAGAGAAACGCGAAATAGAAGAAGAAGTTGAAGAGGGAGAACGAAGGAAACACCTTTGTGAGAAGTAGCAACGGTCACAGTCATCTCTCTCTCTGTCTTCTACTCTCCCGCCGACGTAACAACGATTCGCCGGTGTGATAACGGCAGCGTCGCTTGAGAGGAAGCCGTGGAGTTTATCCAATAGCTCTCTTGAACATCTCTCATCTCTTTGCGAGAATAATTATCAAAAGGTAATGATTGATGTTTAATTTGTTTATTGTTTGTAAGTAGTTTAATTGTCTCTAATTGCTTTGATTTATTTCCCTTTATTTTTATTTTTTTTATGATTAAATAGTTTAATTTTGTATTTTTGCCCTAGATGTTTATAACTCCAGCTAAGGAGGAGAAATTGATTGTTAAATCAACTTTCTAAACTTATGATTCTGTTATTAACAAATGTGATTCTGGAAATAACTTTTCCATGTTGTTTTTTTCATTTTGGCAGAAGGAAAAATTTACTAGAAAATAGTTTTCAGATGACACATTTTTCTTAGTTTTGATTGCTATTTGTATTTATTGGCAAGCCTTAAGAATTTACAAACTTTGCATTTTGGACAAATTTTTAATCTTGATGTTTTTTAATTTTAGTAGATTGGTTTAAATTTACGAATCAACTGAGTTGTGGTTTAAATTAAAATTGTTTTTATCATGAATTTTTTATTAAGTGAATCAACCATTAGTATCAGTTATACCTTGAAATCTTTAACTTAAATTTTTGAATAGCTTCAGTTAAAAATTCTTATCTATTTCATCATAAGTCTTCTTATAAAGTCGACGACAGCTTCAGTTTAACTTTGGGTGTTTTAAATTTGTTTTTTTTATAATGGGTGTTTAATCTCGGTCTCTCTTTCACAGCAGTAGCACGTACACACCATTATACTGCCACCAATACAGATTTATGATTTAAATCATTAAGCAAATGAACCGTTTGTTGAAATGGTACTAAGAAAAGTTTATTTGATTGTAAGTCCATATGTTTTCCTAAATAAATTGATTATTTGTTACAATCTCTCTAAATTCTTACTTATATCAATCTAAATCATTCCCCCTACATACAAATATGTGTTCTCATTTGTTTTTTAGATAATTCAGGGTAAAGTAAGGGGTCTTATGTTTCGGATTTACAATTGTTTTATTTTGACTCACATATTTCGATAATTTTTAAATTTCAAATATTTTCAGGTATATATTGAAGAATACATGGTGTAAGCTGTAAATGATATACTTGGTGTAAGCTATAAAGTAAAGGGTCTTATGCTCAACATATTGTTTCTCTATTTTCTGCATGTATGTATTCTTTGTATTCCGTCTTTTGTAAAGTTAGCTAATTATACATGGTTCTGATGATTTTGGGTATGGAATGATGGTTTTTTTGGTGGTTTGGATATGTACGGATGATTGTAAGTTTTGTAAACATGTTTAGATTTTTCTGGATATCTATTTTTAAAGAAAACTCTGTCGAAATTTCTTGAAATTAGTAGCGATTAGCTTGATGTTTTGGTGGTTGAATGTGTTGATTATTAAGTATGTATTAATTTCTTCATGTATGTATTTTTTGTATTTCGTATTTTGTAAAGTTAACTAATTATACATGGTTATGATGATTTTGGGTATGGAATGATGATTTTTTGGTGGTTTGGATATGTATGGATAATTGTAAGTTTTATAGACATGTTTATATTTGTCTGGATATCTATTTTTAAAGGGAACTCTGACGATTTTTTTTAAAATTAGTAGCGACTAGTTTGATGTTTTGGTGGTTAGATATGTGTTGATGATTGTGTGTATTTTGTGTGTTCCGTATTTTGTGAAGTTAACTAATTATACATGGTTATGATGATTTTGGGTATGGAATGATTGTTTTTTTGGTGGTTTGGGTATATGTATTGATGATTGTAAGTTTTGTAGACATGTTTAGAATTTTCTGGATATCTATTTTTAAAGGAAAATTTGCCAATTTTTTTTGAAATTAGTACCGACTAGCTTGATATTTTGGTGGTTGGATATGTATTGATGATTGAGTATGTATTAATTGTTGTGGTGGTTTCTGTCTTTAGATAATGTAATATTTTTCGAATTTTAATTTAATTTTTCGTTACGCCGTGCCTTCAGGCACGAGTTATAGCTAGTATATAATAAACCAAAAAATCTTTCATTTGACAAAGCATAAAGACGGTTCAATTCTTCCAACTTAATCTAATGACTCACATTTCATCTCATATAAAAAAATTTGCCCAAATCAAATTCACCCTACACTATAATAATAGTAATTGTAATTGTAATAGTAATAGTAATAGTAATAGTAATAGTAATAGTAATAGTAATAGTAATAGTAATAACAATAATAGTAATAATAATAATAGTAATAATAATAATAATAATAATAATAATAATTATTATTAATATTATAATACTACTAATAATAATAAACAACATGGGTCACCCTTTTAGCATTAACGCCCTTTTCTTGTTTTTCGAGTATTGCAGACGTTATGTTTGTACATGCAAATTGATTTGGGCGAAAAAGTACAAAAAACGATTCATATTCATTCTAATTGATTTGTAAGTTATTTCAGGTTGTAAATAGTCTTTTAGGTAATGTAGTAGACTAAATTAGAAACACGACCCTTTTATTTGTCATATTTTTGCTAAATTGTTCCCTACATATATTATTTTAGAACAATTGTTCCTCATAGATGTG
Source organism: Panax ginseng (assembly GCA_020205605.1). NCBI lineage: Eukaryota > Viridiplantae > Streptophyta > Magnoliopsida > Apiales > Araliaceae > Panax > Panax ginseng. The sequence continues at coordinate 4,018,862 of CM035140.1, read as the reverse complement.
GTAGTCATGCAAAAGTGTTCCTCCAATGTTCCATAAACTTTTTTCCAGCACAAGTATTCCTCATAGATGCGTTAGTTATGCAAATGTGTTTTGTGACGCTCCCAAAACAGGAATACATCACCTATTCTGAGTCGCCAAATACATGGTACTTAATACAAATACAAACTAATTATATAACAATCGTGTAAAATACGACAAAACATATGCTGTGAGTTTTAATACAAATATTGTTATCTAGACAATATCCACACTCAATAGAGTCCTCATTACATTTATTATTACACTATTTCACAGAATAGTGAGAACTACTAATGCACCATATAGGACCATCACTCTGTTCCCCGACTAGTCCCAACTACGTTCTCATTTCTGAAAACAATGAAAGTAAAAGGTGAGCTCAACTAGCCCGATAAATAAATATTATGACTAAGATAATGCGAAATAAATTATCGTTAGCCTTCAACGATGTTAAAGCGATACAATATAACAAACATCAAGTTTAAGCTGCGGTGAACAAGCAATCCATTAGAAGAGTCAAGTAGAGAATAAAAATCTACTATTTTCTATGATTTAAAAGGTTTTCATCACTTTTATCGGCGAGACTCGACAATAAATAATCCACATCATTAACTCATCCTGCCGCACTACGGGCCAGGATATTTTTAGTATCACGACCACGAATTATCCATGCACTACAGGCCAAAGATAATCGTATTTTCATCAACGGTCCTGATCATGCCATAAAACAATTCATCTTTGCACCCTTGGCTGAAGAGGATCCATAGCCATAATCATACCAAAAACTGTCCATCAATGCACTACGGACCAATAAGGACTTTTATCACATCATTCGTAACATTACGGTCATGATTACACCGAATAATCCCTGGTCATAATCATATCAAGTCCATCTATGCACTACAAGCCACATATGACTTTTAACAAAATATAAACATGAAGATGATGACAATGATATAAGAATTCAATAAAACAAGTTCAAGAATTAATTTATCCAGGAACTAATAATGTCCAAATTATCAACATGATACTGCTTTGTAGAGTAAAATTCAAGAATGCTCGGAAGAATATTTCCATGAAAAGATCTTTGGATGAAGCCTTGAATATCGAGGATATTCCACTAATTTCATGGAGTATAGAAATCAAAACTTTAACCAATGAGTATAATAAATAATGGAATAACAAAAGAAATCACCATGTATGCGATGCTTGGCATGAACAAGTTATTCCAATAGAATACTAAATAACGGAACCGAATTCAAGCCGAAATTATTGCCCGATAATATATTAAAGAATAATAAAGAATGAAATAACAACGAAATCACCGTAAATGCGATTGCTTGGCGTAGGCAAGTTATTCCAACAGTAATACTAATAAGGGCGGAATCGGTCCGGCGTAAAGCGCATGCAGACGAATATTCCAACAGAATAATAATTAAAGCGGAACCCGGTCCGGCGTAAAAACGCATGCATGAGCGAGGATATTCAAATGAAATAATAAAGACGGAATCGGTCCGGCGTAAAGCGTCTGACATGTGAGGACATTCCAACGGAATAATAAAAGACGGAATAATAGAAGAATGTCACCAAGTATAGGGTAGCAGCGTATCTGAGTTATTCCAACGTAATAATAAAGAATGGAATAACGAAGTTCTCTTCATGAATACTGAAGAAATAATACTCCCTACGAGTACAACAAATAATATTCCCCTACCTTAGAAAAACTGGATCTTTGGAATAGTGAGGTAGTAGACTTATCTCTTCTCTCTCTCTCTCTTAATTTCTCTCTATAATAATTGCTCTAAAGCTTTTGTGAATTGGTGAGAAATGAAGGAAGAATGAGCTTATTTATAGGAAAATATAGTTTCGATAATTGCAGACGTTTTGGGGCTCGAAAAATTACTGATCTGAATACCTCCAACTTTTCTTTCATTTTTAATTTAGTCCTGCAAGTATTATCAAACTTGCACCACCTCCCCTAATAGTAAATAATGTGAATCAATAGTAAATCATGTGACTCAATAGTTCTAATCATGTGATAAAAATAATTACAGTATAGTATCTTCGTCTATACCTCCATTTTTAACTTAGTCATGCAAGTATTATCAATCTTGCACCAACTCCCCTAATAGTAATAAGAATGTGAATCAATAGTACACAAGTGAACAAATAGTTACAATCATGTGAATTAATAGCAATCAATTGCTCATTTATCCAGTTAAATACCCGATTGGTCAATATAACCTCCAGACATCAATTATTATCGAAATAAATGTCGATTTTCACTAACACAAACAATTCCAACATAATAAAACTATTTTTATCAACAATATAAATTTTGAAATTTTAAAGTTTGACTTTTCAAAAAAGTCAATCATTGACTTTTTGACCAAAATAGTGAATCCGAAATTTTTTGTTTTATAGACTATTTTACTAATTTCATCGTTCCGGACTCAAATATCACGTCCAGCGTCTCCAAATTCAACTCTGAACACAACTTCAATTTTAATAACATTCATCATTAATATTATAACTCACAATATTTAACAACCGGATCGTTTTGCGAGGAAAGAGGGCTTTTTCGATAAGGATTTCTCCTTATTAGCGTATGATTAGGTGACCAAACCTCTCCTTGATGAACTTTTAGATATTGTCAATATTGCAAATAATAATATGAATAACTTTGTCGTCTCAATTATTGATTTAATAATAATAAATATTATCTGAGATGATCTTGTGACAATAATTGAATCAATAATATGAGAGATATGATCGTGATTCTTTGTAGCAATAATTGAGTATAAGCGGTGACTTCTCACGTAAGCATCAATAATCAATCTGGTGTCTTCTTATAACGACCACAGACATTCTTTATACTTTTCTTAATGGGTAGTTTAACAGATTATTAGCAGTAAAATCTCATAGTTATTTTCATAAAAGTATTTTTGTCGTTTTCTCGATCCGACAATAATTTAGTTTATGGAGGTCCACCAATGATTGTCTGGTCGTCGTTTGATATTCCCAAAAAAAAGAATATTCCACGACCAAACGAATATTATATAACAACTTGCGTCTTTTTGCAAAATTTATAAATATAACCCACAACTATAACATTATATTAAATCCACACCATAATATTTAAAAAAATTATTTTGAGAAAATTAAATATTTTTTTATAAAATCTGGGGTCTCACATGTTTCTCCAATTTTTTTCACCTATTACAAAATAATTCTCTCATTTTTTTTCCAATTTGTGAAAAAAATATACTCCCCTTCTTCTTTTTATTTATTTGTTTTATATTGACATTTCAAATTTAATATGAAATATCTCTAAATTCAAAATTAATATAAATTATTTAATTTTAGAAAATATAATTATCAAAATTATAAATCTTAATATTTTGTTTATTTTGTCTAAATGGTACTAATAACTGTATGATTTATCTAATTAAAATGGAATATATCTCAAATTGATTTAAACAAATCAACCTTGATTTTATATTTTGAACAAAAAAATATAAATTTAAAAATATTTCAAAATTTCTTTGTTTGTCTTTAAATATCACCGAGTTCAACTTATAATAATTGTGCATTATGATGAAAATTTTGAAAATATTTTTAATTTCTTTTGTTCAAAATATAGGATCAATTTTGATTTATTTAAATCAAATTGAGATATATTTAATTTTCAATTAGATAAATCATACGATTATTAATACCATTTAGATAAAATAAAAAAAATAGTAAAGTTTATAATTTTGGTAATTATATTTCTAATATTAATTAATTTATACTAATTTTGAATTTTAGATATATTTCATATTGAATTCAAAATGCCAATATAGAAATAAATAAATAAAAAGAAGAAAATTATACTTTTTACATAAAATTTTAAAATAAAAATGAAAAAAATGGGGAGAAAAGAGAAAGGGGAGAAAGAGAGAAAACTAATTTTTAATAGGTGAAAAAAATTTAAGGAACATACTTGCATGAATAAAGCATTTTTGAGGAACTAAAAAAAAATTAGAGAACATTGAAGAAACACATTTTCATAAGTAATGCATCTATGAGGAACAATTATGCTAATTTTTTTTTTAGAAAATAGTTTAGTAAAAACATAACAAAGAAGAGGGTGAGATTTGCAATTTTGTCTAATGTCGCGGTGTTTTAAAGCACATACAATTACTAGTATATATATAGATATCAATTATTATATATAAAAACACGTTCAAGAATAACGTCAAATAACATAAGCAATTCTTAACTGAGTCAGTTCTTGACTAATTTAGAGTTAACTCAGTGATCAATGTTTTTTCTTCCTCCTACTCCCGTCTACATCTTGGTTTTTCGGTTTTTTTTCCGAATTTCGGTTATATCCAAATTAATTTTGGGTAATCGGTTTTGGGTATGGATTTAAAAAATAAGGTTATTCGAGTATCGAATAACCGAGCTCTTTAATTAAAAAATAATAATTTTATAATTATATGTACACTCAGTCACTCCTAGTCCAGTCTGTACTGATTTTGCCCTAGCCCCTTCCATTCCCGATTCCTTTCCTCTTGTCTGAGTTCTCTCTAGTCTCGACTATCTGTCTCTCTCAGTTTCGCTCTCGCTAGTCGCCTCTCTCCGATTTAGTCTCCGACTCTTCGGCGGTCCGGCCTCCGCGACGCCGCCTCTCAGTATCTCAGCTCTCACGGTCTTCCTTCGTTCGGCGTTCGCAATCGCAGCTCCTCCGTCCGCGTCTCGGTGGCCGGTGGGTATTCGGCAATCGGAAGTTCTCTACTTCTCTTGCAAACTATTTGGTACTAATTACTAGAAGTTTTAACCTTTCTTTTAGGTGTGTTGCATATTTCCTACTGAGGAAATACATTATTTTTTTTATTTTTTATTTACCTTTAGTCCCTAGAAATCTTATCTAATTTGTTGTGCTTCTTAATTTAAGTTTCTGTTTCAAAAGGCATATACTTCCTGTTACAGTAGAAATGTAGAATTGCCAATTTACATCGACTTTTTTGTAGACTATGGGTTTTTGGGATTCTTGAAATGCTTGAGGAAGCAAAGACCATGGTTCTGTATGTAAGGTTTGTTTGGAGCTTGAAGTGTGTTGGTTACAGTCAAGCACCATAGACTAGTTTCTTCATGTTCATGTTCTGTGAAGAGCTACTAGCTCTTAATTTGTTTGCCAATAACAATCTGGGACACTGAACCGTGCAAACCACCATATCACATGCCAGACCTCAAGGTTCTTGTTATAGCATGCTTGGAATTTTGATTCACGTTTGTTGTGATTTTTGAGTGGAAGAATGAAATGAGTAAAGAAAAGTTCAAGTGAGATACTTGTAGGAGTATTTGTTTTGGAGTTTTGGTGGTTGTTGACTTGTTGGTTGGTTGCCATCTGAACTGACTGTAAAAACCAAAAACCCTCAGCCCAAGGTTATAACCATGTTTCTTCAAGATCTTAAACTCTTAAAAATGAGGCAGCCCAAGTTTTATCAAGATATTGGAGTTAGTTTGATACAACCTTATCAGAAGTTAAATAAAATGAAATTTGAGATATCCTTATCTTGATCTTACAATTGGACAAGAATGAGTGTAGTCAATGTACTTTATGAGGTTTAATAACCTTAATTATTAATCATATTTGATCACATGAAGTGCTGATGATGTGATGTTTCTAGCTGAACCAAAAGGGGTTGGAAAAATGGAGAAATAACTTTGTCTTGCTTGTATGTGTCTGTAATTTGATGCATTTGTATGTCATTGTGATCAAGAATAGATGTATACCTTTTGTTTCAAAATTACACCTATGTTGATAGTTAATAGTGATTGACATAATAATTTGATTTGTTTGACATTTGTAGATGATGTCAAGAAGTATTTTAAATGATTTGCACATAGTGGATGATACGGACGAAGCCTAACCTTGATGACCTTGATCCAATTGGACATGGGAGAGAGACAAACGACAGTGTTCCCACCAATATAGAGCCCGGGTCAAAAGAAACCACGACAAGTACAAAAATTACGGGACACTCGGAAAGTGTAAAGATGCCAAGAAAAAGGATGGCACCTAGATCCAAGGTGTGGACTGAGGGGCTCTTCATTCCCGTTAAAGATAAGGAGGGTAATGTCATCAAAGGTAAGTGTACTTATTGTGAAAAAGAATTAGCTGCTGATTCATCTTCAAATGACGCTACTTCTTTAAGAAATCACTTTAGAACTTGTAAAAAAAATCTGACAAAACTCAACCCCAACTTGTAGGGATTAAAGAGGGAGAGGGAGAGGGAGAGGGAGGGGAATGTGAGGGTACACTCACTTCTTGGAGGTTTGACCAAGAAGCGGTTAGGGCTGCCATAGTTCACCATCTTATTGTAGATGAACTTCCTTTCAAACATGTTGAGAAAGAGGGTTTTAAAAGACTTATGCAAGTTGCTTGTCCTAGGTTTCAATTGCCTTCACGTTTTACATTTGCTAGAGATTGTATTCGTTTGTATGAGAATGAGAAGAGTAAGTTGAAAACAATCCTTAGAAAACGTTGTGAACGTGTTAGCCTCACAACCGACTCTTGGACTTTTAATCAACACTTGAATTATATATGTGTTACTGCTCATTTTATTGATGAAAACTGGAAATTGCATAAGAAAATTTTGAATTTTCGAACCATCACAAGTCATAAGGGGAAGGACATTGGGGAAATGGTTGAGTCACTCAAAGAGTGGGGACTTTCTAAAGTTATGTCACTCACTGTAGATGATGCTAGCTCAAATGATACTGCGGCGGCTTACTTGAGAGATAGATGTACATACTGGAAAACCAATGTCTTAGGTGGTAAATTCATTCACATGAGATGTATAGCTCACATTATTAATCTTGTTGTGAATGATGGGTTGAAGTTGATTGAGAAATCTATTGAGACAATTATGCGTGCAGTGAAGTATGCAAAACAATCTCCAGCTAGGGTCAAGTCATTTAAGGACTGTATTGAGTATTGTTGTCTTGAAGATAAGAAAAGCTTAAGTCTAGATTGCCCAACTAGATGGAACTCAACTTACTTGATGTTAAGTTCGGCCTTAAAATACAAGGAAGCTTTTGATAGATTTGGGTTTGAAGATTGTGGCTTTGAAAAAGAGATGGGGGGCAAAAATATTCCAACGGACTCGGATTGAAATCCAACCTAGTTGACTGGAGATCCCAAGATCTAGATTCAAAGGGACAACTAAATTGTGAATGATTTAACCAAATCACTATAAAGAAATTAATTTCTTCTGCTCATTCATATGATACGAGATAGTGATACCTACAGCGGTTACAGGATAAGTTATGCTTTTAATGATTCTTAAATTTTGATAAACATGTGGAGTATGGCATGATACTCTTATTAAAAATCACCTATGTGAGTGTGAACTGGGCCAATACTATGAGAATGATAAGGTTATACTTCTCTAAAGCACTCATAAATTCGGGATTGTTCGGGGCCACAATGAACAAAATCATGAGAACCAAATAATGTCTGGAAAGATTCTGTGTGAATTATTATTGTCTCGATTTACACAAATGATTGGACAGTTCAAGACATCACGTTCACTGGACAACCAGTAAACCCGATAGTCTTTCACAAGGGAAGGTTCAAAGCCAAAAGCTATCTCTCTCGATACAGATAATTTCTAATTATGTCTCTCTCTCGGAGTCTGCATAACATTTGCATAAGGTTGGCAGTCAATATCATTCACGTGGGGGATTGTTAGAATTTGAGCCTAATTTAATATGAGTATCATTAATTAATTTTAATGAGTCTATATATTAATGTGTTCTACTCCATGAGTAGATTAAATTAAGTATTTGGAAGTTCAAATCCATGGAGTAATGAATGAGATATTAACTCTCAAAGATCACACTTGGAAATGGGAAATGATAAAAGATAATAAATACATGTGAGAAAAACCAAGTCCCACATAGGTTAGGAATTAAATATTTCATATGTTTATATATAAGGAAAGTGCTCTTGGGTTTGGGCCCTAAAGGGTACCCCACTTTTGTGGAAGGGAGAGCCGGAGAGGACCTAGTCCAAGGCTAGGTTCGAACCCGTGCCGACTACGACCGACGACCTGGCTCGAGCTCGGGCTCATGGAACCCACGTCTGGGTCCTGTATATAATTTTTTAGACAAAATTTATTTAAATTTTTTAATTAAAATTTATTTATTTAATTCTTTAATCAAAACTGTGTCGTTTTGAGAATTATCAAAATTGTGTCGTTTTGAACACCGGTATTTATTATATTATCAAAATTGTGTTGTTTTGAGAAGCGGTATCTGCTGAAAGTGTACAAGTCTGAACGGGAGGACCAAAATTACGTCGTTTTTGTCGCGCCTTTTCTTCTATGCCTAAAATTACGTAGTTTTGGTTCTGCTAATAAACTACGTCGTTTTAAGGGTCCGAATAGATGCGCCTATTCTGCAAATGGTCAAAACTACGTCGTTTTGACCAAAAGATACAAATAATACCTTTTCAGTAGCATCCCATGCCTTTCCAAAGAGCTAGGCACCCATCTTAAGGATCACCAACCCTCCTATGAATAGATAGGTCTAAATCATTCAATCAACAAGCAATTAGTCATTTCAGTCTTTAGTTTTCCATCAGTTTCATAAGTCTAAAAAGATAGAGTTAGAGCATTTATATTTGGTTTGTTGAGTATACTTTTTGTAGTGCTGTTAAAGTATACGAAGTCATTGTATCCTGGGAGACAAGTGCTATCAACTATGAGCACCATACGGAGGGTATAATTGTCTTAAGGACATAGTACTAAGTACTAGCCTCGACAAATTATTTTCTACAAGATAAGTTCATATAAATATATATATAATTTCCTTCAAGGTTACTAACATACATGCACATACATATGCGTGCGCATAAGTGTGTGTATTTACTGCCAATTTGAAGATATAGCATTGGGTGGACGTGTGGAAATAAAATGTTTTGATGAGTTATCATAATTCATGTCATGTTAATTATCAGTGTTACATACTAGCATGATTAGATGTAGAACAACTCACATTGTGTTGAATTGTTCAATCTTCTGGTTTGGGTTCTAAAAAAAGTAAAGGTTCTTTGTTGGTGTCTTGCACTTAATATTTCTAGATTCTTGTTTTAAACTTTTTGTGTTTTTGCTGGTATAGTTCTACTTTAGATTTCCTGCATTTTGCTACTACGGATGCTAACCCTGCCTATTTGTTGTCCCCAGAGGAAAAATCGCATGAACTGAAGGAAGAAAAGGAAAAAGTAAAACGTTCGGGCAAGAAGAGAAGAAACACAGAGAATAGGAAGAATTTTGAGGACGAGCAAGCTAATCACCTCAATAATAAAGGTGAATGCATCTCTGATGTATTATGTGTGTAGTTAAGGGTATTTTGTTGTTTTATTTATCTTCTCATGTAAGGAGATTTTTGTGGGTTTCAGCAGATAAGTTCGATGAAGCAGACTGTGGGAAGAAAAAGAGAAAATTATTAAGGTATAAGAAAACGGAGAATGAAGAGATAATTGAAGCAGATATTGACGAAGTTGGTAAGCTCTCTGATGCAATGAAAGATGGTCTCAATGAACAAAACTGCTCAGTTGAAGTGGGAGAAAAGAAAAGAAGCAAAACAAGGCAGAAGAAGAGGAAAAATGAGAAGAAAAAGAAAGCCGAGGAACAAATTGTTGAGCTCGATAATGAAGTTGAAGATGGTTCTAACCAACGAAATGGTATTCAAATGCATTGTTGACGGGAACTACCAAGCTCTTTGAGAACCAGATTTAGAACACACACATATATATGCACATATATGGTTATGGAATTATTCCTTAAAAAACCATAAGTTGAGTGTGAGTGCACGTTTGTGCTCGCACACTAATTAGCAGTCCCTGGATTACTGGATTAAAAAGAATATCAGTAACATGACACTTTAGTTAACTTTATGATACTCAAATATTAACATATCAGAAAGTCTCAAACACATAAAAATCCACCAGATTCAGATTATGTCAGACTTGTGGTATTTGTTGTCTTATCTTGTTCACTTTTTCTTTCTTGTAGGTAAGTCAAAAAAGACTCGTAAAGTAAAAAAGAAGGATAGTTTATTACTGCAGAATGAGAAGTTGCCAGAAAAGACAGATGCAGAACAAGTTGAGGTTTATGAGATATCTTCAGGAGATGAGGACTGCTCTAAAGGAATGAAAAGTACGAACCTTCGCTACTGAGATTAAACTTCGTTCCTGTTACAACGAAATGTTTTTATTGCTCATAAGTTATTGACATCAAAACAATCACTAGCCACACAAATGAGGCATCTATATTTTGTGAGTTTATACTGATCTTCCAAAATTTTATTCTAACTATGGCAAGTTATTGTTATGCAATAATACAAGCATATTGAAAATATACCATGAAAATGTATTTGCATATTTATACGTATATATACTTTCCTGCAAGTCCGTGTATTCAGCATACATGTCAGCTTTTGACCTATTACTTTTTTAACACCGTGTAATAATCAGTTTTCTTAATTAGGTCTGTACCTCTTTGAAACCTCTTCAATAAATCAATTGTCTTCATAAATGGATTCTTTGAAAGTAGATTTATTTATAAACCCCAAAGGGTCAGAGAAATGCAAAGGCCTTAAGGAATAACCTCAAGGTCATTTTTTTGATTTCCATACAGGAGCAAATTCACGTATAAAAAATGCAGATTTTTTTAAATAAAAAAATTTCAAGAGAGTTTAGCATTATGAATATCATGCCTGAGCTAACTGAAATTTCCTGGTGCTTGTAGAATGGATTATGGAATACCATCAAAGTCGACCAGGTGTCGAGATACTGCAAGAAAGGATTGATGACTTCATAATTGCTCATGAGGCACAACAGGAGCAGGTATTTCTACTGTTGCACCTACCAGTTATGCGACAACTGTTGTTTTTATCAGTGTTTTTATCAATATGCACGTGAGGTGCTAATTAACATGCTTTTGCCAGTGTAGACTTTGAGTGTTTTGTGCAGCTATTTTCTATGTAAATAAAATCTCCCTCTCTATTGTTTTGTATGGGTCACATTAAGTAATTAATGTATGCAGACTTGTCAAGAATAAAAAATAATTGATGTATGCTGCATCTTCATCCTTAAACCATAATCTGGAGCTTCAAACATTTATGAAAACTAGCTATGATGAAAGAATTACATTTTTGCTGCTTTTTTTTACTTTTTCCTTTTGATGGTCAAGTAAAATATAGCTTCTACTTGAAGAACCCCAAAATGTGGTGGAACTGCACCATTTGTGTCACTTGTTCTTACTTATGCTGTAAATAACTAAGATATTTAAAAACAAATATGTCATCTTCTTCTTCTTTTTATGTGTCCACAACTTGTGTTTTCTGTACTAAATTTCCTGAATGCCATTCAATTTCTTGTGTGACATACAGGAAAGAAAAGAAAGAGAAGCTCGTGCTGCAAAAGGTGGATGGACTGTTGTTGTACATCACAAGGGCAGAAAAAAGACAACAGATTCTGAGAGTGGAGTTGCTGTGGGTTCCGTTGCCCATGCTGTTGTAACTGACAAGATGGCAAAAAAGAAAAATAAAGAAGTCGGATTAGATTTCTACCGGTTTCAGAAAAGGGAGGCCCAAAGGAATGGTATGTTGAATTTCGTCAGCACACGCGATTCCATTTCCTTTTTCTGGAAGCACAATTATATATTTGTTAATAGAACAATTTTATTTTAATTCATTTAGTTTATAAGATTATATCAGTTTGATGTTTTCTTTTGTGGAGTGGGGGAGGGGAGAAAATATGTGCTTTCCTATATCCAAAACTTCCATCTGATTTTGATACGTTCTGTATTTCCGTCTAAACTTTTTTCCCCAGTCTTCAATAGGAATGTCTATTCCCTGATTATAGGTAGACATACATAATTCTGATAAAGATCAATCTTATTATCTTATTGGCAATGCAGATATCAATAGTGGGTACATATTTAATTTTAGGTTACACTGCTTTGGACCACTAAAGTTATGCTTATTTTAAGTTGCTCCGGCATGGGTATTAAATTTAAGTTTAGGTTTTTATTGTCTATGCGGTTACTAAATCGTTTTGGAAACTTGTTTTTTTTTTTGTTGCAGAAATTATGATGCTGCAAAGCAAATTCGAGCAGGATAAAAAACGGATACAGCAAATGAGAGCTGCAAGGAAGTTTCGGCCATACTGAACGGTGTGAAATAATTCATTTAGCAGCTGTTGAAATTTTGGTCATTATCTTGGAATGAGCATTCTTTTTCATAGTAAAATGTTGTTAGCTTTTATCACTTTGTGATTATCGTGTAAGACTGGCTGTTCACAGTTGTGTGCTGAGTTACTGAAAATGAATGCTAAAGTTGAAAATTCAGGATCTAGTTTACTTGACTGCCAAAAAATTTAATGAGTTTGGTAGTGGGTAGCTGGTACGGAGTATTGTTAAGTTGATGTGGGATAATGATTAGAATTAGATACGACTATATATATATATACACACACACACACATCATTTTGTATCAAATTTTAGTTAGTAATCATTCTTTAGCGTCAAATACTATTGGCTGCAACTTCTCTTTACCGACACAAGCTGGTGCTTTGTCACCTTCCATGGTTAATGTCTCCACAAAAAGGTTCAGCAGCCCCTTCCAACCACAAAAGGCAATATAAAGGAAAATAAAAATTAAAGGAAGGAAGGAAGGCAGGCACCTAAATTCAGTTAACATATCCATCCTCTCCATTACCTGCTCTCTCCTTGCCTTCACATCCTGGTTTTGAAAAGGTTCACTGTTATCAGATGGACCAAAAAACCCATGTTACATGCTTACGCATAAATTCAATCAATTCACTTAAATTTTCACCTTCAAAAACCAACTTAGATTATCACAGCAATGGACAGGACGGAGGGATTTTTAAGTCTAAATCTCATGCGTCATTAGGGGTGTTAAAAAAACGGTATTTTTCGGTTTTTAGGGAAACCGAACCGGTCGGTTCGGTGCAAAAGATGGACCGGTTCGGTACCGGTACACAGAATCGGTACATACCGGGTTTTCGGTAGGATGTTTGGTTTGATCGGTATAAACCGAACCGAACCGGTTGTACCGGTTTATTTAATAATATAAAAAAATAAAAATATCTCACTATCTCTGTATTTGACTTCAGTCTTCCCTTTGTTTAGTTTATTCCTAAACACGCCAAACCTTTCTCTCCCAAGTCCCATCTCGAACAGTCAAACGCGAACCCAGTCCTCTCCTTCTCGAACAGTCGAACGAACCCAATCCATCCATCTCGATTCTCGAAGTCTCCACCTCGACAATTCATCCATTCTTCTCCCACCGGTCAACCTTCGACTTGTCAGTCGCCGCATCGCAGTCGCCTCTCCAACTCTAGTCTCTAGATTCCAGAATCTTCCTTTTTCTTAGGTAATTTTGAGTTTATTTTGAGATTTAGTTAATTGATTTCTCCCTATTTATGTCGAATTGTCTATATATGGCATATGGGTGTTACACTATTACTTGTTACTTTGTTAGGGCTTCTTTTTTTTGCTGGTGGTTTTTGTTTATTTTGGTGGTCATGGTCATGGCTCATAAGTCATGGGATGTAACTGATGAAAATAATATTGGCCATTTGGTAGAGTTTTAGTTTCATCTTCCTCTGGTATTGTGCATCTGGTATTATGTAATGGAAGGGTTTCTAAAATCAAATTTGAGCCTGTTTAAGGGTCACTTTTTTTTACAAGTGTTCAAGGTTCCTTCCAATGTGTAGTATTAACTGAGAAATTTTAGTGCTTTGATTTGTTCTTAAATCCAAATCGGAGTTGGTATATACTCTGTTTCATGTTTACATTTTGTACTTCTGTACCAATTCATGTATGTGTGGTAATATGTTTATATAGAATCATAGAAAGATAATATGTTTATATAGAATCATAGAAAGATATGCTAAGTAGTTATATAGTCACCTTATATGCTGGATCTTGTTTACTAAAATGAACAATTAGATTTGTGCACGAGTATGTATGTATGTATGTATGTATGTCACTAAGCATCATTTGTGTTTCTTGACCTATCTGCATATACCTTGAAGGCTTGCACTGACATATACTATAGGTATTATGTCATTTTTTACAATCTTTGTGGTTGCTTTCATTGATTTCTTACTCATTCACATGTTTTAGATGGATCGAACCATTATCTGGATTAGTGAAGTAAAATCTTTTCAGAACTTACAATCAGTTTCGATCGTGTATGTACTTTTCCTGCTTCTTGCAAGCTAAAAATCGTAGTGAGTTTTCTTTGAGAAGTAAGAGAAGTGATGTGATTAATTAACTTGATGGTGTACTCGTCAAAGAGAAAAATGATACTGTCTTCTTGTAAAATATTTCATATTCAAAATAAGTTACAAACTACTGAATTAGGTTAATACTGGGAATTACAAAATGAGGAAGATTTTGGCAGTCCATCTGAAGTGAGGCACATTTGAAGAACCTGAACTTTCTCTATCTTGTGTTCTCATCATAATTCAGTGTTTTGAGTCGGTAGTCCTGACTTGCAATAGAACTGGCCAGTTCTTTCTCTGTATGATGGTGAAATGTGTTTGAAACAGAAAGAGAGATCAAATTTTCAGTTGTCTTTATTCCTAAATTGTCTTTTTAATTACTGTTGGAGTTCAATTGACTGTAAAGATTAGTTTGTTTGCAATAGAACTGGTCATGTATGTTTGTTTGCAAAACTCACATTTGGGATTTATGCTTTGCAGTAATGGTGGATCATGCTTCCCTTAACATCTGAATGGTGGCTCTGAACTGTTTTGTTGCTGACACAATGACACTGACACGCTGCTGCTGAAGTGCTGAAGTGCTGGCTGTTTTATTACTACTACAATATTGAAGTTTTATTATTTTGTTTTGATGTTATGTCCTATTTTGGAGAAGTATTATTTTGTATAATATTAATGTTATGTCTTATTTTGGAGAAGTCTAGCTGTATTGATGTTATGTCCTATTTTGGAGAAATTGTTTTATCATGTAGCTGTATAGCCTGTATTGATACTATGGTTAAGACTTAACAGGCTCACTGTCACTAGTCACTGCCTTGCAAGTTACAACATGATCACTTTATGTTTAATCACTATGGACTATGGTGTCAGGAATGGGTCCATTATTCACTGCCCAGGTACTTACATGAATTGAGGGTGTTTTATATATGAACAGAACAGGTGCATGAATCATGAATGGGTCAATTGAGTTTGAGGGTGTTTATACATGAATGTGTTATTTTTTTTCTTACATATAACCGGTACAAACCATGTATAAACCCGTACATTGACTACTTTCGGTATTCGGGCCGGGTCGGTTTTTTACCGATGAACAACCCCTATCATCATCATGTATTGCATCGTTTTTACCGGGAGCCGAAACGCCAATATCAACCATAGAAATGGACTACTATTTCTACAGATTACTTTTCAAAAGTTAATTTAATTATTTATTCATATATACGTCCTGGATTTATATAAAGATTTTTCCGAGACCAAATCTGAGGGGAGAGGGGAGAAAGAGTTACTTTTGCACCATTGTTAATTTTTATAGGATGTTAAATTTATATCCCTGTATCTGTTAGAAAGGATTAAAACCAAAAGAGGCATTTTCGGTAATAGAAGTAGTTCTAGAATGTTAGGGTACACAATGCTGGTATCCTAACACTATATAGGATAGGTATCATCCATAATTCGTATTTGCTACTCATCCGTATAAGGTATATATTATCTTTACATTCAATTTTAAACATCAAACGGATGAGATTTACACAATAAAATTTGTCGTCCGCTACTAATAATAATTGACGGTTTAAAAAACACTATAATTGATTAATAAATCTTAAACCCTAACACTAATTTATAAATCCTAAACTCTAATTAATAAAGTTGCACTAACTCGCTTTGAAAAATTCTAATTGGCGTTTGCTAGTAACTGTATGATGCAACATAACCCAAAAATCACCAACACCATATTCAACAAGACATTTGCTACTAAAACCATATTCAACAGGGACTTTTATGAACAAATACCCGGGTAACACTTGATCAAATCAAGGATTAGTAAAACGGAATGATACCTTTTATTTAGATAATTAAGACAAGTTAACACCAGTGGTCCAACATATGATCATAGAGGTCCATAACATAAAGAGAACATAACTTCTAGCACTTGACTAGTGGAGCAAAACTAAGCATCTCCCAAATTCTTATTTAAGCAAACAAATTACTCCCTCCATTCCTATATATAGGTCGTTTTAGATTTTTTTTATATTCCTAATTATTTGTCGTTTGTGGTTATCTAGAATAGAAGAATTGATTACTATTTTTCCCAAATTACCTCTTATTACTCCACCTAATCTTTTGATCCATATTTATGAGATAAGTGAGGTGAAGAGTATTATAGATAATTAATACTATAGTTAATGCTTTTCAATCATTTTATTAATTCTTGTGGACATGTTTAAAACTACTTATATCAATGAAAGGAGAGAAAGGAGAGAGTAATTAAAAGCATATTGATTGCACCTACTTCTTCACCGCTACCTCCTCCTCGTTCTCACTCCAACAGCATTGCAGTCTGCAGAGTTGACCTGGGAGACCCACAGCTAGCAGCCTTTGTAAAACTGTGGTAAATGATTGATCCTCCCTTGCCAAGATTTCTCTATCTTCTATTCTTTCTTCACCTGGATTAGTTCCTTCAGATCTAGGTTTAATTCCATTACCCACAAATCTTTCATCTCATCATCTTCCTCCACTACAAAGTCTTATTTTATCTTCTTTTTTCATGTCTTTGTATTGAATTTGGGGAACATTTAGGGTTTCAATTTTCTCATTTTGGATTCTCCCACAATAGAATAATAGTTGATTTGACGACGGAAGCGGATAAAGCCACAGACTCTGTTTCAACCGGTGGCACCTCCGAACGCTCTGAAAGTTCCGGTGATGATGACGGGGAGTACGACAGTGGTGGCGACGGCGGTTGCCACCACAATAACTACCCGGTGATTCGGTATTTGTTGCCGAGAGTTTGGTTTGGGGGATAAAAGATCTGGTATTGGGATTTTATAAATTTATGAATTGTTTAAAGTTAGGCAAGAATATGGGACGCAAGATAATTGGGGTATTGATGATAATGGTGGTGTTTTCGATGTTTTTTAAGTTTTCATCAATGTTGGGTAATCATTATGAAGAGGATGAAAATGGTGGGAAAAATGGCAGGAGATTGAATGCGCTGTTTGTTCTTCATAGCTGGGCTAATGTTAATCATAACAGTGCTGTTTTGTCCGAAACAGAGGAGCTTTCTTCTTCTTCTTCTTCCTCTGGTGATTCTATGCCCAAGCGGGTTTTGGAAAAATTTCCGGTAAGTTTTTGGTTTTATCTGTTTGGTATATAAAGATTGAAATTAAAGTTCCCCCAATTCAATACAAACATATGATACACAAATGGGCTTGTCTTTTCCGATTATTTTATCTTCTCCGGCAAGTCAATCTCATACTGGGTGTTTAGTCATGTGCTTGGAAAAGAATTAGGTTTGTCCGATTCTCATAATCGGAGTTCTTCTTCTCCAATCTTGTTAGGTTTGTCTGATTCTCTCTTTGATTTCATGAATTAGAATTTTCTCCAGAAATTTGCAAGTTTTTCGTGGTGAGATTTGATTTGATTTAATCGGAGAACCATCAGATTTAGCGGAATAGATTGTTTGTTTGATCGATAAAATGGATGGAGAAATTAGAGGAGTTAACAACACTTTCGAGACTTAATGCAGCTGTAAATGCAATCATATCAGCTGAGAATCGTTTGCCTCAATCTTCTTCAGTTCAGGTGAATTAAATCATTTTGATTAAAATTCTATTTTTAGTTGTTTATTTGTTGTGATTTCATTTTGTTACTTGTAAATTTTGAGTTTGAAGTGTTGTTTCTTGTTTGGATCTGGGTTGAAGATGAATGAGAGGAAAGAGGGAAAAAATTCACGCTGGAAGCCAAATCAACATTTAATTGTTTTTTTTATTTTTTTAAAAGCCAAGTATGAAAATAGAAGATAGAATTTAACGTCTGTCCAAAAAATTTGACGGAAAGGTCCAATTAAGCATTTTTTAAAATCACAGTGGGTTAATTGCATTTTTTAAAGTATGGTGGCTAATTGCTTAAAACACGACGACCACAATGAGTTAAAGGTGCTTTTTCTCTCTTTCTTCAGCAGGCTAACAATCACTCATAGAAAACCCTCCTCTTCCCTTCCTCTCTTCTTATAAAGACCATTTGAAAACCCTCGATCTCTCAATATCTATATACTTCTCTCTGCTCTGATTATTCTTATGATTAACGAAAGATAGTTGAAACCATGCCACAAACACCGTCGTGGCTAACTCCGGCAGCGCATACGCCGAAAGCCGAAACCTCCACACATTAACCTTCAGCTGTTTCAACAACAAATCACCAATTTCCCCATTCCTAATCACAATTTTGGTCAGCCCAGGGTGAATCTCCAAGGCGTGAGCCCTCACATTGTTCCCCACACCCGCAAAATCAAAATCCTCGATTTCTGTGACGAATCGGA
This sequence comes from Panax ginseng, assembly GCA_020205605.1. NCBI lineage: Eukaryota > Viridiplantae > Streptophyta > Magnoliopsida > Apiales > Araliaceae > Panax > Panax ginseng. Next base: position 4,000,215 of record CM035140.1, on the reverse strand, counting down.
TGCAATCGACACTCTTCTCAATGGAAACGTCGGCGTTGGAGCGGAAGCTCGAGGACCTTGCTGAAGACGTGGGGAAGGCGGTGGAGCTTCCTGGGCGCAATCCGGTCCATTTGGGAATCGAATTCGTCTAAAATTGTAATGTTTTTGTTCCCGAATCTTCTACACCTTTTTTTCAATTTCTGTTTTCAGTTCAAGATTCGATCGATCAAACAGTTGAGATGTAGAAATTATATAAACTCCTCATTTATCTGTTTAACCTTACACGACAATTGTTAAAGGTCTCACTTGCATCTGAATAGTAAATTTATTAGTCATTCTTCTCCTCAGAATTTCCATACTACATACTTATAACTATAAGATAAAAAAAAATCAAAAAACTAAAATAATAATTAAAAAAAATATAAAAAAATAGATAATTTAATTTAATAATATACCTCGATAATAATGGAGGAATGAAGTGTAAATTGTTCTGAAAATTTGAATTAAGATCATCACTGAGGAAAAAGAGAGAAAAATCTGGTTTAGTTGACAAATATATTACAACAGAAGCTGAATTAGAAACATACCTCCTCTCCTCCTAACATATTCGACTTTGCAGAATATAATGACAGTTGGAGGAGTCGTTTCGGCCGCAACGGCGAACAGGAGATGAACCATCACATGTATCACGTTTGAACCTTTGAGCAGACGCTCGATTAGACTCTTTGTGTATATCATTACGAAATCATTCGTCAATCCAGTGTTATCTTCAACTTAGAGTAATTTGAGGAAACATGTGAATATGATGGAGAAAAAAGAAATGGACTCTTTACCGACAGCAGAATGTAGAAAATGGAACGACACGCCGCAAATCACTTTCAAACACAGTCTCAATGATTTCGGTGCATCGTAAAGTCTCTGAACACCTAGCTACAACACATCCGTGAACAACAGCGTCACCGCAGCAACAGAGGAGTAAAGAAGTATATCTCCGATGGAACAACTAAAGTTAAAGGTCTTATTCTCCAGGGAAGTATATCCATATCCAAACAACAGTTAGCAGCTTAATTGCTCCCGGCATCTATCTCAATTTTCAAACCTCCCAATTTTTTTAGCTACTCTGATTAATGCTTGCATAACATCGATATATATAGTCAGTTGGCTCGGTGGGTCGGGTCGGCTCTCGGTGAAACCAAACAAAAAATTAATTAATCTTTAAATATGGAAAGTATATCAAAACTCAGTTTGATGTTTTTATGATTCCTTTTAGTCCTACTAATTTGAAGACTTAAATATATAATTTTGATGATAACTGCAATTAGTAATACAAAATGTACTTAATTAAAATGATTCCAATTCGGGAATGATAACTGGAATGATTTTGAACAAGTACATTTTGTATTACTAATTGCAGTTATGATCAAAATTACATCTTCAAATTAGTAGGGCCAAAAGGAATCATAAAAACATCCAACTGAGTTTTGATATACTTTCCATATTTAAAGATTAATTAGCAAGTTTTTTGTTTGGTTTCACCGAGACCCGGCCCGACCCACCGAGCCAGCTGACTATATATATCGATGTTATGCAAGTATTAATTAGAGTAGCTTAAAAAATTGGGAGTTTTGAAAATTGAGGTAGATGCCGGGAGCAATTAAGCTGCTAACTGTGATTTGGGTATGGATGATCATTGACTCGTTAATCTCCATCATCATATCTGTTTCCCTAGAGAATATGACCTTTAACTTTAGCTGTTCCATCGGAGATATACTTCTTTACCTCTGTTGCTGCGGTGACACTGTTGTTCACGGATGTGTTGCAACTAGGTGTTCAGAGACTTCACGATGTACCGAAATCACTGAGACTATGTTTGAAAATGATTTGCGGCGTGTCGTTCCATTTTCTACATTCTACTATCGGTGAAGAGTCAATTTCGTTTTTCTCCATCATACTCGCATGTTTTCTCAAATTACTCTCAGTTGAAGATAACACTGGATTGACAATCGATAAGTACAAAATGATCAAAAATTGCTTTATCAATGGTATGGGACCGCTTCGTAAGGATACCATGGTTGTGGCAATACATAGAAACTCATATTCTGGATTATTGGGAAAAGCTCGGTTGGAAACTTTTCAGATTTTCTGTGAGGCGGTGGGGAAGAAATGTGGTGGAGATTCAAATATGAAGTTTGTTTGGTATGGTGGTTCGAAGAATGAAATTCGTGATATTATATCCCATGGATTTACACATTGCAAACAACCTGAAAACAGAGGATTATATGGTGTTGGGGTTTCTCTCTCTCCAACAAAATTTTCCATGGAAAGGTTAGTAACAATTAAATTAGTTCAATTTTTTTTTTTACATTTTCAGTTTTGTGGATTTGTTTTGTTACTAGCTAATTTTAATTCTGCAGTGCATTATTATCATTATTATCCTTTCCCATGGATTGAGGACTCTCTTAGTGTTGATTGCCCTTTCATCGATTGTCCCTGGGACAGCTACATTGATAAGTTTGCTGCACAAAAGGAACTTGGTTCAATAATTATTCAACCCAACAATCATTGTCAAATGACCTTACATACATTATATGTATCTATACAAATCAAAATGAACACGCATATGAATAATGCTTACCATTGTTCATTACTCTATAAATTAAAATTACTTGACATTGTTTATATATTGGATTTGTGTTCATAAAAAGGCCTGTACTTTTATTTACTACCAGCATTTGGGTTTTGGCGCTCAGCGCTGGCCATTTATATCACAATTTGATGGCTGCAAGGCTTGCGGGAAGTATGAGAGATGTTTGCAACAGATGGATGGAGCTTTTAACTATGGGGATAATCAGATACAACAAATGTATGGGTATGGGTTCAATCACAAGTATATAAAATATCCACATTGAGGTTTAATATGAATTCATCAATACCAGTCTTATATAGTAAGGCTGACTAAATATATCATGCATCAAGATGGAGTTTAGTTCCATAAATACTACCCCTGGATCTGCAAGGTGTGTTTCCCCACTTCCCCTTTACAATTTGTCCTACTCATAAGTTTTACAACCCCTCTCTGGAATTAGCTGCTATACATAGCAACACAGTTGCTACTCATAGTTATGTTTCCCTTTATTATGAATGCAATTTACGCACCATATTGTGAATTGTATTGCCGAGTGCCTATCCAATGAGAGTTATATAGTGCATATGCCTGTATCTATTTCCTTTGTTCAGAAGGCCAATCTTCCTTCCCATTTTTCTGTATTATTTAAAAGTCTTTCATACCAAATGTGAATGTTATATCTTACTCATGTTTCATATGAAATGTCTTTCAATGCCTCTCTGGAATTACCTGTTATACATAGCAACACAGTTGCTTTTTCATCTATGCTTCTGGCTACTCCTAAACCCTTTCCCCCCAACCCAGCCACCCGCACGGATGGATGACATATTTATATGTAGAAGCAGGTCAGAAACTGTTGACATTATGCAGTATCACAAGCTTAATGAAGCTATTCAACATAAAAGGACATGTAGTATTATTTTTATAATTTTCGTATTATCCTCAACTTTCAATATAACAAATTTTAAGTTACAACCTATGTCCCCAATTTATTTGTTCAATCATTGTGCTATTCCGTACCAATATTTGTGGTATTTCATAATGTTTTTTCACAGAGAAATTGCAAGGTGTGTACTGTTATGTTCCTAAGGTTTCATTTATTTATAAGGCTAAAATTGGCTTTTTTTTTCTTTGGCTTCAGTTTGTTAGTATATGAGATTGGAGTAGCATATGATTTTTAAGTATTAATTTTTTTTGGGTTACTGATTATTGTTGGGGTTTTAACCCTATTTCCAGTCCATTATCTTTATCACTTGGAGTGAAACCCGCTGATCTGTTCACCATGGTATATTTATTCTCCAGGTGCTAAGGTGGAGAATAACAAGTTTTGTCTTTCAGTGCATTTTCGTTGTGTGGAGGAGAAGGTACACCTCAATCTCATTATTTAAATTCTTTTTTGTTTAGTTTAATGTTTTCAACTAATTATAACTACTAATACACACTCGATGATAACTAATTTATTACAAGTACTTCTATTATTTATACCATGCATTTATGGTACACGACTTTTTCTTTATTTTATCTAATGGGACCAAACATGTTTCTAAATAGTGGTTTAATGTTACTTGATTAAACAAATTTAATAATAACTTGACTAATTAATTATTATTCATGAAAATAGGGTTGAAGCCAAGTTATGACAGGTAAAAGCTAATTTTAGTTTCCTCCAAATGGAAAAAATAAAGAAAAGTCTTCATTCGTTTGTGTTCATATATAATCGTTAAGAATTGGTTGATTTTTTCTACCAATTTATGCTGCTTGTGTTTAGATGTATATATTTGCTCCAATTTATAAAGCTCTAATGAAGTTCTTTTCAGAATGAATCATTACACCTATAGATTTGAGTAACTGATGACAACTATATATTCTAGATATTAGCTATCATACCCTTTGATGAGGTTTAAATAGAGATTTTCCTTTTGATAAGGTGTCAATTCATAAAATATACTAGGTTATGTATAATAAATCTATGAGGAATTTCTAGAATCTGGGGAAGCTATCAACTACAAGTTCTGACCCTGTAAATGACCACAAATTGTGAACCCCTGTTTCAGTTATTGTGAAGTCAGTAGAACTTCTTTATGCTTAGGCATGGAGGCTACTAATTTCTAATCATTTAAGTCTTTGGTTCATTCTTCTTCAATCATTTAAGCAATTGTGTATTAAATCGTTATTATGATGAATACAGCGTTAATTAATCACACCTTATTAGATATTAGTTTTGATTTCTTAATTTACTAATGTTTGATTTATTTTTTTTATGTTTTTGTAAAGAATTTGTTTCACCACCACGATGTTCCTTCTTTGAATGGAGTGATAAGCCAAATAAGGGGTGCATAATTTATTTATTTTATAAAAAAAGATAACAAAATATATGAATCTTTCTGTATAAAATGTTAACTAAATATTCCTTTTATTCGTGTATCTTTTTCATCTCAACTACATCCTCTTTAAAATATGGTAATTTTTCCTCTTTCTAGAATTCGAACGATTTGGCGCTTTTCTTTCTTTGGATTTAAGGTTTTCTCCTTTCTTTGTTTATAGTATATGGGTTTAAAATTTTCTGTTTTTGAGAAGTTATGAATATTGAAGCTCGATTTTGATGCAATAATTGATTGATATGAAACCGGATCGAGTGTGTGTGTGATTAGTTGTATGTGAGTTGAAATTCTACATTTAGGGAAAGTTTTTTTCTCTTTTAGAGGTTTCAATTGTCAATATATGTTTTTTAAATATGTCTCAAAGTGGTTCTAACCTTTTAGTAGCGAGTCGTTGAAAGGGGCTAATGGTTTGGGTTACATAGAATGTAATTCTATTCAATTTTAATTGAGTAAAATTATAATGACATTTAACAATTTTATACTAGGTTCTGACCAGATTTATTGGCTATAATGGTGTATATAACTAATGTGTTTTGGTTTGAAGTGTGTTATAGAAAGAGGAGTTACAATGCAATTATAAAGGTGATATATGATAAGAATTAATTTCAAAAGTGAATCTAACAAGGATATGTAACTTCTATTTTAGCCCTCAAATAAAGTGCAAGTGAGGAGTCTATTTTAGCCCTCAAATAACTTCTATTTCAAAAGTGAATTAATTCAAATTTTTTTATTAGATAAAGACTTTCCCAATAATATCAAATTCTTGGAGTCTTGCTATTTATATTTGTTAGCCCCATATCTTTTGGTATATTTGTCTTTGCACTCTTTGGTGAATTACTTTATTTCATAGGGATGAAGAACTTCATTTCAAGGAAGCAAATCCAAAAGAGGACCATCAGACTATAGACAACTTAAATCTTTGGAAGATATGATATTGTATTTTTATGTGGTGTTTATATTTAATTTGATTCTCAATTTAATTTGGCTTAAACTTGACATACGTCTCATTTTCTGCGTATATGTTGATATTATTAATTAATTACAGGTATAAATGTGCATGAAAAAGCCATCACCCTGCACTCCCCAAATCCCCGTCAAAAAAATGATGTATTGGGTAGCCCATACCAGAAGCGGCAAAAGGACGGGTTGATGATAACATTAATAGAGTCAAGGAGCGCGTTAAAGTGTTTAGATCTTTGAATCTTCCTATTATAAATTACTACGCTGAGAAAGTAATATTTTACAAGGTATATTGTGTCATCCTATAGCTGAGAATTATAATGCTCAACACTTTTGAGAATATTATGTCTAATTTTGATTGCTATTAGGTGTAATTTTTTATTATCAAATTTTCTATTCAAAAGTCTTAGGCTTAAAGGAACATGCCTATTTTTAATCATTTGTTTGTGCTTGAGTGCATCTATGTTTAGTATGTTTTCTAAGAATTAAATATATGTTCAGGGACAGAAGATGAGATCTTTGAACGAGTTCGCTAAGTTGTACGTGCAAGTAAAGCACTAAACAAATTAAGATGCTTTATGTAGTAGTAGAGCACAAAGTACATACAAAACTCCCTTTAGTGGTGTTTTTTAATATTATCTTTTGATAAGAAATTTTGTTAAGCAAAAAAAAAAAAAATGCCAACGCCAGAGGAAAAAACAAGAAGTTTATTTTTACTTTTTTGAAGTATTGCACATCACATGAACTCTTTAATGGTTAGTTTTGTATGCTATTAAAACTTGACCTGCTCTGATATGAGGTATATTTATATATATATATACCATTTGTTGATGAAATTTGATGATATAAGACTGAGAGGATGTTTTTATGCTTTCATGAATGTATTTTTTTGTTAGGTATATTCAAGTTTAGGTTAGTCAATTTATTATTCAAACTAGCTCGTGTGCGTTGTACGGACTATCAACTAGTATTGTATAAAAATAGCAAACTAGACTGTGGTTAAAGGCGAGTTAAATCTGGATCACAATTAATGGAGGATAACTAGATTTTTAATCGCATGTAGAGTCCATAAAGTGCTTAAATTAGAACCTGACTTTTTAATTGAAACAATAGTTTTTTTTTTAAAATCATAAAAACTAATTAGGATAATTTGTTTCTTCAAATAAATCAAATCTACTGAACATTATTACGTTTGATATAAAAGAGTTCCATGAAACCATCAAATGCAAGGAGAAACAAAAAATCAAAAAACTCTTGCGTGGTTAAAAGAATCATTTTTTGCAATTCTATATATATATCGCACAAAATTACACCATATGAGTCGAGTAGACTAGAGAAGGCGGTGGAGAAATAATACCATATAATTAATAAAAAAAAACATGAATTATGGAACTTTAATCATTTTTTCACACTATATAATATGATCCATAGTCTCGACAAGCAAAGCGGCAACTAACAAATTTATAAACTAATCAACCACTAATTAGCCTAAGAATATTATGATCAATGTTGCGCCAGAGGGAGAGAGTATATATATACACTTGTAAATAATTAGTAACTATTTAAGAAGGTCCATGTCATGGATAATAGTGGCATGCTTGCTTGTGGTGCAGCGGCAGGTGGGTGGGTGCGTCATGGTCTTTGGCCACACCACTGACCACACCACCCCACTAGTGGAGTAGTAATGTGATCGTTAATCGCCAGGGATCTTCCGCTGTTCCCGTCACGTAAGACGTCCCTTCCCTGCGCATAGACAAGAAACACCACAACAAGCTATGCCCGACGCATCGTTCGGGGATAGCTTTCGAGTGTGAGAATTAGTATGTGTTCACTTGAGGTTAACAATGGATGAATGAACGTATCACAATGTCTGAGAGAGATAATAATTCTCGATAATATATATATGTGGGAATCAAAATGATATGTATGAGAACGTACCTCTGTATCGTACTTCTTCTCACTAGGTTTTACTTATCTTTGCTTGGATTCTTGTGTCACCCATTATTACGCGACACCCCTCCGACAAGATAATGGGCTCTGTGAATCGTATAAAGTTTATCCACCGCTTTTGGCCTTCGTTTTTACCACCCATTTTATGATCCCATCTCATTAATGCACTGGCGCAGAGCCTTGGTCAACCGTCATGCTTTTTATCATCATGAGTCAAAGTGAATGAGATATTAAAATATCTAATGGGTTGACCACTGGACCGAACTACTTTAAAGGTTTAAAAGCGGATATAATATGGTGGATCGGTGACTTTCACGGATTAATAATAGAGGCCCCATAGATTGTTTATGTGAATAGGCCCAATGTAACCTACTAAAAATAGAAAATATCACGACCCAACATTGCTTCTAGTTTTTTGTTAAATGAAATGTTTAGTAGAAAACTATGAATATTGAAGATAATTTACTAAAAAGGTCCATAAGAGGAGATAATTGAAGTGTACCCAATTCTTGTTTCACGAAATGAAAGGAAAAGAGAATAGAGGCCCAAATCGGAAAAGCCTATCAAATAGATGCATGAACCGAACCGGACCTTCCTATTCAAATTCCAAATCATTACTAACATTTAATGAGTAGGCCTTGAACAACGTGTAATCAATCGATTATAAAAAGTAACTTTACCAATCTTGTGAGCTTTTACTCGCCGTTTTGAATTTGAGCGCCTACCGAACTCTCCGACTTTCTCGAACTTTCTCCTCTTCTCCGCAACTAATCAACAATGGCTTCCTAGGATTCTCGCACGCGTTTCTCTCCCATATTGGTAACCCCACTCACAACCGTTCCACCAAATCCTACCACCGCTGCTGCACGTGAAGGAGCCTCGACATTGAACCCAAAGGGTCGAAAATCGATAAGAACCTCCCCAAAAATCCCAAAACCCCCTACTAATACTACAGAATCTTGGCGATTCTCGCACGCCAATACTCCTTGATCGTCATGCGAGATTTGAACTAAAGAGGATTCGGTCTCGATACCACATCCGGATACCCATGCAAATGGGGTTCCTAGATCCGGTGAAAAGATGTACCAACGGCGGGAGGTTGGATGGTAGTTCTGTGACTCTCTGTTGGAGAAGGGGTTCGTTTCCTTTGCATATCTTCATAGTAACCTTCTTTGGGGTTTCGGGGTGGGGTTCACCCAACTAAGACCGAACTCATACATTCACATCTTGGCCTTCGTGGCCTTCTGCCATGAATTGGGCGTGGAGCCCTCCCTGGACTCCTTCTTCACAATATACAAAATAGTACAATCTAGGGAGAAGGGTTCAAGGCCATTAGCAAGCATTCTCCGAAGTTGGAGAGAAGTTCGAGAGGCGTCTGTTTGGTGAACACGCCTTGACAATGGTACATGCATGAAAAGTGGTTCTACGTCAAAGGCCCCAAATCTCTTCCCTACCGAATCGGGCCAATGATGGTAGAAGATCTCTCACGACTTTGGAGACATTTCTGAAGAAAGAGAAATGGAAATAATGGAACTTTTTGATAATTTCCCCAAGGAGGAGTGAAAGTATGGACTCCTCTCGAAGCAAGCATGGTTATATGACCATAAATGTAAGTATCAATCTGTTTTATATGTAGACGAAATTTTTTTTTTTTTTTAAAAAAAATGCTTTTATATTGTGGATTTTAACACAGTTGTATTGGTTATGCAAGATCTTTGATCAAACCGAGCTCTTTAGAGATAAAAGAGTTCGAAGATTTTTTTTGTCTGGAGGCCTTGAAGTCATTAAACTTCAGGCAAAGCAGGTCGCCCTCAAACCGAACCAATCCTGAAACATACACAGCATTTGAGTTCCGGCCTGGCGAACCCGAGGCGATGAGGTTCCTGCTTGGGAAGAGACCCTCAAATCTCGCAGCTAGAGAGGGCAATCGAAAACCAGAACAACACCTTTCCAAGCCCTTCCGAAGTCACCCCTAAGTTGAGCCAACTACCACATCCGTCCCTCGGCGGTAGGCCTACTCGATCATACACCAGAAGAAGCATCCTCCGAACCAAAAATTGAAAAGTAAAATAACGCCTTTGATGGCCAAGAGCTTAGGGTGCCCCGATCTTCACCATCCCCCGCCATCACCGCTTTGTAAAATCTGATTGCCAAAGAGGGTGATCGGGATGAAGTTGCCCAAACTCTGTCGGTGAAGAGAAGCAGCACACCGACAACCACCCAAGCTCGCATCGGTCACTCTCTCCAAGAACCCAGTTCAAACAAATCTCCTCTCCCGAGACCGTGTGTATCTTTGAACCTCTCCTCCCGAGCAACCATCTCCTTCCCCGGAAAGGACGAGACCTCGCTGAAACGACCCAATCCTTCAGTCGAGGTTATCATCGCCGTGGCCAAGTGGGATCTCCGACTCTGTGGCCTAAATTCAATGCTAACTTTCCGTTCGACCTATTCGGGGCCTTCGTAAGGAACGCTGACGATCATCGGTTCAGTGATCACACGAACGAGAATCTGCTCAATGAAGGGATGAAATTATCCGCTAAGGTAAATAATCATTTCCTTATTTTTCTCATCTTTTCGTTCTTAATTGGATATCCGGGTATTCACTTGAGCACGATTTGGACATATCTGAGGCAATCTCATTTGTCTTTGGACGTTTATATCCAAGACACATAAAATGGGGAAGCCGAGGAAGATTTCATGAGACAGAGATCGATATCTTTGAGATCGACCTTGGCTCGAGAAAGGGTCGATCGAGAAGACGCTCTCATGTCATCGATGGCCTCAACGAAACTTGGATCGAGCTAAGATGGACTTGAAGACGTCTGATGATGAACTAAGGGCCACAAGAGATGGGTTAGCCGCCTCCGAAGCCAGTCGACAAACTTTAACCGATCTGAACGCCGGCTTAGTCGAAGAAAACCTGCTCCTGAGGGCCAAGAATGAGGAGTTTTCTTCGGCCAACCGAAGCTTGGCTATTCAACTTGGCGAGGCTCAATCAAAGGCCCAGGATGAAGGACGGAGACATAAGAACAAACGCCACAAGCTTCGTCTCAAAATAAAGGAGCTTGAGGGAAGGGGTCCTCTTCTGACCGAAGAGCTCAGAAAGCAGATACAAGCAGAATATAGGGATTCGGACGAACTTAACGTCGAGATCATGAAAGTCTATTCGGAAGGTTACGAAGACTGCCGAGAGAGAAGAAAAAGAAAAGCGTCTCACCGCTTAATCGGACTTGGACCTTTCTTTGCTCAACTCCGAAGACGGAAGGTGGTGCTTAAGCGTTCTTCCCGCTTTCATTCGACTTATGTAAAAATTTATTTGTTTAAACTTTTTATGTTTCTATATTGGTGTATTTTTGTTCATGAATGAATAGATCGAATGAATGTTTTAGTTTTCTGATGAATCTGCAATTTCCTTAATTGTGAACTATGTTTTTGTTAGTTTCTTGTCAATAATTCAATATCGATAAGATGAACCTAAGCAATTGAATCGGTTTAAGACATATGATAGTTAATGTATGAGGCGAAGTGAATTGAATTTCATGGATGTAATTTAACTTAAGCTGAATCGAAAAGGATTGAACTCAACACTTAAATAAAAATAAAGTAAGACATACCATCTCGGCTCGAAAGTGTGAGATCGGTCATTTGTTTACCACTCGAGGTGAAACAATTATATAAGGACCCAGAGATATAAGGATCAAGATATAAGGACCAAGATATAAGGATCAAGATATAAGGATCTAGATATAAGGATCAATTGTGACCATTGACTTACCACCCTGGTAAAATCAATATAGGATCCTTCGCCTACCACTCGGGGGTAGAAACGACAAATGGTACGCCATCTAATGGCCAAATGAGTCCTACCATACCTCCTTACACCATAGTGACCATAGGACAAAAGGACCGGGACCAATAGTGACCATTGATTTACCACCCGGTAAAATCAATATAGGATCCTTCGCTCACCACTCGGGGTAGAAACGACAAATGGGTTTGCCATCGAATGGCCAAATGAGTCCTACCATACCTCCTTACACCATAGTGACCATAGGACAAATAGGACCGGGACCAATAAGACCATTGATTTACCACCTGGTAAAATCAATATAGGATCCTTCGCTCACCACTCCGGGGTAGAACGACAAATGGGTCGCCATCGAATGGCGGTGAGTCCTACCATACCTCCTTACACCATAGTGACCATAGGACAAATAGGACCAGGACCAATAGTGAAAAAGTGAATGTGGGTGAGCCACCGAAGTCTTTCTGTGCTTTGAATCCCGATTCTTTCAAGAATATCGGCTACTTGAAGTGCTTTGTAGGTCAACAACTTCGCCAAATAATTGCCACAAATGTCTTTGTGAACTTCCCGAAGAACATACTCTGCTTCGGATGAAACCAAATGTTTAAGCAATGATGACGAAAAAGGTCCTTCGACAAAGATTCTCATCAATGAGAACAAAATGGACACTCTTGTACTTGATCTTCTTTGCCAGCATCTGATCCGAAGGAAAGACGCCATCTGCCATCGAAGTTATAAGCATCTGTAGTGGCCAGCTTTGATAATGCTGCCGTGGTGGAATTGCTTATTGTGATCGACTCCGATAGCTTTCTTTGTCTTCGATGATCAAATAGAATATCCATCTGCATGCAATATCCATGAACTCTAACCTGTCATTGAAGAACTGCAACGGCTTTGTCGGACTCCTCGAACCTCTTTAACTATTATCGACTTTGGACCACAATGCCAACCGACTTTTAAAATATTTACCTAAGTGTTTGGATTTCGGTGTCGCTGCATATAGATCACTTTGGTGGCGATTTAGTCCTTGTTTGTTGGGGTTTAGAACACACTCAAAGGCAGAGTGCCTTTTTGTGTTCTCGGGTGAATATATTCTTGAATTACTCCTCGCGTCATAGCGCCATAGTCCCAGAAACCCTAGGATGAGGTACCTTCTTCGGATGCTTAGGAATATAGTGCATTTTGTGTCTTTGAATCTGGCCTTGACGCTTAGATGGCCATCTCCAAGACAAGTGTCTACATGTATGCTGTGCCTCGGTGGATTCTCGGGAGTATGATTTACGGATCTACTTGGTGAAACTTTCTCATCATTTATGGTGAGGATACTCAAGCGCGAATGCCTTATTTGTATTCTCTGAGGTGCGTCGCTCCTGGATCGGTTTATTAAATCTGTTATAACCATAATCCCAAAGACCAATAGGGTGAAGTACCTCCTCGGTCAATCAAGAAAATGGTACGGATCTTCATCTACTCGCTTCGACCATAATCCCAAAGACCAATAAGTGGAATACCTTCTCGGTCAATCAATCAGAAAATGGTTTGTTGGTCTTCATCTACTCTGCTTCGACCATAATCCCAAGACCATAGGTATGAATACCCTTCACGATCAATCAAGAAAATGGTACATTGGGTCCGCTTGATCCCATGGACTACTCGAGACATGTCTTTAAAGTATATAGATCGCTTTCAATTCACGGTTGTCCATCTTTAGGCGTACCACGTCTTTTTGGGATTTGGACATAATTGAATGCTTTGTTCTCCACTTACATTCTCGCTCCATGACAACATCCTCGCTTCCGCTCGAAAGAGAACCTCCAAAGCTCTGTCTGCTTGGCCCACCATCTTTATCACCGACCACTTTGGTGACGAAGTTTTAGGCGGGATGCCTTTTACTTGCCTTTTCTACCACGATCATGCTCTTTTGTCAACAAAGAAAAGACCAACTATCTTGAAGCTTCGCGGGGGATCTCGAACGAGAACCCCTAATTTGTGCCATAACTTCCGATGTATAACAACTAAAATATTGTGATTGATAACTCGAGAACACTGAGAAAAGGCCTCCTTCAGCGCTTTCGATATTAGCGTCGCCGGATCTTACGCCACGTCCCAATCACGTAAGACGTCCCCGATCCTGCAGCGAGAAAACCAGGTAAACACCACAAGCTTGACAAGTGGTTCTCACGGGGATAGCTTTCGAGCGTGAGAATTAGTATGTGTTCACAAGGTTAACAATGGAGGAATGTATTGTCTAATCTCCAGAGAGATAATAATTCGATAATATATATGCGTGGAATCAAAATGATATGTATGAGAACGTACCTCTGCACGATGGCTTCCTTGCTGGTTATACTATCTTTGCTTGGATTCTCGTGCCACCCACTATTATTACGACACCCCATCCGACTGATGGGCTCTGCTTAACCGTATAAGGTTTATCCATTGCTTTTGGGCATTTATTTTTACCACCTACCGGCCATGATCTCATCCTCATTAATGCATCTAAGGCAGAGCCTTGAGTCAACCGTCACGCTTTTTTATCATCATGAAGTCAAAATGTGAGATATTAAAATATCTAATGGGTTGACCCAATTGAATCAAGCCCAAGCGTTAAAGGTTTAAAAGAGGATATAATATGGTGGTGGTAAAATGACTTTCACGGATTAATAATAGAGGCCCCATAGATTGTTTATGTGAATAGGCCCAATGTAATCGGCCTAAAAATAGGAAATATCACGACCCAACAATAATAAATCGGCTGATAAATCACCACTAATTAAATTCTCTCTCTCTCTCTCCGATTGTGACTTGAGGATTATTTAACTTAACATAATCTCATTTTTTAATATCTCCAACGATGATATCACAGAGACGTTTCAAAGCGTGGTTGTTATGGAAAGTAATGCTTCTGCCGGCTGCACTAATTTTTCCTCTTAAACCATGTATTAACCTAACCCCAAGTGTGATTACAACAAATTTTAGTGTAGAGAAAAATGGTATCAAACATACATTTATGGATGGGACCTTTGGGAGTATTTTGAAAAGGACTATTGGTACCACCCATGCGCCAATGAAAGTGGGACACTGATAGACTCGTTAACTTTGTCTAGAATGATTCCTTCAGTTTTCATATCTACAACAAGACAAATATCGAAGCATTGATCTTATCATCCGCTACTATCTGCTCCCTATCTATATATACACACAAGTGAATTAAGCATTGCATATAACACTTGGAAGTTTTTGGATGTGTGCCGAGAGAGAAAAGAATGGTGAAAGTTGAAATCATTTCAAAAGAAAGCGTTAAACCATCTTCCCCAACACCACAACACTTGAAAATCTTTAAGCTTTCTCTACTGGACCAGCTCATTCCGGCTCCATACGCTCCCATTGTCATGTTTTATCGTAATGATAATGGTGCTAGCCATTTTGAAATCCAAGAAAGAGTCGTAATTCTAAAGGAATCACTATCCCAAACCTTGACTAGGTTTTACCCTCTAGCCGGCCTAATCCGAGACGATCTTTCCATTGATTGTAATGACCAAGGGGCTTATTTCGCGGTAGCAGAGGTTAATTATCGTCTCTCTAAATTTCTAAACAATCTTGATCTTCAGTCTATACATCATTTCCTTCCCTGTGAGCCTAGTTTTAACGAGTCGAGCATAGCAGCCCGCGTGACTAATATTCAAGTGAACATTTTTGAGTGTGGTGGAATGGCCATTGGGTTGTGCGTTTCGCACAAGATTCTTGATGGAGCTGCGCTGACCACTTTCTTGAAAGGCTGGGCTGCCATGGCCTGTGGATCCGAGGAGGTTGTATATCCTGATTTCATCGCGCCTTCTCTGTTCCCCACCAATGAGTTATGGCTCCGGGACTCATCCATGGTCATGTGGGGTTCTTTATTCAAGAAAGGCAAGTGTACCACGAGGAGACTAGTATTTGATGCCTCAGCCATAGCCACCCTCAAGGCCAGGGCAAGTAGCTCAATTTGCAACACCCAACTAGCGTAGAAGTAGTTTCTGCTTTTATATGGAAATCTGCAATGGCTGCATCAGACAAGAAATGTGGTTCCAAGAGGCCTTCGCTTCTCACTCACGTGGTGAACTTGCGTAAAAGAAGTGCACCAACGTTGTCCGATTATTCGCTTGGAAACATAATTTGGATAGCAAGCGCCAAATGCAAGGCAAAGTATAAGGAGCTCGGATTTCATGGCTTGGTTGATCAGGTAAGAAAAGGTATATCAAAAATCAATGGGGATTTTGTGAAGAAAATCCGAGGCGATCAAGGGTCTGAAGTGATGTGCAAATGCCTTAAAGAGATTGGAAATTTTGGGTCCAAAGAGGATGTAAATTACTATGGATTTACCAGCTGGTGTAAGTTGGGTTTCTATGAGACTGATTTTGGATGGGGAAAGCCTGTGTGGGTGAGTAGTGTTGGCTCAAATGGTGCGGTGTTTATGAATCTTATTATTCTGATGGACACAAGATGTGGGGATGGAATAGAAGCATGGGTTACACTGGATCAACAAGAAATGAATATTTTGGAGCATGATTTAGACCTTCTGGCATTGGCTTCTTTGAATCCAAATCCTGCAGGAAATTGAGTTTTTTTCCTTCCAAATTTTCTTATCTAAAAATTAAGCATATCGACATGGATTATAAATATATATCTGTGATCAGCATATGTAATTCCAGTGTTCATATAAGTAATCACAAATTATGTTCGTCGTGAGATCGATGTGTTCTTTCTAGTTTTATATGCTGTTTAATCATCAGTCCATAATTTATTTGGAAAGCACGGAATAGAGAAATTCAGAATGCTCTGACAAAGTTTGAGAAGATAATATATTACTCATGAGCAAATACTATGTAATATAGTTTATATATATTTTTTTTTTGTATAACCTTAATTCTTTTCATTTCAAATGAATCGGAGAGTCTCCATTACAAATGAATTGGAGAGTTTCCATTTTATGGTCCGGTCTAGATTTAAAATATGTTGGAATGTAACATCATGATGAAGAACATACAAAGAACTAGTCCAATTCTTATATACGAGACGAGACGCTCTGAGATTAGGATTTTAATTCATCCGGAAGAGGAGACAATTTTTTATAATTCATCTGAAAAATTGTTTGTAATAGAGAAATTAAGAATGCTCTGACAAAGTTTGAGAAGATAACATAACTCATGAGCAAATACTATGTAGTATAATTTATTTGATTTTTGTTGTTGTTATTGTTGTTGTATAACCATAATTCCTATATACGAGACGAGACACTTTGAGATTAAGATTCTAATTCATCTGAAGAGGAGATAATTTTTTATTTTATTTTATTTTTTGTTAAATATAGATTTACGCCTAATCACTTCATCAATCAATTAATCATCTAAAACTTCAATTATCATGAGTTGATAGTAATTAAATAATACTAAAGCGTATAACTATGTCTATGAGAGTGCAAACTGACCATCTTGTCATTTACATTAACAAAAAAGTATACATACATAAATAATGTTGTGCCACTCCTTTAGATACAACTCAATTTTCTTTTCCCCTTGGCAAATCACTTTTCTTAAATAGGATTAAAAAAATAACACACTCTCCGTATTAAAGTGCAAGATTAAATTTGATTTTTAAAAATTAATATAAGATATTTTTCAATTTAAAATCTAGTCTAACTTTAAAAGTAGTAACAATCTTATAATTACTAATACTATATATATATATATAATTTTTATAATTATATTATTTAAAATTAATTAATTTTAAGTTTAAAAATATTTTAAATTGACTTAAAAATTCAATATTAATTATATATTTTGAAATAAAAAGAGTATATTCAATTTGTTTAATTTTTGTGTTTTGGCGATCATTGTCCCTACAAAATTAATTCTATTATAATTTTAATTTTAATTTTATCCTCAAAATCTGATAAAATTCTTATTATACATTTAACGTAAAGTAATTCCACCGGTAATTAATTAATGTACTCATTCCATCATTGAGGAAATAACAGAAAGTCTTTCGAGTTTTGTTTGTTAGAATTTGTCGATCGGACACAGAAATCAAATGAAGAAATGAATGGAAAGAAAGAGGAGTTCCATTCTCTCTCCTCATTCTTTCCTCTTCCATACTTATCGATTCTCTCCACTCATTCGGGCGCAAAATAATCTCACCCCACCTTCTGCTACCGCCATCAATGGCGATCTTTTTTACCATGACAGGTAATTCCTTTCCTTTTGTTTTTTTTTTGAAAAAAGATATGTACTCAAGTATTAGTAAGGATAAATTGAAATTTGTATGCGATGTGACTTTTGATTTTGAAACGTTAAATTTGGTTGTTCTACACTTGACAAACGTATCGTTTAAGAAGTTAAAGATTCAATTTTACTTTTACTTTCTCTCTTTTAATTGGCTATTTTATTTTTTCCATTCCGTGTTTTTTCCTTTGGAAGTGATGATTAATGGAATGTAGTGAATTGGATGAGCAGAATTTAGGATAATCAGGGAATTTCAGAGGAAGAAGGCAGAAATTAGAGCTGAGAAAGAGGAATTAGAGAGAGCAGAAAATTGAGAGAGAAAATCAGATGTAATTCATTTACTTCATGCCTTCAAATGTGTATTGGGTTTCATACAAATTCCCTCACCTCACTCTGATCTCAACAATCGAGAGGAAAATAAGCACAGGCTCCCTTCTCATGCTGAAAATCTGATCTAACAGAAAATAGTGAAAAAGACAATAATGACCTGACTGCTGCATCTACAAAGACTATAATACTCTTCTACTAAATTGACTGAACTAGCTTATTATTCCTTACATTCCTCTCCCCTTAAAAGAACCCTTGTCCTCAAGGGTGGAACTGAGGAAATCTTTTGTGCAATTGGTTAAGTAGCTTCAGAAGGCAAAGTATTAGCCCATTGCACCAAAACTTCCACTTCAACTGCATTGTTTCTTTTAACCATTCTTCTATCAATGATAGCAATACGCTCAACTAGAATTTGACCCACTGAATCCATAGGGGGCAATGTAGGAGAAACAGTGCAGTGTAACTCAATCTTCTTCTTGAGTAAAGACCCAATTTTGCATCTTCTTGAGTAAAGAGACATGAAAAACAGAGGAAGAACTTTTTTATAACCAGATAGTTTGAGTTTGTGAAGCCACTGAACAAACCCTATCTCCAGGCATCTACTAGGAATGATCTATAGTATTTAGGATACATTTTTTCATGTTTAGACTGTGCCAATGAAGTTTGTTTGTACGGCCTAACCTTGAGATAGACCATATCTCCAGGCATAAAGGACCTGGACCTGTCTTGAAACTTTATCGATCGTAGCATCAAAATAAGGCGGATGTAAGTAAGGGCAACATAAAGATTTACCCTACCGAATTTTTGTTATATAGATATAGGTAGACAAATATGTAAATTAATAAATTTAAAGTATGGCAAATTAATGAAGTGTTAAATTTGAGGGGCCAAAAATTATCATAAACCAATTTTAAATACAAGTAAAAAAATCTTCTTAGTTTTAAAACTTGGTGAAATTTTTGTAAGTGTTTTTTGTATAGAGTCTACCATTGAGGAAGGAATAAGCAGGGAGGGTGTCTGGCTTCAATTGCAACTGAATTATAACATTCTTCAACCCATCATCCTTCTCCCATAATTAAGTTATTGATTTGGTTGACTGTGGTTACTGTTTGTTTGGTCTGATTGGATTTTTGTTTTTGGGTTATTTGATCTTCAATTGAAAATGGGATCATTTTGGTTGGGTAGTTTATGCTTTTTTATTGTGATAGCTTATTTTGATTTTGCCTTATTTTATAATGGGAAATGAAAAATGGAAAATGACTATGAGCATTAGCAACCCTATTATAATTACTTTATTTCCATGCATCTAACTAATGGTCCATGCATAATTTTTGGTGTTCTGATTATAATTTTGGATGGTTTGTTTCTCTTATTTCAAGTAAAACTTATTTGAAACTTATTAAAAAAAATAACAAAATTTGTTAATGTTTTAAAATTAATTCATGGTTTTGTTTGAATATAGAAAGCAAATTTGGTTTGAGACTTTGAGCATTTGGAGAATTATTCAAATTGAACTATGATAAGTAACCGAAATAAGTTTCTAAATTATATCTAAATGTTTTTTATTTGAAATTCCATTTTTTAGTTTGGATAATGAATATTTATTGTAATTTGTAAACATTATTATGATTTTAATATTATGATTAGTTGAAGTTTTCTTTATTTATCTTCAACAAAAAAAGTAATTAAAATCCGCCTATTTGAAAAAAAAAAAATATGGATCTGCTTTTACCGTTGCATAGACCAACTTTGCATGAGCTCTTTCTCATAAGTTGACCATCCCAAGTGTTGAGGTGCTATGGCTTTACTTAAGTAAGTTATTCGTCTCCCTTTTTGTTAATGCCCCAATGCCAAAATGGGAAGCATTTGTTTTCAGCACAAAAAGTTCATTGAAGTTTGGCATAGCAAGGACTGGAGCCTTTGTCATGGCTTCCTTCAAGGCTTGGAAGGCTTCAATGGCCTTATCATTCCATGTAAACTTGTCCTTAAATAGATCAGTTAATGGTTTACTGATTAACCCATAGTTCCTTACAAATCTCCTATAATATCCAAGTCAGTCCCAGTAATCCCCTCAGTCCCTTTCTGTTGACTGGCAAGGGCCAATTAATCATGTAACAAATTTTATCTTGATCAATAGAGACACCCTCATGAGTGATAACATGACCTAGATATTGTACCTGTCTTGTTCCAAAAACACACCTACTCCTTTTGGCAAACAGACAATGGTTTTGCAGTAACTGCAAAGTCAGTCTTAAATGCTCCAAGAGTTCCTCTTAACTCTTACTGTAAACTAATATATCATCAAAAAGTACCAGTACAAACTTCCTTAAATATGGTGGGAATACCTGATTCATTAGTGACTGGAAAGTGGTTGGAGCATTAGTAAGCCCAAATTGCATCACTAAGAACTCAAAGAGGCCATTATGAGTCCTAAAGGCTGTTTTTTGTATATCATCCTTGTTGACCCTGATTTGATGGTATTTAGACCTTCAATCCAGTTTAGAATACTAGTCGGAGCCATGTAATTCATCAAGCAATTCATCAATTGCTTTGGGATGAGAACTTGTCCTTAATCATGTTATGTTGTTGAGTGCCCTATAATCTATACACATTCTCCAGGTACCATCATGCTTCTTAACTAAGAGGACTGGAAAAGCATATGGGGGCTATTGCTAGGTTGGATCATTCCATTCTGCAATATCTCTTTGACAATCTTCTCTATCTCCTCTTTCTGAACATAGGGATACCTATAGGGCCTGAGGTTCAGTGGCTGACTGCCCTCCTTTAACTTTATATGATGGTCCTGGTGCCTAGTTGGGGGTAATCCTTTGGGCTCTTGAAAAACCTCAGAAAAGTCTTGCAACAAATTCTCCATCAGAGGACATTTTCCACTTGTAGAGTCAATTTCAAGTTTTCCATTACTACTGCCCTGGTCCCTTACGACAACCAAGTTTTCTTCCTCTCCCTGGTACATACCAAACAAATAGCCAAAATATCCATGAGTTGAACTGAGTACCCTTTTAAACTCACCAGAATTCATGTACTGGATAGCTGGGGGCACTTGATCAGATTCACCTTGCAGAATAATAGCTTTTCCCTCCTTTTCAGGGTCAACTGCAGATTGTGAAAGTCAAAAGTGACTGGGTTGAATAACTTTAACCATTAGACCTTTAGAACTGCATCTATGCCCCCTAATGGCAATATTTTGAAATTTGTTTGGAATTCCTCTCCTTGTATGGACCAAGATAGTTGGGGGTATTGATGGCTAGTGACCTTAAATCCATCTGCAATAGTCACAGTGATGGCATTGGTTTCCCTTAATGTAGCCTTGATTTTCTTAGCTGCACGGGTATCTAGGAAGTTGTTGGTACTACCACTGCCCACCAATATCCTCAAAAATTTTCCCAGTCACATCCCTAACAACCTGACTGTATTGTTAATGTTATGGCCTGAGAGAGCATGCAGGGTGGTTTGGGCCTCCTGTCCCTCACATTCCTCTGGCAATACATCCTTTTTTGTCTCTTCACAGGACTTAGTTTCTTCAAGTTATGAGCGATTTACAGCTGAGTGCAACATCATGAACAACTATGGTTTCTTACACATGTGACCTTTCACAAATGTTTCATCACATGAGAAACACAATCCTTCCTTTTTTTTTCTCATTAATTTGTTCCCTAGTAAGACCCCTTATAGGTAGTGACCTAACAATCTCCCCATTAACCATGGCAGCAGGTTTGGGTTGTGGTACAGGCACATTTTTGGGTAAATGGAACTACCAATAAGCTTACTGATCATCCTGCTCCTCTTAAGCCAGGCCTCCAATTTGGCTTCCTCAACCCTAAACAGTCTAATCATCTCCTTGAGAGTTTTTGGGCTGAGATCCTGAATGCCCAACTGTATTTCCAACTTCAGTCCTCCCATAAAACAGTCCATGAAAAAATCTTCATTAAGGATGGAGTTTCTAGCTATAGCCCAACCCTTCAATTCCTCAAACCTTTTCCTATACTCATCAACTGACCCCATTTGTTGCAATTTCTTCAATTCTCCTATGGGGTTATCACTAGCCCATGGACAAAATCTGGCAATAATCTCCTCTATTAATCCTTCCCATGTCAGCTCATGCCCTTCCTGCACAAATCCTGAATACCATAACTCAGCCTCCCCTTCCAAACTTAAAGTTTTCAAATACACTTTCTGAGATTCAGGCACCATATGATGTGAGAATAGCTTATTATATTTTCTGATCCATGACCTAGGGTTCTCCTCATCAAATTTTGGAAATTCAAACTTCACAATCCTAAAAATATCATCAAACTTATCTGGTTTAGGAGGGTCTTCATAAGGACCTAGAATGGACCCTGAGGGAGAAACTGAGGGACCTAGTTGACTAGGCTCATTCTGCTGCACTCGTTGAGCTAGGAGAGCCTCAAAATTCTTCATCATCTGTTCCAATTTTGCATCAAATCTCTGCTGCAAAGTTGAGACCGATTCTAGCAATTGTGTCTGCAGCTGTTGTATGGGTGTGTTTTGCTCATGAACATGAGATTCTAGATTGCTCAATCGTTGATTGTTGGTGGCCATAGGTGCAGGATCGAGGGTTTTGATACCAATTGTAATGAATTGGATGAGCATAATTTGGGAAAATCAAGGAATTTCAGAGGAAGAAGGCAGAAATTAAAGCTGAGAAAGAGTAATTAGAGAGAGAGAGCAGAAAATTGACAGAATATATGTAATTCATTTACTTCATGCCTTCAAATGTGTATTGGGTTCCATACAAATACCCTCACCTCAGTCTGATCTCAATAATCGAGAGGAAAATAAGCACATGCTCCCTTCTCATGCTGAAAATCTGATGTAACAGAAAATAGTAAAAAAGACAATAATGACCTTTCTGCTGCAATTACAAAGACTATAATACCCTTCTACTAAACTGACTGAACTAGCTTATTATTCCTTACATGGAAGTAATACAAGCTTTGGTGAATCGTCACCAGGAGAAACTCTCAGTAAGTTTTTTTTTTTGTTATTATTAATTATTAGTCGTTCAAAAAACATGTTCCTTTTCGAATTCAATTGAATTCTTTTCATTCTAGTCATACAATCATTAGTATGTCAACTATCTAGTACCACTAAATACATAATTTGTGTGTTCAAAACTTAAATAAATCACTTTAAAAAATAGGAATTTTCAAATTACTTAGAAAAGTCAATGGGATTCTTCTTGTGGAACCGAGGGAGTTCCACGTTTTCTTTTTGTCATTGTGTTAGATTGTTTTCACTAATTTATGCCATACATGCAACAGATGGACACATTTAAAAGTAAAAATGGGGGCAGTATTTGCTGTAGTTACTTATTGCCGGAATAGAAAAGAGATTGATGGCAGGTCAAAGTTTAGGATACTTCTTGTAAGTTGTTTACCACATATTTTTGTTGGATTGCATTTCAAGCAAATTTAAAAGTTAATCTTTATACTAAAGTTAGATTCAGTTGATCTATAGTGGTTAGATTATCTCAGATTGATAATGTCTGGTGTTTTTGACTGATGATTGCTTGTATTCCAGAGTTTAGGACAGCACGGGAGGGAGCTCATTACATCTGATCTTGCATTACAGATCCTCTCCATTTTAAGTGAGGAGCAATTTCTACCCAAAATGGACCGGACTTCCTTAAACAACGCCGTTGAGAAGCTTGTTATCAAGGTAACTTCTCCTCCCGTTGCTGAACTATTTTACCACGTGTTTGATAGGTTATGGTGTTGAATAATGATTACTATATTTCATGTGAACAATGTATACTTTACTCTTCTTCCCCCAAACTTTGAACTGATTGAACTTGCTTTACTTTTTCAGTCCTGCACGACAATGTTTTAGACTGGTTATCATATTATCAGGGGACACATGATTTTTTGGCACACAGGATTTTAATAAAATTCAAGGGTGGGCACACTTTTAATCAAACTAAAAATTATGATAATAATAATAAAATTCATCAAATACATATTTCAATCAAAAATACATAATAATCACTTCAAAATCTTTCTTGAGGCTTTATTTCTTGAAATTGTTTCATAATCGCCTCATTTTCAATGGTATCAAATACATTCTTTTCAATGTGAGTAACCAAACAGTCATTCATCCTTAGTAGCTTTTTTTTTTTCTTCCATTGTTCAAATAATTTCAGGACTGTGATCCATATGAAGAGAATCATGGAACTGGTCTTTTTAGTGAGCCTGAGACTCAACTGATGCGGAAACTCCCCATATCATTTGAACCACACATATGGGTTAACGTGCATTCTGGAATGGAGTTATGACATACCTCTTTATCCTTTGCAATATCCCCTGCCAATAAATTCTTACTTTGCCTGTTATTCCTCGTAGTATGTGTCATTATTCACCTATCTGAACCACTTCTGTTTATCCTATTTTTTATTTTCTTTGTTTGAGGGTTAGGGGTTAACTTTCGTATTATAGTCAGTAAAGCTGAAGGTGGTTTATTCACTTTTTGTTCTTTTAATTCATCTTAGTGTATTTGCTATGTTTGTTTGCTTGATAATACTCCCTCCGTCCAAGTTTATTTGTCCTAATTTGAAAATACACGTTTATTAAGAAAAAAAATTGTCTCTAAATTACTCATCTTAAATACACTTTATTTTCATCTTTCTTGTTTTAATTAATCTCCCAACTCTTTCTTGGAATAATAAAATAGAGGAGAGAGAAAGGAGAAAAAAAGAGTACAATTGTGCTTCCAATGTGAAAGTTAATAGTGTTTATTTTTTCAAATGTATGTATGTCATGTAGTTTTCAATGAACTTTTTTATAAGATAGATGAGGGTAGTATTGGAAAAACAAGGTCAAAAGTTTTATTAAAATAGAAAGAGGACAAATAGATTTGGACTCACAAAAACACATCCCCAGATAGATTGTCATCTCAAAGAATGAAGTTGGTGCTTAAAAAATTGAATTATTTTCGGTGCTGCATGGTTGGATCTGGTGTTGGGTCTGATGGGTTTGTATACTGATCTCAATTTTTTTACTGATCTAAATTGTGGTGCAACCTTTAATCTTAATATTCTATCAAACACACTTCATTATTTTCATATATTTCCTTTACCAACTTGTTTGTAATGGAGCCATGAAGGGTGGTTTAACAGTTGATTGTTATGGTTTAACGTCATAAATACTCTTTAAGCCTGTTCCCCTTTTGGATTTCAGAGAGTTATCAATGAGTGGTCTGCTGCTGCATTTTTCACTATGGGATAACTCATCCCAATTGAACAAGTTGATATCTATTGACTATTGATGGGGGTATCTAGTGGAGAGAAAAAGTTGATACGGGAAGAAAATGGAGGTCCTTCAACTTGGAATGCATGCAGGAGATGTTCATGTTTTCAGGGTAGGGTTGGGTTGGGTTGGGGGGTGGAGTGTATATATTTTTGTTAAAGAACAGAGCAGTTTTTATGTACTGTTCCCCGAACAATACCACTTGTGCATTAATAGAAAAAAGAAATTGAAATTTGTCTTTATTATTATTAGTCTTGACCCCTGGCAAGGTCTTCTGTTGTGTGTTTGATTTAATTATTTCAATGTAATTACTCCCATATGTTTTTTATTATGTCACTCGTGAATATAATTATTTGGTTTTTAAATACTAATAACATGTTTCTGTTTTCTTTTAGCATAAAATTTTAAAAATAAAACTTGAAGTAATTTAAGTTATCGCAATACTCAAAGTAGTAACTAATGATTATTTATGTAATTATTATTTATTAAGATAAAATTATTTCGAATTTAAAGATGGTGTAAAACAAGAATCATTGTATAATTTATTTTCTTTTTCAGAACCTTAAGCAACTTTGTTTTATAATTTTTTTACAAACTATTACTGTAAAATGTATTTTTTTTCCCTAACTTTTAATTTTTTGTCTAGTGATAGTGAGCTTAGATTTTTTGAAATAAAAAAACTGATAAATCAGTTACTTATTTATTTTTTTAAAAAAACTCTTAAAACTAAAGTTACTCATTCAGTTTATTTTTTGTAGTAACAGATTATAATTCTGATATATTTAATCTTTTTATTCTTTTTGATTAAAAAAAGAGAAAGGTATAGGTCTAAAATTACACCCTTTAGTAGACTAATATCAATTCTCTCACAACTGAAAGTGTTACTTCCGCCGGTTACATTCTCACGTATAAATATTACCCCATTTGCTATTCTGTCAGGAGGAGCTGTGTCAATTCCCTATCAATTATCAGCGGAGGCACCGGTTCTCTGCGAGAGTGCAACCCGCCGACCCTGAATAGTTGAGCAACGGCGTCTAGTCCTCCGGTAGTTGCAAAACTATCCGGTAATGGACGCTAAACCCATTTTGACATGTTCCCGTCAAATAACCCATTAACCCTAAAAGTTCAACAAACTCTTCTCGAGGAATTCGCAAAACATGTATAGATCTCTGTAAGTATTAATATACAATTCATTCACCTCTCCATACAAAATTATATTTTTTTTCTTTCTATATTTAATAGGTTTATATAACACATAAGTTTGTTTATTTTTTGACATTTGATTTTCCACAGTTTTTTTCGTTCAATTGGGCACTCGTTTCCGAAATCAAAAGCACCTGAATCCGTATGCTTCATTTTCTTTTTCTTTTTCTGTTTTTTTATCTGATGTTGATTGTTTATTTCTTAATGTAATAAAAAAGTGTTATTTCTATTTCATGTTTTCTATTTGTATCAGGAACCAAATTTGTAAATCCAATTCTGTTGGATTTTTATTGTTTTTTGACACTGGGTTTCATTTTGTGTAGGGACCAAAGAATGTTGTCAGCATACCGCAAGCATTGCAAACTTTCACAACTTTAAATGGTGTATAAAAGCTAATAGTTTTATAGCAATTAGAGTTTTATATGATGTTAAAATATTTTTTCTTTTGCCAAATTGATAGTATATATTACAGGGATACTGAGATTAGATGACCCTTGATATGCAGGTCATGGTTATGTAGGTTATGGGAGGAAGTCCCTTGAAGGGTCAGTACAGAAAAAAATTGTTAATGCACTTCGCTTAGGTGAGAGAAGCGCGGCTTCCCGTCTGCTGTTAGATCTTGGCCGTGGTAATCGCTTTCTAAGAGCTGATGATTTTGTCTACATTCTTAGATATTGTGCGCGATCACCTGATCCATTGGTACTTTGCATTTTATGCTATTTACTAACCTAGATTTTATGTTACTATTTACTAACCTAGATTTTTTTGTCTATCTGAATTGTCTAACTGAGGTTTATCGAACTGTATTTTCCTAAATTAATGTCCGCCTAGTCTCTGCATTAAGCATTTTACCCAAACATCAAATACTTGTCTTGATCTGTGTCAAATATGTTTTGTGAGTCAAATTATTGGTTTGTATTTGTAAGTAATGCAAAATAAGAACATGGCTCATAAATATATTTAACCATATTTTACGTGGTAGAGGAGGGAGTTTAATTTCTGCCAAAAAAGTTTGTCATATGGTTTGTAACAACAACAAACATTACAGTGCTATTATATACATTAGGTAAACTAAGTTAGATGTGCAAGATGACATTGTCAGAGTAATTTCATAATCTATATGCATGCATCAAGTGGTGGATGAATGTGCTTTTCTGGTGACATTTTTGATTTAGTTGGGGAACAAACCTATTGCAAGAGTGTGTTTTTTCTAATACAATATTTGATCCCAATTTAGTGAGTCATTTCTGCTATGCTGAAATAGTTACAGGGAGGGTTCTTTCCTTTGTAGTTTGTCATGGAGACTTGGAGAACTATGGAGGAAAAAGAGGTCAACATGAATGGAAAATGCTACCTTCTTATCATCCGATCTCTCTGTAAGGGAGGTTACGTAGACGAGGTATCAAAAATTTATATGTTACGACTATATTTTCGTAGAATAATGTCATTCATATCACATCATTGAAGAAAAATGCACGAGAAAGGAAGTAAAAGTTGGTTTCTCTTTGTTTCCCAAGTGTGTTACATAAAATGTTCCCATTTACATGAATAACCTCTCAATCATGCTTTTCTATTTTTTCCCCACCTTTTTAATCCCTCTTCTATCCTCTTTCCCCAACTAATTAATCTAACGAACACTTTCAGGACTGAAGTTGGTAATTTTTAATTTTTCTATGGTTTTTTTTGGGTTTGACTTGAAATTTTTCATGCACGCCTTATACCATGACATCTGATTTATTTGATTTTGAAGTACCGGAACTCAACATAGATGAGTGACCTCCCAGAATACCAATTGGCAACAAGGCTGGTTGGAGTTTGGGTGGTTTTTGAGACTTCAGAATTATTTCAGGGTTTTGTGGAATTAATTTTACAATTATTGGTTGCTTTTCTTGATATAGAAATGGTTTAGATGGAATCAAGTTGTATCTGAAATCAATGCTGCTATTCTTAGTGTTGAAACTACCACATATAATATCCAATTTTGACCATGGCGTACTTGTTTACCTATGTCCTTTTGTGCCTGTTCAGGCATTCAATTTGATGAGTAGTCTTGGAGAAAATCCAGATATATATCCAGTATTGCCTATGTACAATTACTTCTTGGAAGCTTGTGTCCAGATACGCAGTGTAAATCATGCCAGTAAATGTCTAGATTTAATGGAGAAACAAATGGTGGGGAAGAATGAAGTAACGTATACGGAGCTTCTCAAGGTATGTAAAGCGAACCAATTTATTATCTTATGTCTTCGGTTGCAATGATTCATATTAGACATAAAATAAAATAGATGTATTGAATATTGTTGTTATATTATTACAAAAAGAACTAAAGCCTTATACATAGGCTTCAAAGGTCTGTGTGGACACCAAGTATGTGTGGGCACCAAACAAATTTTAATAATAATATACTCTAATAGAATCTTGATTCTAGAACAATTTTCTAACACTCCTCCTCAAGTTGGAAGTCTTATATCACGACTTACAACTTGGTACATAATATAATCTTAAAAATAAAAGACTTAAAACCAACCATAGCGCAGAGTTATTTTATCTTGAACACTCCCCCTCAAATTGAAGTCCTCTTCAATTTTCACGAGAAGAAAAGATTTATTTATTATTATTATTATTTGGTCCAAAGTTAAATGTGAAGGGTTCTTTATCCTTCAAAAAAAAAAACTCGAAGGACTCCTTGTTTTCCTCAACAACTGAGGACTCTCTAGCTTCCCAAAAAATCAACACATTCCTTCTTGAAATATCTTCTCCATGCAATCCTTACTTTCTAATCAACCATCCATTTACATATTCAACCAGAGAAATAACTACCAAGGACAAATGATTTTTGTTTCACCACAAAAACAAACAACCACCATGGATTTTTATTTTGTTTCTAAAAAAATAACAAAAATAGAATTGCAATAAGAAAAGATACCCTCCGCCGGCTATGTGTTGCCGGCAATAGAAGCAAGATTTCTAGTTAGCCTCCCAAGATCAAACTAGCTCTTATTAACATGATAAAATAGATATATTGAGTATTGTTTTTATATTATTACAAAGAGTTTAAACCCTTATATATATGCTACAAGTTGAGTAGCATAATATACTCTAATAGAATCATGATTCTATAATAATCTTCTAACAATAACTTAGGGAGATATTTGTGATGAACTTTGTTGATTGTTTAGTGACATCAGAAAGTTGGCACTCCAAATTGTAGACTCCAAAGAAATATCAAATACTAAACATTACATTATTTAATTCATGTCATAATGGTTGGATCACTAAATAAATATAACCTTTTAAAGTATTTAGAAATATTTTCACCCAAAAAAACTGTTAACATGGTAGTGACTTTTGCATGAAAATATATTGGTAAATACTTATTGTTAAGCAATACTCTGTTTAGATGAAATATTCTAGTTATGCTTTCTTGGCGTGTATAAACACAGTATCTGATGGAATTACAAGTAAATTTTATAAGCATAGGCTTTAAGGACATGTAATACATGACGTTGGCTTATATAGACTGTTCAACTCCTTTATTTATTTATCTTTCAGAAGGGGAAAATCTCCTCACTTACTAATCTTCTTTTTACAATGAATTTCTGAGTTTGAACTTTTAGTGGACTGTATACTTGTGAATTTGAAATTTGAGTTCAGCATCCAATTTAAAGGCATTGCATCAGTATTGATAATGCTGAAGTACTGTTGTGGAAAGATGTTTCTTAATTCAGTCGATGCTGACAATGAAAATGGCAATTTTTCATTATTTACCATCAACCAGATAACTACTATCCTTATCTACTAACAACCAGATACTTACCATACTTATCTACCAATCAGATAAATAGTACTACTAATATTGTTATGCTCAAGTAACTGGTGCTCTGGACATTTCCATTACCATGACAGGTTTGAAGGTATGAATCCATAACTTCATTACCTGTTTTGAAGTGGATGATGGCTGCCCAGTGTGCATTGGCTGGAATGCTATGAGTGTTTCATGAACTAGACATCCATAGAAGTTTGAATACTAATTATTCCTCCTTTAAGACATGTTTAATTGTTTACTCTTCCTTTTCACTGCATACTCTTTTTTGCAGATTCATACTTGTTGGAAAGCATTGTTTTCTTGCTTTATGGTTATAATATTTGGATTTTACGTCCTTCCCTCCTTCAAATTGTAGGTAGCCCTCAAAAGCAAGTGAGACAAAGGAGTATATTAGTGCAAAATATAACACATTATTTTAATTTGATTCATTCCTTCATGGAAAACACTACATTAACACCCATTAAAGCAATAGGTATAATAGTTATGCTTGGCCATCCGAGCAAATAATCTCTGTTTAGTCTTTTAGATTCAGCTCAAGGTTTAGCGGGTTGTGCGCGGGGGTGGGGGGGTAAGAGGATTTATGATTCCAATAATTTCATTTTTAAGGTTAATCAAAATTTTATCAAATGGTTTATATTCTAAATTTATTCTTTCAGCTTGCAGTTTTGCAGCAAAACCTGTCTGCAGTTCATGACATCTGGAAGGAATGGACCAAATACTACAATCTCAGCATTATTTCTCTTAGAAAATTTATACAGTCCTTTGCAAGGTTGAGAGATTTGAATTCTGCCAACGTTGTTTTACAACATATGTTAGCTTTGGTTCTTCAGGGAGGTCAAGTCATCATTAAAACCGCTGAAGGAAAGTTGACCTGTCCAAGATTAGACGTTCCAATACCTTCCAACAGTGAGTTGAATTTGGAGAAATGTAGCAAGGATAATGAAGCTTCTGTACCGTCTGTAGTTGAACACTGTAACAATGTGGATATTAGAGAAGTTAGAAATGATGTAATGACTAGGCTGAATAAATGTATGAGTGTCCCTGTAATGACGATCTTGAGGTGGTCTTTCACTGATGTAATACATGCTTGTGCACAGATTAAAAAATCTGGGTTGGCAGAGAACTTAATTCTACAGGTAGCACAACTTTGTCATCTTCTCTTTTGAATGTATATTTACTAAAAGTTATTGTTTCTAGTGAATTGTGTATGCAGACACTATAATGGACATTTTCTAACTCCTTGTTATAAGCTTAGTTTTTGTAATGGTCTGAGCTGAGTCACCAAGTATGACTTCCAATAGAAATGTATATTACTGATATTGATAATTGTCTGTTTTATACTAATGTGAGATATTTTCTGTTTGGTTTAGATGCAAAATCTTGGATTGGAACCATCATGCAATACATACGATGGCCTCATAAGGGCAGTTGTTAAAGATAGAGGTTCCCATGCTGGCATGGAACTGGTATTAAATTTTTTTGATTTTATGTTTTTGCAATAATTAATTCACATTCCATCCCGCTCCCTTGCTTATGAAGTTCTTTCTTCGGGTTTCCTTCTTGGACTGTGCCTTTTTAGCATTTTATGTGGCTATCTTTTTACCTAAAACTATGATCCATCTCTGTGCAGTTAAAAGTAATGCTGGAAAAGAATTTGAGGCCACGTGATTCTACTCTTGGAACCATATCAATAAGTTGCAGTAAAGAGTTAGAACTGGATTTGGCCGAATCTTTTCTGGACCAGATATCCCAATGCCCTTTTACTTATCCTTACAATTATTTTCTTCAAGCATGTGACATTCTGGTTAGTAATTTTTTAGCTTTACTTAAGTTCTTTACTTCTGCTAGTAAATAGACAAAAAAGAAATACAGAAAAGAGATGGCAAAGTCAGCCCAATCCCTTGCTGTATTTAAATGGCGCTGATGTAAATCATTGTTTTTTTTCACACAAATTTCATAGAGGCAAATAGAGTAGGTTGGGCTCCTCCAATGTTCTAAAAGGCACTAGGCGGGAGGGGCCGAGGGGCCTAGAGTAGGGGCCTAAGCGAGATTTTTTATTTTAAGCCAATTTTAATATTTTATCTTATATTTACCCAAACAAAACAATAATATAAAAGCGAACAATTTATAATAAAGATAATAAAGACTTTTTTGCTTAAAGTTCAAACACATATCTTTAACGTATTAGTTTTATTCATAAACAAGATTGTTATTAAATAATAAAATTTAAAATTTCAAGAATTCAATTCAATATTAAAACTTAAAAAGCGAAACAAAAATTTAAGAATTATATTGAATTAAACTAAATATTACAAATGTATCATCATTTATATAATTTGAAGTTAGTACAAGTTCAAAAATTACAACTATAATAAAATTATCCATTTTGACTTGATCGTGTTCACTTCTTGTTGTGATTTGATATGTTACAACATGCATTATGAATATGGTAAATCATTAAAAAATAAATATATCAATATTTAGTTTGGGTAGTTATTAAAATTAAAAAAGTCTCCTTTAGGCCACTTCTAATCCTCCTGGAGGATTTTTTGGCCTAGGCGAGGTTATTTTTTTTAATTTTTAATTTTGGGCAAACTTAATATGTCTAATGACTTTTCAATTACAATAGGTTTACTCTGTTAAGTCCTAATTTATTTGTGTTAGTTATGGATGCGCTAACAAAAGACTTTTAGGATGAAATGAATGTTTCATATAATTTGTTGATGATATTGTGTTCGTTGATGAGATTAGGTAAGGTGTTACTACTAAGTTGGAGACATGGAGAAGTAAATTAGAACCTAAGGTTTATAAATAAAATTAAAGTAAGACAGGTTATATTGAGGGCGAGTTCATCAATGTAAGAAGAAGAAAGACATGCACTGTGAATATTTTAGGCACTGCATGTGCCCAAGACTAGAGCATAAAGGGAAGATGTTGAAGAGGATCTAATCCACATGATTATTGATTACAGAAGGATGACGTGGCACCATGCATCAGGGTGCTGTGTGATCGTATAATTCTGCCCAAGTTGAAGGTAAAGTTTATAGAACTATGATAAGAACAGCAGTTACATGAAGCTAAATATTGAACGACCAAAAGCAACATGTGCACAAGATGAGAGGCACTGGATTGAGAATGTTAAAGTGGATTTGTGGTGATACCCTTACAAGATTAGATAAGATAAAAAACGAGGATATTAGAAATAGGGTTGGGGTAGCATCGATTGAGGAAAAGATGATAGAACATAGGTTGAGATTGTTTGGTTATATACTTGTATCCAATGTCAGCCTGTTGATACTCCATTCAGTCAAGTGAAAAGATGAGTCACGTATCAAGTAAGATATAAGAAGAGATAGAGGTAAAACTAAACTACTTTGGAGAAAGTAGGTAAAGTAGACATGAAAAGAGCTGCAGGTAATTGAGGACATGACCTATGATAGGAGTGTGTGGAGAAATGCAATCCGCGTATCGGATGCCTAGTATGGTGTTGCACCTTTTAATATGATTTATGTCTTTCCCTTTTCCCTCCTCGATTTACCTTTTGTTTTCATTTTGGTTTTTTAATATCTATACATGTTAGTATGCATTTTTGTCTATGTGGGTGTCTGCGTAATTTTTTCCATTGCATTCGATCCTTTAACTACACTTTAGAATTTTATTAGTTTCTAATTTTTTTTAAATGTACATTATTTTAATTTATGTTTTAAAGTTTGTTTATAAATTGCCCCTTATTTTCTCTCTATTCTTGTCTTTGTCATATAGCCTGCCCCAACTCTTTTGGGATAGAAAGCATCTGGAAAAAGAAACAAATATTTTATCATGACATGCATTTGGCTTTTGAACACATTAAAGCAGGTGGTCCCTCTTTTTCTAAATCTTGACAGCATTATATAACTCAATCACTGGGACTTTTACTTTATATCTCAAGTACTGGGGGAACTATGTAGGACCTACAATACTTATATTTTGTTCATTTGCTTCATATTGATTATTTCCTTAACCCAACTGAAAATCTGGCTTACGCTTAACCAAACTTGTTGAGTTCGATCATGATAATCCTGTTTAGAAACCAACTCTGTCATAGTGATAGTATTTATTACACCACAAGCTATCATTTTCTTTTTATGATCTCCTTCAATCTAAAATTTGGTGTTAGTCATCCCCTAGAATTACTGTCGTCTTCAATATGTTAGTCTTTATTAATATAGTTCAATATCTTTCAGGATAAACCTGAACGCGCTGTTCGAATGTTGGCTAAAATGAGACAAATGGAACTCCAGCTAGATATCAGGACATATGAACTTCTGTTTTCCTTGTTCGGTAATGTAAATGCGCCGTATGAAGAAGGCAATATGTTATCACAGGTGGATACAGCTAAAAGGATAAGTGCTATAGAAGCAGATATGGGGAAAAATGGCATTGAGCACAGTCATTTATCAATCAGGAACCTGGTGGGTATCTGCATTATTTACGACTTCCTTCTTCTACTACAGCAGAGGATGGTTTTTTAATTTTGGAAAACAAATAGCATAATTGGTTTTCCATTTTCTTCTTTTCATTATGATGATCTTGTGTCACTTGGTTTGGCTAGTAAAACATTTTCTAAGAATATCCCTGATGTTCTTTGGAGTGGAAACGTAGTGCTGCCACTTGTATAGTCCATGGAAACATACTGCATTCACAACCCTACTATGTGACATGCTTTTGTCGTTGTCCCTTCTATCTAGGATGATTATTATATGTCATTCTCCGTTAGGTGGATCTTAGGCATTAAATATTACCACATATTTACGGTTGTGTGCTTCGGAGAGATATTTACACTTTTGCAGTGAAATAATTAGAATTAGATATTAACATAGGAGCACAAATACTTGATTAGCTTGACCCTTTTTTCCCTATTGAACTTAGCAAAGTGAGACGTTTAGCATCTCCAGCATGCTTCTGACGTGTTAAATGGCGTTAAGTCAGAATACTTCATGTTTGTATATGTTAGTCTTGGCCTAAGTGTACTAGCATGTAGTTTTTTTTGTTTTTTTTTGTTTCAGCTGAGAGCACTTGGAGCAGAGGGGATGATGAACGACTTGATACATTACTTGCGGGTGGCAGAAAATCAGTTCTCTCGCAGTAACACTAGATTAGGAACTCCAATCTATAATACTGTTTTGCATTCCCTTGTTGAGGTCAAGGAAGTAAGTACTTTATGCAGCCTGGTTGTTTTACTGTATCAGATATTCTATGAACTGTATCTGTATATTTTTTTATAGGAACCAACACTATTTTTTGTTTCCAATCCAGAGTCGTTTGGCTTTAGAAATGTTTAAAACTATGATAGCTTGTGGATATCGGCCAGATGCTGCAACTTATAGTATCATGATTCATTGCTGCACCACCGTTATTAGAGGTTTCAAATCTGCATGTGCATTAATTGCCCTGATGATCCGTGATGGTTTCTATCCACAGGTGCTAACTTACACTGCTCTCATAGAGGTATGCTTATTGGCTCTCATATCTGCACACAGTTTAAGTTTTGATGCAGCTCATAAAAGCGGTAGAATTTTATGCCTTGTAAAATAACATCCTTCTTGATTACTTGCAAACTTCACTCCATTGTCCTTTATCCTGCAATTTGTGATACCATCTAATATGCATGTTTACCTCAATATAACAATTCTCATGCATATACCAACATTTCACTGTTCTTTCCCTTTCTGGATAGACCTTAGACAAGCAGCAAGCCAGCAACATATGTCGTAAAATTAACTCTTTACTTTGAACCTTTTGTTCTTTCTTCTATTTTTTTTTCATTTTTTTGTTTTTTAGCTATACAAGTTCGAAGTTGAGTATGAAGCAAACAAAGTATGATCCTAGTAACTTAAAATCCTTCTAAGCCTAAGTTGTATGTTCTGATTATATATTGTTTTCTTTTGCTTCTAACAACATGATATTCATATTCTGATTAGAAACGAACAATATAATTTTCATTAGAATTCATCTTTGCTCAAGAGAGTAAAGAGTAAAGCTATTTTGGATACTACTTGTGTACATCTGCATTCCCTTAATTTTTTTGGTGCTTGAATAAATTTTAATGTTAGTTCTTTGTCAAGAAAAACTTTCATGAAAGCTGATGCAATGTTTGTTGTCCGATTTTAGATATTGACAATTACGTACAACAAGTAATATAAAATATGAGTGTATATTTAGTTTTAATATATCCCAACTACTAATTTTGTTTCAAAATTTTAAAATAATCAAAATAATGGTTAAAAGTTTTAAAAAATAACAAAGAGGTTGAAAATTAGATATTTAAAGGCTTAAGACTACAAATCTCCAGTTAATTAATTATCCAAATCATCCAATTATTAAATCAATTAGCATTAACGAGAAATTCATGATTAATAAACCCTCTCCCAAGGATCAAATAAAAATATTCAATTTAATTAATCTTGCTATATTCTTATGCAACCCTAATTATTTAAATTCATTAAGTATCAATTAAAAGTTACATGCTAAAAGAATATTTTTATTCAATCACATAATTATTCGGCAAATAACTAACCTATCACATTTTATTTCATCCCGAATTCATCTAAAGTATACCGCTAATTGTTGGTGGACAATTAATCGCACAAAATACGATAGACAACTCAAATTGAATCAAATTAAATAGATTATTAATTCATAAACATAAAATGTTCAATTAGGTCTTAATTACAAATTTAGTTCATGCTGAAATTTAAAACAAAAATCAAATTGAATAAATTAATTGGAATTAAATAGATAATTAATTCATAAACATACTCAAAATGGATAAAACCAATACCAATTAAATCGATATACCGAATAGCATAACAATTATTCGCAGCGGTAAATTATCGTTACCTTACCGGTCGAAACTACTCATAAATTTTTACCAATTAAACCATTATACCGAACCGGTTTAACCGGTTTAAAAATGTTACTACCAGATTTTTTTTAAACCTAAATTTAAATCTCCGAGATATAAGCCCATCTTGAGACCAAAGAGACATAACCGTTGGTACCAATTTTTTTTAAACCTATATATCTTGCCATTTAAAATGTCTTGCCCAAAATATAAGCCTATTTTGAGACCAAAGAGAAATAACGTTAATCTAAATAAAACCTAAATCCCTAGCTTCTTCTTCCTTCATCAACACTAGTCGCCTCCCCGAATCTTATTTGCTCAAGGACCTAACCTAAAAGAAAAGTAGAAGTGAAGATTGAAGAAGAAGAAAATAACATGGGCATGAAGCTAAGAATACTCACATGTAAGTTGGAGAAGCACCAATTAATTACCTTATTCTGCCACCCCTTCATCATCTTCTTTAATCACCTCTATTTACAGCAATCTGGGTTGGAAGAAAGAAGTTGGGCAAAAGTTTAAAAGATGACATTGGGTACACACACACACATATATATATATATATAAGGGATATGATCCATAGCAAGTATTTGCTATGGAGGAAATTTGGGCAAATAGCATTATATCCGTTCATTTTATAAATAAAGGGGGTAGATTAAATTAGAGAAATTTCCATACGCCAGTTCATTTAGCGTATGGTGAAAATTGTGAAAGCCCATCGCCGCTGCATCGGCCCCAAGTACAGTGAAAACACTATGATATCGCTGCGCTTTCGTCAGTCAATCATCAAGACTCTTCCTTCCCAGGTCCCCACACTCTCGCTTCTTTCAACCATGGAAGTAAAGCCTGTAACCATTTTCCTCTTCTCCTTCATATTCTCTCTCTTACTTTCTCATTCCTCCCCTTCTCTCTCTAAACCTATCCAATACCAATCACTCCTTCCCAGATCTCTCTCCACACCCAATATCTCACATGAACTGAAGACTCACAAACACTAACCCTCCCCGACGATGAAAACACTCTTTCTTTAAAATTACACCATCTGGACTCCCTATCTTTCAATAATGCTAATTCCACCCCAGATGCTCTCTTCAATCTCCGTGTAGACGCTACTTGTTGACTTATCATCTCCCAAGCCGTTGTTGCCTTATCATCAGTTTTCATATGGCTTACTTGCTTGGGGAATCATTGTGACGGAAAGTGTTTTTTCACAATACGCCAGACGGTCTGGCGTATGGGATTTGCAATTTTCACCATACGCTAGACGAACTGGCGTATGGAAATTTCCCTAATTTAATCTACGCCCTTTATTTATAAAATGAACGGATATGATGTTATTTGCCCAAATTTTTTCCATAGCAAATACTTGCTATGGATCATATCCCTATATATAATATTGTATATTATATATATATATAACATCATTTGATATAACGATTTCAGTTCGGTAAATCCCGAACATGGAAAAGGAGGTACCGCTACCGTGCCGAAAATTTCGGTAAAATACCGGTTTTTTATACTGTTGCCGGACCAATGTCAAAATGTACCGAACCGGTTGAGCCGGTTTCGGTAAAAAAACTGATTGTACCGTTGGATTTGAACAACCCTAATTACAAAACTGAAAATAGATGTAAGAAAAACTCAATAAAGTCTTCTTCCGTCTTCAAGTCTCCAGTCTGAATTCCTTGTGGGCTCTTCTGAATCTCCAATCCTTAATCTCCAGCAATCTGCTTCAAACTCTGTGTATTTTTGATGGAGAGACTTCTTCATTTTTATATAGAAATCCTCCTCCAAGTCGCTCAATTAGAATCCAAAATTGAATAGAAATCTGCAGTAGAACCCCAGCTATCCAAAAGAATCGACCACAGATCTCCAGCGCCCTGGCGCTGGATTAGGCTTGAAGAGGAGCGCCCCGGCACTGGTGATGTGTAGGAAATTACAATTTTGCCCCTTTTGTCGCCGAAAATTCTTGTTTTGCCCTTATGCTTCCCCAACCTACAAAATAACAATTAAAAAAATAAAATGTTCTAAAATACTTAAAAACTAACAATATATTATGCCGCCTAAAAATACTTAATTCATGGTATATTACCCACTCATCAATGGTAGAGATTGAAATCAGTGTTTTGAATTTCTGCTCAAGAGAGTAAATTTTAAACCTATTTGGATACACCTTGTGTACATCTGCATTCCCTTAATTGTTTTGGTGCTTTTATAATGAAATCTGGAACCAGAACTACTAATTGAATAAAATTTAATGTTAATTCTTCATTGTCAAAAGATACTTCCATGAAAGCAGATGAATGGTAGAGATCACAGTGTTTTGAATTTCTGCTCAAGAGAGTAAATTTTAAACCTATTTTGTATACACCTTGTGTACATCTGCATTCCCTTAATTGTTTTGGTGCTTTTATAATGAAATCTGGAACCAGTAGTTCTACTAATTGAATAAAATTTAATGTTAATTCTTCTTTGTCTTCCATGAAAGCAGATGCATGGTAGAGATTGAATCACAATGTTTTCAATTGGCTATTCTAGATTTGGGCGTTCTTGTAGTTTTTACGATTCTAGCACCTTCTAAGATCATTAGAGTTGAGTTACTTAAATCTAATACTACCTCCGTCCCATAATAAGTGCCTTTTTAGCTAAAATCACACATACCAATACACAAGCTAAAATGACAAAAATACCCTTAATATATTTTCTTTGAACTTGAAAAGTTAATGAGTGTCATTTAATTGTAGTGATGGTAAGATGCAATAAATACCATTGAATGCATAAGGGCATATATGAGAAAATATTGCAAAAATTGTATTGGAGTTCTAACACATCACTTATTTTGGGAAAAACTATTAAGCCTAAAAAAGCAATTATTGTGGGGCGGAGGTAGTATGTTCTATTGACAAACAATGTGATTCATTCAATGAATTTATTGAAAAATAGATCTCCACATGCTTTAAAATCTTTTATCATTTATACATAGGCAACACAGGGTAATGGCCTAATTTCTTTTGATGAATCCTAGACACTTGCAATTTCTGACCAATAAATTATGCTCAGCTAGAGATTAGTTCAGCCATTAGTGTAATCAGAATTTCTTGGCAACGAAAAACTGAACCAACCATTTGACATTTTCAGGTTTAAAATAAGAAAACTGAATATGGACCTTTGACTTGGTAGTACTTGTTTACTTAAGAATGTTATTTCTTCTTTTAAGTGTTACTTTTTTTCACATGGATTAGCTGTTAACATTACTTGTTTAGCCAGAATGCCAAACTAAGCAAAGCCTATCAGCTATATGCATTTTAGGCAAACTAGTCATTTACTCCTTTCATAGAATGTAATTAATAATTATCTACCTCAATTTTGAACCCCCTTTCAAATAATGTAATTGATTATTGTCTACAATATCCCTTCACCACTTTCATTGAATGATTATTATATTCACCTTGTTCGTTTCCATACTGTTGTAACCTGTTTACTGTTTTTTTTGTCTTACCAGCATCCTATCCCTCAACCCATGGTGCTATCTTTGATCTTCCTCGAAATTTTTTTAGCCTATTATGTTTGATTTTGTTCCTATCAGTACATCGTAATTCGTAGCTAAACATGATCTATCTTGTCCAGAATCCAGATGTAGAATTTATATGGATAACCAAATAAAATACTTCTTATTTCTTGCTTGGAGCCTTTGCACTATTAATTTTTGCCTGAATTTGTGCTGTAGTATACAGAAATAGATGTAGTAGATTTGTGATGGTACCATTAAGTTTCTATATAGCTGGTCTTTTTACACTGGATATCAATTTGTTTCAGATTCTTTTGAAGAATAAAGATTTTCATGGTGCATTGAACATTCTGGATCAAGCATGCTCAGAAGAGATTCAACTTGATGTATTGTTATTTAACACCATTCTTCAAGCAGCATGTGATGAGGTATTTGATACTATCATTTGATTCTGCCGGATTACACATCCCATCCCTATCCCCGGTCTCGTAAATATACCCTGTACCTCCCCCAATCCCCACGGGGATTACAACTTAGCAACCGTCCCCATCCCAATAGAGAATTTAAATCCCCAAGGGGATTAATATTTTGTGAGTTTTTTATTTATAAAAGTGGCCAATTATAGTTTTATTTACGATAATACATACATGAGAATGAATCATATGTTAGCATATACTTGATGAAAATAATAATTTATTGAACCATGTCTCTCTCTATTATATATAGAGATCAATCCATAGTCAACGTTGTACGATTAAGATTATCCTTATAACATATCGTGGTCGTCCAATTGCGGATCTGACGGTGAAAATAATACACTGTCCGCACTTTAATATGGGAGTCTGCAGAATTAAACTGCTAATGATGGACCCACTTGTAAATTATCATTTTTGCCCTTCTTTTAAGAAATCAATTTGTTCGCAGTTTAGGAGACTTTTTTTATGCTGCTTTCTTAAATTCGTTAACTGTGCGGACGATCGAGCTGTTTAACTAAACTGATATTTAAAAAAAAAAAACTTTTATTACATACCTGATATCCTCACTTGCAGACTCCATTGATTCTTCAAATTGATTCTCTCACTATATCTCCTTTTGGAACCAAAAGGGTAGAATCTCTAAACAATTTCTCCAAGCTTTCAAGGAGTAATTAAATGATCTGTACAATTAGAACCCATATCCGGATCCAAACACGACATCACAAAGAATCAAACTCATCCTTCCTTCATTAGTTACACTTAAACTTCCAACTGTAATTCACCAAACCCGAAAAACCAAAAGATCTAAAAGACCCCAAAAAAGAATCCAACACAACAATCCTTACTGGATAAAGATCAGAACTTTCCACTCCACCTAGAAAAATTCTCAGTTCAGCTCGATGTGTTCGC
This sequence comes from Panax ginseng, assembly GCA_020205605.1. NCBI lineage: Eukaryota > Viridiplantae > Streptophyta > Magnoliopsida > Apiales > Araliaceae > Panax > Panax ginseng. Next base: position 3,957,842 of record CM035140.1, on the reverse strand, counting down.
AGAGTTAACGAATTTAAGGTTGTTAGGAAACTCTTTAATCTCTGCCTCAATTTTGTATAGGTTGAAAATAAAGACTACAAATAAAGAAGGATTATGGTCAATTTGAAGTAAAAAAAAATCTCTCTGATCCACAGTTAGTGTGGAGGAGGATTACTTTTAAAAAGAAAGTATTTTTGTACATTGACATAGTGGCCCTTTGTCTGCATAACGAAATTGTGGGCTCCCCCATATTTAAAGTGCGGATTGGGGTAATATTACACCGTTCGATTTGCGAATGGACTGGTGAGATTTGTTGTAAGGATAACCTTATCCTTAATATATATATATATATATATATATGTATGCATGAGGACATATATTATAGTTATGTAAACATATAAATGTATAAATCTCAATTTAATTAATATATAACTATTCGGGTAGGGAAGCAAATACCGTTCTCTCCCCCAACCCCACATAACTATTTGGTGATTCCCCATCCTCATCTCCCTTCTCATTCCCAACCCCATACGGCCATCATTCCTGGTCAGAGTCAAAATGTCTTTACCAAATTAATTAGATGAGCCTCTCACTCTACTTCAATGCGGATATTCCAGTCTTTTGTTATTGCTACAGGAAATTGTGAACATAGGTAGGTAGGTTATTTCGTTGCTTGGATGTACAAGCAGTTTTCTCTCAACTGTTTAAAAGATCTGATTCTATCAGGGTAGACTCGATGTAGTAGAGCTTCTTGTTGAGCGGATGCATGAGGAGAAGATACATCCTGATCCGTCAACCTGCGGCTATGTGTTTTCTGCATACGTAGAGAATGGATTCTTTAGCACAGCTGTCGAAGCGTTGCAGGTTCTGAGCATGCGAATGATTCTTGCTGATGATCACAGTCCTGAAGAAAAGAGAGATTCATTTGAGGAGGATCTTATTTTGGCAGATGACTTGGAAGCCGAGTCACGAATAATTGAGCTCTTCAAAGATTCCAAGGAGAATCTTGCTGTTGGACTTCTGAATTTAAGATGGTGTGCCATAGTTGGATCCCCAATTTCTTGGTTACCCGATCAAAGTCAGTGGGCCAAGAGGCTTTCAAATAGTTATGGTTCTAGAATTAGTGGTAGCTGATATGTTTGCCCATGATATAATTATCAGCTTCAGCCTTATGGCCATTCCTTGCCTGTTACTTGATGCAAATTGCTTGTTCCGAGAGCTGCATCAGATTGAAAGCAACGGGTCCTGCATGAGGGCATGAAGATGGGAATGGGATGAGCTTTTCATATTTCAAAGCAATTCGATTGTTAACTGCCAAAGGGCTTTGACAGGTTTTATTTACTCCCGAAGTTCCAGGGGACTGCAAGTTCTCAATGCTCTGTATCTGTACTATAATGGCAGTAGCAAAGCCACCCTAGGACATTTATAAAGTAATTACAAAAATAAAACACATGAACTTATTAAAGCATGAAATCTTGGTCTCTTTTCATAATTACAAAAAAGATAAAACAACAAAATATAAAATTGCTAAAATCATTTTTAGGGTCGTATATATAGGAATTATGGACTCTCAAAATAAAACATATAAAATTGCTAAAATCACGTAACCATGGACTCCACAAACCACTCCTAAAACAAGCGGTTGAACAAAACATGCAACTTTGATCTGGGAGAAATCCAAATCTTGATTGGTTGGAAGAGCTAAGTGGTCGGCGGATGCACAGCGATGGCGGTGGGAGTTTTGGGGAATCCACAGCGGAGATAGGGAGGAGTAAAGCGCGAGAGAGAATTGCGGGGGAGTTGTTGGTAAGTAGTGGAGGAATTGCGCGACACACACTTTGAGATCGGAGAAGACGAAGCTTTTAAATCGCGACACTGCTCTTGATAATAATCTTGCATCTCTAAGAAGAAAAGCATTGTCGCGACGAATCATAAGATCGAAAATAGCATACAAAATCAACGCCGCCTTGAAGATCGATAACCAAAAACATTGTTGCGATGATTGTTGAATACAAAATCAACATCGACGATTCAAATCTTGTGGTATGTAAGTTTAAAACTTATAAGCATATAGATACTTATAGTTACTACTGATTACTAAATTGATTATCTTTCTTAAGTTTTTTGAACTTAAATTGTCACAAAGTTTGAATCTTTTGAATGTTGTGCTTGCAAAATGTATTTGAAAACATGTTTTATATTATGGTTACTAAGGTTATATAAATTGAGTTCTTGTCTAATGTTGGTTTGATTCTTGATTATTTTGTATTAGTTCTTGTGTAACATTATCTCTAAATCTAATGATGTCTTAATTCTTGTTAATCTTATTTTGGTTCTTTACATAATATTACTAATTAATCTTGACTTGATTCTTGTTAATCTTGATTTGGTTCTATGTAATATTATATTGATTCTTGACAAATCTTGACTTGTTTCTTTGTGTAACACTTATAATGGTTATTGATTAATTACGAATTGCTTCTTGTATAAAATTATTATAATCTTGACTTGGTTCTTTGTGTAAAAATATTATTTAGTGACTCATGCTTTGACTTGGTTCTTGAATAATGCAAACTTAATTCTTCTAGTGATTAATTGGTTCTTTGTATTATTGGTTCTTTGAAGCGTATTAATGTACATTTCTACTTATGTTTTTTATATTAATGGTTACTTGTTAGCCAAATTGGTTACATTCTTACAAAAGTGCGCCTTTAGTTGGTAACAAATAAATTATCTTGGTTGTTTTTATTGTAAAATCTGAAAAACCCTTTTTCTTTGGTTGTTTTGATTTCTTGATTAATCTTGATTCGATTCTTGTGTAACATTATATAGTTCTTGAATATTCTTTGAGTTGGTTGATGTGTAAAATTATAATGAGTTCTTGTTATCTTGACACGGATCTTTGTTTTTACATTATATTGATTCTTTGTCTAATCTTTGTTTATTACTATGTAAAATTATAATGATTACTCGATAGTCTTGACACAGATTCTTGTGTAAAATTATAATGTTATATTCTTTTATAATTGTTTCATTTATATTGGATGTTACTTATTGACTACATTGTATTGGTTACATGGACTAATAGTAACCAATACACCAAATTGATGTTTGGACTAATAGTAACCAATACACCTTTAAGTACGTATTGATATTTTTATATTATTTGTTTTTCTTTGTAAAATCTTTGTCAAATATATTTTATGTTATGGATCTTAAGTAAATATATGTTGATTCTTTATCTAATCTGGATTTGGTTAGTTTATAATCTTGACTTGATTCTTGTGTAATATTACCATAGTTCTTACATAATATTCTTGTGTTTTATCTTGATTTTTTATATTGATGGTTCTTGATTAACTACATTGGTTACCTTTATACACTGTTAGTCTTTAATTTGTAACAAAGTCATTCTTGATTATTTTGGTTGTAAAATGAATGTAAAAATATTTTTTATAATCTTGGCTACTAATTATATATATCTTGATTCTTTGTATAATATGTATTTAGATCTTTGAAAGGTGTTTATTTGGTTACTCTCTATAATGTTATTGAGTTTTATAATTGTTTATTTTATATTGGTAGTTACTTATTGACTACATTGGTTACCTTCATTACAAGCTTATTAAATATTGGTTGTTGTATCTTATTTAATTGATTCTGATATAATGTTTATTTGGTTGCGGTGACAATTTGGCAATTTTTTGTCAAGTTTGGAGTGTCGGGATTTTGGCGTTTTGAGCCTAATTTCATTGGAAATGAATTGACGATCAAAAGTCACTAGCTTTCTTTGGTGAAGCTGCATGGTTTTTAATTGAATTCCATCATTTAGGCCTTCAAATTTGCATGTAAAAATTTGGTTTATTTTACAGTTACTAATATTATGTAATTTGGTTCTTGTCTAATATTGATTTGGTTACTTTATAATGTTTATTCAGTTGTTAGACAATGGGGTAGCGATAACCAATCTGAACAAATCTAATTGTTTTACTGAGGAATATATAATTGTTTCTTTATTAATAACCATTAACCACATGGTTGGTAACATTTTTGATGGTGTCTGATAACCAAAATTGATGTTGATTAATATTTTTATTTTGATTCCATCATGAGTTATCAATATAAAGTAAACATATACAAGCTTTATAACGATCTTGATCTGAGCTTATAACGATCTTGATCTGAAACATAATTATCTGATTCTTAACAAGCTAGTAACTATCTATGATAATTATCTGTTCTTAACAAAGCTTGTAGATAAATAGGACACTCACACATGTACATTTAACAATTAATGTTTGTCCTGATACAAGCTTGTAACTATTTGGTTACTAATAACAGTAACCATAATGTAACATAATAAAACAGTAACCATATAATTATATGATAGTAACCAGAACATGTTTTAATGGTAGCCAAAACAGAAACATCATGTAATGAAACTTCGATTTTAAGCAATCCATGTATCTATAACCATAATGTAACATAATAAAAGCAGTAACCATATAATTATATGATAGTAACCATAACAGGTTTTAATGGTAACCAAAACAGAAACATCATGTAATGAAACTCAGTTTAAGCAATCCATGTATACTATAACCATAATGTAACATAATAAAACAGTAACCATATAATTATATGATAGTAACCATAACAGGTTTTAATGGTAACCAAAACAGAAACATCATGTAATGAAACTTCGGTTTAGGCAATCCATGTATACTAAACAATTACATATTAACGAATAATAAAAAAAATAAAAGTATACGAAATTCCACATTGAGGACACAATAATAGTAGCCAAACCATAAAGGTAACGATAACAAAACATAATAAAGAAGTAACAAATAGTTATATAAAGTAACGAGAACATGTAAGATGTGTTTGTGGAAATGGAAGTAGAAATAGAATAGCATAAACCTTGTAGAATATATTTGAAGGAATTTACAAAAATAATACATCAATGTATACTAAGCAAATACATGGTTTATTATGACTTGGGTTTATTATTTACAAAATAATACATCCACAAACTAATGATGCCTTAAACTTCTTGTTGTCTTGGGTTCAATTTCTTGGTAATAATGCTGGGGACTTCCATGTCACACCAATATATAACTTTTCCAATGAATTTTCTATTGCATTCCCCATAGTAAAGATTCCATAACTGCAAATAAAAAAAATCAGATTTACACAGTCATTAGTAACCATATATAAACAATATTTATATCACAAACAAATACATTGTAACCAAAACAACATATAAAAGTAACCAAAATCTCAATTGAGGAAAAAAGAATGGTATCCAAATCATAAGCTAACAGTAACAAAAAATATACTAATGAAGTAACCAAACATTTATATGTTAGTAACCAAAACATATATTAATGGTAACTAATACATAAATAACATATAGACCAAACAAAGTTTAATCAACTCATATATTAAGTAAATATATTGTAACCAGAACAAAAAAAAACAGTAAGCAAAATCCCAACTTAAGGAAACAAAAATGGAATCCAAATCAGAAACTAACAGTAACAAAAAACATACTAAATAAGTAACCAAATATTTATATAATAGTAACCAAAATATGTTTTAATGGTAACGATACATAAACAACATACCAAAATCGGTTTAATCGACCATGTATCTTAAGCAAATAAATGGTAACCATAACAACATAAAAAAAGTAACCAAAATATACTACGTTGGTAACAAACATGGTATCCAGAATCTCAAGATAACGATAACAAAACATAATCTGAGAAGTAACCAAACAGGTTATATGATAGTATCTATTTTTTTATTGCAGCGTAGCTACTGAGCGTAAGCATTACATCAAGCCCAGAAATTAGTCTAGTATCTTAAACAACATGTAGTCGAACTCGGTTTAGTCGAAACAATGTATACTAAGCAAATACATTGTAACCAAAACAACATATAAAAGTAACCAAAATCTCGATTGAGAGAAAAACAATGGTATCGAATCATAAGCTAACTTGATAACAAAAAATATACTAATCACGATAACCAAAACGATTTATATATTAGTAACCAAAACATATATTAATGGTAACGATACATAAACAACATGTACACCAAAACGGTTTAGTCGACCATGTATCTTAAGCAAATACATGGTAACCATAACAACATAAAAAAGTAACCAAAATACCAAATCAAGGTAACAAAATAGTATCCAATCCCAAATTAACGATAACGAAAACATAATGCGAAAGTAACCAAGCAGGTTATATGATAATAACAATAACAAAATTTAAATTAACACACCTTTAAAATTTGTTGGTTTGAAAATATCTTACGGCTATGAACTTGAACTTCTTCCCATGACATTTTTAAGCCATGATCTCTTTCAGAATAACATTAAGAGGCAAGTTTGAAGCAAAATTTCTATTATCTCGATAATAGAACATGTATGCTTTACGATCCAAAACCTTCTTTTCACTAACTTGAACAACACAGTGAATCAACAAGTCTGATAAAAGAAAATTAAAAACAATCAAAAAAATAAAGGACTATTAGACAATGCAAATCGGTTTGCATCCCTCGATAGCTTTGAAGGAGATCAATATTCATTAACCAATTTACGCCACCCGATCTGAACAACTATATGAAGAAGAAGAAGAAAAATATTCATTAACCTTATACGAAAAAGAAGAAGAAGATTAACCTTAAATTATGCGAAGAAGAAGAAGAAGAAGAAGAAGAAGATTTTAGAGAATAGAAAAATTACGAAAATTATGGAAGTTGAGAGAAAAAGAAGGTTTATTTACATAGGAACAATTTTTGTAATTTAAAAAAAATATACGATTTGCCATATCGATCAAGATTAATAGTAATCCTAAAAACTTAAATTAAAATGAATCCTAATTACACTAATATTGTAAATAAATATGGAAAAGTGTAATATTTTTAAAATTATTTTATAGGTGTATGATTTTTTGCCAATTATTTCTAAAAATGTACTAATATATGTAATTAACCCCAATTAGAGTTCTAAGTGTAACACAGAAGCTAATCAACAAAATTAGTATTTACTAAAGCATGCAAGGTTAAAAGAAGTTCGGGGAAATCTCTATCAAGTGCAAGAACGTGGTGGATCAAGAAAACCACTGGGTCATCTGTCATTCCTCCCTAAATGACCTTCTATATTGTAATCCCTTACAAATTCTGCCATATATTTCAGAATCTGAAGCAGCCAATGCAAAAGCACAAGCATATCTACAAGGAATAGTGTGCTCCTTCAAAAGCTTGTATGTTTTATATATCAACAAACTTTCTCCTTACCAAAGACGATGGGTCCTTGGCCATCAAAACTGTAAGGCGAAAAATCTGTGGTGATATATGCAAATCCCATCTTGAAAGCCGGAGAACAGATTTTGCATCAGCTAATTTGACCTCGTTGTGCCATACATGCCAAGGACTGCAACACAGTTGGAATATTATGCCCATTGTGTAAAGCATCCAGTGTCTTGCAAAACTCTGATAAAATATATTGTTCAGAAGAATCTATGAAAGAACCACACACCTTAAAAGCTATCTGTTAAGGTCGGAGAGTCCAAAGTTTATAAATATCTCACATCAAAGTCTCATACCATCGATGTGGGACACAGTCTCATACCTTGCAATTAGGATCATAACATTCCACCACGCTCCGCAGTCCCGGCGCCCAAGCGGGTTGGCTTTGCGCTAGACGAATTTTGCTCCAAGCGAATACTGCAATACCGACGTCACCACCCTCGCCGCACGATTGCAACCGGGAGGTAATAGACGACTTTGATACCAATTGTCACGATCTGGACACCAAAATCTCGTAGCCGATGATTGAAGTTGGAGCACTTATGTGGTATACTCCTGGATGGAGATAACATAGCAAATCTAGAGTTGACATGGATTAAACTAGAAAGTAAAGAAGGGTACTAAAGATGAGAAAGAGCAGGAAAATTAAAAAGATAAAAGCAAGTTTCATTTCATTGATGGAGAAAGATCGTCTTTCTATCAAGAAAAAAATAAATTATATATTTTATTAATAGCCAATATGATATAAGGATTTTATATATTTGAAATAAATTTATTTCATGAATAATTATTTATTGATGAATCATTCATAATTGTTTCAGAATTAAGTATCTCAAATTTTAATAAAAACAAATTTTGGATGGGATTGGTAAAACTGAATAATTAATATCTAAATGATTAATACATCTTAATAAATTAGATCATCTGAATTTTAAAAATTGTTTGATAACTAAAAAGTGTAAAACATCTTAATGATACTATTTTACCATTTTAACCCTCTGAATTATTTAAAATTTTTGTTTGAATGATCTTAAAATTTTAAATTGAAGGAGTATAATATTTATTGAGGCTATTTTTATTCATAAATTTTAAATAAACTATTAAGAGACAACTTTTAATAGTTAAGATTTGAGTTTTTGTCTTGACAATTAAGAGACAAATATTTTTATCAAACAAAATTTACCTATGACTAAATTAAAGAAAAATAAATTAAGAGATTTATTTTTTGATAAATCATCACCTAAATCAAATTATTATTCATGTATCCATCCGATTAACGTAAACCACCTTAAAATGTATATTTAAGTATTAAAATATTTTTAGAGTACAGAAAAGGGAGGTCCACATTGGGACACATGGCACGCCAAAACTTATACAAAACCAATCAGATCACTCCGGGATTCCCACGCCCCAATCTCTCTCTCTCTCTCATTTCTACCGTCTAATTTGATCAACCCCAAAATATTTGTCTCTCAGCCACAGCCACTGGTCTAGTCTTTCTAGTAATTGGACCACCTCTTGGAGTTCAATTCGCAATTCAAATTTGTAATAACTCCTCCATTCCTCCTCCTCCTCCTCCTCCTCCTCTTAACAGTAACGGTTGTTGATCGACAAAATTTTCCTCTCGATAACAATTAAAAAACAACAGTCTCCTACTTCTTCACTCCCCTACCCAACTTAACTAAACCTCTAGAAACTAGGGTTTATCCCATCGATAACTCCCTTTCTCTCCCTCAATGGCATCTCTATAAAATTAATGGCCAGAGGTTTGTCCACGCCGTTCGTCTTCAGGCCTAGGCGACTGGACTTCTCCACCCTGCATCAACACCACCACCACGGATTAGTAGTCAAGCGCCGGAAGAGGTTTTCTGATTCAGCCTGTTGGATCAAATGCTGCTGTTCGGACTCGGTCCTTCCTGTCCGGAGAAACTCCGGCCACCACTGCAAGAACGTGGTGAAGCCTGAGGACTGCCCATTTGATCCTAAGAAGAGCCCTCGCAGACTTCGTCGTACCCAACCTGCCCCCGCTGCTGCATTGCCCTTTGCTTCTTCTTCTCAGTATGTCTTCTGATTTTTAGTAAATATAAAAAATTACTCTTCCTATTATATGTCAGTATAATTACTTTGTTTAGCATGGGATTTTAAAGTAACCCTTTTTCTGTGAAACATAGATCAATGTTGAGAAATAGCTGATGGAAATTTGTATAATGTGAACAAAGATGTCAAAAATGAATGATTGAGCTTTGGTGATTTGTGAAAGCAAATCCTTTTCTTTTTTCTCAAAACTGAATTTATTGAGATGAATTTTTCAAGATTTTTTCTTGTATAATATCTACATATCCATACATGATGAATCAAAAGTTGTTTGTGCCTAATGTTCCTTATTTTCTATATGTTCTCATCTCTCATATATTACAATGATGTATACAAAAGCTTTGATTTTTAATATATTTGGTATACCATGAACTCTGTGCTATAGAAAAAATCAAATACAAATGGGTATTGAAACGATTCTGGCAATTATTAAGGATCTTTTGACTATTAAACATACCACAAAAGATGCATAAATTAAAGAACAAGAAGAAAAAAAAGGTACATTATGTTCTTTCAAACAGTTCCATGCAAAAGCTTGTTATGACATTATTTTTTGACCTTACATACGCTGATACACAAGAGCAGCAGATTTTTACTTCGAAGAGTGAATGGAGTAGAGCTGATAGTTGGCCAGCCTCTTTAGTGTTAATCTAGTCCGTTATGATACAATGACCAGAGATTGTAGTTAATGCAATTCCAAGCGCTTATTAGAGGTCACCATCAGAAGTAAAGAGTAATTAATCTCTTGCTAGTTGTAGATTGAATATCTCAGCCTTGTATAAATATATTCTCAATTTTGTCATTTCAACATGCTTTTGACATAAGGGGCTATGTCACATTCTTCCTCTTTTCACCTGCCCCACCCCTCTTTTTTTCCGTTTTTTGTTGTTTATTTATTTATTTATTATTATTTTGCGACTTTGCTTACCAAATGTGCACATGATTTCATAATAGTTAAAATGCCAAAACACTAGCAAAAGTCAGTTTTCAGAAATTTCTTCTAATGCTTATCTGGGAGGAAAATGTGTTTTATATGTGATTAGCTACATATATAATTGATTGTCCTAAGTATTTGAATTTCTAGCACTACTATATGGTCTGACAGCAGCTAGGGTTTGTCAGAATCATTTGCCATCAACAGTAATGTAATAGTATCTTTCTAATTTACCAAAGCAGTTCTTTCAGCCAGTGGGATTGCACTACAAATACATTATATAATAAAAATGTTCTTTTTTTTACTCCATGTACATGATGATGGCAAATAACTTGTTTATCTGTTTGATTCTTTTTAGTTTTAAAATATTTCCTTTACTTGTTTAGATGTTGATGGAAAAGAAACTGTTTATGTACTTGATTATTTTAAGTTTTAATGTCCTTTAAATTGCTGCAGATCTCGTTTTGTTTCAAAACAAGAAAAATTCTTCCCTCGCTGTACCCCAAAAAATTCTGGTCTACAGTCCCGTGACACCCCTCCTAAAAGAGGTAATCTTTAAAATATTGCATGATGCTTCTAACCGTGTTCTATTCTTTCTGGATAATCGTAGGACCTATATAGACACATTTTTGTTACTTGTATTCACTGCTTTTCCTTCATTGTAGACACTGGTATCGCAAATGAGAAAGACTGGGGCATCAGTCTATTAAATGAAAATGGCAATGAGGCTGGCACTAATGAAGATGGTAGTACTTGGCATCGAGAAAGTAGAGAAGAAGTTTGGGAAAATGGATTCAGATGTAGATGGACAAGGATGGGTGGCCAATGCTGTGATGGCTCCTCAGAATGGAATGAAACGGTATAAACTATTTTGTACTTGGGATTTAAATATAACTTTTGTTTAAAAGGATGTGAAAGTTGAGTATAAAGAAGTTTTATGTAACATAATTGTATGTAACATAGTTGGCCAATCTCATGATTATTTTGATATTTCATTTTTTAAGATGTGTTTCGATTTCCAGTGATAAAAATGAAGATTAAAGTAACCTTCAACAAAAGGAATGTCAATTAATTAAGTAATCCTCTAAGATTAATATGATAGATGATATTACTGCACAACTACAGAAGTTTTCTTAAATATCAATCCACTTACATTAATCCAAAAGGGGGAGAAGATCAATATGAGAAAAAAAGGAACAGAAATCAAAATATTTGTTGATAAGTAACAAAAATACAAGTCATTCTGTCGGATACTTAAATATAATAAGAAGAACCATATTTATAATCCGGATATGGTTGGTCCAGCAGACCAAACAAGTCCTTTGGAGAATGACCTATTGTACATTTTGATGTTCAAGCTTCAGATGATTATAAAATACCACTGTTGATGTTATAATCTACAATGATTTCATAGCGTATTATATCCTCTCTTTTTTGGTTGTTGATAAGTTCAGATCCTATCCCCATATAAGCACCAATCTCATTCATTTGAAGAAACTGCCCGTAATGATACAAATGCAGGAAGGGCATGTTAAGGTTCATTATTTCCTAGGAAGATAGACCTATGACTTTATTGTTTTCATGGAAATCTTATTACACAATTATGATATTTTAGGGAACTCTCAACTTCTTACCAACTATGTATTTTCAACAGTGTGAATGAATGGCAGAATGTTGAAGCCCTATTACAATTAGACAATTGAAAGAATGAGAATACTAGCGGCATATATGTTCACCAAACCCTAAGGGGTGGGAGACATTAGGCCTTTAAAAAATCATCTATAAAAATAAAATAATAATAAAAAACAAAAAACTAATACCATATGTTGACTAAATGTAGATTGTTTATTATTCTTGTCTGTAGTTAATATCTTATGTAAGACACTTCTGTTTACTATGACAAGTTGATATGTATGATCTTCCTATTGTTAATTTGATAAAGTGGATATAAGAGTTCTCCATTCTTTTAGTTTGATACAGTGCATATTAGTCTCACTTTCTTAATATCAGCAACACAGTTCTCCATTTTTTATGTAAGCATGCAAAGGGATTTATTTGCATACATTATTCACGCCCTCTCCTTCTCTCTCTCTCTTTCTCTCTCTGTGTTTCTGTAACAGAAACATGCACAATAAAAACATTAGTCTCAGTTTGTAAGAGATTTTTTATTTTTGGTTGTCCATCCTTTGTTTGCCAGACTTTCTTCAAGTGGGAGTCATATCATCTTGGGTCATTACTCAAATATTTCAATTAGTTGTTTTCAGTGTTTGTTTCGATTTTGGTGTACTAAATATCTTCGAAAATCATACTTGCAAAAGATTGTTTGGTCCGCGTTCTTCAAATTTCTTTTAGTGGAACAGGCAGGAAGTGGGTCTCATCATTGGCAAAGCCAGTATTTTCGCTCCCCCTCAAAGAGTATTAAACTGTAAAAATAATTTATAATTTATTTCCAAATGACTGAAAGCCTACTTGGTTCATAAAGATAGTAGAATACTTTTCACTTTATTACAATGAACATATAATACGACAAGGAAGTAAATAGTAAGCAGAAATATAACAACTAATATAACATTTCTCAATACATAATTGATTCATCTAACTTCAGTTACTAGTTACTACACACAAAAAAAAGAGCTAAGAAATAAGTACTTATTGTTTAGAGAAATCAAAGAACAATATTATTAAAGTACTACTCGACGAGTCTTAATAACTTGTCAGTGCGAGCAATAGGTTTGAGCAATGCTCTGTAGAAGTAATGATGGAAACTATCATTTGTCCATTCATGTCCCATTCAGTGGGTGTTTCAATATAGTTAGACTATTAATAGTAATTTTATAAAAATAAATTTGGGTGGGTGCTGGAACACCCACTCGCACTAGTGTAGCTCTGCCAGTGAGTATAGTCCTGGACCATTACTCAAGTGTTTGGATCTTTTTCAGCGTCTGTTTAATATATTGGTTTTCTGAATATTTTCACAAATCTATCTGAGCAGAAATATGGAACCTTGTAGAAACATCAAAATAGGCAGTCCACTATTAACCTAGTGAAGATTATCGCTGCTTGTGACTAATGATATATTTGAAATATTATTCTACATCCACATTGTTTTCATAACCTTATTAAGTATCATCCCAGGTGCATGCATTTAATTGGATTTGTTGATCTACTTGACAGTGGTGGGAGAAAAGTGACTGGACCGGATATAAAGAGCTAGGTATGTTACTTATTCTATCGTTTTTTGCTCTTGCTGATTGATTGAATATCAGCTCAAGATGATATTCTTTTATCTCTTTTGATACATAATTCATTTATTCTGAAAAATGTTTTGTACTGGCTATTAGTTTTGTATTCAAGTTAAGATGTTGTTTGTGCTCTAGTCACTTTAAGATGTCGACTGAAAATATTAATTGAATACAAACAGCTGCATTTAATTCTGGGTAGTAAATAATCATCATCTTTTTTATCTCTGATTATATATTCTACTGTTGTAGGAAATTATTCCATACTTCTAATGTTTGCAGCGAGTATTTTCTCATTTTATATATAATAGTATTATTTGAGATTATATTGTACTTTGCATATTTTTGATGGGAATCTGTGCACATAATACATAATTCTTTAGAAAAGATTGAAACACTTTAAATTCTTTCTTTAGTTTTGTTCTGTAAATGCTCCAAACTAAACACTTTGCTAGCAATAATGTATACTCTCCATATAGGAAATTATCTTTTATAATTTTTGAGGCTTCTGCATCTGAATTTTTTTAGTTTCCTGTACATTTTTTCAAGTAGTTAATTTCTACAGTGACTTAACAGGTGTGGAGAAATCTGGAAGAAATGCTGAAGGGGATTCATGGTGGGAAACATGGCGAGAAGTTCTCCACCAAGATGAATGGAGGTTTTAAATATTATTATTCTCTTCATCATCATACTCGTATTTACCCCTGATACTGCAGACAAGCTGTTGTGAAAGTTTATAAGTAAGTGTTTCACTGAGTACAATTTTCATTAATTTGATGAAGATCATTGCTTTCTGAAATTGCAGTAATCTTGCTAGAATAGAGAAGAGTGCCCAGAAACAAGCAAAATCAGGCACAGAAAATGCTGGATGGTATGAGAACTGGTATGCAAATATTCATTACATCAAAATTGTAATTTATTTGACCAAGTAACCCTCTCAATATTGATAGGACAATTATTTAATGTAGGTGGGAGAAATACGATGCTAAAGGCTGGACCGAGAAAGGGGCACATAAGTATGGTAGACTGAATGAACAGTCATGGTGGGAGAAGTGGGGAGAGAATTATGATGGAAGAGGATCGGTTCTAAAATGGTACTGGCTTAGATAACACCCCCCCCCCCCCTTTCTTTTTTTGGTATATTTAACTCTCTTATTATACCCTTAACTGCTACATATCTGTTGCGTGGAGTTGTACCTTTCTAGACTTGCATATGCATAAAGGTCACCTAAAGCTATTACTATATATGTGCTACTATGTATTCTATAAATGAAGTCCTGAGATTCCTGCTCTTTTGACATGCACTAGAATCCTTAAACAAATTCATTTAAATTTTGTAAACTTCTAGTACTCCCTCGTAAGTCATTTTCACGACACAGGAAATGAAAAATAGTAGCATTAATCAAAAGGTCCTTAAACAAAACTTATGGAGAGAATTCATTTAAATTTTAATGCTAATGGTAAATAGGAATTTTGTAACTAGTAGTATTTTTTAAAAAAAAATATAGTTTATCAATATTTTTTAAAAATAGTTTACAATATTCACAAATATTTTTAACTAAAATCAAATGATTCATATTCCCTCAGTCCCACAAAGACCGACTTAGTTTGAATTTTGATGTCAAGTTGACCAATTTTAAAACCAAAATTTATCGCATTTTCTTTAAAATATAGGTAAAGAGATTATAACCATAAAAAAATTCATTAAATTTACTACATCATCAAATTTTTAGAAATTTTAAAATATAAAAAAAATTGCTTAATTATTGATTCTAAAATGGATCAATTTGACCAAAAAAGTCAAATTAAGCCGGTCTTTACAGGACAGAGGAGTATCAATTTTGAATTTGATAATGTCCCAAACTGTTTTTAGAAAGTCAAAATTGGACTCCTTTTCTTTCCCCCTCTCTTTGGAGAAGTAAAATGCTTCTTTGTTTGAAAATTGTGAAAAGAAATATAGAGTAGGAAACATATACTCCTCGACATACTTGTAGTTTATAATGCTTGATATCCCTTTTTTCAGGACAGACAAATGGGCTGAGACTGAACTGGGAACCAAGTGGGGAGACAAATGGGAGGATAAATTCTTTGCTGGCATTGGTTCTCGCCAAGGGAGACTTGGCATGTATCTCCTAGTGCTGAATGTATGTATATGTGTGTGTATGTGTATATATTTTATGAATATAGAGATTATGTGGAAACAAAAGAGCTTTATAGTTCCAGATGAAACTAAAGCTTCATATAAAACAATATAGTAATTCTGCTTAACTTGCAGATGTGATATTTATGCGTGTGTATCATTTATAGTTTTGAACACAACACATGCATTTGTAATTTTTAGTTGATTTTGTTAAAGATATATCTCAAACACTCGGTTACAGACTCTCTTTTGTGTATGTGTTTGCTCTCTTAGAAACATTGATTCATATGCAGTCTCTGTTTGTACTCAAATGAACATTGAAGGCTTAAAACAGAAGAACAATAGAAAAAATAAGAACAAAAAAATTCCTCCCCACTAGAAGGTCTACAATTTCTCTCAAGTGACAAGGTAAATACCATGTCAAGTATTCTTAGCAGGTGGCAAACATATGAGAATGTGATTGGATTTTTTAACATTTACTTTCCGGTATTGTGATGCTTTAGTTTTCATGATCATAGTGAGTGTACTGAAATTTACTATGAGATAATTCAGTAATATACTTTGATGTTGTATTTTGGACTATGCGGTGTTGGATTTGATATTTTGTGTTGTGTGCATGTAATGCTTTATTGACCCCCCTCCCCCTCCCCTCCCCTATTTCTCTTTTCTGGTAAGTTGTTTTATTGACTTCTTCATTGATTAGCCAACAAGTCACTGTTTATCTGATGATAACAAGTCGGTGGTGCAATTTGATTTGCAAAGCTGTAAGAGTTTGTAATTTTATCATTTAGGAATTAGGATAATATATGTTTAATCTATGCAAACATTGTTACCTTTACATGATGGATTATGGAACATCCTAAAACTTGACATTATATATATATATATACACACACACACACAAAATCCGTTTTCTGTTTTTGGTGCATACTTCTTATTTTACGTACCACTGCCACCACCTTTAACGACGGACCAAGGACCGGGCGACGATTTGATCCGTCGCTATAGAACAGATAAACGGTTTATATGTTATGACGACGGTTCAATGCGTCGCTAAAAGCTAAGATGACGGTTCTCTCCGTCGCCCGGTCCGTCGCTAAAGGTGGTGAGCAATGTATGTTAAATAAAGGGGTATGCACTTGATCCTCTCCGTGTGTGTATATATATATATATATATTGGGTTTGGAAAGTTGTATGTACCATTAGAATATTAAATCTCAAATTTTAGAAATTCATTCTTGAGGGTCAGGTCAGGATGACATAATTGTTCCACATTTATAACAATTATGGGAGATGAACATGGAAACAGAAGAACATGTATATGTTCTATGTGTGTCTCTGTGTGTGTGATTAGGGATTTGTGATCCATGATAATTTTGGACTCCTAGTTTACGAATGTCAAATGATCATGCAAGCTGATTTTATTTAATAGATGAGCACCATCTTTATTTGACATCAAACTGGATGGAAAGATTCAACGGTGATAGGAGCACAATTATGATGGTTACTTGTATATCCATTCATCAATACATGTATAAATTTACTTCTGTACATTGAGTTCTGGTCATAATTTTTTTGTCTTCATGTAGGTTGGTCACGGACATGGGGAGAAGAACACTTCGGAAATGGGTATGCATCAAATTATCATTACTAAAACTCTTTATTTGTTGTGCCAAGTTGTTTTTATGATTGTACCACAATTCAATGTTAAACGAAGTGATCTTTGGTGCAATTGCTTTACCTTTCTTAATGCCCTTTTTTTGGGTACTATGGAAAAATCAGATTTAGTCTTTTATAGAATCATACTTGACATGAGATATATTTCGCATTTTTTGGTGGTAAATGATTTACCTGCTCTTTGTGAATCAGCAAAGTGCACAAATACGGCAAGAGCACGACAGGTGAAAGCTGGGATATCGTGGTGGATGAAGAAACTTACTACGAGTAAGATATGTTTTGTTTTACAGAATTGGCTTGTCTGCCTTCAAAAGCTTTCTTTTAGATTATGTTCAGAACCTAGAAAACTTGAAGGGAATGAAGGAAAAGGAAATGCATCTAAAGAACTTGTTGGAGTTTCAAAATTGGGTAAAAATAACCCGAGGTTTATACTCTTTTTGACTAAGATGGTTAATTTTATTTATCTTCACTAAGATAGTTTTATTTTTTTGAAAAAAATATTCATTTTTATTATATTTTCTTTTCTTTCTCCCCACATTTTTATGTTCCAAATGTATCCTTGAGTTATTGTAGATCTCTCTCTGTACGTACTGCTGTAATAATGTGGCTGAGCTTTTTTACATGACACATGACTTTGGACGGAAGGGCTGAACCTCATTATGGATGGGCAGACGTTGTGGGTGACTCAAGCCAGTTGCTGTCCATCAGTCCTCGGGAAAGACCACCCGGTGTATTTCCAAATCTTGATTTTGGGTCATCACCTCCACCTCCTTCCTCTCCTTCTCGAGGACAAACATGAATTTACATCCCATTCATTTTGTAATAGGTGGGTATTGAACTCCATTTGTACGGTAAGAACTTCCCCATTGCAAATCTAAGCATTTATTCATTCTTTCTTTTAGCCCCCTGCCTGCTGCGATGGATTGTTCTAGCCTACTTTAGTTATTTCAGTAGTTTAAAACTCTATCACCAAGCATAATCTGAGAACTAGTTGATGACTTTTTTCATCAATCAGGAAGCATAGACTTTGAATTCAATCCATCAAGGTATTGACTGACATATATACAGTATCTGTGTATGCATCATGCTTCAACATAGAAACTATTTATTTTTAATGCAATCTTCAATATATTTTAACTATAATTGAAAATTATAATTAAGATATGTAGGTAATTAATTAATAATATTAATTTATAATACTATTAAAATTTTAATTGATTGAGATATGTAGTTAATAATTTCAAAGTATAAAACTATTAAACTAACAAATAACAATTGTAGTACATTTGAAAAGTAAATCAATCATTATCCCTTAATTATGCATTTCCCCTACTTATTTGGAAAGTAAATCAATCATTATCCCAAATCATGCCTTTAGAATAATATCTAAAATTATAATACTATTAAAATTTTAATTGATTGAGATATGTAGTTAATTTAAGTAATTAGAATTATTGTTTATTATAAATTATTTTATTATTTTTAATATTTATTATTATTACTATTATCACCCCTTATTCAACTCATCCGAGTTCACCCCTCTTTAGCGATGGACCCGACGACGGTTCGGTCATACAACCATCGTCTATACTTTTAGCGACGCTATATGTTGTCCGTCGTTAAAAGTATAGATTTGACGTATTAATAAAATCTATCATCGAATCCGTCGCTAAAAGAGAGGTGAGCTCGGGTGAGTTAGATAAAGAGTGAGCTTAAGATCCGAACCGTATATACTAATACTAAATAAATAGTACTCTGAATCATGAGTCGATGGTTTTTAAAGACAAGTTCTGTAGAAGCTGTGACATGTCGAAGGTCAACAAAAAATAGAATAAGGGGTGACCGCAAATATTAAGAGACAAAATTATTTATCTAAAAAACGACTTATACATATTAAGGACGGAGTCGTCGTTGTAGTAGTTATTTTAATGTCTAAGGATGATTTAAGTGATATGGCGACGTTCTAGATGTCGGCATAGAGTTGATAATCGTGGTCATATATCTATGGCCACAGCAAGGACGGCCACGTCGCCAAAGGCTATAGCGACGGTCTTTTTTTCTAAGACGATCGTCGCAATACCCCTCTTTAATTGTAGTATTAACACGGTTGGATTAATTAAACAAACAGTAATCTCAATTACTCCCTCAATTCTTATATGTAGATCGTTTTAGACTTTTTTTTTTATTCCTTATTATTTGTCGTTTGTGGTCATCTAGGAGAATTGATTACTATTTTTTTCAAATTGTCCCTTATTACTCCGCCTAATTTTTTGATTCATATTTATGAGATAAGTGTGGTGAAGGGTATTATAGACAATTGATAATATAGTTAATGCTTTTCAATTATTTTCTTAATTATTGTACACATATCTAAAACGATCTATATTTAAGGAACGAAGAGAGTAATATATTGCTTGATTTGCATACACCGTCTTTTGCTGACGTTTCCAGGCTGTTACTTGTGATATTATTGTCGATAATATGCCAGTTGATAGCCAAACCCATTTGTATGGGGATAAATGCTTTTTCAGTCACCGTACTATATGTCAACTTACAGATGGATAACTGAACTTTTTTTTTTTACAGTCAACTCACTGTACTCGATTTTACTAACAGAAAATTAAAAAATCGTTAAGTCACAGTTGACTTAATCTGAAATCGCTTCGACGTGGCGGTGACTGATCTTAAATAAAGCCTGGGAAAGCTTTTTATGAAAAGCAAAGATGTGGATTTCGAGGAAAATATTTTGAAAAATATATTTATAAATATAAATTATAAAAATTAGCCAAAAAATAAGAAAATAAATAAATAAAATAATTACTTTTAATAAAAATTAAAAAACGCAGTTTTTTTTTTTTTATTAAAAAAAATAAAAGCACTTTTTTTAAAAAATAATTTTTTAATTAAAATAATTTTTAAAAAAATGCAGTATTTTTTTTTTAATTAAAATAATTGTTAAAAATGCAGTTTTTTTAATTAAAATAATTGTTAAAAATGCAGTTTTTTAATAAAAATTAAAAATGCAGTATTTTTAATTTTTATTTTTATTAATAAAACTGCATTTTATTAAAAAAATAGTATTTTTATTTTTATTAAAAAAAACGTAATTTTTATTATAAAAAAAACGCAATTGCAGTTATTAAAAAAACGCAATTTTTAAAAAATGCAGTTTTATTAATAAAATAAAAATTTGCGCTTTTTTTAATAAAATGCAGTTTTAATAAAATGCATTTTTAATGCAGTTTTAATAAAATGCAGTTTTAATAAAATGCAGTTTTAATAAAATTCAGTTTTAATAAATTGCTTTTTTTTAATAATAAAACATTTGCGTTTTTTTTTAATAAAAATAAAAATGCAGTTTTATTAAAATAAAAAATGTGTTTTTTAATAATAAAAAAACTGTTTTTTTTAAAATAAAAAAACTATTTTTTTTAAAATAAAAATAATTAAAACGCAGTTTTTTTTAATAATAAAAATTAATTTTTAAACAGATCTGTTAATAAAAATGTGTTTTTTTTAAAAAAAAATTGCATTTTTTAATAAAAATAAAAATACAGTTTTTTAATAAAATGCAGCTTTATTAATAAAAATAAAAATTGTGTTTTTCTTATATTAATTTTTAATTTTATTAAAAAAACTTCATTTTTAACAATTATTTTTATTAAAAAACAGCGTTTTAATTTTTATGAAAAAAAACTGCATTTTAACAATTATTTTTATTAAAAACTGTATTTTTAACAATTATTTTAATTAAAAAAACTGTGTTTTAAAAACAGTGCTTTTTTTTAAAAAAAATGCGTTTTAATTTTTTTTAATAAAAATAAAAAATCGCATTTTTTAATTTTTATTAAAAAATAATTATTATTATTTTATTTTTTTTTGGCTAATTTTTATAATTTATATTATACTTTAAAATATTTTTTTCCATTTTTTTTAAAAAATTTTCTATAATTTATATCTAAATAGTATTTACTTGCAATCGCCGTTCCATTTTTCGTCATAAAAATTTGAGTTCGATTTAGTTGGATAAAGGGTGAGCTTAAGATCCGGACTCTCTATATATATATGATCCCGTTTTACGCTAATGTTAGCTGAGAATACTATTTCACTATTTTAGCTAACAAATTTATAGTCGTTCATTCATTCAATTAATTGAGAGTTGAGATACGGCCAGCCAGTGTAACGAGTAATAATTCTTAGATGCGGCCAGTTATTATTGATCAACTAATTGAATCATTCCTTCATTATTGCCTGCTCTTGTCTGTCTCATGATCATACGTAATGCAGCCTCCACAAGGTGAAGGTTTAATCATGTTTTGAACTCTAACTAACCCATTAATATTTTATCCCTTCTAAAACTATATATAGATATGTTTTTTGTTCATATTAATATTAGATATACCTACGTTCTTATTTGTAGAATATAAATTGACATAACATGTTAGTACTTTATTTTTAGTTGATTGAGAGTACTATTACACTATTATTATATTTTTAATTAATGTTAAGGGTAAATTTGAAAAAATAAAATTCTCTAACAACTACATACCGTTTTAAAAATATAGTTATAAATTTGGAATATAATTTTGATTTTTGAGCATATAGTCGGTTGAAAAATGTAGAATGGAAAAGCAAAACATCCCTTAATTAATCCATGCAACTAACATTACCAACTTGACACACACACACACACACACACACACACATATATATATATATATATATATATATATATATATATATATATATATATATATATAAAAGGATTCTTTTTAATTCCCACTTGTTTTCCTACTTGCAAGTATTCATTTTTTATTTTATTTTTTCCTTTTTCCAGGCTAGCTACACAACATGAATGGTTTTGATCACTAGCTCAACCCCTAGCCTTAGTTTGGTATCTGTTAATATAAATTCATTGGAAGTAATTTATGTATTTAGTGTCACTACATTAACTAAAATGAGAAATTTAATTACGAAATTATATGAATGAATATTGGCTAGCTCATATATGAAATTTGAACATAAATATACTCATATTCTATATAACAAAAATTCATTTTTTAGTTTCTATATATATAGACATTTTGTCAGGTTTAGGCATAACTATAGACATAATAATATAAAGAAAAAACAAAATGACAATTACAATTAAATTCCCAATTTAAGGATGAAAATATATAGCATAATACAAACACCATACATACATAATAAGAGGGTTAATGCTAAATATTATTATATATTGACTTATAAGTTAACAAGAAAAAATCAGAATTCATCACACAATTGCCTAGCTCCCATTAATTAACCAATATAAATTAGACTGGGTTCAAAAATCATGTGGCCTTCCTTCCAGGCTCCAGCTATAAAGTGAGATTGTATTCGGCTGTCAATTGTCATCCCTCCCTGTCCAGCCACTGTGCATGAAGACTCTTAATAAATAGATAAGGCCTCTAATTTTTATTTTTTTTCTCTCTTAAACACTAAATTAAAATCAGTAAATCTTATAATCACCATCAAGGATTTCATTCAAAATTGCAATAACTACTAACCTAATAGGACTAAATGGGAAATAAAGCTTCACCCAAAAATAAATCAAACTCAAACACTATATTGCTTAGACTTTAGATCTCGCTATTAACTCCAATTTTCCTATGACAAGCTTTTAGAGAGTAAATGGGAGAGACACGTGGATGACTAAACCATTATATATATATATATATATATATATATATATATATATATATACACTGTGTCCCCAGATTTTTTAAAGTCAACTTTAGAAGAGTGAATCAAAGATTTAACCGTCGTTTTTG
The DNA here is from genome assembly GCA_020205605.1 of Panax ginseng. NCBI lineage: Eukaryota > Viridiplantae > Streptophyta > Magnoliopsida > Apiales > Araliaceae > Panax > Panax ginseng. The sequence goes on along the minus strand of CM035140.1, from coordinate 3,934,640 downwards.
GTGTCTATGGCGACAGTTCGATCCGTCGCCATAGCCATGTAGTCTTTTGAGCGACGGGTCGAACCGTCCGCCATAGACATCAAAAACGACTTGTTCGCCTTTTGGTTCGCTTTTAAGATTCGCTTTAGAGACTTCTCCGTATATATATATATTGAAAATATATGTGATACTTAATCACAGTAGATCTGTGATCGATTATGACGACGATTTTTTTTGGGTTATAGCGACGGTTTCGCCATACTATTCTATACTAAAATACTGACGTTTTGTCAACCGAGCACCATAACCCAAAAAACTCATCGTCATAGTCCGACTATGTATAACCCTATATATATATATATATATAACTATAATTATAGTACTAGTAGTATTTATTAGTGGGCAAGGGGTTTTATCCAGATGCAAACTAGGCTCAAGTTGGGCCCTGTTTCGGGGTGAGGCAGACTGGGCCAAGCCCAAATATAGGAGGAAGAAGAAGATGAAATATTTGATCATCCAGGTCTTGATATTGGCTATTCAAAGACTGAATATTTATTTGATGTTTGGCTTCTTGATAATCCATTATAGCCTGATACTTTTCGGGTTCACAAAATAGTAGTAGGAGTAATATTTTTTTTTTTGTCAAATTTTATATTTTTAAAATTTATTATAACTTTCTAAACAACAATTTAATTTATATATATTTTTGGGTCAACCAAATGCAGCTCCCGGTCATAAACAAGTTTTTATTGCGAATTAGGCCGGGATTATCACCGGACCGGACTACTACGGCGGCCGCTGGGCGGAAGGTGCCGAAGGGCCTCTAAATCCACTTGTTAATTGGCAGGCAAACTAACTTTCTCTTTACGAAAATAAACTTCAATTCCTTCCCAATTTAATTCGCAGCTTTCATGGACTATTGAAGATATATAAATACTAGATATTTGTCAAAAAATTTATTCAACCCAAATGTGTCTTCCCCCTTCATAATAGATCAGCATATATGCGAGTTGCATGAAATATAAATATTTTTCTTTTGTTTTGGTTAAAGCTCATTTTGCAATTCCACCGCAAAGTTATGTGGTTTTATGGTTAAATGACAAAATACCCTAAATGAAGTACATGTGGTGTGGGGACATATATAGTGAGCTTAGGCTAGCTCTTGTAATAAAATGAGAAACACACATGCGATTACATGTAAATATGTTGTAATAATACAAATATTTACTCTTAGTTTTGTACCACCAACTCTTCCCTAATAACCAAAATCTACATATGATGTTAATCCCACTTGAAATTTATGTAGGATATATATAATTTCACACAAATCTATGCTGGGGTACTTATAAATAAGAAGAAATATTATTGAATATATATAATGTCACACATAAAGATAAAATAAGGGGAGAGAAAAGAAAAATATATTTGTACTATTATTTTACCTTGGTGTGTATTTTTAAAATTGACACTTTTGGATTGATGGAATGGAGTAAGCAATTTAATGAAAATTAGTGTATTTGATGATTATTTTAAAAGATAAACGAATGAAAATTTATTCAAGAATAAAATTCATTCTAACATATTGGATATATGTAATAACTTTGAAATTATATTACATCACCCATCACTTCTAACAATTAAAAAATAACTTAAAATTATTTTATTTCTTTAATTTAAATGCAACATAGATATGCATACTTATCATTGTTGGGAATACTTATAAATTTTGAAAAGTAATATTTTTATACTCCCTCCGTCCCATAGTTATAGGCTGATTTTTTTTACACAGTTTAAAAAAATCAGTTTAGTGACAATTTTTAACATAAATTTTTCACATATACCACTTAATATGAAATTAATGAATAAGTTAATTACTCCTTACTTATCACACTGGAACTCTCAACTTCGTTGATTGACGTGTTAAAGTCCATAATCATAGAACTTTAACCAAAGAGAATACAACAACATTAAATGTGGTGATAAAAATAATGATATTGAATGTATTATTTTTAATATTTCTACACCCATGTATATATTAGTTAATAAAAATTCGATAGGTATAACCGTATAAATATCAAAAAAAATATTAAGCATCAACGAGCATGTTAATAAATAAAGGCTTATTATTTTGCTTGAAATTGGGAAGAAAAAGTTGCACATAGAAAAGGAATCATCGGAAAGTAACAAAGGTCAAAAAAAAGACAACGGATAAGGAAAGAAGCAGGCACACCGCTCACGCATGAATGTGAAAGAGGACATTTAAAAGACGAAAACACCCTCCATTATTGAACAGTACACACAAGGACGTAGACACGGTGGCTTTGGCTTTTTGTCAGTCGAGAAAGTTGATGAAAATAAAAAGGGGGGAGAGAGAGGAAAAAAAGAAGAAAAAAAACAAAAAAGAAAACACCATCTCCTCCTTATTTTCCTCTTCTTCCTCCTCCTCCTCCTCCTTCATCATCAACATCATCATCTCCTCTCTTTCTCTCTCATCACAAAGGTGTAGTTTGTCAGAATGCATACACTTTCTCTCTCTTTAATTTATGATGTATTTATGTATTGTGTATATGTATAACTACTTGGTAGTCCACTATAAGTAAATATCAGTATATAGTTTTAGGGCTTGGTTGGTTATGGTTTTACACTGAAGGAGTTATTAGGTTGTGGGCGAAGTAGTGGAGTCAAATTGAGTGAGGTATGGGCTGCTGTGAGTCGTCTTGTTGGAAAGAATCACCTCTATTGAGGAAAGAACAACAATACGGCCATACACAAACTCATCCATCAAACGGCACAACCACCACCGGAGCTTCCCCGGGGGACGGAGCCGGAGGAGTCCCGGCTTTCTCTGAATTTTCACTCTCCGACTTAAAAGCTGCTACAAACAACTTTAGCTCGGAGTTTATTGTTTCTGAGAGCGGCGAAAAAGCCCCAAATGTGGTTTACAAGGGTCGACTGCAGAATAGGAGGTTGATTGCTATTAAGAAATTTAGCAAAATGGCATGGCCTGATCCTAAGCAGTTTGCAGTAATAATTTCATTACTTCTTTATTAATGGAATTCAATTGTTAGAGTTTATTGTAGTAAATGGGTTTTTAAGTTATTTTTTTCTTTTTGAAGGATGAAGCATGGGGTGTTGGTAAGCTGAGATACAAGAGGTTGGCCAATTTGATTGGGTACTGTTGTGAAGGTGACGAGAGGCTGCTTGTTGCTGAGTACATGCCCAATGATACCCTTGCTAAACATTTATTTCACTGTATGGACGTGCATTAGATTCACTTGTGCAATTGTTGGTTTGAATTTGAAATTGTGTTGACTGAATTTCATTTGGTTCTGACCAAACTCGCTAATTATACAAGCATAAAATAAGGCTTGAAGCCTTGAACTTTTTGTTTGCTTTTTGTTTGTTGGTAAATTACCTTAAACTGGTCTGTCTTTTTGGTATTGTCTTCTGAGCTCTGATTAGTTTATAATTTCTTTAAGCAAAGAATTTCTTGTATTTGGAACTGAATGTATTACAAGACTGCAATCCAGTCTCCCCAGTTAGTTTCTGGAAATAAACACAGCCTGTGTACATGTGCCTGTGTACATGTGTGAGAATCTTGATTAGGGGTTAGTTCATCTTTTGCAGTTGGCAAAAACGAGCACTATTTATTGAAGCATAGGATTCCTATTTATTATCATTCCAGTGTAATGCTGTAATTTTTATAATGTTCAGATGTACACGATTATTAACTAAAACACTATGGAAGTAAGTCATAGAAAAACTATATTTTCTTTATCTTAACATTTTTATCCTTACTTTCTCATCCAATAATATATATTCCTTAAAGGAAAGGACTTAAAAGGTTCCTTGAGGATGTGCTTTCTCTGCTTCCTGCCTCCATTGCTTTTATTTTTCCATCCCCTTGTACCAAAATGCTTTATTAAGTTGTACTGTTCTAGATTGTAATGCCATCTCTTAAAGCACTATGTGTGAAGATGTTATCTGTTTAATTCAAATAGAGGACAATATTCTGAATCTTTTAGTAATGTTTCCTGTAAGTGTGTTTTCTTAACATTACTTTCATCATTCATGTATTTTGTATTCTCTTTTTACTTCTTTCACAGGGGAGAATCAAACTATTGAATGGGCCATGCGTTTAAGAGTTGCTTTATACATTGCTGAAGCATTGGATTATTGTGGTGCCGAAGGACGTCCACTGTACCATGACTTGAATGCATACAGGGTTCTATTTGATGAGGTGTTGTAATGAATCTCTTTTTCCTAATGTTCAAAGATCTCTCTCTCTATATTTATATGTCTGTTTCTTAAAAATAATTTTTATTATCTCTAAAAATGATAGTTGCACTGAGACAATATCATCTGGATGACCTATAGTGGATGGTTTTGGCAGAATGGTGATCCACGACTTTCATGTTTTGGCTTCATGAAAAATAGCAGGGATGGCAAAAGTTATAGCACAAACCTTGCTTACACACCTCCTGAGTATTTAAGAAATGGTAACTTCTAATGTTTCTTCTTCTTGTTTTTTTTTTTAAAATTATTATTATTATTAAATATATATATATATATATATATATATATATATATATATATATATATATTCTAATGTATTTTTGTACACGACGTTCTTGTTCGGCAGTAGTAGTAGTATTCCTTCAAATCTCTGAGTCTATTTCAGAGGTCTATGTTCCATTGTTTTGATATCATTTTTTTGTAGTCAGTGCACAGAATCATGGAAGGAAAATAAGCCTAAAGCAGCATATCCGAGATATTTACTTTTTACATATTTCCCAAGGGTCACAGGGGTCCCCTTCAGTAAACATTTGTTTCTACAACAGGCAACAAAAGGAACATTGTAGGTAACACCTATTAACAAATACAGCAGGACTGCTTCATAGGGTTTAGTCTAGATAAGAATGCTGCTGGGGTTTAAATGACTGTCTATATAGACAAACAGCATCCAACATCTTCAACTTAATTTTGTGACTTGAGATACTGAAAGATATTGTGAAACAGGATCAAATGATTTTGACTTGATTGACATGTGCAGAATTTAAAGGAAAAATACCTAGTTCCCTGCTGACATGATTTACTCTCTCTCTCTCCTTTTTTTTTGTGTGTTTTTTTCTTTTGGTTTGTTAAAATGCAAGCTGTGATTGGTAGTTCAGTAATGTTCAAGTTTATTCAATTGGAGAGATTATATTGATTCTAGAGCAATCCTAACGCTAGATAGCCTGTCCAAAGAAATATTTGCAAAAGAGGTTTCCATGTTATCACGAAGGAATTTCCCATAAAAGATATGTATAGGTTTTAGATTATAGGAGTGATAAGACAAAATTTTCCTTGTGTACCCTTCCCTCCCCACCACCCAAAAAAAAAAAAAAAGAACTCTGCATTGCTATCATCTATAAGTAGAGCTAAGTTATCTTGTCTCATGTAGTAGGAGCTTACTTGTTACAGTGGAGATCTACACTGACAGCTACAAGTAGGTTGGACTCTAGAGTACCAAATCCTGTTATATGTCAATGTCCTAAGATTGCATAACAAGATATACGAACATGATGCATAGCTACTGGTAAGTTTTTGCGATAGATCGTGCACCTTTAATTTTAAAATGAGATATCAATAATCTATTATCCATCCATTTATCAATTGTGTGTTCTCATTTGTTTTTAAAAAGGTTGATGAGTAGTTGCAACTAAATCTTGCTGGGTTAAGATAGTTATATGGATTGCTTGATTGGATTAGATGACGACTATCATTCTCGTTTCCTGTTTTCTATAGTGAACTTACAAAATTAGTCATGGTCATGAATATGTATATCCTTTGTTCGATCTTATGTACGCTATTGAAAATTTTCAGTTGAAAAGACTATTGCAAAAAGGAAGTGAAGGCTTGAGGGATGGGAATAATTACATCAGGGAAAGGAACTTGAGTTCGGTCCTTCCGTTTGATGCTAACCTTAGGGAAAGGAGCATTTGTTTATTCATTTTACTCTTAATAAAAGAAATGGTTTTAATAGAAAGGTGAAAACCTGACTCTCTTTTGTAACCAAAAAGAAAGAACGAAGCTGAAAAATTATGTATTGGTTCCTTCCTTCTGTTTATCCCATTGTTAATTATTAATGAATGGACATTGAGTTTACAATTTTAAAATACAAATGGGCTAGATTTTCATTTTTTGTTTTTGCATACCGAAGGTCACTGTGGTTGCACAATTATTTGGGCTGTAACTAGTGATGAAAACTGCAGCATGATGTAAGTTTGTAAAACGGTTGGAATATCAGAACCATTAGAGGGTTGTCTACTGTGGCTCTTGTTAACTTGTAAACTAATGTTCTTCTTGCTTCTGTATCTTCTTGGGTAAAAAATTGAGGTGTTGGCTTAGTAAGAATGATAACAATCTTTTATGTCTCTTTAGGGAGGGTCACGCCAGAAAGTGTTATCTTCAGCTTTGGGACTGTCCTGTTGGATCTTCTCAGTGGAAAGCATATCCCTCCAACTCATGTAAGTTTATATCTTTTTCTTTGTATTTACATTTTCGTATTTGGTCAGCCAAATTTTTTGAGGCCAAAATGTGAACCAACCCCCAAAGAGTCATGGGTCAAAGTGTCGACTGCTGAATCCAGGGGTTGGACTGTGATGAGCATGATGCTACAAATGTATTTATCCATTTATTTAAAATCAATGCATGTTCATGGACCTTTTTTAAAGTACTTTCATGGACATATGAGTCTTTGAGAGAAAGAAAAAGAATGTGATCACCATTTCACTTGTTTGGGAGTTTTTCTGTGAAAAGAAAGAAGCAAACGTCGTCATTTCCTCGTGAAAGAAAGAAATGAGCGTTTTATAGGGTTAGGTAGGGTAACAAAGGATTATAATCTTGAAAACCAAGAATGAATTGGGCGATGTAGTTCTTTATTCTCTCTTCACTTTTTCCAACTTTTGGGAGGAAGTAGAAGTGTGGGAAGGAATTCTCATATTTCTCTTCGCTTCCCTCCTCTCAAGATAACCCAAACAAGTTATGAGGTTGTGTTACTCGTCTTACTTACTTACTTTTATCTGCTTCCATTCATGTAATGAACTGTAGAGCTGGTAGAAATCCTGGTTTTTCCTCTTTTTCGATAATTGGACTCTGGTTTTTTGTTGAAGTGTTTCTAACTTGCCAATCTGTAAAAAAAATATTGAAAACACCCTTGTCAGAAAGATCTGAGGTTGTGCTAAGATTATTGATCCACTATTGTTGTTTGAGGGAGGAGGACAATAGACACTTCAGATTTTGAGGCTTGAAATGGCCTAGAAGAAGCACAAAGTGGAAAAATTTAGGTGCATACCCTGTTTACACACTTTCTGATCAATAGTTTTATAGTGCTATTATAGCATTCATATCCTACTTTTGATGGAAGAATAGTTTATATTATATGAGTAAATAACTGTGTTAGTTGAACGCCTAATCTCCCCTTGCCACAGTTGTTTGAGTATATTTTGTGTGTTTGTGGTCATTTTGAGGTGGATGACAATATGGCTTGCAGTTATGTTCTATGACATGTAAAGTTTGACTGTATTTCAGTAATCTACATAAGCCATATGTTTTAGATCGCTGGACTTGAATCTGTCTGGACTTTAGTTGTATTTGATGTTTTGACACTTCACTTTACATAGTTGATTCCTTGATTCAGATTGTTCATTTCCCCAAAAATGGAAAATAATGATAATTACATAAATATGTTGTTGTAGATAGTAAAATAAGTACATAACTAAATTGCATTGAGTTTTGGTGTCGGAAAATTTGGTTTATAAACTTTGTTTTTCTTATAATTTGTTCCTGCAGGCTCTTGATATGATTCGGGAAAAAAATATTCTGTTGTTAATGGACTCGCATTTGGAGGGAAACTTTTCAACAGAAGAGGCAACTGCAGTCTTTGATCTTGCATCAAGATGCTTGCAATATGAGCCTAGGGAGCGTCCGAACACCAAAGATCTTTCTGAAACACTTGCGCCACTGCAAAACAAACCTGATGTCAGTCCTTATCTTTACACTCGCGCCACTGCAAAACAAACACTTTTCTTTTTAACTATGTATTAGTAACCACATTAAGACAATAATTTTTATTCTATGTTTTTTTAAATTACCCATCCCCCCTCGCACAGGTTCCATCCTATGTTATGTTGGGAATTCCAAAACATGAGGAAGCACCTCCTACTCCACAACACCCACTATCTCCAATGGGTGATGCCTGTTCACGAATGGACCTCACAGCGATCCATCAGATTTTGGTGATGACACACTATAAAGACGATGAAGGAACAAATGAGGTAAACAACTTGAATCGAGATCACTTGCAAGTGCCTCTTTTTCAAATCCTGGTTGAAGTGTTTATGGGAATCTATTTTTTCAGTTATCTTTCCAAGAATGGACCCAACAAATGAGGGATATGTTGGAGGCAAGGAAGCGTGGGGACTTAGCATTCAGAGAGAGAGATTTCAAAACTGCCATAGATTGTTATTCTCAGGTATGAATTTCATTTGGTGTTGAACGCATTGGAAAATAATGTCTATAAAAATATTAAGCTGCAGTTGATATTACAGAAATCCTTCATAGCCGGAAATATCACCTCTTTGAAATCACTTCCTGGTCTGTTAGGACTTTAATTGCCTATTAGTATAACTTTTTGGCCGCATATGGCCTTCAGGTGTCCATTAGAACCATCCATACTATAGGTGTAACACCCCCTTCCCGAATAAGTAAGGGAGGCTACGTGCCAAACCGCAAAATAAGTAAAAAGAGTACTAATAACTTCAAAATATTTAATAGTTGATAATCTATAAATGTCGAATTAAATGCAATTCTCCAAAAAAATTGCAGAACAATCAAAATTTATCAACACCTGTTGGGAACTTGTGACTCATAATAGGAAGCCACTGAAAAAGGCTAGTGCGGAGCCTAGCGGAGCAGAGTGAAGCGACGCACTAACCCATCAAGGTTGACCCGAAGGTCGCCAGAAGTCTGGCATGCCCTGCTGATCTGACTGAGTTGTTTATTAATGAGGGACATTATGGGTAATTGAGACATAATGTGAAGTAGGGTTGGAATAGAATTAGTAGTTATAAATACTATCTATTGTAAAGCCCTAAGAAACCAATGAATCATCAATAAACAATAAGCCGCCGCCTGTGGAGTACCCAAATTGGGGAACCACGTAAATCTCTTGTGTTCTTCTTAATTCTCTATCGTTTGTGTGCGTGTGTGATCCTATATTCTAATAACACCTAAAATAAAATCAACCTAAGCAGTTAAGGTAAACACTCTTCACACAACCCTAAATCATCCTTGCAAACCTACTGGAAGAAAAGCACAACATGAGTCAAATGTCCAGTACGGATATAGAGATAGACAAATATACCACAATTAAGCCTGGCAAAATATGGTTATGTGTTGGTTTTAGTTTACAAAATATGGTTATGATTTCATTTAAGAACTAAAACCATATTAAATATTTTTAATATGAATTGTGTGTGTTGGAACCATATAGTTATGGTTCAAATATAGGTCGACCCATATTTTAAATTTCAAACATACCTTTATTATGATCCAATTAAATAAATTATTGTTAGATATATCATGTATACATAATCACTAAGCATTTTTTTTATACATAATCACTGGATATTAATTTTTTTTAGGGGTGGGGGTATAATAATCACTGAATATTTTTTTTTTGGGGGTGGGGGTGTATATATAATCAGTAAATATTTTTTTGGGTGGGGTGGGGTGGGGTGGAGTGGTGTAACACCCCAGTCCCACATCGAAAGATGGGGAAAAAAATTTGTCTGCATATAAGGAAATAAGTTACTACCAATAGTACCTTCAAGTCATGACCTTTTGGGAACTGTGGTGGGCTAAGATGACCCAAGAAGATACTTATTGGGCGATCAGTTGAGGCCTTATTTTGATGGATTTGATTCTATTCGGACTTGGGATTTGACCGAGATTTGTTCCGGACTCGGTTTGACCGGGTTGTTTCATATAGTGTCGAGCCAGACTTTCAAAGCGAGGTCTGGGTCATTCGATCGGGTTGTCGAGGTGGGGACACGAAGGTGGTGGTATTATCCTGATGGAGAGATGGAGGTCCCGGAGGTGGGGACACGAAAGCCGGTAGGTATTATCCCACATGGGCTAGAGAGGCAAAGATCTTTGGGCCGTGTGTGTGATCGGTTACGGCAGTGCGTCGAGAATTTAAGTGGGGAGTTTGTAACACCCAGGTCCCACATCGAAAGATGGGAAAAAAAATTGTTTGCATATAAGAAAATAAGTTACTACCAATAGTACCTTGTCGTGACCTTTTGGGAGCCTGTGGTGGGCTAAGATGACCCGAAGATCTATTGGGCGATGAGTTGAGGCCTTATTTTGATGGATCTAATTCGATTCGGACTTGGGATTTGACCGAGATTTGTTCCGGACTCGGGATTTGACTCGGGTTGTTTCAGGTGGGGTGGGAGGGGCGGGGTTGGGGTTGGGGGATAGCGGTGTGGGTTTATACATAATCAGTAAAAAAAAAATTTGAGTTGGGGTGAGTGGGCGGGGTGGGGGTATATACATAATTAATAAATATTATTTTTTTGAGGGGTGGAATTGAGAGGGGGGGGGGGGGGGGTGAGGGTGTATATATAATCATTGAATATTATTTTTTTGAATCAAAAATTTCTGAATCTAGGGTTGAAAGAACTTTTGATTTGGAATGAAATATGGGTCTAAAAGTGGTTAATCGGTTTGGACCTATATTTCTTTTAAAAAATATGGTTCAAAATTAGTAAGGCAAATAAGGATGAATCAAATATTTATAAGGTGACAATTTAATACTGGCTCAAATACAAATAGCCAAAAGGGTAAAATGCAAAGTAGACCTGTGCGTTGACCTGCCTACGCAAATTGAGCCCCTTTCTATTAAAAAATTTGGACTTTGAGCCCCAGGCGCCACATGTGCGTTGACCTGCCGTAGGCAGATCTGATGTGGATATTAAAATTAATGTTGTTGCCAAGTTTTGAACACAAGACCTCTTGCTTAAAACTTGAATACTTTACCACCTGAGCCAACAAACTTAGTTGTTATATTTTTGCAAGGAATAATATTTATAACTAAACAAATCATTTCTCCCAAATTAAAACAAATCACATTTCCTTAGATATGTTATCTACATAACTAAAACAATAACAATAACAACAATAATAATAATAATAATAATTATAATATTGTTATTGTTATTGTTATCTATATATTTAATTAATAACATTTTTATAATTATTTTAATGATATGTAAAACTTTAAACAATCTGACAATATCTTGCTCTCGTATTACAATCCGCTTAATATTTAGATAAATACTTTTATGACCTCCATGCACCTAGATTAATTATAGAACATATTATTAAAATAAAATAAAAAGTCCTCTCACTTAGCTTGAATATATAACTAAAAATGTGGGGAACATTTTTCCAATTATTGTAGGCAGCAACAAAATAATTAACTTATTTTCTACTTTTCACATTATTCACTAAAGAAAACCTTTCTATTTTCTACTACAAACAAGAAATGACAAATACAAACTGACATACACACGTACACAATTGCATGATCATTAAAATAAAGTATCATAACATACTAATTAATTCAATAATATACAAAAGAATATCCTGAACAAATTAGACAATTATTCACATAATATCATTTTTTTGTTTATTATTATTATTATCATTATTATCTAGAATAAAGTGAAAAGATAGTATGCGAATCTACTTAAGGAAATACAATAAACCATATTTTTTTTATAAATAGTCATATTCACAAATTTTCTTGTTAGTATTAAATGACACGATGTTCTATAATTTAATATCATAATTTTATTAGTATCATGTCCCTAATGTTTAACTAACAATTTATTATTTTAGGGATCCACGTAAAATATAAATAAATTTTTTAATAATAAATTTTTTTGATGGAAATTTCCATAACAATAATATTATTATTATTAATAATAATAATAATAATAATAATAATAATATTATTATTATTATTATTGTTATTTATTGTTGTTGTTATTGTTTTAGTTATGTAGATAACATATCTAAGGAAATGTGATTTGTTTTAATTTAGGAGAAATGATTTGTTTAGTTATAAATATTATTCCTTGCAAAAATTTAACAACTAAGTTTGTTGGCTTAGGTGGTAAAGTATTCAAGTTTTAAGCAAGAGGTCTTGTGTTCAAAACTTGGCAACAACATTTATTTTGAGATTAAGTTCAATAGAATGCCACATCAGCACGTCCAAGTGTAAAATAAAATAAAAATATCCACGTCAGATCTGCCACGTAGGCAGGTCAATGCACATGTGGCGCCTGGGGCTCAAAGTGAATGCCACATCAGCACGTCCAAGTGTAAAATAAAATAAAAATATCCACGTCAGATCTGCCACGTAGGCAGGTCAACGCACATGTGGCGCCTGGGGCTCAAAGTCCAATTTTTTTAATAGAAAGGGGCTCAATTTGCGTTGACCAAAAGAAAAGGGCTGAATACCCAAAAACCACTAAAGTTCAGTGGTCTACTTTGCATTTTACCCGCTAACAAAATACATTGGTACCATAATGTATGCAAATCAAATCGGATAGTACGCACGACACATACATCACTAATCTGCCAAACAAACCAAATCAAATGAAATACTGGGTCGACCCATACGTATCCTGAATAAATATATCAAATGGCCAGAAATCATACTCAGAGCATCATACAAAAGGACTGTTGACTGATCACATCGCCACAGAAGGTGGTATACCCCGGTGTCAAAAAGACATGTTTGTGGTACCCCATAGGTGGTTAACTCAAGTATACATTAAGGATCAAACTACAAAATGTAAGCGTCAAAAGGGATTCAAATCACGAGGCTTACATGACCATCTCCAAATGATATCGAATTATTTTAAATACAAACATACTTAATTGTCATAAGATACCAACAATCAAAATAACTACCGAATGCAAACGAAAATGTACGGAAAAGGATACATAAATAAAGTCTCAAAAACACATTTTTTTCAAATGACTATTATATAACTGATATAGGGAATAAAACCACAATTAAGAGACGAATTACAAAATACGTACTTGATAATCAAATGAACATATATTACACTTCACAAAATCTTAACCTCCAATGCTAACGATATCAAATAAAAAATCTTAATCATCACCTAAACATATTCACCATAAATTAAATATACAATTCAAACTAATAATTTTAAAACACTTTTAACCTATTCAAGGTGCTTTTAATTATTTGCCTTGGATCATTTATTAATACCCCAAAGTATAAAAATTTAAGACAAATTAGTCTTAAAGCCTCAGTCCATTGTATCGATCTTATTAATCTAATTTTATAATTATTTTTTCAAATTAATTAATTTTAACAGAAACTAGACTTCAAATATTGTAATTTAACCTCAAGAATCACCTAAATCGGATTTAAAATCATTAAGTTATCCATTTTAAAATATTAAAACTCACTGTTGAAAATCTGCTTGAAAAATCCCAAGACCAATCACTTTTTAAAATTCATAACAAATCATACGTTAATTGGTGAACATATTTTCACATTATATATGTATAACATATCCAAAAATTATAACGATCCAACAGATGGATTAGGAGATATTAACCCGCACCATAGATCTTAAAATATAAAAATTGATATCCAGATTTTAACGTTTACATTTCAATTAAATTACATTCCTTTATATAAATTTATCTTCTCTTTCTAATTATCATGATATCTAATTTCATGTTTATATTTTATTTAAAAACAATCTCTAATTTAAAAAGCCTCATAGCTAAACTTAAAACCAAAATACAAAATAATATTTATCTTTTTTGTTCGTCTTTCTTCAATATGCAACAATAAAAAAAATTTGAATTTCGGGTATTCTAGAATCTTCAAAATATCTTTATGTCTTCATAAAAATTGTAGCTCTCAGAAAGATGCACGAAATAGGCTCAGGAAGTAATCGATTCATAGTTAATATGACCGAGTTGTGAATTTTTAAAATTAAGGCTAAAAACAGTAACGGGAATCAGTGGTTATGGTTTTCATCAATTTAAGATAGGAAGACGGTGTCAAATAATTTTTCTTCCTCTCTAAAATTAAAGAGGATGAAAAATTGAAGAAAAAGGCTCTGGATTCAATCAATTCCGACATTGGACAAATTAATTTTATTTTTCTAAAGAGCTGCAGTTTACAAAAGACTTTTAGGCGAAAATTCAATATAGGATAATAGGAAAAGGATTAGGGTTACATCTAACTGTCTTTAAATATAACTCCAACTAATATAGGAGTTACCAAATCTCTAATAGACTCCTTAATATTAATTAAATCAGTTAATTAAATATTTAATAAAAAAAAATTATCTTTCCAAAATAAATAAGGAAGGGAAAAAAAATAGTAACTTACCTTTTAATTCAATTGTTTCCTTTCAGAAAATTAAATCAACCTTTAATTTATTTTTATTTTTTAAATGTGGGTTATTACATAGGTACTCCCCAGAATAAAAAATTCTCCTATCCTGATTCCGAAGGCCCAAATAGGATTTCATTTTTTTGTTCGTTTTTTAAAGTAGGAATCGTATCCAAGTGATGTAGAGTTTCTAGATCCTTCATCAAATTTAGATCGTCCTCCCGCCCTCCCATCTCACAACACTTTTCTATTTCTTCTAATTAGATTGACCACCTTTTGTTGGTCAATCGATGAACCAAAAATGTATCTTTTTCAAAGCTAGAGTAGTGTGGTATAACTTGCATTCAAAGGTAGGTTTTTTTTACTACGAGTTAAAATCCTAAGGTGAAGAAAAAACAGATTTACAGTTTGTCGCTTTTGACCACTCAGCCACTCTCCCCTAGTTTATGGACATCCAAAAATGAGGAGGATAAATTGGGTAGTGTTAGTTTAAGTTACGTACTAAGGTTACTACAAGGTTTTGGGACATCCAAAATCAGGATGACATATTGATACAGGAAGTGCCAAAATATAAGAAGACGTTGGCTACGGAAAGGCCAACGTCATTAGTGTACAACTTTAGATGCCAGATGGTATATCTCAATAATATCCGAGATAGGCACTATGTCTACATACTGCCATAGAGAGGATGTGGGGAGGCAAATAATCTCCAACGTCGTTTTCTTTTCTTTTTAGACATGTGCCTATCTCAGAGTTTCTAATTATGATTTGCTCTATCCCAGAGTTTCTTCATCTAGGACAGACTCCAAAGAGTCTATCTGGACATTTGCTTTGCTCTCTTCGGACATTTATGATATGAATATGGATGTGTAGAATAGTAGAAAGGAGATGTATTACTGCATCATCCATGCTCGTCTGATATGAATCTACATCTGTTCTCAGTTCATAGATGTCGGAACCATGATTTCACCGACTGTTTATGCAGAATAGTAGAGCCTTTGCCATCTACTTTGTGATCAACCTGATGCAGCACTCCGCGATGCAATGCAAGCACAGTGCGTCTATGCTGATTGGTCTACTGCATTTTATATGCAGTCAGTTGCTCTTGCCAAGCTGGACATGCACAAGGATGCAGCGGACATGTTGAATGAGGCTGCTACACTTGAAGAAAAAAGGCAACGAAGATGATCATATGGCATCATCTGGGGGATTTTTTTTTCTCTTTAATATTGGTCAGTCAAATGTTGTTGTCAAGAAATGCACCAGTCCATGTATAATTAATATTTGATATCGAGTAGTTTGGTGGTCTTCCAAAAATGTACTACAGAGAGATGCATGTGTTTTTCATGTTCAGAGTAATGCTACTTTTTTCTTTCACTAATAATCAATTGCTTTTTGACGTGTACTATATCAACGTATCGACGTATGTATGTGAAACTTATAATACAACACTGTTTCAGGCCTAAAGACTGAAATTATGCAACATATAACTCTGCCTGGCCATCTATGAAAAGGCTCATGAATTCTTCCCCATCAACAGTTTCCTTCTCTATGAGGAGTTGAGCAAGCTTATGGAGGATGTCAATATGGGTTGTGATGATCTCTGTGGCCCTCGAGTATGCCTTCTCTACCAGCTCCCTCACCTCTGAATCCACCACATCAGCAGTTGCCATAGAATAATCTTTTTGGGATGACATCTGCAGTTAAAAGATGCAAAAAACAGAGTTTTGACATTGGTCACCAAGCACATAAAAAAGCAAATAGCATATGAAAAGAAGATATTAGGGAACTACTAAATCTATTGACAATCTTACCTGTTGACCTAAGAAGGGATTTCCACCAGGTCCACCAACAGCAACTTGTCCAATCTTTTTGCTAAATCCAAATCTCTCAACCATCTGCCTTGCCACTCGTGATACTTGCATAAAATCATTTGATGCCCCTGTTGTTACGTTCTCTTGGCCAAAAATAACCTCCTCTGCGACCCTGCCAGGGTAAGAAGGTTAGGACCAATATTCAGGAATCTCCTGTACAAGTTGAAGTCTGGTAGGATTTGACAGAATATTATTAACATCCCATCCAGAGAACAGGATACCCAGAATGGACTAAATATGAATTCTACTAGCTCTGTAATTAGTTAAGAACATCTAAATCAGTGTGAAAGTTTGTACTATACTTCTTGGAAATATCCTGGTTATTGAAACAAAGATAAAGTTTGTGTAATTAACCTTCCACCAAGGGCAACAGCCATCTGATTCTCTAGGTAGCTTCTGCTATATAGCCCAGATTCAAGCCTCTCTTCACTTGGGGCAAAAAAGGTTAGGCCACCCGCTTGGCCACGAGGAATGATGGATATCTTGGCTACTGGATCATATTCAGGCATAAGTGCACCAATTAAAGCATGCCCAGCCTCTGCACATGGAGGTAAACATGCACAGTTATAGATATGAAGACAAACTGAGAACAACATATATTAGGAAGAGAAGCCATGATAAAATTATGTGTTTTACGAACCATGGTAAGCAACCAATTTCTTTTTCTCTTCCGAGACAACAGCATTTTTCTTCTCAGGACCAGCAATTATCCTCTCCAGAGCATCGGCTATCTCATCTTTGCTAATTTCCTTGAGATCACGCCTGGCTGCAAGAATAGCTGCTTCATTCATCAGGTTCTGCAAATCAGCTCCCGTGAAGCCTGGTGTTCTCCGTGCAATCTTTTCGAAATCAACATCCTTTGCTAGTGCCTTTCCTCTGGAGTGCACCTATGACAATACAAGAAAGCTTAAATATGGAAAAAGAAGTGAACATGATCATACTTGTTTATTACTTTGGCATTTAAAACCTTCTTGACAGTAGTTAATATTCAGAAGGAAGGCCCAACTTAGATACTATACACAGGAACACCAATGACAAACTTTCTGTTCAGAGTCATGCAAGTAAGCATAGCACCATATAGATGCCAAGTAAAAAAGAAATTCCGACTCAAGTAGCATCTAAACTCCCAATATTGTTGATAGGATGATCATATCCTGTTTTCATATTTTTAGAGTCAACCCAAATTTGCTTCAAAGTAGGTAGACACTAACTAGAATGTGTATATCTTTTGAACTAAAATAGGGTCATAATTTAGACAAAAAAAGCCATCTTAAAACTGCTTCTGATATATTAAAATATTGCATGTTCATGATCTGTATATCTAAAATTTGTACCACATTAGCATAAGAAGTTGGTAAAATGAGTTTCTTCATCTAATTATTTCTATCATAGTCATTAGTCTCAACATTAACAGCCTACAAAATTAACTAAAAGTAATTTTACATACAAGGGAAAAGAAGTACAGAGAAACCAATGACAAAATAAATTAGTAGAGTAAGCTAAGCTTACCTGAAGGATTTTGACTCTTCCGGCAACATCAGGCCTGTCCACTGTAACCTGTCTATCAAACCTTCCAGGCCTTAACAATGCCGAATCAAGAACATCAGGCCTATTAGTTGCAGCCAAAACTATAACCCCCGAATTACCAGAAAAACCATCCATCTCTGTCAATAGCTGATTTATAGTCTGTTCTCTCTCATCATTCCCACCTCCCATTCCTGCCCCTCTCTGCCTCCCCACAGCATCAATCTCATCAATAAACACAATGCAAGGAGCTTTAGACTTTGCCTTCTCAAATAAATCCCTTACTCTAGAAGCACCAACACCCACAAACAATTCCACAAACTCAGATGCAGCACACGAAAAGAACGGCGTGCCTGCCTCACCGGCCACCGCCCGGGCCAAAAGCGTCTTCCCGGTACCGGGAGGGCCCACCAAAAGACAACCTTTTGGAATTTTTGCTCCCAAGGCTGTATACTTATCAGGGTTTTTCAAGAAATCAACAACCTCTTGTAATTCTAACTTGGCCTGGTCAGCTCCGGCAACATCGGCAAATGTAACACCGGTCTCCGGAACCTCCTGGAACTTGGATTTTGACCGTCCGAAATCCATGGGCCCGCCAAGCCCGCCAGGCCCACCGGGACCTCCCTGAGCTCGCCGGAAAAGAAAGAAGAGTCCGGCAAAAGCCAGAAACGGAAACAGTAAATTTCCAATAATATTAAACAACCCATTACCCGATTCCCCCTCGGAGACGGAAATATCGACGCCATTCATCGCCAAAATGTCAATAAGGTCCGGGTCATTAAGGACAACTACGCTGGCTCTACGGCCGTCCACGGCGGTGAGTTGAAGAACACCACCGTCTTTGCTGAACCGGACCCTTTCAACCTTACCCTTCTTCACAGCGTTCAAGAATTCACTGTATCTCCATTGACTACCCTCCGGGAGATCAGAAGTTTGGGGTTTAGGGGCTGTTAAAGAAAGGTTTTGAGAAAAGGGTGAGGAATTAGAAGGGGCTTCAGCTTGAATTAGAGTTGATGGAGGGGCGTTTGGTGGTGGAACGGTATCGCTGATGGCTAGGGCTTGAGGTGTGATTGAAGAGAAGAGCAAGGCAGCTAAAGTGGCCTGCGATGGCAAGTCTTTGAGGAAATAGGGAGAATTGGGTTTATTGTTATTGTTGAGAATTGATTTTGGTGTAAGAAACTTATTTCTAAAAAGAGAAGGGAAGGATCTGGTTGTTGTTTTGGGGGTTGAAGGAGAACCAAAGAATTTTGAGGAAAGCAGGGGATTGGTGGTGGAAGCAGCCATGGATTTTGAGTGAGAGAATTGTTGTCTAGTGTATGGAGGTGGAGAGAGATGTAAAAAGCCCAATCCTGTCCCGAAATATTGGACGACTCTAGTAGCTAATGGGGACAAATTATTAGTGAGTAGTATTATGTTTAATGGAAGTGTAATTAGTGGAGTAGTATATCTAAGTAGTAACTTGGTTCAACCGGAGCCATAACTTTTGGTGTTGCTTGGATTGCATTACCTGTTCAGATAAAATGTACTAACTTGGTAGACGTTGCTGTAATTTGGTGTCCTGGAAGAAGCATTTCTAAATAAATAATTTGAATCAACTTTTTCCCCTTTTTTTTCTTATTATTTAATTTAATTGTTTTGGCAAATATCACTTTGTGAAAACTCAAATACTGAACAAATTTTTACGGTTGACTAAAAGGTTAGTGGTGGGCTATTTTTGAAAGGTTGAGGAGGGTAGATTTTGGAAATAGTTATTATTTTTGGGTAAGTTGGTTAACGTTTGGCGTCTTGACCAGCATGAGGGAGCGAGGTTATGTTTGTCGATTCTATTACATTAGTCGATTGATCACCTAAAAATAAACTTCTTCATTAATTGGATCCGTAGATTTTGCATGGTGCCAAATGATGATGATAGATAAGATAGGTTATGACGTACGTACGCTGCTGCCTGCTCGAGTTATAATTTGTTTTTAGACGACATATTATTAGTTTATTACATCTGTTAGACTGTACTTGGAGGATACATGATAGAGAAGAAAATGGCTTTACATAAACCCAAGTCTTGTACAGCTAGTAATATATATATATATATAGATATAATCAACCTCAATAGCGCAAATTTGTTTATTTTGTATTAAATTAAATTAAGCCATTCCTCTCCGAAAATTCTACCTAAGCATGCTATTAATTCTCAAATCCGTTGTAGTCTAGTTGGTTAGGATACTTGGCTCTCACCCAAGAGACCCGGGCGGGTTCAAGTCCCGGCAACGGAATTTATTTTTCAAAGGGGGGGAACTCTAAAGAAAAGTCTAAACGATGACTTCCTATTTTTATTTTATTTTTATATATTAAAACTATAATTTCTTAGAAAAAATTAAACGATTATAATTTTAAAAAAATTGGAATATTAATTCTTTCAAACAAAATAATTGATAATAAAAAAAAAATGCTCAATCTCAATAACAACGCTAGTGAAGAAGACTATAAATTTTTGAAATACAGACATAACAAAATACATACTACCTTTGTTTTAATAATTTACATAAGTAATTACGTGTATGTCACCGGGTATTAGTATATGTAATAATGGATCGCCATTAAAATACATACTACCTTTGTTGACCCAAAAAAATTATAAAAATAAAAATTGAGGACAATATTGTAGGATGACAAACTAGAAGTTGAATTTTTGGTTTTACTCCATATATCTTAAAATAAGGGGACCTATGAAAGTAGCTTTTATCAAACTTTGATCCTTTTATTTTCTAAGAAAGTAGTTGGTACCGAAGTGTAAATTTCCCTTTTGCTAATGTACGGTTTTTTGACTTTAAATTGACCTCTAAAAAAATATATTAGTCATTGTGTAACCCGAATAAAATGGAGTACATTTAATTGATTATATAAAATATTTGTTAAAGGCTTTAACTAGAACATAAAGTGAATTAAAAAGAAGAAGAAGAAGAAGATTTCCCTTTGGGTAAGTTATTATGTGGAAGTGTAAATGATTAGGAAACAAATTAACGTTAACCCATGAAATGCCCTTTTCTTAATTAAGTACTCCATACGGAGTAGTAAATTAAAGAAAAGCTCCTGACGTCCACTAATTCCTTCATACTTTTAACCTTAGACGACCAAGACTTCCACCCCAACCACCAACATACTAACCTAATTACTATATTCAACCTCATCTAGTTAGTTAAACAAACCAAAAACAAGAAAATTAGCACATATTATTACATACAAATATATATATATATATAATATGAGATAAGATATAAATTAAATTAAAATAAAATCCTTCCTAATTTTTACCTACCTACCACATATATGAATTCAATTCGGCCGAGTAAGTACTTGTATATCAAACCTAAAACTAAAAAGTGAGAATAAAATCATATAAATATAAACAAAATAATAATGCTTCCATTCCAAATTATTTCAACGGAATTAAATATCAATGTGAAAGTCTATGCAATAATAAAATAATATGGAGTCATTATTAATTCTTACTTGTCGTAATAACTCTGCTTACAGTTGTGAATGGAAATGAAAATTCTGTCAAACCTCAAAAATATAGCAGTAGTACTAATTTAGGTTTGAATTAAAGTTTGACAATTGATGGATGGATCAGTTAATTTGGAAATTTTGTTATATCGTATTGTTGCCAAAGTTGATCCACGAAAAAGACTATTACTTAATTTAGAAATGTTGTCCTTATATACATATACATAATTGATCCAGAGTGCCAACCTTATAAAGATACTAGTACAAAGTAATTAGGATTTCTTGCTGTTCTGTAAAATTATAAAATACTACTTCCTTATATATATATAATTTTATTTTATTTTTGAAAAAGTCACGTGAATGCACCAAGTAATCTTAATATGCCAAAACATAACATTATTAGAAATGCTTCATGTGAAGAAAATTAATTAATAGTACTAAAAAAGTAATATAAAGTGGTCAATAAAGTTCGATCATTAAAAAACATGCAACTACTGGTTTAGAGTCTTTAGACAGAACACGAACAGAAGGGAGTAGTTAGTAATTAGTAATTGCGGAAGAAATGATTATCAAATGAGGGAAAAACATAGGAGGAGGAGGAAAAGATAAAATAAGACGGACAAAATATATATATATATATATATATATATATATATATATATATATATATATATATATATAAATTGAAATCCACAACACTTTTTATTGTGGAAATAACAATTTCTATTAGAACAATTCCATATATATATATATATATATATATATATATATATATATATATATATATAAGTCCAAAGCTTGAAGAATTCTGTGGGCGGTATTAAATAAATAATTAAAGTATAAAAAAAATCATGTTGAAATTATCATCAATTACAATTTACCATGAAACCTGAATTTCTTGGAAGCTCAGTATCTCAGCATGCAATATAATGTCTGTATTGCAACAATATATATATATGAGACTCCTCCTCCTCCCTCCTCCTCCCCTCCCTCGTGCATGCATAAGCATACTATATTAGACCTGACCTGACTGTCTCACCAAATGTATACTTTGACCATCTCTCTCTCTCCCTCCCCGGAAGGTTCATCTGGTAAAATTTGGTTCCTTAACTTTTGTCATTTATAACGAACCCGTACAAAAAAGGATACTTCAAGTCCTCTTCCTCACGTATGTCGTCTTTCACATATACAAATTAATGCGCATATATATATATATAAATATATACACACGCTCGCTCATTATCCTTTAGTTCATCAAACCAAAAACTCTCTCTCTCTTCTTCAAAGCTTCATTAATTAATCTTGCGACTTAATTTGCTAGCTCAACCCCTAGAAAAGCTATGTCGCACCCAAATTTTGCTGCCCTGAGAGAACTACACAACTCTGCAAACGATTTGCTTCATTCTCAGATCATCAAACAAGCTCTAGTTGACAACCAACAAGAGAAATATGTTGACGAGGTATGCGAAGCATCACTACGAATGCTAGACCTGTGTGGCACCACAAAAGATGTTCTTTTACTCGTAAAAGACCATCTCCAAGAACTTCAATCCACGTTTCGCAGGATAAGTGCAGGCGAAACCACAATAGAGAACAAATTTCCAGCTTTTTATATCCATGGAAAGAAGTTGAAGAAAGAGATGTTGAATTGCATACGGTCATTGAAAGAAATGAAGAACTATTGTATCATCAACTCTCACCTCTACCCCATTGATCACAACCTTGTGGTTGTTGTTAATGTACTAAGAGAACTGAGAGCCACTATTATTTCTATTGTGGAGTCATTAATGACATTAATGTCCATGCCTAGCCCAGATAGTAAATCAAACAAAGGGTCTTTTACATCAAAATTTATGCGTGTCAACAGCCTAAGCTTGTGGGAGAATTGTGATACCACAACCTTCCAAATAGGGAATAAGAGATTACAGGCTGTGGAGATTGCTATTGAAGATCTTGATGTTGAATTAGTGTGTATATTTAGGGGGTTGATTCAAACCAGAGTTTCCCTTCTCAATATACTCACCAACTAAGCTAAGTAAGAGAGATGGCAATTGGCAACCTATTATTTCAAGGGTTTCCTGTGCCGTGGTTTTTCTATTTATAGCTCACTGCAAAGCAATATAAGTAGTTGTAATAATTCTTTGATTTTTTCTATTTTTTATTTTAATTGTTAGCTATTGGACTTCATTTTTTCATGGAATTTCTAAATTTATTTCCCATGATCATCACTTGCCAGCTTATAATAAAGGTTATTGAATGATTATTATTTTTACTTGGATAATTTTATCTTTCATTTCATATATATGTGTGTTTTTGAGCGCCTGACTCGCTAATTTTTCATAATTAAATTAGGTAACCCCCGTTTATATTCGAGGTTTTGATTCTTGATTCTTATCTGTTATCACGCACACATGCGTGGAAGAATTTGACGGTTGTAAATGCAAAATATTCCAATTTAGACACAAAAAAAGTTTTGAAAAGTAAAAGAGAGATCCTTGCTTTTTACATATGTTTGAATTTAGTATGTTTGACTTGCTTCTAAGAGCTCAATCTTTTATTTTATTTGTATTGAGTTCCTCTATAATTTAATTCGTCTTTAATCATTACAGTTCGCTGCTAGAAGACTCTAGCAACCTTGTAATTTTTACTTCTATAATTTCTTCATTTAAGCAAACCGTTGGGGGTACTTCACCCTTCCAAAACCAAAAGGCATTTTAATCCTCATAATGCTTATGGTAAGGTAGAAGACCTATTTCTCTTTCAAGTGATAGTCTATGCAGCTAAAACATACTCTTGTTGCAAAACCAAAAGGCATTTTAATCCTCATAATGCTTATGGTAAGGTAGAAGACCTATTTCTCTTTCAAGTGATAGTCTATGCAGCTAAAACATACTCTTGTTGTCCCCCCGTAAAAAGAGTTTAATTTAACTCTTGTCAAATGTCAAAATATTTTGGGCATATAATAGTAACCTCCACTGAAGTTTGTGCTATTTACACTTGAACCCTTTCTTATTAGCATGCATACACTAAAGGTATTTAAAAACAGCACAGCACAGCACAGCACATGGAAAAACATGTATAGTATAGATATTTAAAAATTAATCATTTTGCGAAGGATAGCACATCAGAGATGGAACCAAGCCCCCGCGAAATAAGACCAACAATGTGAATAAACCACATAGCATTTTCCTTTTTGAAAGTAAACTTATTAACAGAAATCAAAGGAGAAATCTGAATAGCATTTGTACCAAGAACCCCCAGCAGAGCGGTTTGTACTTTCTCTATCAGCTCCTCAACGGGACACCTGAAAACAATATTATATAATTTACAGAGAGTGAGAATTCAAATCATGAAAGTTAGTCACCTTTAGTCCAATAGAGTTGCCCCTATGAGAAAAACATCATTTTGCAAATTTCCATTGGTAGCAGCCCGGCATTGACCTCATTTCATGCCTACTTGATTCAAGTCACAAGCTAAATATTAATATGCAAGTCTCCGAAACAACTCAACATTTTACTCACCCAGTGCTCATAGTATGGGGGACATGATGCCTACTACTCTTAATGACTTCAGTTTCTCGAATAATGAATCACTCAACCATTTGTAACGTTGCTAAGACTACGCGCCAAATGTCCAAGAAACAAGAGTCATGTTACTGTAACGAGTCAATCTTGTTTGACTGCCACCAAGTATTTACCAAATGGAGATTGAAGATAGACATCCTAAGCTCAGCTGAGCACTAGTAGCAGATACTCCTGCGTTCCCCAAAAAGAGTCCCATTTACCCATTTCTTTTGTTCCAAAAAGGAGTCTCATTTCTTTTGATGGTAATATAAAATGACAAAATGTTGTCAAGTTCACCATTACAATTCCATTATTATGCCATCACTGCTAAACAGAACATTGAATAAATTTAGGGACAAACATTGAACCAAAAATATTTTGTAGAAGTTTGTACATATATTAGTTCCATCTATAGGCGCAGGAAGCGTTAGGTGATAAAAAGAGATTAATCGTTACATAGATTTCAAAACGGGTTTTATCTAGAAAACTTCTCCATGGTGATATGCGACAGTTACATAGTTAGATACTAAGATGTAACTTGCGACTAAAGAAAAACGTTAGAATGACCACAAAGACTAAATGTTTTTCATGCAATTAATAATTTACTTGTTTATTGAGAATTTTTAGGCCTTTATGTTTTCTCTTTCACCCAACAAGTCCACACAAGCTCCTTCTATCTTATCTATTGCCTTGCTCCTTGGCTCCATATTGCTCTAACCACTCACTGTAATAGCTTGATGGGTGGTGCGGTTGAGCCAGAGTGGGCTAAGCAGTCGTCCTATCCTTCCGGGCGCACACGTAAAGGCATAATTAGAACCACAAATCTCACTACACTGACCATAGTGATCTCCATCTCAACGTAAGTATAAGCAAGGCAATGGACTCGATCGATAAGATATGGAACTTCTTGACGCACCACAATCAATTCTTTTTTTGCCCCATCTCTCTCTCGCAGCTCCCGCCCTAAAAGCCTAAAATCACTATCGAAATTAAGCACTTTCCGTATCCCTGCCAGATGTCAAGAAAGTTGTTTTTGTTAACTAAATATGGCCTTCAAATTCGTTTGATACTAAATCCGCTATCATTTGCTTTCTTACACTAAGCAAGTAAACTACCTTTCAAACGTTGATCAAGCCGTTTCTCTTAGATAAACCTGGCCATAACAAAAAAAGGATGAGTGACAAGGGTTGAGTTCCTAATACAGTCGAATTTTGGGTTACTAATTGGTGGAATACTAGGCAATTCAAATTTTTTTTGAATGGTATTCAAGAAAAGAATATTCACATCTACCTAACCAACAATTTACCATACGTCCCTCAAAGCCCCTTCTCCCACGACAATGACGGAACGCCCTGAATAATCGACACTTCAACCACATCATAGATTATTAATGCGTGCATTCCATTATCTCCCAATTATGTCTGGTGGCGTTGCTGTCAATAGAATGAATATTTCATTAAATACATATTAATGGTAGCCTTTCTGGCTAGAAGAATCGGAATTCGAGTGCAAGTTGTTACAACTAGAGCATCGTATCCCTGATTGGATTTCCTTTTGCAACAGGATTTTATTCCAAAGATGTGAATGAATGGTCAGGAATCAGACACGAGCAGATCCTTTCTCTATTTTTAAGTGACCCAAAACGAGCATAACCGCTTACCAAGAAATCAAAAGGAAGGACAAGTTGGTTTGAGGACCTGTTGGTCAAAGGAAAGAGGTCTTGATTCCATGGCGGAGTTGTATGACGCGAGAGTGCATACTCTTGAACTCAAGGAACGAGACCCTAAAAAAAGTTTTTGCACAATTTGAAGTCCATTAGTTATTATAGAGTATTTTATTTGTATTAATTTTAGTTACTAGCAGAAGAGTCCTAATTTTATGTAATTGTCGTGGTTGATTAGATAGTTAGAGTAAGTGGTGAATGTGGGTAATTATTTTATATTCAAATTATATGTGTGCATATATCATCTTTACAATGAAAAGGGAGAATAATATCTGTTCAAAGTTAGAGGTACTTTAATGGAGGTCTGGTTCTCCATGAGCTTTGTCATTGAAAGCCCCCCCACAAGGTGGATTCTCTCTTTCTCAATTTCTGTTCCTAGCATCTCAAACATTTTCTTTCTCCGCTATTTCTTTATTTATTTATGTTATTATTTTGTTTTGAGAAGGTTACATATTAAATAATTAAAATCAAAAGAAAGTCAACTTTTTAATGAAAAGATCGATTAAACATTTGTATTACACCTCATTTATATATCATTCTGATTCCAAATTTAAGTAGAAAAAATATGAAAAAAGTTAGTTTCTCCTTCATTCTCTCTATTAGTATTTCCTCACGTGTATGTGAATGCTTTCTGCAATTAATTACAATGCCAAATTCAAATACAAGTCAATAGCAAGATCTATTAATTAGAACAAGTTTCCCAAATTTACCTAATTTTAATGTCCATGGCCACTGGAATGATCATCATGGCCTTCCCAAGGATGTCGCCAGCCCTAAAAAACATAGCAGCAAACTTAAAAAAAAATGCCAGATAAGGGAGAAGAGATATCAAACTGAAAGGAGAAAGACAACTTAAGCTCACCAATACAACAGGACCATCTTGTTTAGCCCTGTACAAAATCCAGAACCTGGAAACATGAACCCAATTTCATTTTGAGTAAACAATTTAGGAAGGAAAAATGTGTTTCTAAGTTTGTGCAAGTCATTTAGCAATGAGAAATGTGTCTTGATTCAGTAAGTTATTAGCAATAAATTTTTTAGTTTTTTCAAATGTTTATCTAGATTAGATGATTTTGGACTTTCATATATAAATATATATATATATGTATCTATACATGGATCATAATAGTAATCAGCAAGTCTTTTGTAGGAGATGGGTAGCCGACTGGAGAATCTTTTATGTATGGAATTTAGTAATTCACTCAGTAGACCCATTTTTAGCCAAGAAGTCTACATCATCTAAAGATTTAGAAGTACCGCTTCTATAGCAAGGCAAACAATTTATTACAGAGTAGGTTGGAGTAAATTTAGAGCCTTTTAAGCCTGTTTGAATTATGCAATTATAGTTTAAACCCAAGTGCTGTCGCAACTACAGAAATCTTGAGCAGCATATTTCTCATCCTTTCTTTTATATCGATGTCCTCCACCAATCTATGATCATGTAAAATAGACATTTATTTTAATATTAAAGAAAGACTTGTTCTGACAAGACCACTGATTTTCTTAAGAGAGTACTAAACTTAGCTAAAAACAACCTGGAAAAAGAGTCAAAAACACTGCTACGAAATACTACATTACTCGTATCATTTAAGATGGTTCCTCGGTGTTGGGTCTCCAACTTTTAGTTTTATTTTGATGATAACAATAATTAGTAAATAAATTAATTAAAAGAGTAGAATCCTCCCCATAGGATTTTTTATTATAATTATTATAATTATCTTATTTTCTTTAACCAAAAATATTTTCTAAATCTTATTTAATTGATTTTCTTGATCTTGATGTTTTAAAGTGTTAAATCAAATGGGACACTTATATTGGGACAATGCTTGCTAATGTGCTGGAAATGAATTGGGTCAAGCATTTTGGGACAAAAATCATATATTGATCATCAAATGCTTGTTTGATCATATTTTGAAAGAAGATGGAGATTTTGATTAAATCATTTTTGACATGTGGGCATTTTCTATTTATTCTCAAATTAATTTTATTATTTAAAGATTTCAAAAATTATTTTATTTCAAAATTGGGCAAAATCATTTGCTTGAGGAGGGAGCGGGGAGCTTGCTGTCCAAAATAGATTAGTTGGGAACAGTTGGAAGTTTGTCTTTAAAACTTTATAAAGGCTTCTCCACCTGATTGAAGGAGTATTTATTACTGATAGTAATAGAATCTCAAGTCCTGGAGAGGAGCTTGAGACTGGACGTAGCAGCATACCCGGGATGTATATTGTGAACTAGACAAATCTCTGTGCATTGTGTGATTGAATTTTTACCGTCTTGCATACTAATTTCTAACACTACAAATTAATTATTCAAAAAGGCCTTAGATAATTTTTAAATCTGTAATAATCTATTCAACCCCCTTCAAGATTATTATTGGACTTTCACTCGGCATATGCACTTTTCTGATTGATGCATCTGCAAAAAGCGCCATTCAAATATATAATGGAGAAATCTCTTTTAAGACAAAAGGTTACTTACATTCAATATTATCAGTTAGCCATTCTTCTCTATCTTCCTAATATTTAGGTCCCATCTCTCTTGGTGACTTAAAACTCAATAACTTTATATATTTTTTGATGGATTAAACTCAGAAAGTTAAAAATAGAAAAATAACTAGAAAGAAAGAGTATCAGTTGACTTTTTTATTTTTTATTTTTGATAAGTAAATAAAATCCACCAATTATCAGTTGAAAAATTCAAGCAATAGCTTCAACGTATAGCAGCTGAGACAAGAGCTCTCTATATTTAACAAGTATATGTAATTTGCAAGCTCATCCACAAACAACATCATGTTCTATTCCACTTACCAGCAAATAAATTTGATCATTATAATTAAGAAGTTAATCACATAACAAATTACCAATCTCATAGAATCAGCCAGCAGAAATAGAAAATGATCATCAATTAATTGTATCCGTAGTCATACTAACACAGCTAAGGGGTTGTTTGTTTAGAACTTAATGGGTCTGAATGGCTGAATCGGTAAGTGGCTGAATCATTAAGTGCGTTTGTTTTAAAAAAAAATCGTTTGAATGGCTGAATCGGTCAGATGCGTTAGCTGAATGATTAAGTCCGAATTTTTGGTCTGAATGGTTGGCTGAATGAAGTAAAAAAAATTAAAAATAATAATAATAAAAAAAATATATATTAACTATTATATTATGTAATATTAAATAAATTTACAACAACTTTGAATTTTTTCAGAGGGGTAAAATATTAAAAATATGTCATTCAGATCTTTAAGATATGTCAGTTATCAAACAGTTTTTTTCATTCAGATTCAGCACATTCAGATTTAAATTCAGCTCATTCAGATTCAGATTCATTCAATTTTTATCAAACACCACCTAATAGGGCATTATAATTAAAACACAAATAAATCAATTTCATTCATAAATATGAAAGGCTTCCTATCCCAAATACTAATATATACTAATTCGTACTTAATTCAGCCCTAAAATCAAAGCACGGAAGTCTGAGATTGATAGTGAGAATCAATAAACAATCAAAAACGAGTAAGTAAATCTGGAAAAGAATATAATTAATTAAGACAAAGAAGAAAAAGAATTTGCTGGAGAGGGAGAAATTACCACATCATGGCGCACATGCCCTTTCCGGTGATAGTATGCCAACGCTTTGGCTGATGAATCGTCACACCTTTGTATGTAATCCCATGTCCTTTTCCCATCTCTTTCTCCTCTCCAACTCTTCCCCCACAGACCACTTCAGCACATTTCAACCCTATCTTTTCTCAACGCCTTCGCGACCCGGTCCTCAATGAGTGACTATTAAAATCGGACCGGTTACTGAACCGGGAAAGTGCTGGATCGAATCGTTTTGACTGTAACGGGTATTATCAAGACTAGAGCTGTTGAATCGGGACACCGGCAAGCCTGTGTTAAATACTGAGTATTAACACTGCTTGTTTCTGATAAAAAAAAAAAATCCAAACAATTACCCGCATTACCCGCATTTCTATTAGTGACGTTAACAGGGTTATTCGTCGGAATGGGAGGGATCAAACAATTTAAAAATAAATAATTAAATATAAATATGAATAAATTATTATAAGAACCTAATTTAGGATTTCTAATATATATTGTACAATTCTAATTAATTTTATATATTTATTGAAAGAGATACGATAACAAATATCAATATAAAAGATTAACAAATTTAAACAATAATATACTCATCACATTTTTTAACTTTAAAGATTAATTATGTAAAAATTATCAATAAGCTAGAGTGGCGGATAGAGAGAGTTCGCAGTGAAATGAATGTACGGTAAATAAAATTTGTAATAATTTGTTTGTAAGTATTACACTTGCGATATGATTATTAATTTTAAGTGTTTTATTTGTTTTTAAATTTATATTTTAGACTATTATACTCTGTTTCTGAGTTTTGAACACAAAAGAAAAAAATAGAAAACTTAAATTAGAACAGAAAAGAAAAGAATAGAAAATTTAAAGTTTTCCTTTGTGTTGTTTCTGAATTTTTAATGGAAAAGGATAGAAAATTTAAAATTGAGGACATGAGTTGTAATTTAAAATTTATTATATTAAAAATTGAGGATAATATAAGAATTATAAAAATATTATTTATTCTAATTTCTTTTCCGTCCAAATCATGCCAATTTTGGACGGAAAACTTTGGCAGGAAAAGTAGCCAAATTTTCTATCAATTTCTTTTCTTTCCGCTTATTAAAAACTGTAAACATAAGAATTGAAAAAAACTTAAATTTTCCGCCCATTTCTTTTCTTTTACATCCATTTTAAAACTCGTAAAAGCAGGCGTTAGTTTGGATTATAAATTGACTTAATATGGAGATTATTTAATAATATATTCAACTAGGTATTATAATCCCCACCATTTGGGACTAAACATTTTAAGACAAAATTAATTTCAATCTTTTTTAAAAATGATTATAATATCTTATTCTATCCATTTAAATTAAATTTCATGTTACATATTTGCCCCTAATTTCTACATTAATGTCACCGATTTAGTCTCACTTTTTACCTATTTACTCACCTATTTGTCCTTTCCCTCACTCACATGGATTTCAAATAATTAATTTTGTAGGCTATATTATTTATTGTCCATAAATGAAAAAAAGGCAATCACATATAAAAGCTGCAAACAAATAGTTGTTTGTTTCATGATATTCGAATTTAAGTTAAAAAAATAATTTTAAAAAATAAAATTATATATATATAGATAAAAATGGAGTATATGCCATGTGTAACTTTTAAAAGTTACATTTACGATCGTGAGTAATTTCACTCTACGATCGTAGAATAGTCACTCCACGATTTGTGAATTCACTCTACGATTATGGATTACTTACTACGATCGTAGAGTGAATTCACTCTACTATCTCTAGAATTCACTCTACGATCGTAGAGTGAAATCACTTTATTACGATTGTGACCGTGTAAACTTTAAAAGTTACACTACTTACCAGATATATATATATTGTAGATGTTTCAGATTTGCATTTTATAGTATTATATATAACAAAAATATAGTAAAATGCATACAGCTTGTAGCTAAATTTAACTCTTAACTTTCTCTCTAGATTTCACTTCCTCCTTCAAAAAATATTAATTTGTTATTTTTTTTATAAAAAGGTTCAGTTTCTCTCTTGAATTTTTCAATTATATTTTAGAAAAACTCACAATCTTTCTCTAAAACTTTAACTTACTCCATTCGTTTCAAAATATAAGTTCATTACTAATTTTTTAAACTCAACATGTTCAAACCGAGCTTAACAAAGTTTATAATTAATTGTTCATCATTTTTTGATGTATAAACAAATTTAAATTATAGTTTAAAATATGTTATTATTGGTAAGGATATAATAGTCCAAATGATTTTTTTTATCAAATCGTTTAATTAATCTTGGACAAAGCAAACATAAGATGTGATTATTTTAAATTATACAATGAATAATCCTATAAAAAACAAATATATGACTATGACTATTTAATCATATAATGAATTATAATTTTGGAATTATAATCCTTACAAATAAATATGGCTCTAAAGGAGATTTGAGAAAGAAAAAAAACTCATTATTTGAAAAGTATTTGTAAATTAAGAAATTAAAAGTAACTACATAATACTACCTCCGTCCCAAATTATCTGTTGTTCTAGAGTTCCACAGAGATACCAATTGTAAAACCCCAACTTTTTGAATAAAGATGACTTTTCTATAAATATTATTTTTGAATATTATTGAGTGAAATTGATATAATGTTATAGTTGTGGGTAATATTTATAAATTTTGCAAAAGTACGCAAGTTGTTATATAATATTCGATTGGTGGAAATATTCGCTTTAACGAGGAATATTCGACAACGACAATAATCATTGGTGGACCCTACAACGAAAATTATTATCGGATCGAGAAAACGACAAAAATACTTTATGAAAATAACTATGGAAGTTTTACCGTTAATCGTTGAAACACCTTGTTTAAAAGTACGATGTCTACGCATGGTTGCATAATAAAGCACACCTGTATTGATTATTGATGCTTACGTGATAAGTCACTCCGGTTTTTGTTGGTATTATTAATGTAATAATACGTAAAATCTTTTTATATAAAACAAAATACTTTTATAAAGTTATTCTATAAATAGAATATATTATATTATATTATGCATAAATATCTGCATAGTATTTTGCATAGTAAATTTTTTTATATAAAATGTAATACTTTTATAAAGCTATCTCTTTTATTAGACAAATAATTAGAATATATTATATTTTATTATGCATAGTATTTGCATAAGACTGCATAGTATTTGCATAGTAAATTTTTTATAAAGTTATTCGTTTTATTATATTATAAATAGAATATATTATATTTTATTTAAAAATTTTGCTTTAAATATGGACCACAAATTAAAGTAAATCAATCCGGACCGTTTATGAGTTAGTTACTATGCAATCCATTTTTTTATAAATAAAGTCCATTCCTTCATTATTTTCTTTCACTTAATTCATTTGAACTCTGAGAGATAAACTATATAGAAAGAAGAAAGTATTTTCTACTTCACTACTTATATATCCAGAGACTTCTTCTTAAGGTAGGGAATATTATTTGTTGTATTCGTAAGGGGTGTTATTTTTTTTATTCACGAAGAGAATCGTTGTTATTCCATTGCTTATTATTCTCATTGAATAACCTATATACGCTGGCCTACCCTATACTGGTGACATTCTTCTATTATTTCGCCTTTACTATTCTTACATTGGAATATACCTGCTTTTGTCGTTTCTGGCACGGGACGATTCCGCTCTTTATTATTATTTTATCTAATATCCTGCTCAAGGCTTTTACGTTCGGACCTAATTTCGGCCCTTATTAGTATTCTCTGCTGAATAACTCTGTACATCTGCGCCAAGCACCGCATGCACGGTGATTTCATTGTTATTCCATTCTTTATTATTCTGCTTGAACATCCTGCTTGCAAGCAATTTCACTTTGACACGTTTCCGTTATTTAGTATTCTGTTGGAATAACTGTTTACGCTGTACCGCATGCATCAGGACACCCCCAAAACATGATATACATCACCCATTCTGAAGTTGTCAATACACCTGCATATAAACAACTATAACTTTATTATTACAACAAGAAATCTGTGAGTTTAAATACGATATTGCCATCTAAACAATATCCACATATAAATAAATCCTCATCATAATTATTGATACATTATTTTACAAAAATGGTGAGGACTACTAAACAACTCTCTAAAACCATCATTCCATACCCCAGACTGCACTCGCTACATTCTCACCTCCCCGGAAGAAAATGAAACAAAAGGAAAAGGGTGAGCTCAATTCAGCCCAAGAAAGAATATTATGACTAAGATAATATACAACAAATTATCGTTAGTCTTCAACAGGAAAAATTTAATAGAATACAATAAATAACTTGTTTTAAATCAATACTCATGATGGAAAATATTAATTCATGAAGAGTTACGTAGAGGATGAAATCTACTAATATCTATGAATTTAACAAATCCATCATCAATATTTTTATCCCTCGTAACATCAATCAATATATATCCGAATCATATATTCATCCTCGCACTACGAGCCGAGGACATTCACCAATTAGTCATGTTCATCTAAACACATGTTCATCTTTTGCACTACGGGCAAAGATATTCATCGAAATCATTCATCTTTTGCACTACGTGCCAAAGATATTCATCGAAATCAATCATCTTTGCATTATAGGCCAAAGATATTCAATAATATCATCATTTAAGACCGAGGATGATGAAAATATTTTTTTTTAAAGAAACGAATCCAAAGAAAACAAAATGACAAGGATTAAGGATTAAGGATTCGTACTTTTATTTTATCCACGCCCAAAAATACCTCAAAAATAATCATAGTGGTGTAAAATTCAAGAATGATCAAAACATGGATACAATCAAAACTAGTATCCACAATTGATATTTTGACCCGAAAAGAAAAATTTTCATTTTTCATGAATAAAGTGTCGATTCGTGAATAATATCAGATATAATAATAAAGGCTTAGTATACACGTAAATAGTAACTTCAGACACCAAAAGTTCCAAATTTGATAAAATTTCGGATCAATATTTCAAAGATAATGATATTGAAAAATAATATCATTACTGAAAAAAAAAATATCCCTTACCTCGAAGATTTATACTTCTAAATTTAAACACCTGATATAAAGCATGACTTGAACTTGCACCGTATAGCAATACTCAAAGTATACTCAAAATACTCACAAGAATACACTCGATAATATATAGAGAAAACTTCAGCTTACAGTGTGATTTTCAATTCTAACCTAAGACCCTATTTATAGGAAAATGCTTAGAACACCAAAGTAGAAAATTTAATATAATATTATTATATAATTTAAATTTTCCTACGCCATCTTTTGTAGAAGCCTCAATTCACCACCTTTGTTGCTTACCATAATAATGACAAAACAAAAAAACGCTTTGTTATTAAAAACAATTAAAACTTCCAAAATCAATTATTTTAACTTCAATAATTCACAATAAATAGCCCTTTTATCGGAAAATTTGAATCTCGCTAATTTTATAGGAAATTCAATTCTCTACAACTTTGCGGAAGAAAGTTTTTCCAAATTCCAAACAAAATTGACCAAAATTCACAAACCAAGCGATTTTACAAGTTTATAATCAAATTTCAAATAAGAAATGGGGTCCAATTTACATGTTTTACATGTTTTAAACATTTATTGCAACAAAAATACTCTTCCTCCTCGTATACTCATATTTCCCACATTCGTTATAAAAATATCACCATTATTATATTATTAAAATATAATAATATCTATATATATTTAAATGAATTATTTTATCAGAAAAAGATAAAATTTCAATTTTCAACAATTGTCACATTAAAATTTTTCTCCATCTATATCCACATAAAATCAATATTTTCCTCATCATATAAATCAATAATTAATTATTCACAAATAATATTACATAATCACAATATTGACAACCAGACAGTTCCCAGGAAAGAGGGGGCTTTCCAATAAGAATTTTTCTTTACTGGCGCGCAATTAGGTGACCAAACCTCTCCTTGACAGAACTTTCTAGACATTGCCAATAATGCTATCTAATAATATTATTCAAATAATATGAATTATTACTCCGATAATAAAAAATACTGTGTAGTGACAATTATTGAAACAACAGTAATATAAAATATCAATCTTTAAAATTATTGAATCAATAAAATAAAATAATGAATAAAGAATTATCGTAATAATTATTGAGTAAAGGTCTTCACGTAAGAATTAATAATTGGTGCAATACTGCGTCCTATCAATGCAACAACGCCAGACATTTTTACTTTACCCAATTCGGGTATTCCAACAATATTGACGATAACAACTACGCCTGTTATTTATAAACAACTTATTCTTGTCGCTTTCTTCCTCCAATCGCTTTCATTATGGGCCCACAAAAAGATCACTACCGTCGCATTTAATATTCCCCGGCAAAGAAGAATATTCCACGACTAAATGAATATTTCCCGACAACAATGAATATTTTATAGCCACTTGCGTATTTTTAAAATTTGCATAATTCACCCATAACTTTAAACTTTTATCAATTTAATCATTTACTGAATAATAATTATAAGAAAAAATTGAATAATTTTATTTCATAAAATTCGGGGTCTTACATGCATGGTGATTTCTTTTGTTATTCCATTCTTTATTATACTCAGTTGGTTAAAGTTTTGACTTCTATACTCCATGAAATTAGTAGAATATCCTTGATATTTGGCAAGGCTTCATCCAATATCTTTTCATGAAAATATTCTTCTAATCATTCTTGAATTTTACTCTACTAAAGCGAGATCATGTTGATAATTTAGACATTAGTAGTTCTTGGACAAATTAATTCTTGAACTTGTTTTATTAAATTCTTGTATCATTGTCATCATCCTCATGTTTATATTATGTTTGAAAGTCATCTCGTGTAGCAGTAGATAGTGCATAGATGGACTTGGTATGATTATGACCGAGAATTATTCGGTGTAATCATGGCCATCGTAATGTTATAAATGATGTGGTAAAAGTTCTCATTAATCTCAGTAGTGCATCGATGGACAAATTGTTGACATGATCACGACCATTAATGAATACACAAATATTCTTGGCCTGTAGTGGTATGGATAATTGTGGTCGTGATACTAAAGAATATCCTCTACTTAGTAGTAGTGCAGGGTAATTCGATGATGTGGAATATTTATGGTCGAGTCTCAAATGATAACAAAATGATGAAAAACCTTTTTAATCATAAAATATAGTAGATTTTATTTTCTACTCGACTCTTTTAATGGATTATCTTGTTACTACGCTAGCTTAAACTTGATGTCTATTATATTTTATCGCTTTAACATTGTTTGAGACTAATGATAAATTATTCTCGCATTATCTTAGTCATAATATTTCTTCTTGGACTAGTTGAGCTTCACCTTTTCTTTACCGTTTCTTCGAAATGAGAATATAAATTTGGTCGAGTCGGAAGCGGAGTGATGGTCCGGAGGATAAAGATTAGTATTCCTTACTATTATGTGAAATAAAGTGTGATAATAATTGTAATGATGACTCCTTTTGAGTTTATATAATCTTTAAGTAGACAATATTTGTATTCAAACTCACGGTTTATGTTTTTGTCGTATTGCATACCATACATTGTATTAGTAAGTTGTATTTAAATTTTTGTACCACTACGATCCTGATTTATATACCTAATTTTGGGCGTCACTCCAATATATGTGATAAAAATACTAAAATACCCTTATTGGTGGAAATATGAAAAAGGTGTTTAAAAAAGAGTGCATGAAATAGTCTTTAGAGAGAGGAAGAGAGAGAAAGTATGAGTGCATTAAAAATAGACAAAAAGTCTACAGAGAGAGAAAGTATGAGTACATATATATGTGTGGAGATAGAAAGAGAGAGAAAGTATGTGTACAATAAATAGACAAATAGTCTGCAGAAAGAAAGTATGAGTGCATATATATGTGTGGAGAGAGGATGAGAGTAATGACTATCAATAATTAGGGTAAAGGGGCAAATTTAGAAAATAAAGAAAAAAAATACATTGAAATCTTGAAAAAATAGATATTATGAGATAAATTTTTTTTTGTTAAAACAGCAGATAATTTGGGACAGAGGAAATAATAGTTAAGAAAAAATAAAATTTCGAGCGGGACCATGGTCCAGCCTCAGCTCTATGAAGTAGTGCCGCCATTGACTCAAGGTGTGGATTTTTGTTCGCACGTGACACGTAATACGAGTATATATGCTGAATGTTATTATGAGTTCAAGTTTATTTGTCTTGTGTAACATGTGGTTTAATATTTATTTTATTATTTTTTGATTAACTTTGACATAAGAAAATATTGTTTTTCTTTAATATTTATATGTGTATCATTTTTAAATAATTATAAAATTTAATAACTTAATTTTTAATATTATATCTAAACATTACATACATTTTTTTACTCCTTCATTTTATAAAGATTTTATCCCTAAATATTAAACGTCCCTCCGACAAAAAAAAGGAGATGCCCAGCAGGAGTACTATCGAAGACGCAGAGTTTGACCAAAAATCTATTTAATCGCATCTGACCCGTATATCTCTTAGAGTACTTATTCAATCCAACGGCTACGCCTGTCCCCGCCTCCATAAAGAACACGCTAACCATAATTCATAATTTTCAGTAAAAATCAACCTCGATGGATGACATTCATTGCCTTTATAGCAGCAATAAAACCTCCTCCAATTCTGCAACTCGCAACAAATTGGAGTAGTAAATTACTAGTAAGAAAAAATTCACTGAAACAATGGCGGCGCATAACTCAACGGCCACCACCACCGTCGTCGATCCAAGAAGTGGATTTTCCAAAACCAATTCTACCTTCTACAGCAAACGCAAACCCATCGCTTTACCTTCCAATCACTCCATTGACGTCACAACCTTTATTTCCTCCCGCGCCCACCACGGCAAGACCGCCCTCATCGACGCCGCCACCGGCCGCCGTCTCACCTTCCCCGAGCTCTGGAACGCCGTCGAATCAGTCGCCACCTCTCTCTCTAGCATGGGGATTCGCAAAGGCCACGTCATCCTCCTTCTCTCTCCCAACTCTATCTTCTTTCCCATTATCTGCCTCTCTGTCATGTCACTCGGTGCTATTATCACTACCACAAACCCACTCAACACTCAGGCCGAGATCGCCAAACAGATCGCCGATTCAAAACCTTTCATCGCCTTCACCGTTACCGACCTACTCCCCAAACTCGCCGACTCAAACCTTCCGATCATTCTCATTGGTCCTGACGCCAATCCCACGCAAAAATCCAGAATCGTGACTACGTTAGATAGTATGATGGAAACAGAACCAAGTCAGAGCCGAGTCAAGGACCGAGTGACTCAGGACGACACGGCCACACTTCTCTACTCGTCCGGTACTACGGGGGCGAGCAAAGGTGTCGTATCGTCGCATCGGAATCTGATCGGAATGGTACAGACGATTGTTGGACGGTTCAGATTGGAAGAAGGGGAACAAACTTTCATCTGCACCGTCCCTATGTTTCACATCTACGGCTTAGCAGCGTTTGCCACGGGGCTTTTAGCGTCAGGATCGACAGTTGTGGTTCTTTCGAAATTCGAGATGCACGAAATGCTTTCCGCAATCGGAACGTATAAAGCAACTTATCTCCCACTCGTCCCGCCGATACTGGTGGCGCTTGTGCAGAACGCGGACCAGATAACAAAAGGGTACGATTTGAGGACGCTAAAATCGGCGTTATCCGGAGGAGCACCGTTGAGTAAAGAGGTGATAGAGGGGTTCGTGGAGAAGTTCCCTGCAGTGACGATTTTGCAGGGGTATGGGTTGACGGAGTCGACGGGAATAGGGGCGTCAACGGATTCGTTAGAAGAGAGCAGAAGGTACGGCACGGCGGGAATGTTGTCGCCGAGCATGGAAGCAAAGATTGTTGATCCCGAGACCGGAGAGTCATTTTCGATGAATCAGACGGGGGAGCTTTGGCTTAGAGGTCCCACGATTATGAAAGGTACTAAAATCAATAATCGAGTACACTTGGTGAATTCTTTACTACAGTAGTTTTTTCATTTATTTTTATACTATTAATTTGTCTCTAAAATAATAATAATAATATGAGTACTGTTATAGTAAGTATCAATTTGTACTAAGAAATTATTCTTTTCATATACATACCAATGGAGTTATTGTAAGCTATATAGTCTCAAATCTCACTCCTCTTAGCTGGCTAATGAAATTGTATCTTAATCTTATTGAAATGTTTAACTAATAATTAGATCTATAGTCGATTGAAACCAGTTTCCTTTATTCAAGTAATTAATATATAAGCTCATTTAACTTCTCTTTTTTTTTCAAAATTGTAATGGCTTTTGCTCATTGGCTCAACTTGTTTTTACTTCAAATTATTAATTCATATATAAATAGACAAAGTAGCTTTGAACACTTTCATTTATCTATTTAGAAATGAAAGTACGTATTAGTGGCACGCTGTACTCATTCCGTACGGTGACCAGTCTCATTTTATATTTTGCATTTACCTATGCAAACTTGATTGTACGTATAACATAAACTATTTATGACTAATTTTTTGAAAATATATATTAGTAAATTTTAAGAGGGAAGGTTATTAAATTTAAATTGGCACATCTAGAAAAGAAATGTTTTTCAATAGAGGGAATATATACTACCTGGTAGTTAATTTTCTTCACATTTAATTTGTTAGTTAGTGTTTTATATGTGAAATGGGATTGATGGAACAAGAAACTAGAATCTGGTTTATCATCACTTGATAACGTACCCAAAAATCATGAAGCATGTTCATAATATATAGTAGTTGGTGGGCTCATTCTTAGTGAATTGTTGATTAAAATTTGTGTAATGAGCAAATTTTTGAGATGAAACTAAATTAAATTAACCACATGCAGCAGCTTGTTCATTAATTAATTAATGATATTATATTCTTCTTCTTCTACAAGGTTTATTAAGAACAGTACTTGGTGCTTTTGCCTTTCAGCGTGCTTGTTAGTTAGGCATGGAATTAATTTAGGACCGCTTCATTCATTATTAATTTAATTTAGAAATGGTACGGTGGTGTGATTAATTTTAATTGTCGGAAAAATTCTTTATTAATCTTGAAATGGTGTTTTTGCAGGTTATTTCAGTAATGCAGAAGCAACTGCATCAACTCTAGATTCCCAAGGTTGGTTAAGAACGGGAGATCTATGCTACATTGATGATGATGGATTCATTTTTGTCGTGGATAGGTTAAAGGAGCTGATCAAATACAAAGGCTATCAGGTGATCATCAACCTTACAAATAAAAATGTTTCTTCTTCTAATTAATACTAGCTAGCTCTGAAGTGAGAAACTCGATCGATCATGGGGCATTTTGAAGTGAATATGCATGCTCTCATGCCACTTACTTAATTTGATAGGTTCCACCAGCAGAACTAGAGGCTTTGTTACTAACTCACCCCGAAATTGTGGACGCTGCTGTTATTCCGTAAGATTTCGTCTTTCTAGCTCCCCATATATATATATATATATATATATATCATTTTTGATTATTTGAAATTAAGAGCACTACAACAACCGGTGAAGGAATTAAGAAAGAATTGACACTTTTTCATAATGTTTTTCGTAAAGGAATCTCTTACAAGAAGCACTGAATTTTAGCTAGGTGATGCTTTTTTTTGCTGAGTTTGATTGTTTGTCCTCCTCCTCCTCCCAGGTTCCCGGATAAGGAGGTTGGTCAGTTTCCCATGGCATATGTGGTACGAAAATCTGGAAGTGAAATTTCGGAAAGTGCAGTCATGGAGTTTATTGGTAAACAGGTGAGAATTGAATTGCTTGAGCCTCCTGCATGCCAATGTCGTCGTGTCGTGTTTACTAAAGCATGCATGTTATATAATAATCTGCAAATTAAACAAATTAATTAACAACAGGTGGCTCCATACAAGAAGATTAGGCGAGTGGCATTTGTGGCTTCTGTTCCGAAGAATCCATCAGGCAAGATACTTAGAAAAGATCTGATAAAGCTTGCAACCAGCTCCAAACTTTAAATTAAAGAAATCTTGCATTTTCTTGGGGTGCATGCTACGAAAGTGAGAGTTTAGTGGTTTGTATTAGTCGATTGTGATGGTCCATAGCCGCCTGGCCGGGCTTATATATATGGATTGATTAATCTCATATGTATGTATATGTATGTATGTGTATATGGGAGTTAACAGCATTTTTGTTTATATATATGTATAAATAAATTTCCTTCAAGTCTCTAGCACGCACTATCAGCTTAATTCGACATTGGAAGTTGGCTGGCTGTTGTAACGTTGTATCAGCAGCCAGCCTGTTTGGGGTTTCTATATATCTATAATAAACTGCATTAAGTTTTTGTTAGTACCTGCAGTTTATACGTATATTAACAACAATAGGTTATAGGTATGTATGTTGGCAGTACATGTGCATGTATATGTATTTGAAGAGCAGCTAGCTATTTTCATAGTAAAAATGAAGCTACAAATTTTGTATTAAAGCACAACAATTTTAACCTGACGAATATGATTGATTATTAATGAATTTCCAACTCCATATAATTGTTTGTACCATGTTTATTAATTACTCCCTCCGTCTCAAATTAATTGCTCAGTTTTGATTTTTTAAAGTCAAATTGACCATTTTTAAAACTAATCTTTTTACTATTTTTGCTAAAATATAGGTGAAGAGATTATAATCAAAAGAAAGTATATACAATTTATTACTAATCCTAATTTTTATAATTTTAGAAATATATTTATATATGTTTAATTATTAATTCTAAAAATAGTCAATTTGACTTAAAAATGTCAAAATTGAACAATTAATTTGGGACGGAGGGAGTAATATAAATTCACACTTCTTTTTCCAGTTAATATGTTTAGAGGGAAATAATAATCAAAATTAAGCCCTCGTGTACTCTGAACAATTAATTTTTAACCTCGATTGCAAGTGAATTGACAAGGATTAATTGCATAGCTAGCTAGTGCCATGTTAGGTAGTCTAGCTAGCAAATCTTATATATATATATATATGGATTTCATCCATGTGAATCCCATTGTTAGGAAAGAACTCATTTTTTAAGACATAAGGGCGGTAAAATTTAATGGCGGTGGCCAAAAATGGGTTGCTCCCAACAACGGATTGCTGTGGATGGAATCCCATATATATATATATATATATATATATCCAATTATTATTGCAACCAATAGATAACCAATTAATTAAAAATAAAAATTTAGTATGATGATGAAAAAATTAGAATTATAAAAAATATTTTTACCTAAAGAATTTTCATCTATTAAAATTTTGATGAAAAATGTATATGTTCATCAAATGGTGAAAATTGGTCGAATTACTTTCATTTTTGAAATAATTATGTTATTTAATATAATAAATTAATTGACCGATATCGATTTTAATTATACTATTCACAATTATAAAAATATAGTAAATTAGATGAAATTAGAGGGGAGGTGTCGCGACAGGAGGAGGCTAATTGTCCTTAATTAAATCAGCATTTTCTTTTTTTACTTAATGGAGTACTTTTTATTTGGTGTTATTATTTTGTTATGACAACAAACAGAGACTGGACATCGGATCAATTAACTAAAACTAGCTCCTACGTACGGACAAGGTTTTACTGCTGACATGGTATTTGATTAATTCAGAGTCTAATCAAATACGCAACTTCTTTAAAGCTTCGTTAAAAGCTAGCTTAAAATA
Organism: Panax ginseng; assembly: GCA_020205605.1. Classification (NCBI taxonomy): domain Eukaryota; kingdom Viridiplantae; phylum Streptophyta; class Magnoliopsida; order Apiales; family Araliaceae; genus Panax; species Panax ginseng. The sequence goes on along the minus strand of CM035140.1, from coordinate 3,890,586 downwards.
GATCAAGCAAAGGTAGTCTTGGTCGAGACGCCTCAGCTTGGCCACCGAACCAACATTCTTTCTCATAATCTTCTCTCGCATGAGTATATATTAGATCTCATCTTTATGTAAAAAAAAATTATATAAAAATATCAAAAATACATGTAAAAATAGTTCTTCCCAATTTAAATTCACATCACTTTTGAATTGAGAATTTTACAAATTGATAAAGAAAAATAATCAAATGTGACTCGATGGATCCAATACCAAAGCAAAGTTATAATCCATCCTCCTTCATATATGAGTGATCATTTAAAAAACATCCTGCAAATATATACTTTTTTCTATATATCTAATCCTTCTCTCTCCATATATATTAATGGCATTAACTTGCAGAGAATAAGCTACTACCTCCGTCTCATAATAAGTGCTTTTTTAGGCTTAATTTTTTTTTTTCAAAATAAGTGATGTGTTAGAACTCCAATACAATTTTTACAATATTTTCTCATATATGCCCTTATGCATTCAATGGTATTTATTGCATCTTACCATCACTACAATTAAATGACACTCATTAACTTTTCAAGTTCAAAGAAAATATATTAAAGGTATTTTTGCCATTTTAACTTATGTATTGATACGTGTGATTTAAGCTAAAAAAATACTTATGAGACGGAGATAGTATATAAATAAGTTATATAAAAAATGTGCATGCCGGCCAGACACAAAATGAATGCAGCAGACAAATTTGAAGGATTTGTTAAAACAAATTAAGAAATTTGAAACAGAAAAGAAAAAGAAAATATTAAAGAAGAATAGAAAAACACATCATGCATGTATATGCATGTACGTTAAGACTTGACATGCAAAGCAGCTGGCGGCCCTATGCCAACTTTTAATGGTGGGTGGGTGGTCGGCTGCTAGCTATTATCTTTCAAGCCTCCGGACCACCACTATACATAAAAAGGCTCCATCTTTTTTCTCTCTATAATCTCACCGTCACCAAGCAACCGTCACTACCCAAATAGATAGATATATATAGTCGTCCTTAGTTGACTTTTTAAAATTAAAAGAATCACATTAGTTTTAAATTTATAAGTAATGTGATTAAAGATTAATTAATTCATACGTACAAATTTTGAAAATCATAAATCTTGTAATAATAAGTAATGCAAATGGTGTACGTTAACATGAAGAATTAAGGAAAGAATATAATTGTAACATACGTTTTCGATAAAAATTAATAGAATTGGTTCAGTTCAAGTATCATGTACATAATCATATACTAAATACATATTGATGTCTATATATATATACACACACCGAAAAGGAGCAAGTATTCTAGATACACACAAGCTACTAGCTTTTATATATGTGTACTTTATAATTTTAAGATAGTTTTGGCATTAATTTTAACATTCTTCAAATATATATGTACATAATTATTAATCACAATTTTGGCATTTTAACAATAATTTGATTAAATGATTGGAGCGAGCAGATTATATTGGGATTAATATCAATAACTAATTAATTATGCTTATTTTAATTTGGTATGAACACCAGCCTTGGTCTAATATACTGCAGGCAGACAGACTCAAATGTATTTAATTAGTTTATGAGGAGATAGTCATATATAGTAGTACGTAGTAACCATTAATCTATCTAATAAAATATAAATGATTTTAAATTTCTCGCTCACTCAATAAATCATCTGGGCCATTCAAAATTTAAGATAAATCCCACCGTCCATACAGTGCCGGAGGCATGGGACCCGCTAGTATATATATATGGCACGAGTATAAATTAATTAGCCTAAAAGGATTAATTGGAGGGCTCGATCTTTTCTCTTCCTTCTTTTACTATATATTAATTTATACTGCCTATATATATATTTCATTCGAGTCCCGCTTCTTTATTTAATTCCAAACTTTGAACTTCAGATGATTTATCGAATGAAATGGTAAATTTAAAATCATTTGTATTTTATTAGATAGATTAATCTTGTCCTATCTTGTAGAGTACGTAGCTGCTAAGAAAAGGCGAATTGAGTTCAACTTGAAGAATGATCACCGGTCAGCCAAATTCAAATTCAAATCCAAATCCAAATCCAAAGAGAAGGCTAGAATATATATATATATATACGGAGAGGATCAAGAACACTCTCCTTAAATAACACTCTGCCTTAAATAACACTCTTTTATCAAAACGACGTAGTTTTGGAGGGACGCGGTGACATTTTTGTAAATACGCGGTGACATTGTATTTATAAAAATGCCACCGCGTCCTTCCAAAACTATGTCGTTTTGATAAAAAAATGTTATATATATATATATATATATAAAAGAATTAAATGGCACAAATTAACTAGCTAGATGGATTGTTTCCTTGCACTTTCTCTTTACGGAAGCAGTTCGAATAAACAAGGGGGTGGGTATTAATACAAAGCCCGGATATGATAAAAGAAAAGGTCTAGTTTTAGCAAGCTATAGCGAGTCTCACTGTTCAATTTCTTTTTTTTTTGGCAGCTTAGTGATCAAGAGAAATACTAAATTTTGTCCATATCATACATATATACTTAAATAAATTTTAAATTTTCTGATAAATATTGACTCTATTTTTTGAATTAAGATTCTCTTCATTTCAAATGAAATAAAAATTCTCTATTCTTTGTATATTTCGTATTATCATAATGATGTCATATTTTAATATATTTTAAATCTAAACTAGATCATAAAATTAAAACTTCATTTCAAATAAAAATTTAAAATAGAGAGAATCCTACTTCGCCTCCTCTCCTCGTGGTAAGGAGTATTTACTCCATTTGGTACTAGCTGCTATACTACTAGTAGTAGTATCATTCATAATTAATTTCCAAAAGAAGTTACGTCACTTGTATCTTCATACCATGTCATACTATACTATGTACTTTAATCGGGACTAGAATTCTTTATATTTCAAATAAAATTAAGAAATTTCATTTTTTATATATTTTTTATTATCATCACTCTCGTGATATCACATTTTAATATATTTTAAATTTAAACTATAAAATAAAAACTGTTTATTTCATTTAAAATATATAAAGAGGATTCTAATCCGTAATGTAATCCTAGGGGGTGTAGAATTTGCATCTGAAAGTACGTGGTAATCCTCCTAGCTAGTGCATGCATGTGTTTTTGTTTGGTCAAGATTCAAAAGTAATCAAACCACATGCACAAACACTTTTTACGTAAAATAGTAATCTGATGTGATTCACCAATCACCAGCAGTACTACTGATCTAGTCAAGCCTACGCCATCAATAATTGAAGGGGAGAGAGAGAGAGAATAATATACTAGTAGTAATATATATCCCGTCTCACATTAAAGTGTACGAGTGTTTATAAGAATTCAACCTTAATTACTATTAAGAGAATTTCCAAGTCATTAAAACTATTATGACCGACCGTAAATTAAGTCTTGATCCGACCTCGAAATCATGGTGGCCGGCTGGGCCGGCTGCATGGAACATCGATCCATGCTCGATGGGAGACACGTTTAAACTAAAACGTTTTCATTTTTTTTGCGTTTGTCCCTTTAAAACTAAAACTTTATAATGTGTGATGCTCCGTTCTAACTAACTTTACTTGAATTATTTGTACCGAAAATTAATAACGACAACTAATTTACTTAATTCTGCAAACTAATTAGAGCAGCCTAAGTTGAGTGGGGTTAATTACTCAAAGATAACAATCATTCAATCCCCCTAAAAGAAATAGATAAATAATACTACTAATAAGTAATAATTAATAATATTTGACTAAATTTGTTTTAAAATATGAGATTATTGAATTTTGTAAAACAAAACAACTAAATTTTAAAATAGAGATAAAAACATCTTATATATTGAAATAATATTATATATATATTAGACTTACTATATATATGCATGATTAGTTAAAACAAAAGGTGTTGAAAATTTTAATTTATATAAAAATGTACTTAAATCATTCTTTTCACCATAGAGAAATTATCACTTTATTCTCGTGCCCAAGCAAACGTCACAATACTACCCCTCTAAGCTATAGTTTTTAGTATAATATATACATCATCCTACCAACCTAGCTCTATAAATACTCCTATCATTTCCCTTCAAAATTCCCTATCATTTGCCATCCAAATTCCTCCAAGGGCGTGCGAGGAAGAGATTGAGAAATTTTAGTTTGGCAGTCATGGATATTGAAGTGGTGGATCAAGTGATGAACCTGAGCCCCGTGAGACCAGCGCCCCCACCGGATATCGAAACTCCGGCCATCTCATCTCCTCCATTTCACATCTACCCGCCTTGTTCCACCCCATCACCGCTCATACAATCCGTCCCTAGAACCCCAAAAAGTCCATTGGCGGCACGTATAATGACCCCTTTGGCTAGTCCCATGAAAAAGGCCATTACAAGCATGCAAGGCTACTTGGAAGAAATCGGTCACCTCACTAAATTTGATCCTCAAGAAGCATGGCTTCCCATCACCGAATCCCGGAACGGTAATGCCTACTATGCAGCATTCCATACGCTAAGTTCCGGCATCGGAGTTCAAGCACTCGTTCTTCCTCTCGCTTTCACTTCCCTTGGTTGGTAAGACTTTTAATTAAGTCAACACTTTTAGTACTTGTATTGAATAATAAGTAAATTACATGAATTTTCCTTTCGTCTCCACAGGACTTGGGGGATTCTAGTATTCACATTGGCATTTGTGTGGCAATTGTACACACTATGGTTACTCATTCAACTCCATGAGTCAGTTCCGGGGACACGTTACAGTCGATATCTATGGCTCTCAATGGCTGCTTTTGGTAAGAACTTAATTGTATCTTTTTTGGGAGAACTTTCCATGTAATTAAACACCAGCCAAGCTTTAAAAAAAGTATAGTACAAATTAATCAACCCTCCATAACAATTGTTAATGATGAAACGATTAGCATGTGCATGTCCACTTGTTAATTTCGTACGTGTTTGACTCTCTTAACAACTATTATCATGCCAACTTAATTGACAGACTTGTGTTCTAAAGAAACACCGACGAACTAACTTATTTTGGACGTGATATTAATTTCCAGGTGACAAGCTAGGGAAAATAATGGCACTATTTCCAACTATGTATTTATCTGGCGGGACATGTGTTACCCTAATCATTATCGGAGGAGGAACCATGAAATTATTTTTTCAGACCGTTTTTGGTAGTGTTTGGGATGTTAATCCACTAACCACCACGGAATGGTACCTCTTGTTTACGTGCTCAGCCATCATTCTGGCTCAGCTTCCCAACTTGAATTCCATAGCCGGAGTTTCACTGATCGGTGCAATCACAGCAGTGACCTATTGTACGCTGATATGGATCTTGTCTCTCACCAAAGGAAGGACAGTTCATGTCTCCTACCACCAGCTGGAAGCCAAGTCCGAAATAGCTAGGGTTTGTAACATTCTCAACGCCCTTGGAATTATTGCGTTTGTTTTCAGAGGCCACAATCTAGTGCTTGAAATTCAGGTTGGTTTTTACTTTTTATTGATTCATGATTGTATGGAACTTAATTTTACATATATATCTGAAAAAGGCTATAAATTAAGATATATAATAATCAATCTTTTTAATACTTATATATATTCATAATTTTATCAAAATGAAAATATTATAATTTGGGAAATTAATAAACAACTAGTTTTGTGCATGTAAACGTGCCTTACAAACCTTAATTTACATGCGTAAAAAAATCAAACGAGAGTATTTTCATTTGGAATTAACAGAGGAAAAGTACTAGCTAATTGGTAAAACTATATATAGGTACTTGATCATTACTCCTATCTTTTAATACATGAATTGTAAAAAAAAAAATGTAATGTTACTGCAGGGGACAATGCCATCCAGTCTAAAACACCCATCTCATCTGCCAATGTGGAGGGGCGTTAAATTCTCCTATCTTATCATCGCAATGTGTTTGTTCCCACTGGCAATAGTGGGCTATTGGACTTATGGAAACTTGGTAATATTAGTACAAAGCCTAATTAAATCTCTGATACTTAAGCTTCTAGTATATATATACTCTAGCTAGTCTACATTAATATGAGAAATTATCTCTCTATATATATATGTTAGTATTTGTAAAGCTAACAAAATATATAATGCTGTAATTAATGCCAGATACCTGCGAATGGAGGAATGCTAAGTGCGTTGTACAAATATCATGGGAAAGATACATCAAAAGTTATTCTAGGGTTAACAAGCCTGTTTGTCGTGATCAGCTGCCTAACTTCTTTCCAAATATACGCGATGCCCGTATTCGACAACTTGGAGTTCAGATACACAAGCAACATGAACAAACCATGCCCGTGGTGGCTACGAATGGGGTTTCGTGCCTTTTTCGGCTGCCTAGCATTATTCATAGCTTTCGCCTTCCCGTTCCTGCCAAGCTTGGCCGGTTTGATCGGAGGAATTGCATTACCGGTCACCTTGGCATATCCTTGTTTTATGTGGATAGTTATTAAGAAACCCCAAAAGTTTAGTGTAATGTGGCATCTTAACTGGGCTCTAGGGTTTATAGGGATGATCTTGAGCATATTACTTGTTTTCGGAGCAGTGTGGAATATAGCGACTCTAGGAATTGATGTTCACTTCTTCAAGCCTCAATGACAAAAACTAGTAGCTAGTAACAAAAATGGGATATATATATCTATATATATTTAATAATTTCTTTTTTTGTCAGTAAAACAAAATTTAATAATTAGCGTCCATGATAATACAAAAGGCGATAATTCCAGAAGATTTGGATGTTAAAATGGAAATATTACAGTAACTTATATATGTAAATAAAAGGAGTTGGAAAAGAAGAGTTGATAGATACTAGACGAAAGCCTTGGAAAGAGGCTTTAAAAATGGAAGAAAAGCCTTGGAAAGAGGCTTTAAAGAGGAAATAGAAATTAAGCTATAAAAATTAAAGCAGCTTGGAAGAAGATCTAAAGGAAAAGATCGGATCCTCCGCCTTTTATTAATTAATTTATTCTGAGTAAATCATATAATAATTAATACCAAAGCATGCATGCAAGTTAATAATTCTCATTCGCAGGTGATCGATCAAAGTGATTGCTTTTTATCTAATCTCCATTAGCAGATCCATAAATATTGAGAAGGTGAGATTATTGAACAACTTTAGTAAGTACTCCTATTTAAGAGAGTACGTAAGTGATACTATAAATAATGTAGCACTGAGATTAAGAAGTTGCAATATATATGCATACCTGCTGCAGACAAACGAGAATAATTAATTGTTGCTAAAAACAAAAGCCATGTAACAATTAATTATGCTGAGACATTGGAACATTTAAACTTAAGTTTGAACATTCAACTTTAATACTAGTATCACGGTGCATGCTATTTAATTAACAGGCAGGCTCCATGTAATTCTCTCTAGTCTGGCGTCACCGAATAACGTGACTCCCTGCATAAACCACTCACGAACGTTCATAAATAATTATTGTATTAGAAAATTGATATTTATACAAATAAATTATATAATTTTACAAACTCATCTTCACATGAATAGTAAGTAGAGTTTGTCCTCATGTGAAAAAGTACATTCTAGAACTAACAATTTAAGTTGTGAAAATATCAATTTCCTACCAATTAATACTATTTAATTATTGTACCGTATATACTATATAAACATTATAAATTTGTGATGTAAGGATATGTAAATGAACTGAGTCGAGTAGACGAGTATTGAGTTGCTCAGATTTGGTTCACAAAATTTATGAGTATAAAATAAGGTTTGATTGAGACTCGTTTAGTTAACGAGTCGAGCATGAACAGTTTGGACTTTTCGAACGAATATGATCCGAGTATCAATAAAAAATCACAATTTGAGTTGATTCTAGTAATTTATCAAATTTTAAAATTTGCTCATATTTAAATCATTTATATTTCGAGTCGAATTCGAATCGAATTCGACCCCAACTGTTTGTTTATTTTACTGTCTTAGCATGAGCCTTAAAATTATATTGCAAGTCTAAAAGGCTGGGGCAGCACCGAAGGCATTAGCTTTTTTGTGTGGAGATAGTGCTAAAAACATTATAATTAAGATTATTTATCTATTGCTCCAAATTAAAGGAGCACTGCAGATGATCATATTTTTCTTATTAATTAATAATTAAATTGAGAAGTAGAAAATTTAGTTCAAAGTTGAAACTGAAGGAGGATCAATTGATATCAGTCAACCAAGGTAAGTTCCAAACGTACGTGAAAGAAACAATGGACAAAATTTATTAGAATGAATTGATTTTACTGCTTTAAAATATTCATGTCTTACGAATTACTAGTACTAACGACACGTACAACTTCACAAATCAACAAGTGGTTGTTTGTAGCGAGGACGTGCAGGGGCGGATCAGCCCATTAGTTCTGGGGTCAATTTTTTTAAAATAAAAATTTATAAAATAAAATAAAATAAAATAAAATAAATATGCCAGAATATGAGGAATATTTCAAATAATTGTGTAGAATATAGCGACTCTAGGATTTGAAGTGTAATTTCTAATGTTTTCTAAAAAGGGTTAAGTTCATATGATCACCTGGGGTTTGAACGGTTTTCCACTTAACCACCTGTAGTCAGTAAAGCTACATTTAAACACCCGACCTTTTGAGTTAAAATGAAAACGTCACATTTTTCATCCAATTTAACCGTGCGTGTAAGTCAAACGCCAAAAACGCGTGAGAAAGGACTATAACAGTCAAAAAGACAGTTAAATGTCCGAATTACCCTTCATCTTCCTCAAACCTCATTCCTCTCTCTCTCATTTCTCACTCCATTCGCCCCTCTCTCTCTCAAAAAATTCGCGCTCAGTTCACCTTCGCCTCAGCTTCAAAAAAATTCTCTCTCATTTCTTCATTTCTTTGATGCATGAGGCTTGACTTCTCCATTAAACCCACCATAAAACACTATGCAAGGTAGTAGTAGATCTGTTTCGCGAGGCGGTAACCGACTTGAATGACTTTCGGTTTCATACGAACATGCCACTAGAACACGATCTTGTGATATGGGGAGCACTTTTTTGTGCTTTGCAGAGCTCATAAAAATATCAAAATGGCGAATATGCATCACGAAGGCTTCGGAACTCGAAAATGAAAGCAGAGCTACTTGAAAGATCGCCGATAATTCTACTACTTTCTTTAGAAGCTCAAGTAATTGTTGGTCAATAACAGATCAGAAAACCCTAGATTTTGTTCAAATTGGATGTTTTCCTATTTAATTAGTACTAGTATAATGGTTTATGTATTTGTGTTTCTGGAATTTGGAAGTGGGATCTGAGCTTCAATTTTTAACTGGGTAGCTTCATGGGTATGTGTATTTGTGATTTTTGTTTCATGGGTTTGCTCAAAATCGAATTGGGTATGTAATTCGGAGGCTTTTTTCTTCATGAATTTGTTCAACAATGAAATGGGTCTCGAGATTTTGTGGGGTTTTCATACATGAAAATGACCAAAACGAATTGGATGCAGGATTTTTTCTTTGTTAAAGCTAGATTGATTGTGTGGGAGCTAGATTTACGAGAACCCAAATGTAAAAGTGTGCACTTCTTAGAGATGGGTTTAGTTTTTTTAAGGGATTCGATTTGGTACCATATAAAGTGATGTGTATTCACTGGCTTAAGGTTGGATTTTTGTGATTATTTATTGGTTCTATGTTGTGGATTTTGATTGTGTCAATTAGGTAGGTACTCAACAATGTCTTTCCACACATTAAATTACTCATCCCATGTTTTGGGTAATTTAAAACGTCTGTAACTCTTTATGGAACTTGGCGATTCCAGTTCGAAGCTATATCCCCATCGTCATATCCCCATCGTCGATTATCTTTGAGAGTGATAATTTTTCCTACTCTAAGAAGAGTTCGGTTTGATACTCCTTGAATTATCGGTCTTCGGTGGTTTCTTTGCTAAATCAAGAAAAACGCAGTGGGGATCATTGGTTGTGTATCCGCTTGATTCTCGCTTCTTAATTTTGTTAGAAACTTGTGAAATGGAGTTCAAATGATGAAGAGGTGGCCTTTCTTTTGTTCTTTGCTTCGGATCCCCGTTAAATAAGGACCTATTGCAACATGAAAAAGCTCTTTTTTCTTCTTTGCATTGCAATGCCTTGTCATATATCACATTCATGGTATGATGAGGTTTCAAAAGGATGCTCTGTTCGATCCTTCATATGGGTGAGTGTGTTGCCAGGGGGAGCGGTTTGATTGTGCACATTCTTGGTTGGGGTTTGATTGTCTTTGTCCCTTAAAGATTTATTTATATAATTGTTTTTAGGATTTATTTATATAATTGTTTTTGGTCTCCTTGCCGGATTTTATGGTGATGTTTATGCCGGATTTTATGGTGATGTTTGTGCCTGTTCTTTTTTATATAAAGAGGGTAATTAAGTCTTTAGCCAAATAAAATAACGGAGTTAAGACGGAAAGCACTTTTTCACTTCAACTCAAAAGGTCGGGTGTTTAAATGTAGTTTTACTGACTACAGGTGGTTAAGTGAAAAACCGCCCAAACCCCAGGCGGTCATCTGAACTTAACCCTTCTAAAAATAATCAAATAGGAAATTTGAATTGTAAGCGGGAAAGAGTCAAACTAAGTGGAGGAAAATAAGTGTTTAATTTATTAATCATGTTATGATAATAAACATAAAGGAATTGTAATTTAATACTATCAACACATACATAACTCTTTTACTTTTAAAAAAAAAATTAGGAAATTCTTTTTGCGAAGTAGCCTTAATATTTTGAACAAAAGGAAAGGTCAATTAAAAAAATAGAAAATTGATATTTTCACATGAAAAGTGTATAACGACATTAAAAACATTACTATAAGATCTATAACTACGATTTTCATGTAAAAATATCAAAAAATCATGTAAAAATATCAGTTTTCTAAAGAAAAATAATGCTTGTCTTTTATGTTGGAAGGAGGAAGTTAATATTTCTAGAAGTAGTATCTTTCAGGTTACGAGGATTTTCTTCAAGTAAATTTCGGACGTTAAAAGAAGGTATAATTACATATTCTATTACATTTTTTAAAATAGTTACAACAATAGTGTACTCATAAAATATTTACACAATTAATACACTTTTATATTTATTTACAATATTAGTGTTATTAAGATTCCTTAATTTAGGGAGTAGTTATCTCTATAACTTTTTTTCTCTCTCCTCATCTAACAACTGCATACTAATCAAAACATCATGAACAAATCAAAAAGCTACATCTTGATCTGATCCTGTTACATCGGATCAAAACATCATAAAAGCAATGACAAATGGAAAACCCATTTCTCTCCTTTCAAAATATCATGAAACACGAAACCCATTTCTCTCTCATTTCAAAACATCATGAAACCACAAATGGAAAACCCATTTCTCTCTCCTCCTCTTAGTATTTGAATTAGATCCTGTTACATCTTGATCTCTCCTCCTCTTAAGACACCTCCCATCATTAATTATTTGGTAAATAAACCTAATTGCATAATCTTTGTGGAGAAGCCTCCCAAATTCCTTCCTAATGGGCGACAATGTACGTGATTAACATCTTCATTGTGGTTTGGGTTACAGTGCTTTCGGATTAAGGGTTTGGTGGATGAAATAGCATGACAATTATAATGGATCGATTTTTCATAAAATGCTGATTCTTTGCGTTTGTTTTATAAATGCGATTTGGTAGCCAAACATTCATACCAAGGTAACTTGATTCAAAGTTATTGGTTTTAATTTATTTTAAAAAATCTATTATAGATTTTTTATTTAATAATCTTGATTGGTAGCTAACACTTTATACAAATATAATCAATTCAGTTTTATTGGGATACCAATTAATTAAAAAATGTATTGTATATTTTTTTATAATGCGATTAGTAGCTAAAACCTTAATACAAAGGTAACCAATTCAGGTTTTATTGGGTTACCAATTAATTATAAAAATCTATTATAGATTTTTTTTTTATAAAATCTTGATTGGTAGCCAAACCTTAATACAAATGTAACCAACAAAAACTAAAATTATTACCTTTGAAAGTTTTGGTTACCAACTGCACTGAAATTTCTCTTGGTTACCCACAAAAACTAAAATGGTTACCTTTGTATAAATATTTGGATACCAACTGCACTAAAATTTATCTTTTTCTCCTTTTAATTTCTAGACTAAATCAACCTTCGTCATAATGACAGCTGTAGCCGGCGTCCATGGTGTTGAAGCGGCGGCGAAGGGGAGGAGGAAGATGACGTTGCCAAACTTTGAATATTTGAATTTTAATTATTATTTTTGAATTTATTTTGTTTGTTAAATCCAAGATATTTGAATTTGAATTAGTAATTATGGTAGTTATTTCTCCTTGATTTTAGGTTTCCTTATTATTATGAATTGAATCCTATACTAATTCCCTAAATTAAGGAATCCTAATTGCACTAATATTGTAAATAAATATAGAAAGTGTATTAATTGTGTAAATATTTTATGAGTGCACTAATAATGTAATTACTTTCTAAATATTGTATACTTATGTAAATGACCCTTAAAAGAATTAGTCCATTAACGAGGATCAAACAATTTAGCCCATCATGGTACCCAAAAAACAATAAAATAAATCGGCCCATCCACTTTGTAATAAGGATTCGCCATGTACATTGTATTGGGTTCCTGTTCCTGTTCATGTTCATGTTCATTCATGTTCATGTTCATGTTCATGTTCATGTTCATGTTCATGTTCATGTTCATGTTCATGTTCATGTTCATGTTCATGTTCATGTTCATGTTCATGTTCATGTTCATGTTCATCAGGAGAACTCTAAGGAAAAATTGTTCTACAAAGTGGCCATTAAGTAGACCAGAAAGATTTGTAATTTAGTTACCTCAATCAATCATACTCTTTAATCAGCTTCCTTTGGGAGCAATTACATCAACCAATAAGACCAAAAAAAATTAAAACACAACAACTCTCCCAATTTCCATAACAAAGTCGAGTCGCTAAAAAAAATTAGCAACTTAATGAAGTTCACATAGATAGTGGTAGAAGCATCCTCCGTTTCTTTTTCCTCGCCAGTCTTACTTGCTTTGTGATTTTCATGCATAAAAGTAGTAACAATGTGATGCATACCAAAATAAAAGCTAGTCTCAAAAGCCTGAAATATAACGAAACTGCAGAGAAAACCAAGAAAGCTAAAATGACTAGTTCCCATAATACGAAGACCACAACATCTACCCTGCATTCATATAAAACCAGGGGAAACCGTAGCCTATATTAGAGTTGTGCTTTCTCGATAAAGAAATGTAATCATAATGTATACATAAAAAGAAAGTAAATGCATGATCATAATTTGATCATGATCACATGAACTTACAGGGGGGAGCATAGTAAAGTAAAGAAATGAATACAGGAAGACACACCAAGTGAAATATTTTCAAACATAAACAAATAATAACTATCAAACCTTAACCACTTAACCAACCACAGAAAATTTAATCCACAGCTGAAGATCTTGGTAGGTCAATAAATTCAGTCTCTGTTATGGACGTCAATGTGAAACCCAATTTCTATCAGACGTCAATTCCTACTATCAATGTAAGAATATCAAAAACTACTACGAACAACCTCTGAGTATAATATTGGTAGTAAATCTGTGTCTGCCCTCAGACGACAGCAAAAACCAAAGTATTTCTCACTGTCAAGTGCACTCTCCTTAACTCATAAAGTTGAAGAATGCATTTTCAAATCTATGATATCAAAAAATTGGTAGTAAAACAATAACCAATATGATGGTATGCCACAACTTTTTTTGATAATGACAAAGCAAGTGTTTCATCATAGACTTGCACTATGATATCAATTCTTTACCTTGCTTTGGCAATCATAAAACGATGATGAAAATAAAAAAAAATTCATAAAAACTCTCTATCAATTTGTCAACATCAATGTGATTCTACTTTTCTAGAGGATTATCATTGAGAAAGAGAAGGTCAAGAAGAAGACTTGAGTCAACTACCAATTCTACTATGCAAGAATGACCAAATGAGGTTTTATCATTTATCAATAAAACATATAAGAAGAAGAAGAACATACAAATGAACTAATCAAAAGAAACATATAAATGAGAGTTCTTTGCTTTCTAACTTGAAAACTAGATTCAACCATAGGGTAAGATACTATCAAAAGAGAGATCGTCCATGTTACAAAAAGAAAAAAGAGGGGTCATAAACTCGTATATAGTAGTATTCAGCGTGAAGTTCCAACTCAGCTTTCATTGGCAGCTCAGCCAATCAAAAGGAAACACTTGATCTTGTGTCAGATAAGATGATACTTGTTATATATTGCTTAAACATACCACATCAATTTATGTTTGAATTAAAAGTTTTCACATTTTAAGAGTATGGGATTCTTTATTTAAATGGACAACAGATTCATATTAAATTGTTTTTCATTTCTTTGATCAAATTGATGCACTTCTTCCCTAAGAAGGAATTATTAACTAGCCTACATTTATATGATTACGGTTGTCGATACACAATCTTCCGCAAGATACTAAATTAGAAGCAATTACGTTACACTGCTATCACAAATTATAAAAATATGTATTAAATAAAATTGAAAGAAGAAAAAACCCTAATCAGAAATAATTAAATGAAGACGAGATAAATTGAGAGGAATACCTGGAAGAAGAGAGAGTAGAGGTAGAGGATAAGAAAGAGACGGAAGCCCAGTCGTGCTTGGATCGAATCTGATATTCTCGCAGCTGCTCGGCAAGATTCGAACGGGTTATCATTGCTCCCTCCTCTCTTGCTTTCTTTCTCTCTCTACCCCTAATTAAATGTATATATGTATAGACTGTATATCTATAGCTCAATAATCATTCAAAACGATGAATTCGCGCATAAACAAGGAAGAAGAAATTGAAACTATGAAACAGAGAGAAAGGAAAAGGCTGCAATGTTCGTCAGCCTTTTCTCGTCTCGTCTCGTCTCTCCTCTCCGTTTTTTCTCTTGTATTCTCAGAAAAAGCTTCGTTCTTGGCTTCTTGCTGGTTTTGTTTGTTTTTCTTCTTTTAGGAAATACCTTTTTCCAATACATGTTCTCAATTCTCAAATACTTCCTCCGTTTTTTAAAAATTAATTTTAACTCGTACTTAAGATAATTTATTAATAATTATAAAAAAATAAATTTTACGATAATAGTTTTTTTTAGTAATTTACAATTCTTATTCTTAAATTGACTAAGGGGAGTGTATTCAATTAAGATTTTTAAAGATTTTTAAATATTTTAAAAGTTTAGTTGTATTCAATCAAGACATTTAAAGAGTTTATAAAAGTTTAGTGGTATTCAATTACAACTTTTTTAATGTCTTTAAAAGTTAGGTGGTATTGAATTAAGATTTTTATAAAGTCTATAAAAATATTTTGGTATTCAAAAAGTCATAGATTTTAAAGATTTTTATCAAATGGTAGACTTTGACACACTTTAGAAGAAAATTATAACTATCAACCCATATCCAAAGTCTTGCCTCACCTCTAAAGATTTTTAAAGACTTCTAAATAAACACAAAGGTGGATAAAACTAGTTATTAATTAGACTTTTTCTTTTATTGGGTCAAATTATTTATTTATTTTATATGGGCTAATAAATATTAATATGTGATGGATAAATAATTTGATAAAATTTGGGCCATAAAAATAATTAAATTTATTATAATAAGAGAATTAACAAGATATATATTAATAATTAAACAAATAACTAGACCTAATCTAAATTAGTGAGGGAAAAAGCAGCCGTTCGAAAGCTTCCAATAGAAAGAGGGAAGAGATTTGTTCAACAAAAATGAGATAAAATCATGAAACTCTCATATTAGTTGTAAAGATTATGTATATATAATATATGAAAATAGAAAATATATGATGTGTATATTTTTTTTTAGTTTTTTGCTATTTTAAACGAAGGAAATTACTGTTAATTTTTGAGACATCCTCCATATTCGTCTTCAAGTGTCTTTGGTGTATCATAGTGAAATAATGTAACATGTGGTTCTATTCCTGCATGACAAATATATATATATATATATATATATATATATATATATATATATATATATGTATTCTGCATAACAAATATATATATTTATTTTATTGTCATATTATTTTGTGAAAAGCAGAGTTTGATATTACTACTAAAAAGCGTGTAGCGTATCGTAAAGTATATATATTTCGATGAAAAGTGAACTTAATTTTTGTATTGTATATGTAGTTTCTAAAATTTTATTGGCATCCGAGTATCCAAATGTATCATAAAATGAGTAGAATAATGTGAACGTTTTGAACATATATAAAATCTCATGCCACAATAATATAATGAGATTTACTCTTATTCATAAAAAAAAGAGGGAGATGTTGTACACATGAGCTAATTAACAATTAATATAAATTGCAAGATACATATTAGAAGTATACAAAAGTCTATCATAGTCTTGATAAAAAGTTTATAAAAGTCTATTACTTATTTCATGGAGTCTATAAAAGTCATTTTAAAAAGTCTTTAAAGTCTGTGAAAGTCATTAAAATTCCACAAATTCTACAAAAATCTGTCACTTAAAAAAAGTCTTTAAAAATCATAATTGAATACACCCCCCCTAAAATTAAAAAAAAAATTAAGACAATTTTCGTTTAAAAATATATTAAATTGATTTAAAAAAATTAATAATCTTATATTTTAAAACGAATAAAGTATTTTTAAATGCGAGAGAGCATTGAAATTTTATATTTTAAGGTAAAAAAAATCTATATTTCATTTCAAGGTCATATAAATATATATTTTTTGTGACACCCCCAAAATAGGTATACATCACCCATTACGAGTTGTCAATACATAGATGCGAAACAATACAACTTTATTATTACAACGATAAAAGCTGTGAGTTTGAATACAAATATTATCTTACAGACAATATCTATACCCAAATAAATTCTCATCACATTTATTGATACATTATTTTACAAAAATGGTGAGGATTACTAAACAACTCTCTATAACCATCATTCCATACCCCGGCTAAATCTCGCTTACATTCTCGCCTCCCGAGAAGAAAAATGGAACAAAAAAGAAAAGGGTGAGCTCATTAGCCAATAAAAATATTATGACTAAGATAATATACAACAAAATTATAGTTAGTCTTCAACGAGGAAAAATATAATAGAATACAATAGACAACAAGTTTTAAATCAATATTCACAATGAAATAATAATTCATTAGAAGAGTTAAGTAGAGAATGCAAACTACTCATGTATGAATTTTAAAGTTCATCGTCTATTTTTTTATCCCTGTAACATCAATCAATATATATCTGGGATCAAATATTCATCTTTGCACTTTCTGAGCCAAGGACATTCACCAATTGATCATGTTCATCTAAACACTGTTCATCTTTTGCACTACGGGCCAAAGATATTCGAAAATCATTCATCTTTGCACTACGGGCCAAATATATTCATCATAAATCATTCATCTTTTTGCTCTACAGGCCAAAGATATTCAATAATATCATCATTTAAGGCGAGGATGATGAAAATATTTTTTAAAAAACGAATCCAAAGGAAAACAAAATGACAAGGATTAATCATAGTGGTGTAAAATTCAAGAATGATCAAAATATGGATACAATCAAAGCTAGTATCCATTATAGATATTTTGGACGAAAAGAAAAATTTCATTTTTCGATGAATAGTCAGTATTAAATGAATAATCTAGATATCGTGAATAAAGTCTTAGTATCGTGAATAAGTAACCCCCCACACTAAAAGTTCTAAATTTGATAAAAACTTGGATCAATATTTCAAAGATAATGATATTGAAGAAATAATATCATTACGAAAAAAATAATATCCCTTACCTCGAAAAAAAGCAATTATTTAACCGGAATCTTTGGATATAGTGTAAAGACCCCACTTATTATAAATAAAATTGAATTTTTCTTTATTCATTATTCTAAATTAATAAGGGTTAATTTGATATAATTTTTTTTTTGGTTATGGGTGAAATGTGCAAAGTTTACAAAATAAAGCAAAGTGGTTATAAAATATTCATTATTGTTAGGGAATATTCGTTTGGTGGTGGAATATTCTTTTTGTCGGGAATCTCCGTCTGACGGTAGTGATCATTAATGGGCCCCATAACGGAAAAGCGGTTGGATGAAGGAAAAGCGACAAAGATTGAGTTTTATAAATAACGACGTAAATTATTACCGTTAACAACGCTTTGGGTTACACAGTGGTTAAAATCTGATGTCTGGCGTGGTTGCACAAAGATGATTTGCGCGGTATTGCATGATAGATTGTTGAATTATTGATCCTTACGTGAAGGCCTTTACTCAATAATTGTTACGATAATTCTTTATTCATTATTTTATCTTATTGATTCAATAATTCTTTGCGTTGATATTTATATTATTATTGTTTGAATAATTGTCATTACACAAGATTTTCCATTATCAAATCAATAATTCATATTATTTGAATAATATTATCGAGATAACATTATTGGCAATGTCTAGAAAGTTACGTCAAGGAGAGGTTTGGTCACCTAATTGCTTGTAGTGAGGAGAAATCCTTATTGGAAGCCCCTCTTTCACCGGAGGCGGCACCGGTTGTCGATGATTGTGATTACGTAATATTATTTTGAATAATTAATTATTGATTATTATGATAAAGAAAATATTTATTTTATGTGGATATAGATGGAGAAAATTTTAATGTGACAATTGTTAAAAATTAATATTTTATCTTTTACGATAAAATAATACATTTAAATATATTATTTTAATAATATATTAACGGTGATATTTTATAATGATTGTGGGATATATGAGTATATGAGGAGGTAGAGTATTTTGTGGCATTAAATGTTTAACATATGTTTTTGTGTGTCCGGTGGACACAATTCTTGACCGAAAAATTGATTATAGGCGTGTAAAATCGTCTGTTTATGGATTTGGTCAATTTCTGTTTGGAATTTGGAAAAATGTTCTTACGCAAAGTTGTAGAGAATGAAATTTCCCATGGAAAGTCGCGAGTTTCAATTTTTCTGATAAACGAGCTATTTTCTACAATTATTGAAGTTTCTAAGATAAAATAATTTTTATTAAATAATGGGTGGGACCCACTCTTGTTTGACAACATGTGGGCTTTCTTTGAAAATTATTTTCAAGAGTGGCATGCTGGTCTTTGATGGCTAGCATGCGTAGAAATTGATTTTAATAATAATAATTTATTAATTTAGTATCTCGCTTTTGGCGTTAACATTTTCCTATAAATAGAGGCTAAATTAAATTGAAAATCACACGAAACTAAGTTTTCTCTCTTTCTCTCTCTAAATTATCGGCGTATTCTTGTGAGTATACTTTGAGTGTTCTTTATCTGGTCTGCGGGTTACAGTCGACTTATATCAGAAATTCAAATGTAAAATGATTATTTTGAGGTAAGGGGTATTATTTTCTTCTTAAATGATATTTTTCTTCAATATCATTATCTTAAAGTATTAGTGAACTTTTTATCAAATTTGGAACTTGTTGTGTGGGAGTTCTTATTCACGTATCTGACCTTTATTCACGTATCTGACACTTTATTCACGGATACGGACTTTATTCAATAGAAAAATAAAAATTTTCTTTTGTCCAAAATATCTATTACGGATACTAGATTTGATTGTATCCATGTTTTGATCATTCTTGAATTTTACACCAATATGATTATTTTCAAGTATTTTTGGACATGGGTAAAACAAATCTGAATCCTTAATCCTTAATCCTTGTCATTTTGTTTCACTTTGGATTCGTTTCTTTAAAAATGTTTTCATCATCCTCGATCCTAAATGGTGATATAAATGAATATCTTTGGCTGTAGTGCAAAGATGAGCGATTAATCGATGAATATCTTTGGCTGTAGTCTGAAGATGAGCAGTGTTGAGATGAACATGACCATGGTGATCTGAATGAATATCTTTGGCTGTAATGCAAAGATGATTAAAGATGTATATTGATTGTTATTACGGGGATAAACTATTGATGATGGACTTTTAAACCTTAGAAGGCGGTAGAATTCTTTCTCTACGTGACTCTTACAATGGATTCTTTATTTCCATTGCATTTGTTGATCTAAAACTTGTTATACATTATATTACATTAGATTTTTCCTGTTGAAGACTAACGATAATTTGTTGTATATTATCTTAGTCATAATATTCTTCTTTGGGCTAGTTGAGGCTCACCCTTTTCCTTTTTGTTCCATTTTTTCTTCCGGGAGGTGAGAACATGGCGAGGATCGAGTCGGGGTATGGGTGATGGTTCTAGGAAGATGTTTTAGTTGTCCTCACTACTTACGTAAAATAGTGTATGAATAATTAATGAGGACTTATTTGGGTGTGTATATTGTCAGAAGACAATATTTGTATTCAAACTCACAGTTGTATTGTCGTATTTCACACGACATTTGTATTATTGAAGTTGTAGTTATTTCTGTACCATGTATTTGGCGACTCGAAATGGGTTGGGTGGAATGGACCTATTTTGGGGCGTCACGGTTAGTATCGAGCTTAGGGATATGATCTCTGGCGGGAGATCGGGAATAGAACTAGGAGGGAGAGGCGAGTAAATCCTTGTTAGTGTGTCTACTAAGCTTATTTGTTGGTCGGTCGTAATATAGGATATTATGTGATATGTTAATTTGTTTAATTAACCCTTGTTTTATGGAAGTATTTAAGAATGGCTGCTTTGAAGCGTTAACAATGGAGTTTATGATCTTTGTGGAGACGCCAGCTCTTTCACCAACGAGGCGAGCGTGCAGCAGTAGGCAATATTCCTCCTGTGAACAACCTTGGCTGAGCAAATGATGAGCAGACGGGATGTTTAGAAGCTTTTGCGGTTCATGCAAAATCGAATGAGGAGACTCGTGTACAAAATACGGGTGGAAATGATGGCGGCCTTGATGCATCATCCCAATGCGATTCGAGTTGAGACCACCAGATTTCCATGGAAGCGGATCCGTCAAAGCGAAAGCGTGGGTCAAGCAAATTACCAAGATATTTGATGTCTTGGGATGCGGAGAAACGAAGGTTCCATTCGTCACCTTTATGTTTAAATGGTGAAGCAAATTCTTTGGTGGGAATACGTGAAGCGTACCCGACCCAGGATGCACCTTAACATGTATCTTGGGAAAGATTTGAAGCTGTTCGATGAACAAAGTACTTCCACGAAAGTATTCATCATATGAAGGAAGTGGAGTTTATTAGGCTGGAGAAGCGAGTAACATGGCGGTGTCTCGATCACGAGGCAAAGTTCATGGAGTTATCGAGTTTGCACCTCATTTGGTGGAGAATGAGGAGCGTTATGGCGCGGATGTTTACGAGAGGTTTGAAACGGCGTCGTCGATATCTCATTTCTCATAAATTTTCTCTCTATTCAAATGTTGTCAGCGAGGGCTCGATTGTTAGAAGCGAGATAACGATGTACGTTCAACCGGGGACCATAACCGAGGATCATCTGAGGATAACAGATCATCGAAATAACGATAATAAGCGAAGAAAGAAGAATACGGACAAAGGCGGTAACCACTACGGTGGTAATCGTTAGCCATAAAAATAGAAGAAGCGAGTCGGAGGAGATTTTAAAAGAGGAGATTCAACAATGACCATGTGAAGATGTCGGCCCCATGAAAGCTGGTTCGAGGAGGAGAAAGACCACCTTGGGTCGTATATTACAAAAATCTTGGGAAAGAGGGACATATCATTGGCTTGTCCACAACAATCCAAGGTATGTTCAAGCCGTGGAAAAGAATGCCACATCGCTCCAGTTATCTGATGTCGAAACCCGATCCAGTGAATGGTGACTCAAAAGGATGTCCCGAGAAAAGTCAAAGACAACGGTTCTGGAAGGCGTTTGTCGTGGCCTTCAATAAAATCTGAGGAACACGACGAGTTTAGCAGGGTTAGTTAATTATAATTCTTGCGAAGTTTATACCTTACTGAATCTGGGATTCTACCCATTCTTTTATCTCTCTTTAACTTTACCTTCAACGTTTGAACTTGACTACGGAGAAATTAGACTTTGACCTATTATTGGAGACTTCGTTGGGAGAAACTTTCATTACATCAGTTATTTAGAAATCTTGCTTGATTCAAGTTGGCCTTATCATATTATCTGTTGATCTTATCTCTTTAAAGATACTTGCTTTTGATGTGATTTTAGAGATTGATTGGTTAACTACTCATCATGCCAAATTGATTGCTTTTGTAAGGTTGTTAGTTTTCATATTCTAAGCAACTTTGTTATTGAATTTAAGCAACCAAACTATTGAAGTCAAACAACGCATATCAAACCACAAAAGCTATTTGTTTATTGAAAAAGCGAATGTCGAGCTTTTCTTAGCCATGTTATGGACTTGAACAATAATCGTCGATTTGAATGATATTTTTTGTTGTTAGTGAATTTTTGGCGTATTTCTGAGGAATTTCTTAGCCTACTCCCGGGCGTGATATTGAATTTGTATCGACTTTAAATCCGGTACAAAATCCATTTCTAAAATCTCATATCGAATGGCTCTATTGAACTTGAGGAGTTAAAGTCCAACTACGAGGAGTTATTAGACATCGGTTTCATTCGTCTAAATCGTCTCCTTGGGGTGCTCTGTTTTATTAAATAAAGAAGAAAGAAGCGGGAGTATGCGACTTTATATTTATTATCGAGAATTGAACCATGTCACCATCAAGAATAGGTATCCGCCTACCTCGCATTGATGACTGTTTCACCGATTACTGAGGCGATTCTTTTCAAAGATCGATCTTAGATTACGGATATCATCGGTTTGAAGATTAAAAGCGAGGATATTCCAAAAGGCGGCATTCGGGACTCGTCTGGGCATTATGAATTCTTGGTCATGTCTTTTGGATTGACTAATGCTCCTGCTTTGCTTTCATGGATATGATGAACCGTGTATTTAAGGAATATTTGGATCGATTCGTTGTTGTCTTTATTGATGACATCCTCATCTATTCAAAAGCCGTGAAGATCATGAGCACCATTTTAGTTTGATCTACTGAAGACTTCGTGAACACAAGCTTTATGCAATGAAGAAATCGAGTTCGGCGAGGAAGTAGCATTCCTTGGGCGCGTGGTGTCAAAACAAGGAGTATCTGTTGACCCGTGAAGATTGAAGCAATACAAAGTTAGGACAGCAAAAGTCGGTGGCCAAGAAGTCTGTGACTTCTGGGCTTAAATTTTATTATCGGAGATTTGTGGAAGGATTTTCTCGAATCGCTTTACTCAGTTAACTCGGTGACTCGGAAGGATGCAAAATTCTTATGGAAGCGAGGAATGCGAGAAGAGCTTCGAAGAGCTCGAGAGGAGACTCATTTCGGCACTGTTACGACAATACCATCTGGTTCGGATGGATTTGTTATCTGATGATGCTTACGGAAAGGGGTTAGGATGTGTTCTCATGCAACATGGGAAAGTCATAGCCTATGCCTCACGACAACTCAAAGAATATGAGAGGAATTATCCTACTCATGATCTCGAATTAGCGGCCGATCGTGATAGCGTTGAAGATATGGAACACTACTTGTATGGAGAGAAAGTGGAGATTTATCACGGACCATAAAAAGCCTCAAATATTTCTTCACCCAAAAAGAACTCAACATGCGGCGTTGGCGTTGGTTGGGCTGTTAAAAGATTATGATCACACTTATTCATATCATCATGGAAAAGCGAATGTGGTGGGTGCGCGTTGAGTGAAGATCATATCTGATCTGAAAGTCTTGATATTATCAACGCATGAGGCCCATTTTATCGACTTCTGAAAGGATGAAGATAGAATTAAAGACTCCGGGGTCCCAGCGTGATGATGGCGAATATCTGAGTAGAACCAAACTTTAATCGATAAAGTTAAAGGCTGCTCGAGCTACTGGACACAGAAAGGGCGCATTATGAAGAAGAAAGTCTGAAGGAGCTATTCGAGGCGAGAATTGATGAGGAAGGAATACTTGAGTCAATTCTAGACTTTGCGTTCTAACGATTCGACTGAAGCATAAAATCATGATGGAGCACACAACACCCCGTTTGCGATCCATCTGGAAGTACCAAAATGTATCATGATATTCGACATACATTTTGGTGGAACAATATGAAGAGAGAGATTGCGGAGTTTATCTCAAGATGTTTAACTTTGTCGGCGTGTAAAGGCGAAGACATCAAGTGCCAAAAGGTCCATTCTGACCACTTGAGATTAGGAATGGAAATGGGAACACATTACTATGGATTTTTATTACTGAGTCTTCTCAAAGTTTCTCAAGGCGTAGATGCAATTTGGGTTATTCTTGATAGATTAACCAAGTCTCGCCCATTTCTTCCGAATCTGAGACTTATTCCTTGAGCGTCTTGCTTCGTATGTCGTGAATGAGATTATGCGATTGCATGGCATGCCAAGATCCATAGTTTCGGATCGTGACCCGAGATTCACTTCAAGATTTTGGGTTAGCTTGCGAGAAAAGCTATGAGCGCAGTTCTGATTGATTCGTACCATCCTCAAAGCGGACGGACAATCGAGAGAGACTATTCAAACCTTGAAGATCTATTAAGACTACTGTGTCCTAGATTTCAAAGGAAGTTGGGATAAGTACCTACCTGCTGGTGGAATTCTCCTACAACAACAGTTATCAAGCAAGTATAGGCATGGCTCCATTTGAGGCGTTGTATGGGCCGAAAATGTCGATTCTCCGATATCTTTGGACGAGGTGGGAGAAAAAATATTGTTGGGACCGAATTGAAACGCATGACTACGAAAAAGATCCAAATGATTCGACAACGTATTCAAACTTCACAAGATCGACAAAAGAGTTATCTTGATCTTCATAGAAAGGACGTGGAGTTTAATATTGGAGATCATGTATTGTTACGTATTAACTCATGTGGAAGGGAGTTCTGAGATTTGGGAAAAGAGGAAAGCTCGATCAAGGTTTGTTGGTCCATTTGAGATTCTTGATAGAATAGGGAACGTAGCTATAGACTCGCGTTACCTCCAGTATGTCTCGTGTTCACAATGTATTCCACGTATCTATGCTTCGTAAATATGTGAAAGACCCGAACCACATTATTGCATTAGAACCGAATTTGAGATAGCGAGAAGATTTAACCTACGAGGAGATACTTTTGAGATTTTGGATAGGAAAGAGCATGTCTTACGCGACGAAGGTTATACCACAAGTTAAGGTTTTGTGGAGAAACCATGCAATTGAGGAAATGACATGGGAGTTGGAATCGGAGATGAAACCAAGGTACCTACGCCTTTTCGATATACCAGTGCGTATGTCGATTTCGAGGACGAAATTTCATAAGGAGGGAGGTTGTAAGACCCCAACTTATTATAAATAAAATTGAATTTTCTTTATTCATTATTCTAAATTAATAAGGGTTAATTTGATATAATTTTTTTTGGTTATGGGTGAAATGTGCAAAGTTTACAAAATAAGCAGTGGTTATAAAATATTCATTATTGTCGGGAATATTACGTTTGGTGGTGGAATATTCTTTTTGTAGGGAATCTCCGTGCGACCAGCCTTGATCATTAGTGGGCCCCATAACTTGAAAAGCGGTTGGATGAAGGAAAAGCGACAAAATTGAGTTTTATAAATAACGGCGTAAATTATTACTGAATTAACCTTTGTTGGGTTACACAGTGGTTAAAATCTGATGTCTGGCGTGGTTGCTTGATTAGCGCTTGCGGTATTACCTGATATTGTTGAATTATTGATCCTTACGTGAAAGGCCTTTACTCAATAATTATTACGATGAATTCTTCGTTCATTATTTTATCTTATTGATTCAATAATTCTTTGCGTTGATATTTATATTATTATTGTTTGATAATTGTCATTACACAATATTTTCCATTATCAAATCAATAATTCATATTATTTGAATAATATTATCGAGATAACATTATTGGCAATGTCTAGAAAGTTACATCAAGGAGAGGTTTGGTCACAATTAATCATGCGCCAGCGTGAGAGAAATCCTTATTGGAAAGCCCTCTTTCACAGGAGCGGCACGGTTGTCGATCTTGTGATTACGTAATATTATTTTTGAATAATTAATTATTGATTATTATGATAAAGAAAATATTTATTTTATGTGGATATAGATGGAGAAAATTTTAATGTGACAATTGTTAAAATTAATATTTTATCTTTTTTCGATAAAATAATACATTTAAATATATTATTTTAATAATATATTAATTCGGTGATATTTTATAATGATTGTGGGATATATGAGTATATGAGGAGGTAGAGTATTTTGTGGCATTAAATGTTTAACATATGTTTTGTGTGTCGGTGGACACAATTCTTAATGAAAAATTGATTATAGGCTTGTAAAATCGTCTGCTTTATGGATTTCGGTCAATTTCTGTTTGGAATTTGGAAAAATGTTCTTCTGCAAAGTTGTAGAGAATGAAATTTCCCATGGAAAGTCATGAGTTTGAATTTTTCTGATAAACGAGCTATTTTCTACGAATTATTGAAGTTTCGGAAGATAAAATAATTTTATTAAATAATGGGTGGGACCCACTCTTGTTTGACAACATGTGAAATTTTGGAAAATTATTTTCAAGAGTGGCATGCTGGTCTTTGATGGCTAGCATGCGTAGAAATTTGATTTTAATAATAATAATTTATTAATTTAGTCTCCTTTGGCGTTAACATTTTCCTATAAATAGAGGCTAAATTAGAATTGAAAATCACACCGAAACTAAGTTTTCTCTTTCTCTCTCTAAATTATCGAAGCGTATTCTTGTGAGTATACTTTGAGTGTTATTTATCTGGTCTGGGGTTTACACATCGACCTATATCTGAAATTCGGTCAGATACGATTATTTTGAGGTAAGGGGTATTATTTTCTTCTTAAATGATATTTTTCTTGATATCATTATCTTGCGAAGTATTGGTGAACTTTTTTATCAAATTTGGAACTTGTTGTGTTTGGAGTTCTTATTCACGTGTCTGACTTATTCACGTATACGACCTTTATTCACGGATCAAGACTATTCATTTAGAAAAATAAAATTTTTCTTTTTTGTCCAAAATATCTATTCGGATACTAGATTTGATTGTATCCATGTTTTGATCATTCTTGAATTTTACACCAATATGATTATTTTCAAGTATTTTTGGACATGGGTAAAACAAAGTCTGAATCCTTAATCCTTAATCCTTGTCATTTTGTTTCCTTTGGATTCGTTTCTTTAAAAATGTTTTTCATCATCCTCGATCCCTAAATGGTGATATAAATGAATATTTTTGGCACATAGTGCAAAGATGAGCGATTAATCGATGAATATCTTTGGCTTTGTAGTCACGAAGATGAGCAGTGTTGAGATGAACATGACCACGTGGTGATCTGAATGAATATCTTTGGCACATTAGTGCAAAGATGATTAAAGATGTATATTGATTGTTATTACGGGGGATAAACTATTGATGATGGACTTTTAAACCTTAGAAGACGGTAGAATTCTTTCTCTACGTGACTCTTCTAATGGATTCTTTATTTCATTGCATTTGTTGATCTAAAACTTGTTGTCTTATTATATTATTAGATTTTTCCACTGTTGAAGGCGAGCGATAATTTGTTGTATATTATCTTAGTCATAATATTCTTTCTTTGGGCTAGTTGAGCTCACCCTTTTCCTTTTTGTTCCATTTTTCTTCTCGGGAGGTGAGAACATAGCGAGGATCGAGTCGGGGTATGGAGTGATGGTTACAGGAAGATGTTTTAATTTATCTCACTACTTACAGTAAAATAGTGTATGAATAATTAATGAGGACTTATTTGGGTGTGTATATTATCTATAAGAACAATATTTGTATTCAAACTCACAGTTGTATTGTATTGTATTTCACACGACATTTGTATTATTGAAGTTGTAGTTATTTACATACCATGTATTTGGCGACTCGAGAATGGGTTGGGTGGAATGGACCTATTTTGGGGCGTCACATATAAAGCTATATCTTGAACTTTCACCGTATAGCAATATTCAAAGTATACTCAAAATACTCACAAGAATAAACTCGATAATATAGAGAGAAAACTTGAGTTTACGGTGTGATTTTCAATTCTAACCTAAGCATTTATTTATAGAAAATTGCTTAGAACACCAAAGCGAAAATTTATTATAATATTAATATATATATTAAGTTTTCTACATAACCTTTGAATCGATTTCAACCAACTAACACATGTAAAATGAGGCTCACACATCAAAAAACATTTTTCTTTTATAAAATAATTAAATACTTCCAAAAATCAATTATTTCGGAACTTCGGAACTTCAATAATTCACAATAAATAGCCTTTTATATCTGAAAATTGAATCTCATGAGTTTTTTATAGGAAATTCAATTCTCTACAACTTTGCGAGAAGAAAGTTTCTCCAAATTCCAAATGAGAAAATGGCCAAAATCCATAAGCGAAGCGATTTTTGGTTATAATCAAATTTCGATCGATAAATGGGTCCACAGACATGTTTAACATGTTTTAAATATTTATTGCAACAAAAATACTCTTTCTCCTCAGATACTCGTATATCACACATTCATTGTAAAAATATCATCATTATTATATTATTAAAATATAATAATATATTTAAATAAATTATTTTATCGAGAAAAGATAAAATTTTAATTTTCAACAATTGTCACATAAAATAATTTCTCCATCTATATCCACATAAAATCAATATTTTCCTCATCATATGAATCAATAATTAATTATTCACAAATAATATTACGAGAATCACAATATTGACAACGAGTGGATTAGGGAAGAGAGGGCTTTCCAATAAGGATTTCTCACTACTTGGTAGCGATTAGGTGACGAAACCTCTCCTTGATGAACTTTCTAGACATTGCCAATAATGTTATCTAATAATATTATTAGGATAATATGAATTATTGCTTCGATAATGAAAAAATACTGAGTGTAATGACAATTATTGAAATAACAACAATATAAAATATCAACGCACAATTATTGAATCGATAAAATCTTGAGCGATGAATTCTCGTAACCATTATTGAGTAGTGCCTTCTTACGTAAAGTCAATAATTGGTGCAATCTGGTAATCTTCTTGTGCAACAACAGCGTTATTCATTGTGTTTTAACCATAGGGTATTCCAACGATTAAATGTGCGTATAACTACGCTGTGCTTATTTTTAAACAACTTATATTTGTCGTTTCTTCATCCAATCGCTTTTTAGTTATGGGGCCCATAAAGATCATGGCAGGTCATTTAATATTCCCCGAAACGATACGAATATTCCACGACCAAACAAATATTCCCCGACAATAATGAATATTTTATAACCACTTGCTTATTTTGAAATACTTGCGTATTTTACCCATAACTATCCACATTAATCAAATCAACCCTTACTATTTCAAAATAATAAATAGAAAAAATTAAATTTCATTTATTAATTATTTGGGGTCTTACATTTTTTGCTAAGTAGTACTCTAGTTTCAAAATATAAGAGTAATTTTTTTTTAATTAATTTGAGATATTTAAAATTAATATAAATTTATTATATTCTATTTAATATAATTAACTATCTAAAATTTAACTTGCATGGTTGCATACTCGATAAGAATAAATTACTAAGCTTACAATCAAAAATTTTATTTGTTTATTTTTATTTTTTAGTTTATGTCCTTAGCTTTCATTTTATCAAATTAGTTCAAACTTTAAAAGCTCTTTTAATTTCTCATAATCTTTTTATCTGTCTAATTAAAAAAGTTTAGTTTGATCCGAAATATAACAACTTCACTTGAGTACATAAGTTACATCCTCAGTCATTTTTACTTTTTATTTATTTAGCAAAAAAAAAAAGTTTGATTTTTTAAGTTAATAAAATTAGGGCCTGGCTTTGCTCCCAGTTAGGATAGGTCATTGGATGGGCCTTCCTGATTTCGGTCCTAATGTTTGGTCCGGCTTGAGTCGGATCAAGTCCAAGCTAGGTCGATTCTGTCGGGGAAAAAATATCAAGAAATTAGTCGTTTTAAATGATGTTAGGTGTAATTGCAGTGTAATCTGCAAGAATAATAATTTTACTATCATTTATGTATTTTTAGACCTATGGCCAAAATTATTTAGTATAAAACTTTTATTGGTGTATTTATTTTGGAGATTTTTATTTAAGTTCTTTACATAAGTATACAACAAATAGAAATTAATTACAAGAAAAGTGCATCAACTAAATAATTACAAAAAAAATGTAATTATAACACATAGTACAAAAATAGTACAATTCACATTAATAAGAAAATCAAAAATTAAAGACAAATAATTGTCATAATTAATAATTTAAATTCAAATATTTGGATCTAACAACAAAAAATAAATTTAAATTCAAAATAATAATTCAAATTTAAATATTCAAATTCAAATCTTTATCTCCCTCACATACACTTTGAAATAATAGTCCGTCACTACACACTCACATACTCATGCATACTACATGCGAATCTCAGTTGTCCAAAACGCCAATGAGAATAAGAAGAAGATTAAGCCTACAAAAAATTTTAAAATAAATAGATGTAACTTTTATTGTTACGAATTTTTTTTAACTATCTTATTCTTACTCATAAATAATAAAATGGTTACCTTTGTATGAATGAATGGTTGGCTACCAACTGCATCACATTCAAACGAAATTGGTAACTTAATAAAAGCTGAATTAGTTACCTTAGTGCAGAAGGTTATTTACCAATGCACTATATGAAAAAAGCTGCGGTGTCTTAGTGCAGTTGGTTACCTTGGTGTGAAGGTTTTGTTACCTTGGTATGAAGGTTTGTTTACCTTAATCTGAAGGTTTGGTTACCAATTGCACTAATAAAAAATTGAAAGTGGGGAGGATGATTGGTTACTTTGATATGACAGTTTAGTTACCTTGGTGTGAAAGTTTGGTTACAATCATATCCACCGCCACCACCGCCTGAATCTTCATACCCACCTCCATTTTGAGAAGCTACTGGAGATATATAGTTGGTTGACTCATAAATATATATATAGTTCACAATCCCATATCTCTCGGAAAAATTTGGCGGTGATCGGGTTCTGATTAATACTATATCATCATCTAATTCATCACAACCCATTTGCAATTAGATTATGCCAAATCTATCCGCCATCCCATTGTTGCCTCTAGCCACCTTTCTTTACTTTTCGTCGGAACCCTAGTTTTTCATATCCGTAATCTTGTTGTCTCTTCTTCGCTTTAGCCTCCATTGCCTTGTTAGAAAAAATTTCTTTAGAGGAATACAGACCTTTGTTGCCCAAATATATATATATATATAGAGAGAGATAGAGAGAATATGTTGAATGAAGTAGAATGGTGATGACTAACTGCAGTTGTTATAGATGAGGAAAGAGAGAAGAAGTCATGTCTATAACTAATCCCTAAATTAAGGAATTCTAATTGAATACTAATTCCCTAAATTAAGGAATTCTAATTGCACTAGTATTGTAAATAAATATAAAAATATATTAATTGTATAAAAATTTTATGAGAACACTATTGTTATAATTATTTTTAAAAATATAATAGAATATATAATTCATCCTTTTTAGAATTTTATGTCCACCTTCTTCGGTTAATAATAGGTCCTGGGTCTAGATTGGTCCTTCATTTTCCTATCTCCAACCTACTCCACTGTTCTGCAGCCCGTCACAAGCTTGGCACGACTGTGGCCAAGCCCGACCATAAACACCTCTATGTCCAGAAGGAAAATAACTCCCCTCCCCCGGTCCCCCCAAAAAAGATTGGAATTTAGTTGTTTTTAAGATTATATATGAATTATTATCTTAAATTATCAGTTTTTTTCTATTTCAAATAATTGACATTTTAATTTTTTTCATTTCAATAAAATTTAAGTTATTGCATTATAAATTGATGATGTGATCAGCTGACTAGGCAAATTAATGCTCATATGTAATTAAAAATATATATTTTAATAACCTACAAGCCTAATCAATTACTCCCTCCGTCTCATTATAAAAGTCCTTGTTGATTTTTTGCGTATATTAAGAAAGATGATAAAATGACAAAATTATTTATATTTAAATTCTCATTTAATTGCTTAGTTTTTTACACATTACTAGCGATGCTCCATAAATATGCATAAAGAATAGAAATATAACAATTAATAATAAGGGTATTATAGGTAAATTATTGTAAAAAATAGATCATTTAAGGTACGTAGACATTTAACTTGAGACTACTTGAAATAATAATAAAAACTTTTATCCTGAGACGGACAAAGTAACATTTAAAAATAAAGATTAAACTTAACTAAAACTTTATTTAATAACAAGAACAAACATTAATAACTAACATAAGCGCAAAAACAAAACAAAATGAAATGAAATAAAAAATAAGATCAAATGTCCTGTTGCTTCATATTCCTCTTCCTCTGAAATCATTGATCGAAAATCGCCAAATGATTATGAAATATCGTCTCAAGAGTAGGTTTGTAGTCATTAGTTTGTTCTCTCTCCTCTACGGCTCTACTTCCTTGACGTCGTCGTCGTATTATAGCTTTTTTATGGAAACTTTTAGTGTACTTTCGTTTCTCGGGAGCGGCGGTTTGGGTCGGTGTTCGTGGAGACGAGAGAGAGGCCTGAATTATATAGTCTTACAAAAGCGAAGCCTCGATAAAGCGCGTTTATCGGGTCCTGTTGCTCGATATTGTTTTCAAATAAAAAGACGAATCTCTCTTGGAATCATTAAATCCTATAAATGATTGTTACGGTGTATCATGGAAATTCTTTGAAAGGCAAGAATCAAAAAATTTTACGTGGTGGAACAAAATATCTCTCATTTCCCCTCGAATAGATTAACTTATTTTCGGTTCCCACGTTAGCCACCTCCGGTAGTTTTTAAGGAAGAATCACCTCTATGTAAAGAAGAGAAATGCTCCATGGGCGACATTTGTAAGCTCTATTGTCTTTCCGCTTGTTTAGGGTAAAATTACTCGTTCCCATTCTGATCGATCGATCGTCCAAAAAAGTCCTATCATAGCTAAACAAATTACATGCCGATGGCAAGGTTGATTAGTTGTTGACAGAGAGTATGTTGGCCCAGCCGACGAAGTCCATTTTTTTCGGCAGTGAAAATTATAGATGCTCGAAATTTGATGCAATATTGAAATCCAATTTCTCTCTATATCTGTGTGTTTCGTTTGTGTTCATTTTTTTGGGCATTGGACTTTTTCTGCGAATTCCGATTAGTGTATTGCATTTGATATGTGCTTTTCCATCATTTTTTTCAGTCGAACTCTTCTGCAGATTCTTATTAGGGTTTACGTTTTTTTTTTGGGTATGGCGGGAGAATTGGTGATTGAACCGATTGGTAACTTGTCAGAAGCGATTTTATTTAGTTTTAATATTAGACAAAAAGATGATTTAAATAAATTACTCCCTCCTATTCAGATTAAATGACGTTTTAGGAAGTTTAATTTTAGGAAATTGTTAAATCCACAATAAAAAATATTATTTTCACAACAAAAATGTTGCTATAGATCTTATAACAACGGTTTTTACCGTCGTTATACATCTATAGCGACACTTTTGTTGTGGAAATAACAAAAAGTGTTGTGAATTTAACAATTTTCTAATTTTATTCTATACAAGTGTCATCTCTATGCAATATTGCACTATTTTTACATAATTTATTCCTCTATTTAATATACTTAGTAAATGCAATTGTGGAGAGAGAAATAATTAATTAGGGACAATTGTGGAGAATGAGAAGAGACAATTGTGGAGAGAGAAATAATTAATTAGGGACACAAAAGATATTTTATGTTATTTCTTAATAAGTGTGCTTAACTCTAAAATTATATTTAATCTGAATAGAAGGGAGTATAAGATAAGACTTTTTTTAAAATTTAATCGTCTAAAACAATTTTTTTTAATTACACATAAACATTAATTTATCTAGTCAGCGGGTCACATCATCAATTTATAATGTGATCATTTAAATTTGATCGAAATTAAAAAAAAATTAATAATTTAATGATTTGACTAAAAAAATAAAAAATTAATTATCGAAGTGAAAAAAGACTAATAATTTAACATAATAATTCATATTGAATTATTGCTTTTCTTTCAAAACAAATATAGAAATATGAATTTTTAACGATAGTACCATAAAATACTACTAGCATATTTTAACAAAGAAAATTTAATTGTGATGTTAAGCTCGATAAACACTTAATTTTCATAATTGGTCCATCGTATTAAATATTTCAAATTATAAAGTTTTTCTAAGAAGAATAAAAGATCATTAATTTTGACTGTAAATTAAATACACCTTACTGTACTAAAAACTGAAGTCTTAAGTTTTATACTCCCTCCATCCCAAAATAATAGACGTTTAAGGAGTTTTTATTTTTCTCAAAATAATAGACGTTTTACAAGTCCAAAGTTAAATTGTCCACTTTTATTCCAATACTACCCTTTCTTCTTACTGTAGTATCTTCTGGTTCTGGTTTAAAAAAGAAAAAAAAACTCTTGACATTCTCGTTGGTTTCCAAGAGTGAATTGATTGCTTGACCTGTATGGAAGAAAGAAACCCATCTTGACCTGTATGTATGTTAAAACACACTCTTCTTTTAATATTAAACCCATCTTGTGCAGCAGCTTGACAAAATTAATACTCCATACATGCTGCAATTCTTCTTTTAAAACACTGTACTCTATAGATTGAAAATGCAAGAAAATGGAGATTTCGTGGATTTTGATTTGAATCAACCTATGGATTTTGATTCTGAAAATATCAAAGTTTCATGGAACTTTGATTTGAATCAACCTGCGGATCTTGGATTCGATTTGAATAAGTTTCCAAATGTAATCGAAGAAGTTTGTGAAGAAAAATTTCAAGATATTGTCATGGATATGTTGAAGATTTATCTCCCTAATTTTTATTAATCATATCTATTTACTTTCCGGGTAGGAAGAGTTTTTCGAGAACAACATGGAGTATTTTGTAGAAACGAGGGATCTGAGAGAGACAATGAAAAAAAGCAGTATATTGAAAGCTTAGCCTCGACCTTGTCATATTCCTCTTTCATGTCATGATTTTCAATTTTCTTTCGGGTTAATGTGAAGAATTCTTTGTTATCTCAAGTAAGAACTTAGCATTTGAAGGGTCTTGAGTTGGAGGATGAGTTTGGTGATTTTTTGTAGCCATATCTTTAATGGTCTTGACTATCTTATTCTTAATGGCTTCATGTTCAAGTGAAGCTTGAGGATGTTATTCAAGCTTACCAAAATTATTATCTTAAACAATAGCACTGAAAGAAAATGAAGCTTAGAAAGCATAGGAATCCATCGAAATGAGTCTAATATTCATATAATAATTTTATCTGATAAAATCTATTTGTAGCTCTATTTCTTTCATTGAGTTTCATGAATGAGCATCTAATAGAAAAGATTTACAGAGGAGGGAGTTCTATTCTCATTACTAGCAACAACACATTAAAATTGGTGATGGTTCACATGTCTTGAACCTTCATCAACATTGCAATGCTTTAGTCATGCCCCCATCTAATGTTGCTTCCTACGAAAATGGAACATGAAGGAAGATCTGATGAATCTTTTTTTTCATCCATCTATTTGTTGTATTTTTACTGTGCTTGTAAATGTATGACTAAGGTATGTTAGTTCGGTGTGTTTTGCATTCTTGTGATTTTGAATCTTGGTGTGTGTAACCTTGAAATGTAAGGCTTCATGGAATTATTTTTATGGTATATCAGTTGCCATAAAATTACATTCTCAACATGTGGCATGTATCCGAGTGAAAAATCATTGAATTAGTGGAAATACATTGGAAATAGATAGACCAGTGCCTGTTAAAGGTTTGCTACTTGGCATGTTGGCCATCTTTTAGTATTATCCATTTCAAACAAGAGGGGTTTGGGGATATAAGTACATGCACCCATTCTGGTGGTGAAATTATCACTGACTTATCTGGGGAAACCCATTATCTCTGACTAATATTTTTTAAAATGCTGCTCAACGTATCGACTTAAAAAGAAGGAAAAAGCCTAAATATGTAAGACTCATTTACAACGAAGGGGGGATGGGTGGGTAAAATCTTAGAACTGTTTGTAAAATGCATGTAGCTCTACTGGTAATCATTATCCTATAACTAAATTCCGCATAATGAAATTAGTAATGACATCCAAAGCAAAAAATTGTATTAAGCATCTATCTATAATGTATTTCTTGTGAAGTTTGGGACTGATAAGAAGTGAATGCACCGGGTCTATTGGCAACTGCCTATTCATTAGCAAATCTACTATAGTACCAAAATTCATACATCAAAGAAGTTTTCAAAGAAAATTCATAAATCGTGAAGTTTTCAAAGAAAATTCATACACCACATTAAGCACTTGAAATGAGTCTGTGTAGTACCAAAATTAAAAGCCCTTGGCAACTTCCATACAAAAGGCCTCGACTTGAAGCTGAAACCACTTGAAATGAAGTCGTGAACAAAGTGAGATAATTAAAACAACCAACACCTATTTAAGGAAGTGAGATATTAGTATACAAAAATTTAAGTCATATATACTGCATCAAATTGACTTAGATAATTCATAACTTCTTGTACCAATTCGAATCACATTTTATTTGAGTCGGTGAGTACCCTCTCTTTCCAACATGCTTTTTTGATATGTGGTATCTTGTACTTGTTTGAACCTTTGGCCTTCATTATTTCTATCATACACGATTGTAATGACAAAAAATATACTGGTTAGACTTCAATGTAGGATAATCGTTGAAAGCCTTCTTACCATAACATTTACCAACTCATCAATATTTTAATAGGCTCTTTTCATTTGTAATGATTGAATGGCATGGAAAAATCCGAGATCCAAAACATTCAAATCTGGAGAATTTGCGGTTGACACATCAAACAAATATTAAACCCATCTTGTGCGGCGACTTGACAAAATTCCTCATCATTCAAAGCAATATGAGTTCTTTCATTGTCTTGCTGAATAAATATAGGATATCTCGAGTCCTCTCTTGGCCATTTTTCCTTAATGGCAGGAAGTACTTTTTCAATCATATAAGATCTTATAACTTCTCTTATTCTGAAGTTATAGGTTTTATCTCCATGTCCCGGCACTCTATTAACACTCTTCCTCCTAGCCGGCTCTTGTGTAACCAAAGGAAATACGCCAATTTTTTCAGAGAAAAGTTCACTTCCTTGAGCATCAAACCTTGGACGTGCTATGGCAACCAAAAACATCACTTTTCCGATAAAATTTTTGCTTTTACAAATGCGATCTGGATCTTCTTCGTCGTGCGTGCCAAGTAAATTTCTCATTTTGCTTTGTCATGTAGAACCACTTCTCATCAATGTGAATGATATTATACATCTCCATAAAAATAGGATCATATGGTATGCTTCTTTGTTCAAGCATTGATTTGTAAAATCGCAGCCGAGATCTCATATTGTCTTCCTTAAGAAAAGGCTTTATTGCATTGGAATGTCGTCGAATCTCTCCTTCTTGTAGACGTCTAAACAATGTACTCTTTTTCATGTTTATCGAATGCGATAAAGAGCAGATAGTCGTACGTAGATGAAAGGAATGTCACGTAATCGATCCAAATTAATATGAATTCGCTTACGACCGTAATTCTTTGTCCTCCTATGAGAAACATCAACATATGCATCATTGGTTGCTGCTTGTTTCCAAATACATTGGATTGTGTGAATACCAATTGAAAAAAATGATGCCACCAATTGAGTCGTCCCCTTTTTTAGTTTTCCATCGACACTCTTTTGGAGTAGCATATCATATATAGCTCTACGTTCATCGTTTGATAAATTTATGTTCTTTCTCTTGTTATTTTGTTCTAATTGCAATTTGATATCTACAACATAACATTAAGACACAAATTAGTCATAATAATCCATAAGTTAAAATCTATGATAAAACAAAATTTGAAATCTGAAGTTAAAATCTATACTAAAACAGAATTTGAAATCTGAAGTTAAAATCTGAAGTCAGGCATTATAACTTCCATATGGAATACATCCATAAGTTAAAATCTCATTAAAAACATGTCAAGAGAGCAATTTTTTTAACCCGTTTAATTCAACTATCATAATCATTCTTGTAGTAATACTATCTTTTGTGAGAATGAATGAACACATCATTGCAAATACATATCATCAGAATTCTCTTAACAATTGTAGAATTTTTATGTGTTTAATAAGTAATCAAAGATATGAGCTCATTATGACCAAGATGAAATAATCGGAGAAATTATCAATCGAATAAAAGAAAAACATACCCATATCGTAAATCATCTTACAAGAACTGGTTCGTTGTTTAGAGTCGATAGAAAGTTCAAATTTGTTAAAGGTGCATCAATTGGTTGAGAATTGGTGAAATTATGATCAAGAATCGCATCATCTTCATCTACATCATCGTTAATATCCGAGTGTCGATCTTGTGCATCCTCCGTATCTCTAACATCAATCAATTCAACGTTTAAATCTATTTCACCCAAGGGAATTCGACCTTTATGTCTCGGACTCATATCACTTTTGAAACCAAGAACCAATCTATTCAATTTAAGAGAATGACAACCTTCAATTTGAGAGGATTTGGTTCTTAGAAAAATGACTTTGTCGTTTGGAATTTGATTCTGAGTTTCTTAGTTCTTT
Organism: Panax ginseng; assembly: GCA_020205605.1. Taxonomy (NCBI): domain Eukaryota; kingdom Viridiplantae; phylum Streptophyta; class Magnoliopsida; order Apiales; family Araliaceae; genus Panax; species Panax ginseng. The sequence goes on along the minus strand of CM035140.1, from coordinate 3,851,774 downwards.
GTGTAGTTCATGTGGTTGGGGATGAATTTGATTGTTTTTCAAACTCTGTCTCCTAATGCCTCCTTTACATATGATTAGGAAGCCAATTGTTCATCTCCATGGATTCCTAAGTGAGTAGCAGAAGTCTTCGATCTTCACCAAATCTGAAAGAAAAAAATTGACGTCTTGAAGCTTCTTGCCGTGAGTAGCGAGAAGTCAAAGCAATTGACATCTTCAAGCTTCTTTCTTTATGCTAGTATCAACAATTAGAGCGAAAAAAAAATTGAAGCAAAAATTTAGCTGCAAAATAATTTTGGATGAGCACGGGCGTTCCATCTTCTTCCTTGTTTCTATCAACAATTATGGCAACAAACAGAACTGATAAGATTTTAACATGGTAGAGTAATTAATTCTTGTTTGGTTAATTTATTTATTAAGGGCAAAAGAGTCATGTTTAATAATCCTTAATTGTTGCAAAGAATCCTTAAACGTATATTATTTTGGGATGGAGGGAGTATATTTTTCTTAGCAATAAATTTATACTCCCTCTCCTTATTACTATTTTGAGTTGTCCCATGTTAAATGTCTTCTTTCTTTTAATAACTAAATTTGTACACATTTTTTTCTATTATGCTCGTAGCATTAAATATCTCATACTTTTTTTATTCTAATTCTCTCTCCATATTTAATGACATTATTATGGACAATTTGGTCATTTTATTCTTTTTCTTAATATGCGTGAAAAGTCCACCAAGACTTTTATCCTGAGACGGAGGGAGTATGTGATATATAGTTTTAGATCTGGCAAAATATAGTTATGGGTTGGTTTTGGTTTTTAAAATATGGTTATGGTTCCATTTAAGAACCAAAACCATATTAACCATTTTTAATATGGGTTATGTGGGTTGGAACCATATGGTTATGGTTAAAAATCATATTAACCATTTTAAGATGTTTCATGCAAATATTTATTTGTATTAGTTGTTATAATATTATATATTTTTTATATTGTGATTGTATTATAAATAAATAACTAAAATATAATAGTATTTAATTATAATTTGAGCTTGAGATAATTTTATTATATAATCTAACATAAGAAAAGAGGGAACAGTAACAAAATATTATTTTTTTTGGTGGTTGGCTGGGTGAGGTAGGGGATGGGGTGGGGTGTATACATAATCACATAATATTATTTTTTTTATTGGGGTAGGGGGTGGGTGGCGTGGGGTGGGGGTAGGGTGGGGTAGGGGTAGGGTGGTGTGGGGTGGGGGTAGTGGGTGGGGTGGGGGTGGGGGGGTGGGGTGGGTGGTTTGGGTAGGGAGAGGGTTGGTGGGGTGGGGCGGTAGGGTAGGGTGGGGTGGGTGGATGGGTGGAGTAGGGGGTAGATTAGGGTAAGGTGGGGGTAGGGGTAGGGTGGGTAGGGTGAGTGGAGTAGAGGGTGGGGTAGGGGTGTATACATAATCACATAATATTATTTTTTTGTGGGGGTGAGGAAATGACTTGGGAGTTAGAATCTGAAATGAAATCAAGGTATCATTACCTCTTCGACATACACAATGCGTCTACCTAATTTCGAGGGCGAAATTTCATAAAAACAGGAGGTTGTAAGACCCCAACTTTTATAAATAAAGATGAATTTTCTATAAATATTATTTTTGAATATTATAGAGTAAATTTGATATAATGTTATAGTTGTGGGTAATATTTATAAATTTTGCAAAGTAAGTAAGTTGTTATAAAATATTCTTTTTATCGGAATATTAGATGCTGACAAGACAATCATTGGCCCCTATTAACGGAATTATTGTCGGATTGAAAAACGACAAAAATACTTTTACTGAAAATAACTTGGCGGAGGTGTTCTGAATTAAAACTGTTGAACTACCCGTAAGTAGTAAAAGTACGAATATGTCTGGCATTGATTGCGTAGTAGCACACGGTATTGATTATTGATGCTTTACGTGAGAAGTTACTCGGTATACTCAATTATTGCTCAGATGATTGCTTTGCATCATATCTCTTATATTATTGATTCAATTATTGTCACATATCATCTCAGATAATATGTTATATTATTAAATCAATAATTGAGGCGACAAGTTATAAATGATTAATAATTGTTGAAAGATTAAATATGTGTTGATTAAAATAAAATGATTTGTGGTAATATTTATTCAATCCTTGATGTATATAAAGAGTCTATTATGAGACGTTTGTGGTAAGTTTGGTTATTTTATGGGGGCTCATATGTCATCATCTAAGAGTCTATTAAATCGATAGTAATTACATTAAATCGATAGTAATTACCTTAAATCGATAAAGTAATTACCTTCATCAATATAGTAATTACCTTCGTCAATAATAATTACCTTTTACCGGACGTCAAACCACTTGTAGTTTCATATTACAGTGATCGAACCAATTGTCGTTTCACATTACGGTGTCGAACCACTTTTCTTTTCACATTATCGATTAATCGAGCCACTTGCCTTTTCACATTTCAAGTCTTAAGCTAGAAATCTTCTATAAATAGAGGCCTAGTGCTTCATTATTTTTCACGAATTCATTCAAGCTATAGAGAGAGAAAGTATAGAGAGAATAAGAGAAAAGAAGAAGAGTATTCATTCTTTACACTACTGCAGTATTCAATTTACTACAAATGTAAGGGTGTTATTCTTTCTTATTCATGAAGAAGAAGGCTGTTGTTATTTTATTGCTTATTATTACTGTTGGAATAACTTTGTATCTGCCGATTTACTCTATACTTGGTGACATTCTTCTATTATTTTGTTGGAACATCCTCGTCATGTATTTTACACCGGACTGGTTTAAATCTTTTATTATTATATTTGGAACATCCTCGTACATGTGTTTTACACCGGATCCGGTTAAAATCTTTATTATTCTGTTGGAACATCCCGCTTGCGGTGCAAAATTTTGCACGACTGGTTCCGTTATTATTATTCATTGGAATAACTTTGTACATCTGAAGAATGGCGTGCATCTTTGATTTCTTTTGTTATTTCATTCTTTATTATACTCGATTGGTTAAAGTTTTGACTTCCATACTCCATGAAATTAGTAGAATATCCTTGATATTTAAGCTTCATCCATATCTTTTCATGAAAATATTCTTCCGATCATTTTTGAATTTTACTTTACAAAGCGATGATCATGTTGACAATTTGGACATTATTAGTTCTGGATAAATTAATTCTTGAACTTGTTTTATTGAATTCTTATATCATTGTCATCATCCTCTGTGTTTATATTATGTTGAAAGTCATCTGTGGCACAGTAGTGCATAGATGGACTTGGTATGATTATGACCAAGGATTATTCGATTATAATCATGGCCGTAATGTTACAAATGATGTGGTAAAATTATCATTGGCCCGTAGTGCATTGATGGACCGATTGTTGGCATGATCATGACCATTAATGAATACCGCGAATGTCCTCGTCAGTAGTCATGGATAATTTGTGGTCGTGATACTAAAGAATATCCTTGTCCATGGTCATGGGTGATTCGATGATGTGGATTATTTATTAAAAATTTGAGTCCCAAATGATAAAAGTCATGAAAAACCTTTGAAATTATAAAAGATAGTAGATTTTATTCTCTACTTGACTCTTTTAATGGATTGTTTGTTCATTGCAGCTTAAACTTGATGTTGTTATATTTTATCGGTTTAACGGTGTTGAAGGCTAACGATAATTTATTACGCATTATCTTAGTCATAATATTTCTTCTTGGGTTAGTTGAGCTCACCCTTTCTTTCACTTATTCTCTTGAAATGAGAACATAGCGAGGACTAGTTGGGGAGCGGAGTGGCGGTCCAGGAAGGATAACATTAGTAGTCCTCACTATTCAGCGTGAAATAGTGTGTTAATAATTGTAATGAGGACTCCTTTTGAGTTTGTATAATCTCTAGTAGATAATAATTGTATTCAAACTCACGGTTATGTTTTATCGATTGTACGGACAGTTGTATTAGTAAGTTGTATTTGAATTTTTGTACCACGTGTCTAACGACCCAAGATGAGTGATGTATACCTAATTTTGGGAGCGTCACAGGTAGGGGGTAGGGTTGATCGGGTAGGGTGGATGGGATGGGATGGGGTGGGGTGGGTAAGGTAGGGTGGATGGAATAAGGGTGGGTAGGGTGGGTAGAAGTAGTAGGGGTGGGTAAGGTGGATGGGATGGGGTGGGTGGGTGGGTGGGGTAGGGGGTGGAGTTGTTATTATTCATATTTATTAATATAAATTTATGATAATAAAAATTATTAACAGGATCAGTGTCTAGAAAAATTGTAGAATAATGAGGTTATTAATTATATCAAAAAATAAATGCCATTCCTTTTATCATACGTAATGTACCTATTGATCTCTACAAATTATATATATAATATACTAAGCACTAAAATATTTATAAAATACGAATATGGGTTGAAAAAATTTTTAATTTGGATTTGGAATAAAATATGAATCGAAAAATGGTTAACCGGGTTTGAACTATAACCAACCCAAATAAATATAGTTCCAAACTTAACCAACCCAAAGAAATAAATATAGTTAATCAACTCATTTAGTTCCAGTTAATATGGATTGACCCGACAGTTAACCAACTATATTGCCAGGTCTATATAATTTGCCACAAGTTTTAAATATATAAGTTTTAATATAATTAATAATTTTTTTATTCACAAATTATGTTTAAGCGTGTTAATTAAAAAACTCCAATATTTACAAAAAGTTAATAATAAAAAGACAAGACTTTCATTTTAATTGATATTACTCCGTTTAATACTACTCATCGGGTCACGTGCTTTAAGGTCCCACCTCCACGTGCAAGAGACACTGTGTGCATGTAACTGAAGTAGGGTGTGACGATAGTTTTGGGACGATGTGAAGAACAGGCGATGGTACACCAACGTCAAACCGACCACCTGTCCACCGAGCTGGGCCCCATTTACTACAACTTGGTAAAGAAGACACGAAACTAGAAAGTAGAGAGAGGCCCACATGACATGTACGTACCCTGCCACCTAATCAACTATCAAAGGTCGCAGATCTCGAGAATTTTCTTCTAGCCAACCATCTGCCACGTGTGCTCGTCCAGTACGTTCTTACACCGACTTTCAGATTTTTATCCATTCTAGGCCGACACTTAGGGACCCACCAATACACCCTATCATGTTCTATCTGACGTGCCAGATTGTTATTGGGGTATGTGCTTAACGCATGACAGCGTGGCTATTCACCATTTACTTTCACTTTATTTTTCTTGCCACCCATACGCTCAAGCGTGGATGTTAAGCTACACTCGCTTTGAGATGCTTCAAAAGAAAAAGAATTAAGTAGTAGTACTATGCAAGCTGTAAAGAACATATAAAAAGTACTCACATAATAATGTATGTAATATTACACTGGAGTTCGTCTTTTTAAGTTTTTCGAAAAATTCAGAGATAAGGTAGATGGGGAAGAATTACAAGACAATAATAAGGTTAAGTGATATTTACAATTTTTACTTCTTCTTCTTTTCTTTTTCTCCTCACTCTCTCATCTTATTTGTTAACGTTGTAAATTTTATATTAATATATATTAACAATTATGTGTGTGTATTTATATGTATTATAATATATATATATATATATAGGTCTTCATCATTCATTCACGGATAAGTAATATATATATATCGAATTTGATTATTTCTATTCGACTTCTCTTTCATTTATTTATAACTTTAACTTAAAAATGTACAAAATTTTTATGTTCTTAAAAAAATGAGATAAAATATATAAAGTGAACCAGATAACTAAGTCATTATGTGAGGTCCATTAGTATGAAAAAATAAAAGTACTTGTCAATTTATATAATCTTATGGTCACTAGGAATAAATTTAAAACTTTTTTACTATATTTTCTCTACTTTTACTTTTTATTAATATGTGTGCAAATAATAATTTGTTCGACGGAGGGAGTGTATATATGTGTGTGTTGTTATAGCACTTATTTCATTTTGTATTTTAAAAAACAATACTAAACTTAAATGAATAAAATATTATTAGCAATTAACATCGAAATAAAAACATGAAAAGAAATCCATAGCACAAACCATATAAATTCATCTAACTAGAGTTATGAATCATATCATAGAAACATTGATTGCATTCTTTAGAAACGTACGTATATTAACAATGTAACATCCTAAATTTATACTATATTTTAATACAAACCAAACTTAATTAAAATAAAAAATAATAATAATTGGGGTGGAGGGATCGATGTCCGCGTTATCAATTGACAATTTTAATATTTCTTCTTTAATTCTTTGAATTGATTAAATTGGATCACACTTATAGGCTAAGTAATAAGAATATCCCTTTTCCCACTAATTAATTACTTAAGTGATCGAATTGACTAGTGGCAAATGTGCGGGCAGATCATTAAGAAGTCGACCCCCCACCCAGACCATTAAAATTTTCATCAACTCATATTTAGTTATTCATTTTTTGGAAAGAAGCTAAATGCCAAAATGAAAGTTTTGCAAGGAGGTGTTTAACATCACAAAGAATATATATACTACTTTCATGATATTAGTGTTACTTTTTATCATGATATTATATCATTAATTAACCATATATATGTTTTATTAAACTATCAATATTAAGGTGTTAATATATGCATATATATCCTAAATTCATAATTGTATCTTTTAGAATTATGATATTATATATAATTAATACAATACAAACTTTCAATAAATATTAGAAAATACATTATAATGTTTTCTATATATCTATGCATTTCACAATAAAAATTTAGAAATTCGATTATTAAGTTAATTTTATGATAAATTGATAAATTAATCACCTTCTGTCTGCATGCATGTCATGCTCAATTAATTTATATTAACCACTCATAAATTTTAGTTACATGGATCGTAATTACTAGTATGAATGCACAATTATGAAAGGGAGCGCGTGACTCTCAGATGAGAGTGGAACCCACAGCCCAATATTGTATTTGTATGAATGAATAAATGAATTAAGACGTCGGCCGCACAAGTTCGATCACAACGCGCGTCTTTGTTTAATTTGTGATCCACAATAGTACTACCTTTACTCTACAACTACTACTAGTAAATATATTGCGTTAAGTCCGCGTTGTCACGTCCTATAAAAACCCCACTCCCACTACTACTCTCATACACCATCCGATCAATATCATTTCATTTCATTACAACAAAATATTTATATATTTATATTCTTCGAATCGAATTAGTGTCCATACATACATAGATTTCTCTCTTAAAAAGAAGGTATTTTTATTTGAATTGTGTTATTGGATATATAATGGCGGACGAAGTAGTACACCACCCACTTGACAAGAGTTCCGAGGTTGAGACCACAGATCGTGGCTTATTTGATTTCTTGGGGGCGAAGAAAGACGAAGGCAAATCTGCTCCTGCTGATTATCAGCAACAGGAGGAGATCGCCACTGAATTCGAGCAGAAAGTTCATGTTTCGGATCCCGAGCCCAAGTTCGAGGAGTCAAAGGTGGAAGAAGAGAAGAAATCCAGTTTACTTGACAAACTTCACCGATCTGGAAGCAGCTCTAGTAGCTCTGTAAGTATATACTTACTATACATACCTTCTCCATTTTCATGCATTAAATCATAGATCTGACAGAAGTCGCAATGTTTTAATGTTGGCAAACTCTTATTATTTTTTCCCCTATTAATCCATGTAAGATAAACTTAAGCTCTTTCTGTTCATGCGAAAACTAATTAACCTATTTTTTAATTCCACATGCTGTTGCATGATCTAGTAGAACGTACAGACTTTTGGTATATATGTTGTTTTTTGTGATAAAGTATATATTTGGTGAAAAATATGCAGTCGAGTGATGAGGAAGAAGTAGAAGAGGGAGGAGAGAAGAAGAAGAAGAAAAAGAAGAGTTTGAAGGAGAAGATTCACAAGGAAGAGGACACCTCTGTGCCGGTAGAGAAGATTGAAGAAACAGTTGTTGAGCCAGAGGAAAAGAAGGGATTCCTAGACAAAATCAAAGAAAAACTTCCAGGCGGCGGCCACAAGAAGGCGGAAGATCAGGAATTCCCTTCTCCTACTCCTCCTCCTGCTCCTCCGGCGGCAGTTGAGTCATACGCCACCGTGGAGGGAGAGCCAGCCAAGGAGAAAAAGGGTATTCTGGAAAAGATCAAAGAGAAGATTCCTGGGTACCACTCCAAGACTAATGATGAAGATAAGAAAGAAGAAAAAGAAAAAGAGTGAAAGAAAAAAGCAAGTTGGTGGTATTATTATGATTGTGGGGTTGGTTTTGGTTTGTCTTGGTTTTGTTATATGATTATGATTATGATTATGATTATGATTATGATGGGTCTATTGCTTTTGCTTTTCTTTAAATTATGCAAGTGCTTGGGTGTATTAAGTTTGTTTTCAACAAGTCTATCGAGTTCATATTTAGATTTTATGCGACTTGTATGTAGCATAGTACGTAATATTATTAATGAATTGGTTACTTTGCTTTGATTTACGTACGATTTCTCATCTTGAAAACAAAGAATGTTTTTATTTTGCTATAGGAGGTTTGTTTCTTGTTGCCTTGCGTGAATGATCATTCGATCCCTTCTCCTTACCTACACAATTCTACGTAATTTTTATATAAAGTTGGCAAAATAATAATGTGACATTAAACTTATCAATGAATTTTAAAATATTTAATTTTATTGTTGGAAAAAATATTAAAGATTGATAATTAACTTTATAATAAGATCCAATATAATTTATTGTAATATTGGTCTCATGTTAACCACTCCCGTTATAGAGTATGATGTTGGTGTTTCTTTAAAAGATTTTTGAATTATAGTTCTTCTGATGTAAGAAAAAATTCAAACAAAACAACTTGAAAGCACCAATTAAAACAAAACAAACTCAGGATCAGTGTCCACCCACCCAATATGTGACTATAGGCTTGAAATTTTTTGCCTGTACGTACGTATGTCAATTATAAGATTTAACACAAAAAATCCTATATATCCATTAATTCACCCAGAAAAGTGTTTAGTGGCCTAATGAAAATTATTAATTGCTTGTAGAATATCGTAAAGTTACTAAACACATGGTTTAGTCGGGCCATGTATACTTGAAGCAGTCAAAATGCATGTATTGAAACAGAGGGAGAAAAATGGACTACGTACCGATCACTAAACAGGAAAAGCTAGCTAGATAAGGGAAGAATTCAGACGAAACAGGAAAAGGAGCCATTCATTTTTCACTTGAAGCATATCTTGCATTATTTGAAAAAGTTTATTTGTTCAAACACCACAAATATTACATATTAGAGCCATTACACTTGCAGTGAAGCATTTATATATAATTACTAGAGCTTACTACCACTTTCACTTCAATGAAAACAAGTTACTGACTGTAATTATTTGAAAATGAATCATTTAATTATATGATTAGAGCTGAGAATATTGATGAAGAAGACGCACGTAAATGAACATAATCATTTGTTCATCCAAATCACACACCGGAGGCTCTTTCCCTCTGTAAGTAAATCAAAAGCCTTGTTGATGTTTTCAAGGTTTACTTCATGAGTAACAAATTTATCCAGTTCCAGCTCCTGAAAGTTCACAAGGAAAAAAAAAAAGAGTTGCTATCTATTTCTTAAGGGAAATGAAAATTAGGAAATAAATAAAATCCGACAAGATTTTATTTTTTTTCAATTATACCTTGTCCATATATCGTTTTACCAGCATGGGAACATCAGATTTTGGTTTGAGACCTCAGCAAACAGGCATCCTGTAAGAGTTTTCCACCATGAACAAGTACTTCGGCATCCTGAAAAATAACTGTGCCCCTTGTTATTCAAATTTTAACACAACTGAAAGTTTAATATATATATAAAATAATTTAAGAAATCTTGTTATTCAAATTTTCTTGTTTTGTTTCATGATTCCTTGAAAGCAAAACAGGTTGCAAGAGAAGTGGATGACGAATTAAAATAAGTGAAAGATTTCCCCAGTCATTTGGTTAAGATGAATAAAGCTAAACAAAAGCAGAATCAGGCTGTTGCATTAATTGAGATACTCTCAACAGGTGACAATAAAGCACAAACTCAAATTAAGCTTAAATCAGAAAACTAGTTAATTAAAATGAAGTGCAATTTTCCCTTGCTGTTTCTTTTTAGGGTTGATTCAAACAATCTGATTCATGTCCACAAGAACAATAAGTAGATACAGGATAAAGTCTCTAACTACCACAAGTAGTACTACCAAGAGTCTAGCCTACTATATTGGTTATAACTGAATATCCTTTTCATAAAAATCGGTACAGGGTAAAACTACCAGAAATTCATCCAACTGAACCCAAGTATAAAAATCTTGAGTTACACCCTTTATTTTAGAAAACCAGGAAACCAAGCCCAGTAGATTCCTTGCGGTTTTACTTTATCCCGGCCTTTACATTGTTGAACCTTTAAAAATCTAAACTATAGATGAAACAATGTTGAAATTATAGACCTATGTCAGTATTGCATCTGCAATGAGTGAACACAAGTGTTTTTGTATAAGAGAGCAAGGGGATGTAAAAATACCTTTCGGCAGGAAGCATATGATTCATGCACCAAGGATGCCATACCAACACATTCAAAGCAATAGTCTGCACCCCCATCAGTCATCTCTATTATCACCTGCAAAATAGGGAAAGAAAAATGAATCAAATAGTTGAAACGATAATTGGTCATTTGTTGTAACAACTATATGACATAAATATTTTTCCACCCCCGACAACTTTTGCAGTATACACAAACATATTCATTCCCTCTTCCTACCCCCGTCCTCCCAAAAAAATAAAAACTAACAAGGAAAAGAATTAGAAAGGTGAGATAAGCCACAAACACCGTGCACATCTTCTTTCTGAAATAAAACTTTCAAGCTTCATTGCGACTCTTTTTACTGCATCTCAAATGGTTATCTTGTGCAATAAATAAAATATAAAGGCTTTTGAGGCACAAGCTATGTGGTTTACTTCCCTATTTTTGTATTTTATCTCTAGAATCAAGGTCTACATAATACGGAATGACAAAACTCCACATATGTATGGTTAATGTACCTGGCTCACAGTTTTATCCCCACATGTACGAGAGTTGATAAAATCGGTGACTCCAAATTTTTTCCCTGTCAAAAATAATAGGACAGCATCATACAAGTTAGTGAGGACATACAAAATTCCATTACTTATATTTTACCTCTGATGTCCTGATATCAATGGTGAAATATCTGATAAGAGCATATGCTTATCATAAAAGACAACAGGTCCATATTATTTCACTAGATGAAGACTAAAAACGAAATATCAAAAGAATTATTACCTATTTCGAATTTGTCTTCATTCACATCCACACCAATAATTCTTTTAGCTCCACGTAGCCTTGCTCCTTCTGAAACCTATGACATTACATCTCAAATCCTTATACTCTCTCCCAACAAAACCATGATATATATCAATGCCTATTTTGTTTATTGAATTAAGAATTGGAAACAATGTAGAAGCATACTGCCATTCCAATTGCTCCAAGCCCAAAGATAGCAACAGTTGATCCAGCTTCCACATTTGCAGTTCTCAAAGCTGCCCCTACCCCTGAAAGCATGACTTTTATCTAGTGATGTACTTCAAACTTCAAGGGACAAATTAAATCAAAGTAAATATTTTACAAAACAGCAATGGACCTACTTTGCAAATACTCCCTTTGATGCTAAAATTTATGAATAACTTAACAGTTACTTATACTTAGACAGAGGCGACTAATTAAACTCATTTTGGGGTTAATATTAATAATATTTAGTATTTCGATAGGAGTCTAAAGATGAACCTACAGAAGTATCTCTTACTGGTGACAGAAAAACTAAATATGCAGGGGAAAGGAATCAAGGAAGCTGTCCACTATGTTGTGAAGCTTGCCAGAAATTTCCCTTCTTTGTTTTCCTCTAATTTAAACCTCAAGTGTTAACATAGAAAGAAGACTGCAGAGTATTTGTGAATTCGAAAGTACTTTTCCAACCACAAAAGGTGGAATCATTTGCAACAAACTCTTAACAAAAATGAAAATACAAAAAAAGAGATAAAAACTAGATAAATGGAGAACAGCAACCACTTAGTTAATTTTCCTAATTAAATTCCAATTGTGACAAGTAATACTACCAAAAATAAATAAAAAATTACGATACCAGTTGATACTCCACAACTGAGGAGGCATGCTCTACTTGGTGGGACTTCAGGATCGACTTTAGTTATATGAGTAATGTCTATCACTGTATATTCGCTGAAACTGGATATGTTTAAGAAATGGTACAACGACTCTCCATTAAGGTCAGTGAATCTGCTTGTCTGATCTCTACGCATAAAAGGAGCAACTTCAAAAGGAAATTTGGAACATAGGTTGCTGGGGGATCTGCAATCTATACATTCTCCACAGTCGGGCATAAACACCGGGATGACAGTGTCTCCTACACTTACCTCATCTACGTTCTCCCCTATGCTCTCCACAACCCTTCGGTTCACAAACATCAATTGGTTAGAAAGTGACAATATTATGTGCATGACCGCTGAAACTCAAACAATAAACAAAAAGATTATCCAACCTTGTTTATTTATAATGGTAAACATTTTTAAAACCTGCACATTGTGGTATACTGGTATAGTTATTCTCTATAAGACGAAGTTAACTAATCCCATAGGAATCAATATAAAACACCAATATCATCATTAGTCATTGAACTCTCATATGAAATGGCCAAGGACATTTTTATGTTATTCTTTCAACATGAATGACCAACGACCTGGACGGACATAATTATGCTTACAATGTCACAATTAAAGTTTAACTTCAATCTCTTGTATACAAATTGAAGGCCTCATGCCACTAAGCACTAATATACATGTGCATGAGTTATAAGTAACAGCAATCATTCAAAAGCAACAATAAATGACAGTATCCAGAATTGAAGCCTTAGACTCAACTAGTTTAAAAATATTGATAGGTATGGCAGAGCTGTAGTGGTATAAAAGCATTTAAGCGTATTTGGTAGCATATTAAAAGTGCTTTTAGCAGTAGTCTTTTCTTTTCTTTTTTTGGTTAGAAAGCACTTTTTGGGAGACTGTTAAATTTGGTGCTTTCCATGATGCTTTTTTGTATATGAACTTAGAACTTAACGAACACAATTCAACTTCTACATCAACACCACTTTCTCCCGCAGCCTAATGTACTAGTAAAAGTGTAGGGCTTCATCAAAATGGGAACAAAATGATTGCTGTTACTCGTGGAGACAAAAGGCACTTGCACAATACTCAAATGGAGGCACGGAATATGCTGGTTCATTTCATGCATTAAAATAAATTAATCAGGGAATTTGACTAAGATATCGTTATAGAGAAACTATGACGATGATGATGATAATAATAATAACTCAGAAATCACATCAAGGCTTATATTGACTATAATGAGTATTAATTAACTGAGAAACCATTGTGTCCTCAATAATTTGTAGTCGTATTAATACCGATAAACAACAATAATTTGAACAATTATGGGGACTGCATTCAGATTGAGGTTATATTTCAATACCAATGATTTTACAGTTTGATAAATGAATGGCCAGCAAGTATTAAGGGGGGAAAAAATGAAGAGATTGAAGTTACCCGAGAGATTCATGACCGAGTATTCTGGGAAAACAACCAGGAGGATCCTTGAGAGAATAAGAATAATGGTAGTTTAAATATAAATATAATAGAAGTCAAGTGAACAGTAATGGTAATGGTGAAGATGAAGGAGAGAGAGAATAGAATTCATAGGTATACTTTCAATTTCCAGAAAGTGACGTCGCTGTGACAGAGAGAGCTGCATATTACTCGAATGCGAACTTCGCCGGATTTAGGTGGGGACACTATCACTTCTTCTATCACTAATGGCTCCCCTGCTACACGAGCAACCGCAGCTGCATCATCATTTAATTAAACACAAAAATACAAGTATATATCAAAAATTCAACAGATACATATATATATTGTCTGAAATTAAGTGGAGTGGAGTGGAGTGGAGTGTTTTATTTAATTTTGAAGATTGGATGGTACCTCTGCATCTAATGGGCTTCCCGGCTGTTTTGGTGGCCTCCTCCATTTAGGATTCAGACAAACAAGGTGTAAATTTATGAAGAATAGGATTAATCTTGGTCGTTGACCGGCCGGCCGGCCGGGGGTTTGGTATGGTATAATTTGAAATGAAATTATCTTCTTCTCACGTATACTAGACGTGGGTAGCTAGCTAGTTTGACAAGTAGTACGTACGTAAACGTATATGTTATAATATCACCACCATTGAATTTGTCAGCTTACGATTCTCTATATTAACTTGTACTACTAGTCTACTACTACTACTACTACTACTAAACAACACACCTTTCTGACTTTGAACTTGTTGGTGGAGTAATACTACTATTCAATTTTATGATTTCTCATTTCTCCATTTATACTGGAGCCTGGAACCTGGAGCCTGGAGCCTGGAGCCTGGAACCTGGAGCCCAGAGGGAGGAAAAATGGGTAAAGCTGAATTTTACAACTTCTTCTCATATAAAATGTGGACTAATTTATTTCTATAAACAATGGAATACTACAACTGAACTTCATTATTTAAAATTAGTATTTGGGTATGACAATATGTGTTATAGGCACCTGAAAAAATATTAAGGGAGTGTTTGTTACACCTAAACACATAATATTACTAGGTATCTAATTATTAATAATAAATAGGAAATGCATGGTGTCATTTCTGTTTGTTAGAGATATGTGATTACCAGTAATTGATTATCGGGTATATTTTTTCGAATATTGATTGTTTACTAAAATATATATACTTGTACTAATTTTAGCTAAACAATTCACTCGTATGATTATTGTCAAATAAATCAATAATCAAAAGTACTATCAACTAATTAATTCAAGATTATTTAGTAAATCGTATTAAAATTTTTAATATATTTATAAAATAACAATTCATGATTTAAATACAAAATAAATTTTAAAGTATATCATTAATAATACATTTAACTTATAATAATAAATATTAAATAACACCGCATACTTTATATGGAGTTAAACTAAACATGTAGACAAACTAAAAAAATTCAAGATATTAAAAAAAAAAAATAAATATAAATTATGTGACTAATAAATATATTTATGTCCTAGTTGTTAAATATAAAAGAGTGAAAGAATTAATTTTTTTAGTCAACGTAAAAACTTGGTTTGTAGAACAAAATGATAAGAGTAAAGTGGAAAAGTAAATTGAAGCCGAGTCTCACTATGCATAGGCGTGTAAGTTGAATCAAGTAGTTAGATCTTTCATTTCAAGGTGATCAACAAAAATATGATCCAAAGTTCAATTTGAAGTTGATCCAGTCGAATCGATTCATACTGTTTTACTTTAATGATACATTTAATCGAATTCGAAGCGTACCAAATGTTACATTTCATATTAGGGTTCGAGTATTTCATTTTTTCTCGAACCATACTCGAATACTTTTCGATGGATCATATTCGAATATTGGTTTTATCCATGCTAGTAAGCTAAATATGTGATATTTGTATCAATCTTTATAATTTATAAAGTGTAGTATGAAATTGTGTAAACTTGTACTTGAATAAATCAATGAATTGAATATCAATTTTATTACATTATTTATAATTTCAATACATAAATAAAAGTGAAAAAGTTTTATATATAAATATTAGTTAAGTAGCCAATTTAGTATGTAGTGGTTCGGTTTTAAGTGAAACGGTTCATATTCGAACTTCGATTTGAAGGCTCATGAGTAACTTCGCTTTTGTAAGCGAAATAGGTCCGAAAATCGAATCTGGTAGCAAAAATATAAATCCTTTATCGAATCCGAAATCAATTCGAGCTCAATTTTTTGAGTCGAAAAATCTGGCATGAAGGTGTTCATTTGAGATTCACTCGTTTACACCAACTATACAATGAAAAAACAAATGCTCAAATGTTTTGAGAATGTAGTTTTTAGATTCTAATAGTAAATTAATGTTTCATTATGAATTGAAGGAGATTTGCTACTATCTAATAAAGTTGAAGGTTTGCTGTGCAAAGAATTTTGATCATGTCAGGGAAGTGTTTGAAATTGTTTGAGTTTCTAGAAATTTTTGTACGAGACGTATAATTAAGGTCTCATTTGAAATGAGAGGTTCATACTAAATACATTGTTTTTGAGATTCTAGTAAATTGACTTTTGTAATAATTAAAAGACGTTTGAAAATTTCAATAATAAAATTGTAATATTTTTTATTTAATAATATTATTCATATCAGTAATAAATATAACTTTGATTCTCTCACTATTTTTTGCTCAATAAATAACACTCTCATTTTCCAATATAAGAGCAATATAGACAATTGATATTATATTTAATATTATTTATCGTTTTTTTATTATTTTATTTTTCATCATGTTGCATACATGGAATGTATACACGGAGAGAGACGTGGCATAATAAGGTTTTGCTTTTGTTGTGGAGAGAAGGGCTGGGCTGGAGTGATCTTTCAATTTGGCATGCCAAAGAGTTGGCATAACGGTGACCTTCCAACGAATCCACTACCAACCAATTGGATAATTTCCCAACAAGTTGCTACATCAATACTTAATTTTATTTTCTTCTTTTTTCTCAATTTGTCTAGTTGCCACAGAAAGTCTTTCTTTTTATTTGTGTCACGTCACTATAATCGAATTATTTGAGCTAAAATAATATCGCCTCGCCTATTAAAATATAGGACCAATCAAACAAACTAGTATGTTTAATTGGATTAATGCCGTCTGTCACGAATGATTCTTGTTATAAAATTGGATCAACCAGACAGACGACTAGTATATGTCTTTAACCCTATGGTTCCTAGTTGAGACTTGAGAAGAAGTTTCCGCCCACCATCTCAGAATGACAAAAACAATAATGAGAGCAAGTTGAATGGGAGGGAGGGAGGTTGACATATTCCTTTTCAAATGCACGAGGTTTGGACCAAGGATCATAAGAAAATACTACACAAAAAAAATGTGAAGAAGCCAAGTTTGTTTAGTATTTGAGTAGCAATAGTTGATCATTGGTCCATCCAAATCACGCACCTAAGGCTCTTTCCCTCCATTAGTAAATCAAAAGCCTTGTTAATGTTCTCAAGACTCACTTCATGACTGACAAACTTATCCAAATCCACCTCCTGAAAGTCCAGATTACAAGGAAAGCCACGAGGGAAACAAACAAAATGCTAGTAGAAAAAAATAGCAACGTTATTAAATTACCTTGTCCATATATCGTTTTACAAGCATGGGAATATCCGATTTTGGCTTAAGACCTCCAAACAGGGATCCCATCAGAGTTTTCCCGTGGTGGAGAACCTCATAAGACGACAAGCTCAACTGTGCCCCTGGCTTATCCACTCCCACCACAATTGTCTTCCCCCATCCCTGAAAATAAGAATCTCCTTTTATGTACCACACTATCAAATATTTAAATTATAATTATAATATCCTACTTACACACTGTTTCCTTAATAAATTGTTTCATGGATCATTGAGGCTAAATTAAAGCCAGGTTGTATGATAAGCAGATGAAGGATATAGATTAAGTGCACATTCCCCTATCAGTCTGATTATGGGTATGAGACGCAGAGAGGAGGGGGAAAGGGAAGGATACCATTCGGCAGCAAGCATATGCTTCATGCACCAAGGATGCCAATCCAACACATTCGAAGCAGTAGTCTGCACCACCGTCAGTCATCTCTTTTATCACCTTCAAAATATGTAAAGAACAAATTTTCTTGTTTGTCAATTGTAATCAGCTATATGTCCTAAATCTTATTTTACACTCAATAGTGCACAAAGAAAATAATAAATGGAAAACAAAACAGAAAGCTGAATACAAGCCACACAATTGACAAACATGTGGAATTTTCCTTACAAAACAAAACTTTTTTGTGTGTGATTCTTTTAACAGCTTCCCTGGACATATTACTGAATGAATTTTACAGCTTTCAAAAAGATGTATTCACTACAAAGAAATCGGTTATTTCTGACGGAATTTATTCGGCGGAAAATAAGTTAATTCCGACAGAAAAATTTATCGGAAATAATTCCGTCAGAATTAAAAGCGCAATTTAAATTACTTAGGAGCAGAGAAGTAGCAGAGCGGATTAAAAGAAAAAAGCGGATTAAAAGAAAACTTCGAGACCTCACCATTCTCTCACAACCCTCTCCCTCTCCTCTCCTCTCCTCTCACTCACAACCCTCTTCCTCCTCAGCCCTCTCCTCCCTATTATTTCACTCTATACCTAATTTTGAAAACTTGAGGCTATATCGATGGCCAACGAAGTAACAAAATCAGAAACCCTAGCCCCCAATCTCAAATAAACCAAAGTTTTTGTAGAAGCAACCATCAAATCGAAGGCTTTAGGAGGAATAGAGTCATCTTGCAACAACAACAAAGAACGCGAGAAATCGCTGAAAGAGTTGATGGCGAAAGGATCCAAAGCCGACAAAGAACGCAATTATGCTTAAGGCACCGGCTGCTACAAACGTGCCCTAGAAATCAAGTTTATTAGTCTTATAAATTAATGATAATCCATTAATTTCTCTGTCTCATAAATTTATTGATAACCTGTTTTCTTATATATATTATTGTTGTTTGATGTATGTCAACTGGATTGAATATTTTGCTTTTTAATTCTCGATATCAACTCCGAAGGAAGCAAGTTTTAATTTGGGTGTTTATATATTAATTGATTGGATTGAGCATGTCTTCCACTTGTTCTCGTCAAAAATAGCGCAATTTGCAGAGAAATCAAATTTCATGGTAATTTCAATTGTATAAATTAATGTGTATTCTTTTTTAATTCTGCCATTTTTACTTATTTGTATTTATCTCTCTCTTCAGTTCTAGGTTAGTGTTTAGGAGAAAGTCAAAAGTTTATATGCAGAGGGACTGAGACAGAGACTGAGGTAGATAGCAATGATGATAAGGTCTTCATGCTTGTTTATGTTATTGGGTGTGTGAATATATATACATTGACACATATATTTGCAGTGTGATTGAAATTGGAACTTTATGATAAACATGACTAGGAAAAAGATGAGCATGAAAAGGGGGAAATGCCAACAACCAATTCAACTGGTTCAGAGATTGATTCTCTGCCTATAGTTGTTGATCAGGTAAATTACTTGTCTGCTCATGTATACAAATTTAAGCTTTATTTGATAGTGTGTGGTTAATAAGAAGTAATAATTCGTTGATTTGTAGATTGTTTAATTTGGGTGTTCAGACATTAATTTGTGACGTTAATTTGGGTGTTCATACATTAATTTATTGTTTAATTTCGTTCTCATGCAGTTTTAATGTGTGTTCCACTTTTCATGAATGTTATTTTTAATTGTCAAACTTAATACAGTTAACTCATTTGCATCAATGTCATGATGGCGTAAGTGGAAGGTGTGTCGCAGGGGCAATCAGCAATTACACCAGCCAGCTGCTCAGCATAAGGTGTGAGGCTAAATGTTTTCTCATTGTAGGCAACAAAGCTATAGGAGATACATGTTACATTAGATATTACACTTTATCTTTATGAATCTTTATTTGCACCTTTTGAATTTAATACTTTATCATCAATTGAAGGATTATTTCGCTGCAACTTGTTGGCTGGTCAAACTGTCCTTAATTTATCAAGTTATGTCCCCCTCTTTCTCTATCTGATTCTATAGGCTTATTACTGAAAGTAGTATGCACACAAGCCATGTTTGATGATAAAGCATATACTTTGTAACAATCTTATTCATTTATTAATAAAAAGTATTAATTTATTAAAGGTTTTTAATTATCTACATGATGTTGCTTTATAATATGTGATAAATTCATAGTTTGAAGCAATGCTTTTAGAATAATGATAATGATCATTCTAATAAGATCTAAATTCTTAGAAAACTTAAAAACTAAAATAGTTCTCAGTCGTTTGAATTACTAAATTGGGAATTAGTGAATCCGGATAGATTGGTACATACGTTGCTTGCTTATTGGATGAGGATGATTGATCTCATGATCATTTGTGTGGAGACACTAAAACAAGTATGTAGGTGCTTATTGGAGAATAAGTACACTGAACGTAGCTCGCTAAGGAATATCTAATGGAGTTTTACTTGCCTATCAATAGGAATTCCTGTAGTGATAGTAGTACAAGTGATTATTGGATTTGAGATCATTATAATATCTTGTGTATGATGAATTATACTTTGACTTATTCCTTAAGACCCTTAGGATATATCAAAGGGTATGCTTGGGTATAATAAGTTGTACATGGAGATAATGTATGATCAATAAAAAATCTACCGCTTCTAGTAAAAGAAGAGAAATGTCATATGTGATTCGATAAATGACAACCCAGTAATCCTTGACCAAGGCAGAATAAAATTAGAAAGGAGTTTTTAATTTGGATTATTTGGAGTTATGCATTTAAGAATCGAAATACATATAATTAAATAAAATAAGACTTGACAGTAATTCCATGTATTATATTTAATTGGGACATTGTATGGTGGAATGATTGAATTGTACGGTAACTATTTACTCAAAGGTTCTTTTATGATTAATGTTGAAATCTATATTATCTGGAAAGCCGTTAATCGCTAGGGAGGCTTATCACTATTGTAGAATAAATATTATTTATTTAAATAAATTAATAGTTTAATTTATTTATTTAAATAAGATTAGAATTGTTCTAATTGATTTATTCACAACCGGTTTAATATGGAGAACCTAAAGGGTCACACCATTAAAGGAAGAATATTTATTTAAGAAGTAAATAACATAATCGTAATAATAAGTTAAGTGTATTTAATTTAATCTATGGTGATAGAATAAATTAAATAGCTTAATATTTATTATTTAATATTTTAGAAATATTAAAAATAAATTAATAAGAGAGAGTCTTATTATTATTATTACTATTATTATTATTTAATTCCTAAAAGAGTTTGGGAATTAATTAATAAATGTACTCTCATATATTCCTAATAAGATTATGAGGCTAATTTATTAAAAGAGTTTAATTAATTATTCCTAATAAGATTGGGAGCCTAATTAATTAAAGAACTTTAATTAATTAAAATAAAACTCAATTCCTTAATTGTTAAGGAGGGATGCCTACATCTATAAATAAGAGAAGTCTTATTATGGGTGAGGGTACGCTTTCACAACGGACGTAATTCCAAGAGTTGGGAGAGTACACATTTTCTATGAGAGACAGAAAAACTAAGATTTTGCCAAACACCCATCTTATTGAATTTTTCTTCTTCCTTGGTGAATCACCTCTAGAGGCCAAACACTTGGGTGGCTAACGTTGATTAAAGGAAGGAATCAAACCAGGTGGATTCAAGTTGAACGCGAAAAAGATTGGAGGTGAACTTGTACCTGAGGAAACTCTTGTTCTTCATTTTTTTCGTTTAATTAATAATTGTGCATAAAGGAAGATCCGGGTATATGGTTTGTAAAATATTTAAAACTCTGATTTTCCATGCTTCCGCTTATTTTGTGCAATTTGATTGTGTTCATGAATCTTGCAAACCTAACAATTACTACTTCTAGCGATACACTTAACAATTTCAATTACATAATTTAACTTCATCCTTCTAAAATTTGCATGAATTGTTCTCAACTTCGTCAATGAGGTGAGCTCCTTTGACACTTTATCTGCTTGATTTATTGTTTCTATGCTTCATTTGGTGTGTTTTTGGTTGATACATCATACTACGTGAATATGATAAGTGATTAATGAGAAAGGAAAATGAAAATTTGAATTTTCATAATAGGTTCTTAAATTCTGTGTTTCTGATTCAATTCCTTAGAATGAAATTGAGTCTCTAGTATTTTGCCAAGAGAATTTGAGATTAAAAGGAAAAGGAGGTTAAGTTATTCTTTAAGTAGATATTCTTCTTTACAAAAACCAAAAGTATATCTCAGTGAAACCAAATTGTCAGTGTTATATTCATTAGCTTGCCTAGCTATCAGAGTTCATGATTCTTGAGTTTTACAACTACTTGATCTATAAAAAATGAAAAGCTAATTTAAACCCCTATGGCGATTTTCTTCTTTACTTGTAACTAATTAAAAAAAAAGGCCAAGTTAAGTTGAGCCTGAGCTACTATAGCTTCCTTACAAATGCAGAGAATAAACAAGTCTAACGGGTTGTTTGATTAGCACTGAATGAGCGTTTTTTTTGAAAAAAAATCTTCTGACTGGTTGAATCGATCAGTCATTCAGACGATTTGGGCTAAATGGTTTAGTGTCATTTTTTTTGTTGAATGGGTTGTTGAATGAAGTATTTTTTTTTTACAATATTAACTATTATATTAAATATATTTACAACAATTTTGAATTTTTTTCAGAGGAAAAAATAATAAAAATAAGATGTTTTAGACATGCCAATTATCAAACAACTTTTTTCCTTCAGTATTCAGTTTCATTCAGATTCAGAACTATTTCATTCAATTTTTATCAAACAGTCCCTAAGCTCTTAATTTTTAGTTTATTCTCTTCTACTGTTTTCTATAGTTAAATACATATGGTAGATATATATTATGTTCCAATCTATACTTCCTCCCAATTTCTCATGTTTCCTATCTATGCAGCAAAACATACCATTGAATTCTCAGACTGTAGCTGATTTTTTTTTTGCAAAAGTTCAACCTACATACCTTCACTAAGGGTGGGCAGATATTGGTCAAGGAGTACTTAAAATTTGTTATTAATTATTTTCTGTAAAGTGATAAAACCATCCTCTCAATTTCAGCTTGTTGCTGTCTTTCAGATTTAGCTTATTGATTCAATACAGAAGGACTAACTCTCATTATTATAATGTGTATAATTATGGATTTGAAGAGATTAAATCTCTGCAGTCTAATTGAACTCTCATTCTTATAATGCTTTCTCATTTTGATTTTTAATTTTTTTTTAAATAAAAGTTATTTCCGACGGAATTCGGAAATAACTTTTATTTCCGATGAATTTTTCGACCGAATTAATTCCGTTAAGCTTTATTCTGACCGAATTCCCAACAGAAATTTCCGTTAGAAATAAGTCGGAAATAACCTTTTTTCTTGTAGTGTTTCCCCACCCATATTGTAAACAAGCTCACCAAAAAAAAAGAGAAAAAATTCTCGTAGCTTCAGGGGACCAGTGACGATATCAAATGCAAAGACCATGACTGCCTCACATGTTATAGATTCATGTTCTACTTAATAAACAAGCACTAATATGTTTTAAAAAATAACAAGATCAATATGAGGCATAAGCTCAAGCCAGGAACTTCATATCTACTTACCCAGCAATGGATACAAATAAATTTATAGAAAATACACTAAACTAAAACTTTTGTTTATACTTCATTTCAAATGTTGTACTAATTGGACAAATAAGTCATATAGACGTTACAGCATATATAGATTATGTTTTCATGGAGTGCATTCTTTCTCAGAATATAATAGGGATGAAGAGACGAGTGGAAAGATTATACTCCAAAAGTTCATGGTTAATTTAATGTACCTGGCTCACAGTTTTATCCCCACAGTTTCGAGAATTGACGAAATCAGTGACTCCAAATTTTTTGCCTATGTGAGAAAAATAGAAAGCATTATAAAGTTAATATAAACACACCCAATTTTACAACATGCCGTTCCATATAGATTGTCTTAACAGCCCATCAATCAATGGTATCATAACACAACAAGCATATGCTCGTCTTAAAATATCAAAAAATCCTCTTCAAAGCATAATAATATAGTTTCAAAACTAATTAAAGTAGGAATTCATTACTTAATTCATGTTTGTCCTCGTTGACATCCACACCAATAATTCTTTTAGCTCCACATAGCCTTGCTCCCTCAGCAACCTACACCATTAGATATCAATCATTATGTTTTTTTCAGCAAACCCATTATATATCAATGTGAATTTTCTTTTTTCCAGATTTAAGGATTGGAAACAGTGCAGGAGCATACCGCCAGTCCAATTGCTCCAAGACCGATTATAGCAACAGTAGATCCAGTTTCCACATTTGCAGTTCTCAAAGCAGCCCCTAGCCCTGAAAGTTTAACTTGTATCTATTGATGTATTTCAAACTCCAAAGAAAGAATAAAATCAAAGTAAATGTTTAAGAAATAATTGGGGACTTTACTTTGCAAATACTCTCTATAATGTAAAAATTTATGTATATCTTAACAACTATTTGGATAGAAGTGACTAATCAACTCATTTTTAGGTGTTAAAATTAATGTTTGCTTAATAATTCTAAATGAAAATTCAAAACTGTAGTTCAGTATTTTAATTAGAGGTTATAAAGATACACCTTCAGGACTGATGATAGCAAAGCTAAATATGTCATGAGGTTGCCCGAAATTTACCACCTATATATTTCCTGTAATTTTAGTTGTGCAATGTTAATTTATTTTTTTTCAGTTTTGAATATGTTCAAGCTTCCATTAACCTTATGCCTAAAGTATTGACATTGAAAGAAGATTGCAGAGCCTTTGTGAATTCTGGAAGTACTTTCCCAACCACAAAAGATAGAACCATTTGCAATCAAGCTCTTTAAAAAATGAAAATAAACAAAGAGAAAAAAGTAAGAAATGGAGAACAGCAACTAGTCAGAGATAATTTCCCAAATGTAAGTTGTGACAAGTAATACTACCAAAAATAAACCAAACATAACGATACCAGTTGATACTCCACAACTGAGGAGGCATGCTCTATTTGGCGGGACTTCAAGGTCGACTTTAGTTATATGAGCAATGTCTACCACTGTGTACTCACTGAAACTGGATATGAATAAGAAATGGTGCAAAGTCTCTCCTTTAAGGTCAGTGAATCTGCTTGTCTGATCTCTATGCATCCAAGGAACAACCTTAAAAGGAAATCTGGAACATAGATTGCTCTTTGGGAATCTGCAATCTGCACATTCTCTGCAGTCAGGCATAAAACAAGGGATGACAGCATCTCCTTCAGTTACATCATGTACATCTTCCCCGATGCTCTCCACTATCCTTCAGTTCATAAACATCAAAAGATTAGAAAGCATGTTTGAGAATATCATGTGCATGACTGCTAAATCTCAAAAAACAACAAACATAATTATTTAACCCTGTTTTGGATAATGGTGTGAATTTTCACTGAAACGCAAGTATATAAAGATCAACCAGGATCTGAACTAATCATAGCACCAAAATGTACATGAAAAAGCCGCACTATAATATTTATACTCTGAGATACTAAGTTAACCAATCCTTCTTTGCATAGCTAAATCATTATAAAGAACCAATTATAGTCATATAATACTCCAGTGGCATGGCCAAAGAGTTGGACGGAAAAATTTTAGTTCATTAAGGCTTAGTTTGTTTGCAATGACTATTTTCAAGGAATTACAATCCCATAGAATATAGTCCTAGAATTAGTAATCCTAGGTTACTCACTCCATTCCAAAATATAAGATTATTGTTTACATTTTGAAGTCAACTTAAAATATTTTCAAACTCAAAATTGACATAATTTCCTATAATTTTAGTCGATAAAATGATGACTATTGTAAACTCATTGTAAAATTTATTGTTTCAGAATTTTTAATTAATCATTTCAATTTTAAATTTGAAAATGTCTTATTTAGACTTTAAAAAATTAATAATGATCTTATAATTCTGATTAGAGGATGATTAAAATAAAGGTATTTTGTCTTAAATTTTGTAACATGAAGGTCATTTAACTGAGGGACAATATGATACTTTTGGGGAAGGTAGTATTAATATGAAACAATACGGGTATTAGACTATCTTAGGACTAAGTTCATAGTACAAACTTAGTCCCAAGCAGTGGCTCGATTCGGCTCGACTCAAAAATACGAAGCGGACTCGGATTCGTTAATCTATCCAAATCGAAAATAGTTCGAATAAAAATATGAGTAGAATCAACAAGGTTATACTCAAAGATTCAAACTATAATTTTGGTGATGATTCGTTATGGGTTATAGGTCAACCCATATTTCAAATTTCAAAGCTTGCCATTACTATGGTCCAATTAAATAAATTATTTATGATATTTAATTTATATATTCCTTCTCTTTTTATCTCTAATATTTTATACATTCTTTCTCTTTCTAAATATTTTTATAATCTCTCTAAAAATTTTAGATTTTCTCTCTCTAATTTTTTTTTGTACACTTACTTTCTCTAAAAATTCTCCAACGCACAATTTTTTTTATATACTTTTTTTCTCTCTCTATCTCTAAAAATTTTATACTATCTCTCAATTTTTTAATAGTTGCAACAAGCTTGGTTTATCGCTCTATAATATGGCTTACGGATTCGTTCTTCTTTCAAACATTTGTTGTAAATCAATAATTCTTCAACAATTCGACTCCTGTTTCAAAAGAAATTTCTTTGACTCCTAATTCCGTTTTAATTATAATTAATATTAAGTTATTAAAATAAAATATATTTTTACATTCAACTGTATATCAATATTTTCAGTTTTAGATAATATAGTTTAAAATAGACATAATTCACTTGAGACTTGAAAAAAATCAATTCTTCTAATTAGTAGTATTTTTTGAAAATTATACTATTCATATTGACAAAGTTAAATGAGTTTATATTCAATATAAATTTAAAAATATTTCAATTTGACTTTTAGAAAATTAATTTTAGAATATTTTTTATATGAAGTATATTATTTTATATTCATAAAGTCTTTATCACATTAATAAAAATAGTATTCATTGTTCCAAAAAATAAATACTCCCTATTGAAAAATTTACATATATTAAGAGTATGTTTTTTTCATATCATTTTCCTATTAAATATATACAAGTCTATATAAAGTGGCAATAAATATCATATTTTTATTTTTTAAATATTTTATACTATTTCAAATTATAATATCTAAATTTAAATTATTTCCTTACGGTTGAATTTAAAAATATTATATATATTTAATTTTAATAACTTAATATTAATTGGGATGGAGTTAGGACATAGGAGTAGAAAAGAATTTTGATTCCAAATTTCCAACTAATTTTTAAAAGAAGCAACCTTGATCAACGGAGTTGTGAGCCAGAGCTATCACTCAAGCTTGTTGGAGTTACTAAAGCTTGTTGTTGTCGTCCACTTAGTTGTCAAGTAAACATACAAACTTATAAGTTCTAATACTTCTTCTCCTGGTGTCCAAATAAAAATGGGTCAAAATTAGTTCTTTTGAAAAATATGGGTTTAAACTTTAACCAACCCAAAGAATTTAAATAGTTAACTAACCAATATCAATATGGTTCTAGTTAATATAACTTGACCCACCACTTTATAAACCAAATTGCAAGTCTAGTGACAGGTGCAAAAATAAAACTTAATACACTTAAGGGGACAAATTTATAAAAAAGTTAAAAGAGGCAAAAACAAAAAACAAAAACTTAAAACTACTACTGCTATAAAAAAAAACTAAATATATAAAGAAAAAACATAAGCCCAAGTAGTAATTAAAGTTCTACTCCCGTCCCTTAATCCCTACCATTGAAATGCAAGTCCTAAGGCAGAAATCAAATAAAAGAAAGAGATTGAAGTTACCCGAAACACTCGTGACCAAGTATTCTGGGAAAATATGCAGGAGGGTCCTTCAAAAAATAAAATTATTAATGTTTCGTGTGAGAATCTACCAAACGAAGAAAGAAACAAAAAGAATGGTGTGCAAAAATATGACGAAGGAGATAGAATTGTCCGTACTTTCATTTTCCAATAAGTGACGTCGCTGTAACAGAGAGAGCTGCATATTATTCGAACGCGAACTTCACCGGATTTGGGAGGGGCGACTATCACTTCCTCTATACTCAATGGCTCCCCTGGTTTTCGGGCAACCGCCGCTGCAATATTCAGTATTTCAATACAGATAAAAATATTCAAAATCACCACTCCAAATGTATATAATCGACCCAAATAAACCATGAATTGAACTTAATTCGGGTTTTACCTCTGCACCGAATGGGTTTTCCAGCCGTTTTGCTCGTCAGATCCTCCATTTTTGGGCGACCAGAATGCTTAACTCAGTGCTTCTCGGTTTTAGTTTTTGGTTTAAATTGGTTACTATATAAATATAAACTTAACTGTGAATTTGGACAAATAGTCAAATAGAGTGGGTGGGGACAGGGATCAGGCGCGACGCCCGCCTTTTTAAATCTGTTTTATAGCAATAAACTGGCACAATTGATCCGTGCCAAATTTTTTGTCACAAATCTTTTTTCAGAGAAAAATGTCTCAAATAATGTGTAATCTCAATATTGGTGGCGTAAATTTAATGGGGTTGACTATAACATAAAAAGTAATAGATCTCAAAAATTTTAATCTCAAATATTATTTCAACGTAATATTGGTCGGGTAAATTTTATGTGATCAGTTATGTCATATTACTAAAATATTTAATATCATATCATATGATATGAAAATTTTCAAACATTTAATATTGTACATGCCATAAATTATCAATAAAATATTCAATAATACTTATCATTTTAAACCAAAAAATATGATGGACTCTCTCATATTAATGAGAGTAATATTTAATGCAGTTATTACTCCCTCCGTCCCAAGATAAAAATTATGATGGATTTTTCACGCATATTAAGAAGGAGAATAAAATGACAAAATTGTTCGTAATAATGTCATTAAATATAGAGAGATAATTAGAATAAGAAAAGTATGAGATATCAATTCCACCCACTCCTTATCAATTCCACCCACTCCCACTCATTATATTTCCTCACCCACCCACTCCACCTTCTACTTTCTACTTTCCTACCTACCTCATAATTTAGCCAACCTCTCTCCTCCTCATTTGGCTATAAAAGGAGGCTAAGGAAGAAGGATGAAATACACCAACAAAAATCAGCATACTCCATCCGAGAGTTTAAGGAGTTAAGGAGAGAAGGAGAGAAAGAAAAGCTTCTGTGAAGCTTTAGAAAATAGAGAGGGAGAAAGATAGTTCAAATAGAAGGGTGTTTTATTTGGGTTCCATCACATAGTTATTGTGGTGAAGTAATTTGAGTTTGTACTCAAATTAAGATATCTTTAATGATCTCTCATATTATTCTAGTGGATTTTTCGGAGATCGTCCGTGGTTTTTACCTCTTAGTTTTAGAGGGTTTTCCACGTAAAAATTCTTGGTGTCTCGTGGTTTGATAATCTTGGTGTCTCTTTTGTTTGTTTTTCTTACTTATTATTCATTTAATTTATCAACAACAATGCCTTTGGGTGGTGATTTTTCCCAACAACCCAGGTATCGAGCTAAGGTTATTTGTTTGGTTGTTTTTTGATAAATTTTATGGAGGAATCATTAGAGCCATGAT
Organism: Panax ginseng; assembly: GCA_020205605.1. Classification (NCBI taxonomy): domain Eukaryota; kingdom Viridiplantae; phylum Streptophyta; class Magnoliopsida; order Apiales; family Araliaceae; genus Panax; species Panax ginseng. The sequence continues at coordinate 3,822,301 of CM035140.1, read as the reverse complement.
TAAATTGACCTCTTCAAATTTTTTCGATCTGGAAGCCCGTGAATGGAGGATATCCTTTATTGCGAGGATTTATATGATCCGTTGGAGCTCGAGGAAAAAAGCTTCTGTGGATAAATCTGAGGTCGATTGGAATAAAATGAATAGGAAGACTATTGGTCACATCCGTGAGTTGGATTGATCAAAGTGTGTTCCATCATGTTTCGCGAGAGATTTGGATGCTCACAATTTATGGACAACACTTTAGAGTCTACATGTATGCGAGAAGAAGAATGCACAAAAAATAAAACTTTTGTCATTCGAAAAATTGTGAATCTAAAGTATGAAGGGCCAGGGAGTAGTGTGTCCGGAGCGTATGAGTGAGTTCCAAGGTTTGGTGAATCACCGTATCCCATGAAGTTGAATCTTGATGATGAGATTCAGTTTCTTTTTACTTCCGATTCGTTGCCAAACAAATTGGGAGACTTTGTGTTGTCTCTAAGTAATTCATTTCCGTAAGGAAAAATGACTATCTGAGATGGTCAAGATAGTCTTCATAATGAGGAGACAAGCGAAAGGAGCGAAGGCGTAAATTTTGAGACTCATGCTCTTTATCGCAGAGAAGCAAGGTATAATTTTAGAGGATCTCTGAAGGAGATCTGAAGTCGCAAAGAAAGAAAAAAAGCTACGAGGAAGCAAGTCAAAGACCGACAGACGAGGTGAAACGATAGATGCTTCCATTGTAATAAGGAAGGTCATTACAAAAGAAATTGCGAGAATCTGGTTGAGATGAGCGGAAAAATGGCGGCGAGGAAAGGTTGAGGAGAAGAACACCGCAACCACGATTCATCAAGATGTTGTTATTCTTTCATTTGGGGAAGAAGAATGCTTCGCACGTTGATGATCGAAAAGTTGATTGGGTGGTTGATCATCGGTGCCTCGTGATCATGCTACATCTAAGAGAGAATTTTTCACAACTTACAAAGTGGAGACTTTGGAGTGCGTGAGAATGGGAAATCTTGATCACCCAAGATTATTGGAATTGGTGATGTTTGCATTCAGACGGTGTTAGTTGCAGACTGTTACGCTTGAGGATGTTGTTAGACACGTTCCAGATTTGCGTCTCAACTGATTTACGGCATGGCCTTAGGCGATGAGAAGGCTATGAGAATCACTTTGGCGATGGAAAGTGGAAGCTTACCAAGGGCTCTATGGTAATTGCAAGAGGCGTTGCTTGTTGTTAGTTGTCAAGACTCATGTGAAGATGTGTTCTAGTGAATTGAATGCGATTGAGGATGACTTCTTCACCAAACTTGTGGCATAAGAGGCTCGGGCCACGTGGTGAGAAAGGGTTGCGCTTATTAGCAAAAAAGGTCACTCATTCCTTCCGCTAAAGTCTTTTTTTAAGCCACTTGTGATTATTGTTTGTTTGGGAAACAACATAAAGTCTCTTTTAGTAGTTCAAAATTTAAAAAGAAAATCGAAACTACTAGAAAAGTATATTTCGATGTATGTGGACCCATTGAGGTTGAGTCTTTGGGTGGAAATAGGTACTTACGTTACCTTTATTGATGATCTTCATGGAAGGTGTGGGTATTTTGTTGAGAACAAAAGACCGGGTATTCCAACATTTTCGTAGTCTTCATGCTATGGTTGAAAGGGAGATGGAAAATCATTGAAGTGTCTTCGTGGCGACAACGGAGGGAATACACTTCAAAGGAGTTTGTTGAATATTGCGATAAGCGTGGCATTCGGCATGAAGCGGATCGTTCTGGTACCCCACAAAGATAATGGTGTGGTTGAGAGAATGAACCGCACTATTATTGAGAGAGTCGATGCATGTTGAGAATGGCTAAAATCGCCTAAGTCATTACGGGGTGAAGGCTGTTACGTCTTCTTGTTACACGATTAATAGATCTCCATCAAGACCGTTGGATTTTCAGATTCCGAGAAAAGATTTGGAGTGGTAAGGATTTGTCTTATTCTTATTTGAGGGTATTTGGGTGCAAGGCTTTTGCACATATCCCCAAGAACAAAGATCGAAACTTGATGACAAATCTACTCCACGTGTATTGTTGGCTATGGAGATCAGAGTTTGATATCTAGGTTATGGGATCCAAAGTCATTTAAAATTATTGAAGCGGAGATGTGGTGTTTTCATGAGCACACGAATTATGAGCGATTCGATAATGCTACACCTGACTGAGAGATAATAGAGTTCCAGACCTCAATGAAGTTCCTCTCCAAAGATGAATGCCACAAATTGGAGAAGGAGGTCGAATGAAGATATGATCGATACGGACTTGCATGCGATGGTGATGGGTCGATGCAGAAGAGTGTTGATCGGGGAACAACCGATATTGAAGAACCTCGACTAAGAAGATCCACTAGAGAACGTGTGCCATCAATCGGATATCCTTCATCCGAATATCTTTTGAATTCTTTGAGGAGAGTCAAAGGATTTTCAAGTCGGGACTACTCATAAGGACAAGCGGCAATTGGTGAGAGTTATGCAAGATGAGATGGATTCTTTCGCAAGAATCACACCTATGAGTTATTGACTACACTTCCAAAAAGAGAAAACATTGAAGAACAAATGGGTGTTTAAGCTTAGAAGGATGGCGATAAACTAGTAAAGTACTGGCTCGATTAGTTGTCAAGGGTTTTGCTCAAAAGCAAGGTATTGTCTTCGATGAGATTTTTTCTCCAACGTAAAGATGACTTCTATTCGAGTAGTGCTGGGATTAGTTGCTAGTATGGATCTTGAGCTTGAGCAGTTGGATGTTAAGACTGCTTTTCTTCATGGTGATTTGAAGGAAGAAATCTACATGGAACAACCAGAGGGATTTGAAGTTAAAGGGAAAGAACACTTGGTCTGCAAGTTGAAGAAAAGTTTGTACGGCCTGAAACAAGCTCCAAGGCAGTGGTACATGAAATTTGATTCATTTATGGTGGATCAAGGTTATAGTAGAACAATTGCAGATCACTCAGCATGAGTCTCAAAATTTACGCCTTGCTCCTTTCGCCTTGTCTCCTCATTATGAAGACTATCCTTGACCATCTGCATAGTCATTTTTCCTTCTGGAGCTGAATTACTTAGAGACACCACCAAAGTCTCCCAGCTGTTTGGCAACGAACTGAGAAGCAAAAGAGCTCGAATCTCATCATCAAGATTCAACTTCATGGTGGATAAATTGGTTCACCAAACCTTGAACTCACTCATATGCTCCGGCCACACCGCCTCCAAAATCCCTGTAGACTTTGGATTCACAATTTTTGAATGACAAAAGTTTTATTTTGTGCATTCTTCTTCTCGTCATAGACTCTAGTGTTGTCCATAAATTGTGAGCATCCGCTCTCTGCTAAACATGATGGAACACACTTTGATCAATCCAACGCCGGATGTGACCAATAGTCTTCCTATTCATTTTATTCCAATCACCTTTCAGTTTATCCACGAAGCTTTTTCCTTGAGCTCCAACGGATCATATAAATCCTTGCGATAAAGGATATCCTCCATTCGGGCTTCCAGATCGAAAAATTTGAAGAGGTCAATTTAATCATGGCTCAAATGATTCCTCCATAAAATTTATCAAAAAAACAACCAAGAAATAACCTTAGCTACGATACCGGTTGTTGGGAAAAATCACCACCCAAAGACCGTTGTTGTTGATAAATTAAATGAATAATAAGTAAGAAAAACAAACAAAGAGACACCAAGATTATCAAACCACGAGACACCAAGAATTTTTACGTGGAAAACCTCTAAAACTAAGAGGTAAAAACCACGGGACGATCTCCTAAAAATCCACTTTAGAATAATATGAGAGAATATAAAGATATCTTAATTTGAGTACAAACTCAAATTACTTCACCACAATAACTATGTGATGGAACCCAAATAAAACACCCTTCTATTTGAACTATCTTTCTCCCTCTCTATTTTCTAAAGCTTCACAGAAGCTTTTCTTTCTCTCCTTCTCTCCTTAACTCCTTAAACTCTCGGATGGAGTATGCTGATTTTTGTTGGTGTATTTCATCCTTCTTCCTTAGCCTCCTTTTATAGCCAAATGAGGAGGAGAGAGGTTGGCTAAATTATGAGGTAGGTAGGAAAGTAGAAGGTGGAGTGGGTGGGTGAGGAATCATAATGAGTGGGAGTGGGTGAGGACACCTTTTTGACTAACAATCTCCCCCTCTGAACCCAATCTCCGTGACCCCATTTGCTTGGAGTCCATCCCCACCAATTCCTTGCAAAATTCCAAACACACACGATATGAACAACTTTTGTTAACATGTCGAGGGATTCTCGTCAAGATGAACTTTCTTCACTTTCATCAATTCCTTTTCCATCACTTCCGAAGCCGGTGATAACGAACATCAATATGCTTGGTCCGATTATGATCGTGGCATTCTTGGTCAAGTCAATTGCTTTCGACTATCACAATAAACCACGTCTTTCATCTTGTTTTAAACCCAACTCTTGGAGAAACCGTTTTAACCACAACATTTCCTTTTGCTTTCTTGATGGCGGCGATGTATTCGACTCGATTGTGAGACAAAGCAACACACTTTTTGTAACTTGGATCGCCGCGTGATCTGCTCCCCGCAAAAGTGAACAAATACCCGAAGTAGACTTCTTCTCTTAACTCCGCCATGTCTCTCTGCATCTCAGAAACCCTCCAAGACCGGACTCGTCTTACCAAAAACCAAACATAAACCGAAAGTAGCTTTCAAGTATCTGAGAATCCACTTAATTCGCTTCCCAATGTTCTCTGCCCAGTTTGACAAATACCGCTTTCACAACGCCAATTGCATGAAGCAATATCGGTAGCGTCTGAAAAACCATTGCATCATAAGACTCCTACAATGAGAGGAGTAGGGGCTGCTTCCATATCATCTCTCCTTCCTTGGTAGAAGGACACATGCACTTTGTCAACTTAATATGACTAGTCAGTGGTGTGCTAACTGGTTTAGCATCACTCATGTTGAATCTTGCAAGCAACGGTGGAGTGGGTGGGTGAGGAAACATAATGAGTGGGAGTGGGTGGAATTGATAATGAGTGGGAGTGGGTGAGGACACCTTTTTGACTAACAGTTATTACTCCCTCCGTCCCAAGATAAAAATTATGATGGATTTTTCACGCATATTAAGAAGGAGAATAAAATGACAAAATTGCTCGTAATAATGTCATTAAATATAGAGAGATAATTAGAATAAGAAAAGTATGAGATATTTAATGCTACGGACATAATAGAAAAAAATATGTAAAAATTTGATTATTAAAGAAAAATGAACATTTAATATGAGACTACTCAAAATAATAATAAAAAATAATAAGAAGAACTTCTATCCTAGGACGGAGGGAGTATTAAATTAACCCAACATCGACCATTGAATTACAATTGTAGTACTATTATTTTGTGGACTATTCGATTAGAAATGGGTTGTTGTGGCGACTTGAATGGATGGGTGCGCTGCTCTATATATCAATATTAGTATAATAAACTAAGAAGTTATCCACTTTACAATTAAATTATATTAATTTGGTTAGTCGAGTTAACTCAAAACAAATTACTCCATTTATTTTTAAATAAGTGATGTTTTTATTATATTTGTATTAATTTAAAAAAATATGTATAAAATATTAAAGTTGCCTAGATAAATGAAATAGAAAGATACTTGAGGGCAATAGAAGAAAAATCGTAATTAATGCTTCCTATAAATTTGTTAACTCAAATATATTAGAAAATTTTATACTCCCTAAAATGTCACTTATTTAGGAATGGATGGAGTAATAAATTATTATTCATCGACTTACATTAATGAATTGTTAATTGAACTTTTATTTTTCATTTTATTCACTTTCTGTCACTATCATATTAATTATTTATCTTTCTTAACTCTTTCTTATTATGTAGCAAAACTCAAAATTAATTCTAAAAAATTCAAATTCATTAATATGTAACTTCACAATTTTAATAGTATTTATATTGAATAAAAATATTTAATTATTCACATTTTTAAATTCATATAAGTGCCTTTTTTTAATACTACTTGTACATATCCGCACTCGCACTTACATGTATATATATATATATATATATATATATATATATATATATATATATATATATACTCATTTGCTTTCCTTAATTCATTTATTTTTGTAAAATTATTTCGCCACCACTTTGTAAGTGTAAGATAAAATTGTACAAAAATTAGTCAATATAAATTCTTCATTTTTTAATACTTACGAGTTTAGTTTATTCAGTTTTTGAGAAATGTGGTTGATATATAGTTTATAGGATTAACAAAATACTAGATGAATTTTAGCCTAAATTAAAGTGGGTGTCATTAATTATTTAAAATTTGAAATTATTCCACGTATTAATGTGTTTTACTCCATGAATATATTAAATTAAATATTTGGAAACTCAAATTCATTTAATGAATAATAAATTAACTTCCAGAGAGCACATTTGAAAATGATAATAAATACTTGTGTGAAGTCAAGTTCCACGTCGGTTAAGAACTAAAATATTAATTGGTTTATATACAATAAATTTGATTTTGGGTTTGGACCCCAAATGGCACCCCACTTTTGTGGAAGTGAGAAAACCTAACCAATGTTTGGTTTGAACCCACACACGCGTGCTTATTTTATTATAGTTCTATTAACAATAAGGCTCTAAAATGAGAAAACAGTTCGGGCTCGACTAAAAGTTCGATTCTATTATAATTTTCTATTGATACTCGAATCATATTCGTTGAAAAAGTCTCATCTGCTCGCGCTCGAAAATATTTGAAATATAAAAATTATCGAAATATTATTATTGTTATTATAATAATAACAATAATAATTATTAGTGTTATTGTTATTATTGTTATCATTGTTATTATTGTTATTATTATTATTATTATTGTTATTATAATTATTATTGTTATTGTTATTATAATTATTATCGTTGTTATTAATATTATTATTATTATTTTGAATTAAATTTAGAATGAATCAATCTTTATTGTACTTTTTCATCCAAAATCAAAATAGGGTTTGTTTTATTATTATTATTATTATTATTATTATTATTATTATTGTTGTTGTTGTTGTTGTTGTTGTTGTTGTGTTGTTATTGTTATTATTGTTGTTATTATTATTATTTAGAATTAAAATTAGAATAAATCTAAACCGTTTTTGTACTTTCCCGCTCAAATTCAAAATGGGTTATGTTTTATTATATAGATTAATATTATTATTATTATTATTATTATTATTATTATTATTATTACTACTACTACTATAATTATAATAAATATTATTATAATTATAATTACTATTATTATTCTTATAATAATCATGATTATAATTATAATTAACATAATTGTTGTTATTATTATTATTATTATTATTGTTGTTGTTGTTGTTATTATTGATACTCGGATTATATTCGTTGAAAAAGTTCAAACTGTTCGTGCTCGAAAATATTTGAAATATAAAAATTATTGAAATATTATTATTGTTTTTATTATTATTAGTATTGTTTCTTATTATTATTAAAATTATTTTTTATTACTGTTATTATTATTATTATTATTATTGTTATTATAATTATTATTATTACCACTATTACTATAATAATAATTATTACTATTACTATAATAATAATAATAATTATTATTATTACTATTACTATTATTATAACTATAATTATTACTATTATTATTATTGTTGTTGTTATTATTATTATAATTATTACTATTATTATTATTATTATAATTATTACTATTACTATTATTATTAGTATTAGTATTATTGTTATTATTATTATTAGTACTATTATAATAATAATAATAATAATAATAATAATAATAATAATTATTATTATTATTATTATTATTACTACAACTACTTGTAAGACCCCGAATTATATGAAATAAAAGTATTCAAATTTTCTATTCAGTTAATGATTAAATTGATAAAAAGTTAAAGTTAAGGGTGATATGTGAATTTTTTTCAAAATAAGCAAGTGGCTATAAAATACTTATTGTTGTCGGGGAATATTCGTTTGGTCGTTGAATATTCTTGTTGTCGGGGAATATTCGTATGACGGCGCAGCCATTTGTTGGCCCCATAACAGAATAACTGTCGGATGAAGAAAACGACAAGTTTGAGTTTTTTTTATAAATAACGGTGTAGTTGTTATCGTTAACACTGTTGGAATACCCGGTGGGTAAAGTAAATGTCTGGCACGCTTATCGCACAAAGTAGCACCTGCGGTTTTGCATTATTTTTGAATTATTGATTCTTACACGGTAAGGCACTATTCAATAATTATTACACGTAATTCTTTATTCAATATTTTATTTTATTGATTCAATAATTGTTGTGTTGATATTTTATATTATTGTTGTTTCAATAATTGTCACCGCACAGTATTTCCCATTATCAGATCAATAATTCATATTATTTGTGAGACCCCAGATTTTATGAATAAAGATTTTATTTTCTCGAAATATTTTTTTGAATATTATGGTGTGGATTTGATATAATGTTATAGTTGTGGGTAATATTTATAAATTTTGCAAAATACGCAAGTTGTTATATAATATTCAACCTGGTCTGGGGAATATTTGTTTTATCGGGAATATTCGAGGCAACGGCAAGACAATCATTGGTGGACCCATGAATGAGAATTATTATTTGAATGAAAAAACGATAAAAATATTTTATTAAAAATAACGGCGGAAGTTTTACAATTAATAATGTTAAACTACTTTCATTAGTAAAAAGTACGAATGTCGTGTGGTTGCGTAGAAGACACTACAGTATTGATTATTAATGCTTACGTTGATAAGTCACTTTCGCTTTTATTTTATTGGTATTATTAATGTAATAAAATGTAATACTTTTATAAAGTTATTCTATAAATAGAATATATTATATTCTATTATGCATAGTATTGCATATAAAGTCTGCGTAGTATTTTGTATAGTAAAATCTTTTTATATAAAATGTAATACTTTTATAAAGTTATTTTATAAATAGAATATATTATATTTCATTATGCATAGTGTTGCGTAGTGCTCGCGATAGTGTTTTCAGCATAGTAAAATCTCTTTATATAAAAAAATGTAGAATACTTTTATAAAGTTATCTGCTTTATTAAACAATAATTAGAATATATTATATTTTATTATGCATAAGTGCTGCGTAGTGTTTGCAGATAGTAAAATCTTTTATAAAGTTATTTGTTTTATTAGATTATAAATAGAATATATTATATTTTATTTAAAAGATTTTGCTTTAAATATGGATTTGTCGGATAAAAGTAAATCAATCTGGACCGATCATGAGTTAGTTACTTATCGCAATCCATTTTTCTATAAGTTAGAAGCTCATTCATTCATTATTTCTTTACAATTCAATTGAAACTCTGAGATAAACTATAGAGAAAGAATAAAGTATTATGCTACTTCACTACTTATATATCCAAAGATTTCTTTCTTCTTAAGGTAGAGAATATTATTTGTTGTACTCATAAGGGGCATTCTTTATTTCTTATTCATGAAGAGAACTTCATTATTCCATTCTTTATTATTCTCGCTGAATAACTCGTGTACGCGGGATACCTATACTTGGTGAAATTCTTCCGTTATTTCATTCTTTATTATTTTGTTGGAATATCCTGTTTGTGCGTTTTACGCCGGACCTGATTCCGTCTTTATTATTCTGTTAGAATATCTTGTGCATCTTCGCTTTTCTGTGGGACTGGTTAAAATCTTTATTATTATTATGTTGAATATCCTCGTCTCAGACGCTTTTCGGGCGGGACTCGATTCCGCCCTTATTAGTATTCTCGCTGGAATAACTCGCCTATCCAAGACTGCATTTACGGTGATTTCTTGTTATTTCATTCTTTATTATTCTGTTGGAACATTTTGTTTGGCAAGCGAATTTACCTTTTGACCGGTTCCGTTATTTAGTATTCTGTTGGAATAACTCGCTTGTGCAAGTACCACATGCATGGTGATTTCTTTTGTTATTCCATTCTTTATTATACTCGCTTAGTTAAAGTTTTGACTTCATACTCCATGAAATTAGTAGAATATCCTTGATATTTGCGGCTTCATCCAAAGATCTTTTCATGGAAATATTCTTCCGATCATTCTTGAATTTTACTCTACAAAGCAATATCATGTTGACAATTTGACGTTATTGGTTCTGGATAAATTAATTCTTGAACTTGTTTTATTGAATTATTATGTCATTGTCATCATCCTCATGTTTATATTATGTTGAAAGTCATCTCGTGGCACTGTAGTGCATAGATGGACTTGGTATGATTATGACCGTGGATTATTCTATAATTATTACGACCGTAATATTACAAATGATGTGGAAAAAGTCCTCATTGGCCCGTAGTGCATTGATGGACAGTTTTTTGTATGATTATGGCTATGGATTCTCTTCGGCCAAGGTTGCAAAGATGAATTGTTTTATGGCATGATCAGGACCATTGATGAAAACATGATTATCTTTGGCCTGTGGTGCATGGATAATTCGTGGTCGTGATACTAAAGAATATCTTTGGCCGTAAGTATGAGGATGATTTGATGATGTGGATTATTTATTGTCGAGTCGCAATGATAAAAGTGATGAAAAACCTTTTAAACCATAAAAGATAGTAGATTTTATTCTCTACTTGACTCTTTTAATGGATTGCTTGTTCATTTAGCAGCTTAAACTTGATGTTTGTTATATTGTACCAGCTTTAACATCATGTTTAAGGCTAATGATAATTTATTCTGCATTATCTTAGTCATAATATTTCTTACTGGGCTAGTTGAGCTCACCCTTTCTTTCACTGTTCTCTTCAGGAAATGAGAACTTAGCGGGGACTAGTCGAGGAACAGAGTGATGATCCTAGATGTTTGCATTAGTAGTCTGTTAGTTCCTAGTAGGCACAAGTTGGGGGTTGAATAGATATTTGAAAATCTTTTCGTTTTAACTTATTCTTAGATAATGATTAAAACTTTGCGGAATTAGTATTTGTTTGAATCTTCTTTGCCAAGCAGTGGAGTTATGAAATGAAAAGGCGCTTATAGCGAGCTTATAGCATGAATATAAACGACACGATTGTTTTTAAGTGGTTCGAGTACTCAAAGCTCCTAGTCCACTCTTCTACTCAACGAGTAGGATATCCACTAAGGATGTCTTTTACAATCTTCTCTAATCACATGATTTCTTCTGCACGGTGATGCAGCCTTCTTCTAGTTCACTCTTGAACTCTTCAAGTCCATCAGACTTGGCTTTTCTTACAGTTCACTACGAACTCTTCAAGTTCAGCAGACTTGGTATTCTTCTTCAGTTGGTTGATAGTTGTTGAGTTCTTGATGATTCTTCTTTCGATCATTTGTGTAAAGCACTTGTTCTAAAGAACCGAGTAAATGAGCAAGTTTTGCAATATCTCGGATCGTAGAGTTGAGCTTGAGAGAGATCGATCAAAGATCATCGGGATCCATTCTTCACTTGTTGAAAACACGGATCACGAGGCTCGGCGCTTTCGACATGGGGAGACGGATGATGCTTTCTACGATTTGGATCGTGATGTTCTACGATTTAGATCGTAGTGTCTTTGACATCTTTGCATACTACGGAAGTTATTAGTTCGAGAGCACTTCGATTTCCCTTAATCCTTCGCATTTCTGATCTTTTCTTTTCTTCTCGTGTTGTTGACTCTACGCTCCCGAGAACACACTACGATCGTTGACTTGTAAACTTCATGTTTTCTTCAGCATACTGTGATCGTAGAGTTGGCTCGACAAACGTTGGGACCACTCTACGATTTTCGAAGAGTCCCTTCAAGCAAGCGTGCACACTAAGATCTTCGTGCTCTCACGTTTTTCGCCGACTTCTGCAATGTTGATCAGATGGATGCACTACGATTTCTTCAAGACTAATCTATTACATCTTAAGATCAACCTAATAGTTTTGATCTTTATATCTATACATTATTTATCAGAATGGTACACGTTGAAAGCTTAGATTAACCTAACAATTTTGATCTATTACTAAGTCCTTGTACATATATTCATTTAAGGACCTTACATATAATCATGAACATATACATTAAAACATCAAATCATAATATACATTCTTCTAATACATAATATGCATTCTCCCAACAATCTCCCCCTATTTGATGTTGACATAACCAAGGAGATTTGTTGTCGTGATTATTAGTGACTAGATGCATTTACAGAAAATTTAAACATGACTTAGTATTTCAATGAGCAGCTGAAATTTCTAGAGAATAAGTATGAATTTATTGATGATCAGAAGATATTACAATTCAGCATTACATCAATAGGAAATTTAAGTTTTAACTTATCTCTGTTTCCTTGACTTCTTTGATGGAGGAGGGTTGGCATACTCCTCAGCCCTTCTTTTTCTTTGAGCTTCCTCATTTCTTGTTAACTCTTCCAAATTTCGCTTGACTTAGAGTTGGATTCTCCTCATGTCTCGCATGAATGCGGGATCTCCAATTGGCATTCTTATGCTGCATCTGATAGTCACGTCTTGTGAGTTTTGGGAGTTGGTTCTTGACGACTCGCAGAATAGCTTGCTATAATTGCTTTCACCGACCCGGATCGTTGAGTCCGATGATGTCTTGCAGAGGCTTCGTGATGTCCGAGCATGAAATTGACTTCTCCCTTTCGAGTTCCATGGCCTCCTCCTCGCCTCGCCTTTGGCTTCCTCGACCTCCTTGACCTCCTTTCCTTTTATTAATCTCCCCTTTATGTCAAAGATCAAGGGTTTGAATATCTGCAGAGACTGACCAATTAACTCCTCGACAAGCTCATTCAAATGGCTTTGGGTTTGAAAATGTCCTCTCTATTTTCCTTGATCTATTTTTCACTTCTTCTTTCTTTATTTTGAGAGTACTGTCGAATCATATCATTATGCTTCTCCTGATTGGCATAAGATTCTGGAAGTCATAGATAGAAGCTTTCAAGTTGAGAATATTGTCCAGCATAATTTGATGTTGACGATCTTGGTGTTTTCTGCATTTCAAGTCTGACCTCTCTTTGCTTGGCGGCAGAACTCCGAAAGTGGATCTCATCTCCGCCTCGACATACTCTTCAGAATCTCTTTAATAATTTCCCTTAGCCTCTTTGTAAGCTCAGTGTTCATAGTGCCATGGAAATTGTTTGCAGCTGTTATCATTTGATTCAGCCGGATGTTAAGGATATCAGAGTGAGATTCCAAACTTGCTTCAATAGACTTGATCATCTATTCAGAAGTTTCTTTCAAGTCATCCTTGGTGGGCAGGCTTGGTAAGGTATCAGTTGCTTGAGGATTGTCCATTGGAGGGGTTCTTGGTTGGGATTGATCTTGCAAATCGTATAGAGCGAGATCAAGACTGAAGTAGTCATGTGATAAGGAGGATGGTATATCGGTTTGGAGGGGCTTTGGGTTTGGATGTGCGGATAGGTGACTCTCTACGATTTTAATGTTGGACTCTCACGATGTGGCTTGAGTGCGGAGTTGTAGAGTTGGTGATTTGAGGGAGCAAGCGTAAGGTTGATTTCTTCGTTCTTCGCCATGAAATTTTGGGATTCTGTAACCGAAAACCGATTCTTCGGATTGAGAATCACTTCCGACCATTTAGAAATTCATAAAATAGCTAAATGAAGATGATGGTAAGTTATTAGCTCTGAATTTGATAGGAATAGACAATACCTCAAAGTTGTCTTTTGATGAGGAATTGTTGGTTAACATCTTCTTGGCAAAGATGACTTTCCCTAGAAATCCATTAGCCAGAATTGAGATTGCTGGATATTTCTTGAAGCTCCAGAACATGTGATCCCATGAATTCAGGATTTGAGTTTGATGATATGCCATCATGGGTAGGTAGGAAAACAGTTGAGTGTACATATAGCTCCTATATCCATCTTTCCCTACTCCAGTGATTTCAAGCTCATTATCATCATCATCATCATCCTCTTCTTTGTTTTCTTCTGAAGATTCCTTTATCTCAATGGTCTCTGGAAGGTTTGGCATTGGTTCCACTTTATCTTGGGCAGGGACCTCTTCTTCAGCCATTGGGATATCATGAGGCTCCCCCTCAATATGAACATCTTCTTGGAGGTTTAGAAACTCCCCCTCAGCTGGTACAACTTCTTCTAAGTTCAGAAAGTCCCCTTCAGCTGGAACATCTTCTTGAGCTGTAGACTTTTCCGCCTTAGCTGGTGTATACTCAATCATGAGAATTTCAGGGATCTCCCCACCGGTTTGAATCTTTATCTCTTCATTTACTTAGGGCAGTTCTACTTTTGCAGCCATACTCTTGGCTTCCTTCTTCAGCACTCTTTCATTCTCAAGAATATACTTCTTGACCAGCTTCCTCTTTGATTTGCTGGGTTTAGCCACCATTTCTGGATTCTCTTGAGTCTTTGCTTTGCCATGTTGAATGTACCCACTCTTCTTGAAACAAATTTCTTCCATTTCTACCACACTTGGCCCGGTCTCGAGAAGAACAATGAGAGACTTCTACGATCGAAAAAAAACTGCTGGTCTTTTGGATTTATGACCAGCTTTGTTCTTCTTTAGGATCCGTGATATGGTGGCTTGATCCTCTTCAGCTTCTTCTTGCTGTTGCATCTTCCTTAGCCTCCTTAGAGTCTCTATGTCAGAGGACTCTACAGGAATGTCAGTTGTAGATCCTTGAGGCTCTTCAATTTGTCTTGCCCTTAGCTTTCTCTTACCCTTGCTTTTTCTGGCAAGAGTAGAGGGTTCTCCCTTATCTGCTTCTCCTTCTTCTTCAACTTCTCTGACAACAGACATGCCTCCTGGAAAGCCTGCCTCCTTTAGTTCCCCAGTTCTCCCACTGGACTTTGTCATCATTTGAACATACTCAGCAGGGTTCCTTTCCCAGTTTTTAAACAACTGCTGGGTCATTCTTCGATTAGGGTTGATGGCTTCTCCTTCATCATCCTCAATTTTGTCACCCAGTGCAGATTGCAGAATGATGCTTATGAATCTCCCATATAGCATCTTCGCGGTGCTCTTTGATTTCTTCGAGTTGACTATCCACTTGTCGATCCACTCGAGTAACACAACCCCATAGTTGAGTTGTGTACCATGAACCATGGTAAAATGCCATGAGCTTAAGTTTGAGTTTCATTTACTGAGTCATGACTGAGCTTTTACAAAGAAATGCATTTCCCAATAATGTCGACCAAAAATTCATACCTCTGAGGGAACTCCTTTTTTTTGTAGCCTTTCACAGAGGGTTCTTTTTGTGATGCATTTTCTTCATCCCTCTTGAAGCTATCTTTGTCTGTGAAATGGGTGCCCCACGTTCAAAACCTAGGCCAAATTGAAGTTTTCTTCCTTAGCCTCATTTTAACTCCTCTTACTGTGTAGTAGTGATGATGTTGTGTTCAGACACTCCATTCTTGTAGAACTCCTTCACTAGCTTTGGGATAGATGAGGTGTTTGCGGTTATTACGCTTCTTGAGACCTCGCTCTTCTGATGGCCAAGGTCTTGTGAAATTTTGGTGGAGCATCCTTGAACTCATCGAAAAAGAGTCTGTAGCCTGAAATTACATTTAAAGCAGCCATTGATTTTGTAGTTGAGAAGTGGGATACGACTGAGTTTTCTTTTGATTTAGGGTTTTGCTTTGAGAGATAGAGAGAGATAATCTTTTGAACTTCAGATTTCAAAAACACGATTTCAATTTGTATTTGTAGCTTCCCTCTCTCTTTTTGACTTAGTGGGACAGGTGTCGCCTTTTGCTTGGCTCTACGATTTTGACTGTTTAGGAATGTATTGATTTGCCCTTTTAGTCTTCAGAGCTGAGGTGTCCTTAGGATGACTATGATCGTAGAGGTAGTCTTCTATTCGTTGAGTCTGTCCTGCGATCGTCGAGTCTGTCCGACAGTCGTCGAGTCTAATCAGCATTCGTAGAGTCTGTCTGGATCCTTGTGATGAATTTTTTTTTTTGACTAAGCAATCTTTTTAAGGTAACTCAGGAAGGGCCAACCTCTTGGTGTGATTCAAGGGTTAGGTTTGTCCCTGAGGCACCTCTTAGAGTTTTTACTTTGTTATGAAGCTTGTCATCACAGGATTTACTTTGCTTGTTGTAAGGGCTTTTGGTCATCGTCGAGTCTGCACTATGATAGTTGAGTCTTTGCTACGATCGTTGAGGTAGTTATTTGTTCAGCTCTACGATCGTGAACTTTCCTTGATCATGTTTACGATTTTGAGTATGATCTTTATATCCTCTGTCCATGGTTAGCACAATCTAGAACACACATTTCATGGTTGAAGATTTAGCATGCCTAAATTTCACTTATTAACATGTTAAACTGGATTCATCTAAGTGGTTTTGTAAAAACATCAAAGAGTTGATTTTCAAGAGGATATATTGTAAATATATAGTTCCATTTTGCACATGATCCCTAATGAAGTGATACCTTATTTCTATATGCTTGGTCCTGTAATGCATGACGTGATTATGAGTTATTGCTATGGCACTTGTGTTATCACAAAGTATGGGAATAGATTTGAAATCAAACCCATAAATACCAAATTGATTTCTCATCCATAGGATCTCGAAGACAAAGAATTGCCAAAGAAAGAATATATTCAACCTTCCGCAAATAAGTAGACAATCGAGTTTTGCTTTTGTTAAACCAAGACACAAGTCCTGCTTCGAAAGTTGGACGAAGTGTCACTTTGGTACTTTTTTTATCTATTTTGCATCCCGCAAAATCAAGATCTCGGTATCCTATTAGTTCAAATGAGGATTCTTTGGGACACCACGACCCCAAGTAGGGTGTACCTCGGAGATACCTAAAGATCCTCTTTACAAACAGATAAATGTGACTCATTAGGGTTAGCCGAAATCTAAAGACATATGCATGTTGCAAAACATTATATCCGGTCTCATCGCGCTTAGTATAAAAGAGACCCTATCATACCTCCATCGTATTGAGTGATATCAAAACTTTTACCTTTCTCATCCTTGTCAAGATTGGTTGCGAGGAGCAATTGGTGTTTTTCATGGGAGAAAGTGATTCCATGCCATACTTCTTTAGTAAGTCTTTGATGTATTTGGCTTGGTTGATGAATATTCCTTCATCGATCTACTTCACTTGCAGATCCAAGGAAGAAATTCACCACCCATCATGCTCATTTCAAACTTGCTCTGCGTTAGCTTTTGTAGAATCTCTTATATAACTTTTCGTCAAGTAGAACCAAAAATGATATCATCAACATATATTTGAACTAGTAAGACTTTGTCTTTATGTTTTCTAAGAAATAGTGTGGTATCTACTCTACCTCTAGTGAATCCATTTTCTATTAAGAAGTTAGTCGGTGTTTCATACCATGCTCTGGTGCTTTGTTTAAGACCATATAAAGCTTTATCTAATCTATAGACATAATTGGAAAGAGATGGATTGATGAAACCTGAGAGTTCTTTCTACATAGACTTTTTTCTTGGAGTTCTTCATTAGAAATGCACTTCTTGACATCCATCCGGAAGACTTTGAACTTCATGCAAAAGAAAGGCAAGAAAGATTCTAATGGCTTCTAGTCTGGCAACGGGTGCAAATGTCTCATCATAGTCAATTCCTTCTTCTTGAGAGTAGCCCTTTGCCACTAATCTTGCCTTGTTTCTGGTAATGATACCATCTTCATCCATTTTGTTCCTGAAGACCCACTTGGTTCCTATGACAGGATGACTCTTTGGTCTGGGTACCAATCTCCAAACTTTGCTTCGTTCAAATTGGTTGAGTTCTTCTTGCATGGCTTATATCCAATCGGAGTCTTCCATAGCATCCTCTATCTTCTTTGGCTCTATCTCGTGATGTGAAGCTTAGATAAAAGCATTCATTCCGAAAGCAGCCTCTTGTTTTGACTTCTTGCACTTGGATCTCCAATGATTAGATCCTCGAGTGTGATCTGTGACGCCCCCAAAATAGGTGTACATCACCCATTCTGAGTTGTCAATACATGGTACAGAAACAACTACAACTTTATTATTACAACAAGAAAAGCTGTGAGTTTGAATACAAATATTATCTTCTGACAATATCTATACTCAAATAAATCCTCATCACATTTATTGATATATTATTTTGCAAAAATGGTGAGGACTACTAAACAACTCTCTCTAACCTTCATTCCATACCCCACTGCATTCGCTATATTCTCGCCTCCTAAAAAGAAAAAATGGAACAAAAAGGGAAAAGGGTGAGCTCAACTAGCCTAGTAAAGAATATTATGACTAAGATAATATACAACAAATTATCGTTAGTCTTCAACAGGAAAAATCTAATAGAATACAATAGATAACAAGTTTTAAATCAATATTCGCAATGGAAATAATAATTCATTAGAAGAGTTAAGTAGAGAATGCAAACTACTATCTTCTATGTGTGAATTTAAAAGTTCATCGCTCATCTTTTATCCTTGTAACATCAATCAATATATATCTCGAATCAAATATTCATCTTTGCACTACTGAGCCAAAGATATTCATCGATTAATCATGTTCATCTAAACACTGCTCATCTTTGCACTACGGGCCAAAGATATTCATTAGAAATCATTCATCTTTGCACTATAGGGCAAAGATATTCAATAATATCATCATTTAAGACTGAGGATGATGAAAAATATTTTTAAAGAAACGAATCCAGTGAAACAAAATGACAAGGATTAAGGATTAAGGATTCGTACTTTGTTTTATCCATGTCCAAAAATATCTCAAAAATAATCATAGTGGTGTAAAATTCAAGAATGATTAAAACATGGATACAATCAAAGTTAGTATCCACAATAGATATTTTGACTGAAAAGAAAAATTTTCATTTTTCGATGAATAGTGTCAGATTCGTGAATAAAGGTTCAGATATCGTGAATAAGAATCTCAGACACCAAAAGTTTTAAATTTGATAAAATTTCAGATCAATATTTCAAAGATAATGATATTGAAGAAATAATATCATTACTGAAAAATAATATCCCTTACCTCGAAAGATCAAGATTTATTTAAATAAGGGATATATAAAAGCTATGACTTGAACTTGCACCGATAAAGAATACTCAAAATATACTCAAAATACTCACAAGAATACGCTCGATAATATAGAGAGAGAAAACTTCAATTTCTGGTGTAATTTTCAATTCTAACCTAAACACCCTATTTATAGGAAAATGCTTAGAACACCAAAGCAGAAAATTTATTAAAATATTAATTTATTAATTTTTATTCCTACACCCACATTTAGAGATCTAAATTCAGCCACTTCTAACACATGCAAGACCCACAATAATGACAAAAAACGTTTTTGCCATTTTAAATATTTTATACTTCCAAAAATTAATTATTTTGACTTTCTAACTTCAATAATTCACAATAAATAGTCCTTTTGTCAGAAAATTCGAATCTCGCGTGTTTTTATAGGAAATTCCATTATCTACAACTTTACAGAAGGAAGTTTTTCCAAATTCCAAACAGAAATTGACCGAAATCCATAAACGGGCGATTTTACAGGCTATAATCAAATTTCAGTCAAGAAATGGGGTCCATCGACACATAAAACATGCTTTAAATATTTTTGGTAACAAATATACTCTTCCTCCACATATACTCATATATCCCACATTTATCGTAAAAATATCATCATTATTATATTATTAAAATATAATAATATATTTAAATGAATTATTTTATCAGAAAAAGATAAAATTTCAATTTTCAATAATTGTCACATTAAAATTTTTCTCCATCTATATCCACATAAAATTAATATTTTCCTCATCATATGAATCAATAATTAATTATTCACAAATAATATTACAGAATCACAATATTGACAACCAGGCAGTTCCTAGGAAAGAGGGGGCTTTCCAATAAGAATTTTTCCTTACTGGCGCGCAATTAGGTGACCAAACCTCTCCTTAGACAAAACTTTCTAGACATTGCCAATAATGTTATCTAATAATATTATTCAGATAATATGAATTATTACTTCGATAATGAAAAATACTGTGTAATGACAATTATGGAAACAACAGCAATATAAAATATCAACGCAACAATTATTAAATCAATAAAATACTGAACAATAATTACTGTAACCATTATTGAGTAGTGCCTTCGTAAGAATCAATAATTGGTGCAATACTGCGCTTCATGTGCAACAACGCCAGACATCGTGTTTTAACCACCGGGTATTCCAACAAAGGTAATTCAGAATAACTACGCCGTTATTTTTAAACAACTTATATTTGTCGCTTTCTTCATCCAATCGCTTTCCGGATTATGGGACCCACAAAAGATCGCCCATCGCACTCAATATTCCACGACCAAACGAATATTCCACGCACCAAACGAATATTTCCGACAACAATGAATATTTTATAACCACTTGTTTATTTTGAAATATTTATGATTTTACCCATAACTATCCATATTAATCACATCAACCCTTACTATTTCAAAATAATAATTAGAGGAAATTAAATTTCATTTATTAATTATTTGGGGTCTTACAACCTCCCTCCTTATGAAATTTCGTCCTCGAATTGACATACGTGCACTGTGTTTCAAAAGGTGAGGATACCTCGCTTTCATTTCCGCTTTCCAATTCCTGTGTCATTTCTCTAAAGCATGGTTCCTCCACAAAACTTTAACTCAGTATAACCTTCGTCGTGTAGGACATGCTCCTTCCTATCCAAAATCTTGACAGTACCTCTTCAGTCGTTAAGTCTTCGGCTATCTCATCCGGTTCTAACTCTATAATGTGGTTCGGGTCTTTCACATATTTACGAAGTACCGATATGTGAAAACACATTATGAACACGAGACATATTCGGAGGTAACGCGAGTCTATAGGCTACATTTCCTACTCGGTCAAGAATTTGAAATAAACCAATAAATAGTGGATTGAGCTTTCCTCTCTTCCTAAATCTTGTAACTCCCTTCCATGGAACAACTCGCAACAATACATGATCCCCTATACTAAATTCCACGTCCTTTCGATGAAGATCCGTATAACTCTTTTGTCGATCTTGTGCCGTTTGTATACGTTGTCGAATCATTTGGATCTTTTCGGTGAGTCATACGTCTTAACTTTCGGGTCCCAACAATGTTGCTTCACCCACCTCATCCCAACATATTGGAGAAATACACTTTCGTCCCATATAATGCTTCAAATGGAGCCACACCTATATACTTGCTCGATAATCATTGTTGTAGGAGAATTCCACCAATGGTAAATACTTATCCTAACCGCCTTGAAGTCTGGACATAGAGTCTTAATAAATCTTCAAGAGTTTGAATAGTCCTCTCTCGATTGTCCGTCTGCTTTGAGGATGGTATGCCGAATCAATCTCTAAACTGCGTCCATAGCTTTTTGCAACCTAACCCAAAATCTTGAAGTAAATCTTGGGTCACGATCCAAACTATGGATACTTTGGCATGCCATGCAACCTCACAATTTCATTTACATATATACTAAAGAAGACGCTCAAGGGATAAGTCTCCGTGATCGGCAAAAAATGAGCGGACTTGGTTAATATATCAATAATAACCCAAATGGCATTGATGCCTTGAGAAACCGTAGGAAGACCCGTAACGAAATCCATGGTAATGTGTTCCCACTTCCATTTTGGAATCTCAAGTGGTTGCAACGGACCCTTAGGTACTAGATGCTCCGCTTTTTACACGCCGACAAGTTAAACACATCGAGATAAACTTTGCAATCTCTCTCTTCATATTGTTCCACCAAAATGTATGTCAAGATTATGATACATTTTAAGACTTCCAGATGGATTGCAAATGGTGTATTGTGTGCCTCCATCATAATCTTTTACTTCAAATCGTAGTCGTTAGAAACACAAAGTCCGGAGTGGACTCAAGTATTCCTTCTTCATCAATTCTCATTTCCTAATAAGACCTTCTTGTACTTTTCTTCATAATACGCGCATCGCCTTCGAATTGAGCGGCTCGAAAGAACCTTAACTTTTTCTATTAAAGTTAGCTCTACGCGTATACTTGACATCATCACACTCATTCCTGCATATGATCTTCTACTCAACGCGTCAGCTACCACGTTCGCTTTTCCAGGATGGTATTGAATAGGGTGGTCGTAATCTTTCAACAACTCAACCCAACGTCGTTGCCGCATGTTGAGTTCCTTTTGCGTGAAGAAATATTTGAGGCTTTTATGGTCTGAATATATCTCCATTTTCTCCCCATATAGATTGTGCCTCCAGATATTTAGCGCGAAAACGACTGCTGCCAACTCTAAATCATGAGTAGGATAATTCCTCTCATACTCTTTAAGTTTTCGCGAGGCATAGGCTATGACTTTCCCACGTTGTATGAGAACACATCTTAACCCTTTGCCTGAAGCATCGCTGTAGATAACAAATCCATCCGTACTCGATGGTATTGTTAGAAACAGTCTTAAAATGAGTCTCTCTCGAGCTCTTGAAACTCTTCACGCATTCCTCGCTTCTATACGAATTTTATATCTTCCGAGTCACCGAGTTAATGGAGTAGCGATTCGAGAAAATTCTTCCACGAATCTCCGATAATAACCAAATTTAAGTCCGTAAAGCTACGTCTTGGCCACCGACTTCGGCTGCTTCCCAACTTTGTATTGCTTTAATCTTCACGGATCCACGAGATACTCCATGTTTCGACACCACGCGCGCCCAAGGAATGCTACTTCCTCGCTTTAACTTGCATTTCTTTAATTTGGCATATAGTTTTTTTTTCACGAAGCCTTTGGAGTACCAACAAATGGTGCTCATGATCTTCACGACTTTTGGAATATATGAGGATGTCATCAATAAAGACAATAATGAACTGATCCAAATATTCCTTGAATATTCGGCTCATCATATCCATAAAGCCGCAGGAGCATTAGTCAATCTGAAAGACATGACTAAGAATTCATAATGCCCTATCTGAAGTTTTGAAGGCGCATCTTTGAATATCCTCGCCTCTAATCTTCACCGATGATATCCGAATGAAGATCGATCTTTGAAAAGAATTGTGCTCCTTGCAGAATCGGGTCAAACAGTCATCAATACGAGGTAGAGGATACCTATTCTTGATGGTGACATGGTTCAATTCCCCGATAATCAATACAAAAGTCGCATACTCCCGTCTTTCTTCTTTACAAATAAAACAGAGCACCCCGAGGAGATGTATTGGGGACGAATAAAACCGATGTCCAACAACTCCTCGTAGTTGGACCTTTAACTCCCCGAAGTTCAATAGAGCCATTCGATATGGGGTTTTAGAAATGGGCTTTGTCTTAGGTTCAAGATCAATAAAGAATTCAACTTCACGCTCGGGGGGTAGACCGGAAGTTCTTCAGAAATACGTCCGAAAAGTCAATAACAACATGAATATTTTTCAAATTTGACGTGTCTTTATTCAAATCCATAACATGGGCTAAGAAAGCTTGACATCCGCTTTTCAATAAACGAATAGCTTTATGATTAGATATGACGATGATTGATTTTAATGGTTTAGTTACTTGAATTGCATACAACGGTCATGTTTAGGAATATGAAAGCTAACAACCTTACGAAAAACAATCAATTTTGGCATGATGAGTAGTTAACCAATCAATCCCTAAAATCACATCAAAAGCAAGTATCTTTAAAGAGATAAGGTCAATAGGTAAGGTGATGGTGCCAACTCAATCAAACAAGATTTATAAACAATTGGATGTGATGAAAGTTTCTCCTAATGGAGTTTCCACAGATAGTCAAAGTCTAATTTCTCCTGAGTCAAGTTTAAACGCTGAGCTGCACGGGAGAGATAAATGAATGGGTAAAGACCCCAGATCAAGTAAGGTATAAACTTCGCAAGAATTTATAAATAAACTTACCCGTGATCACCTCGTTTGGGTTCTCCCATTTTGACCAACACAACAAACGCCTTCCAGAATCTGCTGACTTTGACTTTTCTGGGATAGATCTTTTGAGTCACCGTCCCTCATTGAACTAGGTTTTGCTACCGTATAATCTCGAAAGCGATATGTCATTCCTTTCCACAATTATAGCATACCTTGAATCATGGGCGGTTTGACTGATATGTCCCTCTTTCCCGCATTTATAAGATATGACCGGTGGTCGTTTCTCCTCCCTTAGAATCGGCCATATCAAGACCGCTGCCTTCACATATGGTCGTTGTTAAATCTCCTTTTTTAAATCTCCTCCCGACTCGCTTTCTTCTATTTTCGTAGGCTATGATTACCACCGTAGTGGTTACCATTTTGTCCGTCTTTTTTCTTTCTCCGTCGGTTATCGTTGTTTTGTTAACTGCTATCTCCTAGATGATCCTCGATTGTGGTCCCTCGGTTGACCGTATCTTCGTTATCTCGCTTTCTAATAATTGAGCCTCATTTACAACATCCGAATAGAGAAAATTTATGAGAAATGAGATATTGTCGACGCTGGGTTTCAAACCTCTCGTAAACATCCGCCGCCATACGCTCCTCATTCTCCACCAAATGAGGTGCAAACTGGATAACTCTCGCAAACTTTGCCTCGTCTTCGGGACACCGCCATGTTATTCTCGCTCCGGTCTAATAAGCTCCACTTCCTTCATATGACCTTAACACTTTCGGAAAGTATTTGTCATTAAATAGTTTCTCAAATGTCTCCCAAGACATGCCGAAAAGGGCCGGATGGATGGTACGCTTCACGCACTCCCACCAAAGAGTCCGCTTTCGCCATTAACATAAAGGTGGCGAATGGAACCTTATGTTCATCCGCATCCCAAGACATCGAATATCTTGGTAATTTGCTTGACCCATGTTTCCGCCATGATCGGATCTAGCTTTCCCCTTAAATTCGTGGTCCCAACTCTTTGAACTTGCTCATCAGATAACCCGTGAATTGCTATCATTTTCTTCTCAGATTTTGAACACGAAGTCTCCTCGTCTCGATTTTCGTATGAACTGCAAAAAGCTTCTAAACATCCCCTCGCTCATCATCTCGCTTCGCCAGGTGTTGTTCATGGAGGAACATTGCCACTGTTGTAACGCTTTTCCTCGTTGGTGAAAGACAAAGGCGTCTCCACTCTGCCTCATTTCCACCAATATTAATATTCTCACCGACATTCTCAAATATCGCTATAAAACAAGGGTTAATTAAGGAAATCAATATATCACATAATATCCCTATATATCGACTAACTAACAAATAAGCTTTGGTAGGACACACTAGCGAAGGATTTACTCGCCTCTCCCTCTCCTAGTTCTATTCCCCGATCTCCGCCAGAGATCATATCCCTAAGCTCGATACCAACCGTGACGTCCCCCAAAATAGGTATACATCACCCATTCTCGAAATACAATAATATACATGGTACGAAATAACTACAACTTTATTATTACAACAAGAAACTGTGAGTTTGAATACAAATATTATCTTCTAGACAATATCTATACTCAAATAAATCCTCATCACATTTATTGATACATTATTTTACAAAAAATAGTGAGGACTACTAAACAACTCTCTCTAGAACCTTCATTCCATACCCCGACTGTGCTCGCTTATATTCTCGCCTCGAGAAGAAAAATGGAACAAAAAGGAAAAGGGTGAGCTCAACTAGCCCAAGAAGAATATTATGACTAAGATAATATACAACAAATTATCGTTAGTCTTCAACAGGAAAAATCTAATAGAATACAATGTATAACAAGTTTTAAATCAATATTCGCAGCTGAAATAATAATTCATTGTAAGAGTTAAGTAGAGAATGCAAACTACTATCTTCTATGTATGAATTTAAAAGTTCATCGCTCATCTTTTATCCCCTCGTAATATCAATCAATATATATCCGAATCAAATATTCATCTTTTGCACTACAGCCAAAGATATTCATCACCGTCATGTTCATCTAAACACTGCTCATCTTTGCACTACGGCCAAAGATATTTATCAGAAATCATTCATCTTTGCACTACAAAAGCAAAGATATTCAATAATATCATCATTTAAGACCGAGGATGATGAAAAATATTTTTAAAGAAACGAATTCAGTGAAACAAAATGATAAGGATTAAGGATTCGTACTTTGTTTTATCCATGTCCAAAAATACCTCAAAAATAATCATAGTGGTGTAAAATTCAAGAATGATCAAAACATGGATACAATCAAAGCTAGTATCCACAATAGATATTTTCGACTTTAAAAGAAAAATTTTCATTTTTTGATGAATAAAGGTTGATTCGTGAATAAGATCAGATATCGTGAATAAAGGCTTGATACGTGAATAAGAACTCAGACACCAAAAGTTCTAAATTTGATAAAAACTTGAGATCAATATTTCAAAGATAATGATATTGAAGAAATAATATCATTACGAAAAAAATAATATCTCTTACCTCGAAAGATCAAGATTTCTAAATTAAAACACCTGATATAAAGCATGACTTGAACTCAGACCAGATAAAGAATACTCAAAATACTCACAAGAATACGCTCGATAATATAGAGAGAAACTTTTAATTTCGTGTAATTTTCAATTCTAACCCAAGACCCTATTTATGAAAAATGCTTGTAACACCAAAGTAGAAAATTTATTAAAATATTAATTTATTAATTTTTATTCCTACACACACATTTAGAGATCTGAATTCACCACTTTTCTAACACATGCAAGACCCACAATAATGACAAAAAACGTTTTTGTCATTTTAAATATTTTATACTTCCAAAATCAATTATTTGAGCTTTGAACTTCAATAATTCACAATAAATAGTCCTTTTGTCGTAAAATTGAATCTCGCGTGTTTTTATAGGAAATTCCATTATCTACAACTTGCGGAAGGAAGTTTTCCAAATTCCAAATGTAAATTGGCCAAAATCCATAAACCAAAGATTTTACAAAGCTATAATCAAATTTCAACCAAGAAATGGGGTCCACCGACACATAAAAATATGCTTTAAATATTTTGGTAACAAAAATACTCCTCCTCCACATATACTCATATATCCCACATTTATCGTAAAAAATATCATCATTATTATATTATTAAAATATAATTATATATTTAAATGAATTATTTTATCGTAAAAGATAAAATTTCAATTTTCAACAATTGTCACATTAAAAATTTTCTCCATCTATATCCACATAAAATCAATATTTTCCTCATCATATGAATCAATAATTAATTATTCACAAATAATATTACGTAATCACAATATCGACAACCAGTGCGCCTTGTGAGGAGGGGCTTTCCAATAAGAATTTCTCCTCACCGCACGCACAATTAGGTGACAAAACCTCTTCTTAAATGTAACTTTCTAGACATTGCCAATAATATTATCTAATAATATTATTCAGATAATATGAATTATTGCTTCGATAATGAAAATACTTGTGTAATGATAATTATCAAAACAACAAAGAATATAAAATATCAACGCAACAATTATTAAATCAATAAAATAAAATATTGATAAAGAATTATTGTAACCATTATCGAGTAGTGCCTTCGTAAGAATCAATAATTGGTGCAATACCGTGCTTCATCGCTGCAACAACGCCAGACATCGTGTTTTAAATCCATCGGGTATTCCAACAAAGATTAAATCAGAATAATTACGCCAAGTATTTTTAAACAACTTATATTTGTCGCTTTCTTCATCCAATCGCTTTTCAAGCATGGGCCCATAAAAGATCGCTACCATCGCATTTAATATTCCCCGACAACAAGAATATTCCACGACCAAACGAAT
Organism: Panax ginseng; assembly: GCA_020205605.1. NCBI lineage: Eukaryota > Viridiplantae > Streptophyta > Magnoliopsida > Apiales > Araliaceae > Panax > Panax ginseng. Next base: position 3,794,522 of record CM035140.1, on the reverse strand, counting down.
ATTCCCCGACAACAATTAATATTTTATAACCACTTGCTTATTTTGAAATATTTGCGTATTTTACCAATAACTATCCATATTAATCACATCAACCCTTACTATTTCAAAATAATAATTAGAGGAAATTAAATTTTATTTATTAATTATTTGGGGTCTTACATGATCTCTTGCCCATCTGTTCCCAGTTGGGACATCTATCCTGATGCCTTCCTGTCTTAGGTCTTCAAGGTCTATCTGTGACAACCCCAAAATAGGTCCATTCCATCCAACCCATTCTGAGTCGCCAAATACATGGTACATAAAATAACTACAACTTTAATACAACAATTGTCATACAAAATACAACAACACATATGATGTGAGTTTGGATACAAATATATACCAACTGTAGCATGTCACAATGACACCTTACATAAAGGTATAGTCGAAAACTGTTTTAAAAATTAGAATCTTTGGGAAGTGCTCAAGGAAACCTTTGTCAGACAAGGGAGGCCATGCGCGTCAAAGTTATGGTAGATATCATATGGCCACGTAATTATCCTTGGTCAATCTAATAGACCCCAAAGAAAAACGAGAAGATTACTATTATATTCTTTCCAATGGTGAGTTTTCTCTTGACATATCATTATCTCTACTGCCTCTAATTGAGTATTATACTCCAAACAAACACCAAGATTATATAGGTAGTCTTTGGTAGATATACTCAAAGTAGTGGATGAAAGACAATCATGTCTTATGATGACTCGAGGTTGTATGTCATTAAACATCTTGTATAATAAAGACAAAACACCTTCCAAAGTTGAATTCACCTCACCCTCAACATCTATAGACCACCGCTTCTATTCCCCTCGTTATTCCCCAGCTACCGACTACACCTACACTTTTTATTACACGAAAGGAATTGTGAAGCAAAAGGGTGAAAACACAACTAGCTCAAGAAAAATATCATGACTAAAGATAATTAAATTATCAATAGCCTTCATCAATAATAAATCGAGATTTAGAACATATGGTAGATGATAAAAAAATTCAACCATAGTTGCAAATGAACGAGCAATCCATTAGAAGAGTCAAATAGACTATAAAGTCTATTATCTTCTATGTTAAAAGTCCACCAACAATGTTTTATCCTCAGAACATCAATCAACAATTCACCCACAATCACACGCATAACTCATAATCGTAATTGTTGTTCTAAATTCCTTTTCTCATTCAAGACGAAGATAATTTTCATCAATTGTCTTTACCCGAAATATCAAAGATCATGGTTATAAAGAAATCACAGCCTCGCTCATAATCATACTAATAAATTCATCTTTGCACTACGGGCCAAAGATACTTCATCAACAGCCCATCTTTGCACTACACAAAGCCAAAGATATTCATCAACAGCTCATCTTTGCACTACAGCCAAAGATATTCAACAACAGTCATCTTTGCACTACGACCCAAAGATATTCATCAACAATTCATCTTTGCACTACAGTGCCAAAGATATTCATCAACAATTCATCTTCAGACTACTTTACCAAAGATATTCATATCTCAAAGAAATACATAATCATTTCAGAATTTATATAAACCATAATTATAACCATATATGTTGATCAATTCACCTTTGCACTTAAGCTAAAGATATTCAATTATAAATTCAATGGTCATGATCATACCACTCAACAATTCAACTTTGCACTACTGGCCAAAGAGAACCCTAGCCATGATCATACCAATAATCTACCCAGTGAAAGAGAATTTCAACATCAGGGTTATAAAAATGTTATATAAAAATAATATAATCAACATATAGATTTAATCTCAAGAGTAAGATTCATAAATCAATGATTTCATAACAACTTAATCAAAATGTTATAAATCACTTAATAATCTCATAATCTAATATTATTAACACTACCACAATATTTTAGTCATTTCTTAAACTTATAAACAATTTATTTAATTGTTTACACTTTACTAATAAATGCATTTAATCATCTTAAAATGCCAAACTCATAAAAATTCATCACCAATAACCAAAATCCTCATCAAAAATCTGCATATATCTCATGTAGGATTCTCAAGCCATAAAATCCTATTTTCTAATTTTCTTACCTCACATAACATATTTAATTCATTTACTCATAACTAGTCCATTTTCATGAAAAATAATAAATCAGTTCCAAAAATATTTCTTTTATGGGATTTAGCAGAATATAGTCCTATATTGAACATATATTTTTCTCAAAATTTTTAAAAGTCATTTACCATTTTTCACATGGCCAAAACCACCGAATATTTAAATATTTATCATAAATTGTACTTTTATCCAAAAATTCCGAAATTCATAGGGTATACTGATATTATATAGATGTACTCCCAATAAAAATTTCATCAATTTTGGAGTTAACCACAAGGAGTTATAAGCAGTTACTTTTAAAATAGTCTTTTCTCATAAAATCCATAATTCCTAATTTATACATCCAAAAATCGCCATTTTTGGACACAATCAACAAAACTTATCAAATTATCATTTCAAATTTTTCCAGAATTTTTAAAGGTTCAGAAGAATTTCGAAATAATAACCCTTAAAATCCCTTATTATCCCTTACCTCAAAAGAGCGTAGAGATTTGACCGAATAACGTTGAACGAATCTCTTGCACCAGAGTAGCAATACTCAAAGTATACTCAAAATACTCACAAAAATACGCCACATTATAGAGAGAGAAAACTTCAGCTTTACGGTGTGATTTTCAATTCTAACCTAAGACCCTATTTATAAAAAATGCTTTAGAATATTTAAAGTTAGTAAAATTTAATATAATATTAATATATTATATAAATTTCTACGCATTACATTCTAAAATCTGAACTCAACCATCTTGCACATGCTAAATGAGGGAACCAAATGAAAAAACGTTTTTGTAAATAAAAATATTTTAAACTTTCAAAAATCAATTATTTTGAGCTTCTAACTTCAATAATTCATAATAAATAGCCCTTTTATCAGAAAATTCAAATCTCTTGAGTTTTTATAGAAAATTCAATTCTCTACAACTTTGCGTAAGAAAGTTTTTCCAAATTCCAAACAAAAATTGACCAAAATCCACAAACGGGTGATTTTACAAAGCTATAATCAAATTTCACCAATAAATGGGGTCCAATTTATGTTTAACATGTTTTAAACATTTATTACAACAAAAATACTCTTCCTCCTCGATACTCATATATCCCACATTCATCGTAAAAATATCATCATTAATATATTATTAAAATAATATATTTAATCAATTATTTTATCGTAAAAAGATAAAATATTAATTTTCAACAATTGTCACATTAAAATTTTCTCCATCTATATCCTCATAAAATCAATATTTTCCTCATCGTATGAATCAATAATTAATTATTCACAAATAATATTACGTAATCACAATATCGACAACCAGTGCAGCTTCCTGTGAAAGAGGGGCTTTCCAATAAGAATTTCTCCTTACTGGCAAGCAATTAGGTGACCAAACATCTCCTTAGATGTAACTTTCTAGACATTGCCAATAATGTTATCTTATAATATTATTCAAATAATATAAATTATTGATCCGATAATGAAAAATACCGTAGTAGGACAATTATAAAATATCAACGCCGCAGAGAATCATCGAATCAAAATAAAATATTGAATAAGAATTATCGTAATAATTATCGAGTAGTGCCTTTCACGTAAGAATCAATAATTGGTGCAATACCGTCGTCCCATCGCAAGCAACAACGCCAGACATTTTTTCTTTTACCCACCGCATTCTAACAAAGGTTAATTCGTAACCACTACTGCTATTTATTTATAAAAACTTTAATTTGTCTTTTTCTTCATCCGGACAGCTTATTCTCACATGGGGCCCATAAATGGTCATACCAAATATACAAATATTCCCAATGTAAAGAATATTCCACGACCCAAATCTAATATTCCCCGACAACAATGAATATTTTATAACCACTCACGTATTTTTAAAAATAATTTCATATATCACCCTTAACTTTAACTTTTTATCAATTTAACCATTTACTGAATTGTAATTATAAGAAAAATTGAATACTTTTATTTCATAAAATTCGGGGTCTTACACAATCTCTTCTTCTTGGAGTGGAGGCTCATTGTCCCCGGATGGACCTTTCTACGATTTCATTATCACGCTTCACGACTTCACTTATCCGCACTACGATCGTAGTGTTGAGCTCGACGATTTCATTCGTAGTGTCTGTACTACCGGTCGTAGTGTCTTGAGGCACTGTTTTGTCTAAGTCAGTTTCATCAAAGATGATGTGTATTGAGACTTCGACATTCCGTGTTTTCTTGTTGAACACCCTGTAATCTTTGCTGTCTGTGGCATATCCAAGAAAGATCCTTCGTCTCGACTTGGATCGAATTTTGTCGACATCGCTTCCATTGTTGAGAATATAAAGATGATACGACCAAAGACACGGAAATAGGCGACACTTTAACTTCCTTCCTTTCTATAGTTAAGTAGGTGTCTTCGATCGTAGAAGTGAATTAATGATCTGCTCGTGTGTATGCGTGCGGTGTTGGCTTTCCGCCTAAGTATTCAGCAAACAAGTCAGCCGCTAGAGAGTCCTTCCAAATTTCTCTATCGAAGTTTTGTTCTTTCTTTCAAAGAACTCCATTTTGTTGAGGAGTTCGTGGAGTCCGAAGTTATGATTGATGCCATTGTTCGAAGCAGAACTTGTCTATTTCGAAATCGAATTCTCTTCCATGATCACTCCTTATTGCCTTGATTTTCTCCTTTCTCGCTCATCACCACCGAACATCTTGATTAATTCGAGACTCGTTTCATCCTTTGAAGTTAGGAAGAATACCCATGTGAATCTGGTGTAGATAAATCACAACTGTAGAGAGTATCTTTTCCTCCAAGACCGGTTGTTGATTGGCCCAAAGAGATCCATGGGAGCAATCGCAGGGGCTTGTCGATGGAGTTAGCGCCTTTACTCTTGAATGAGCTTCGGTTTGCTTTCCAAAAGCTAGCGAGCGTTGACGGCATTTCCTTCACAAAGTTGAACTTGGATAGGCCACCATTCGATGCCGCTTGACATGCTTTTGAAGTTTAAGTGAGACAACCTTCTATGCCATATACCAATTTCATTTTCTGGATGCTTTTACCAAAAAACATATTGTTTCATCGAGCTTAGTTGACCAAGATCTCTACAGTAGACATTTCTTCTCTTGTTCCAACAACCTTTATGGCGTATGTCTTTAAATTTCGATTGACATTGGTTTGTTGAGAAATGTTACTTGGTGACCCTTGTCGCAGAGTTGGGCGATGCTTAGTAGGTTATGTTGGAGTCCTTCCACATAAGTTACTTTCTTTGAAAAATACGCACTATTGCCAAAGCAGTAACCAAATTCTCTTGTCTTTGCTTGTAGCCGTTATCTCCAAAGATGAATCGAGGGACCCTCTTTTCTACATAGTTAGATAGAGAGCTTTGTTCTCGCCATATGCCTTGAGCATCCACCGTCCCGTGATACCATGTTGAGGTCGTGGAGCTCTTTTCCCGCCAAAACATTTGAACCTTCATTTTGGTACCCATATTTGCATGTGGGTCCTTCATTGTTAGTGCCTTTGGGGACCCAAATTTGTTTAATCTTGGGTCTCACATGCATGGATTTATAATAACACTTTGTAGCCCTATGACCATTTTTATTGCATATGAAACATCTATTATGATGTATACCTGTGTGTGTATGGTGATTCATCTTCTACTTGGACTTGTGTGCTTCCTTAGTTAACCTTCTGTTAAACTGATTTTCTTTCTTCCACGTGTCCTTAGGTTTCATAAATGGTGATGAGTGTGCCACTTCCTCTCTTTTGTATTTTCCTAGTTGATTCGTAGAGTTGGTCTTACTTGACTCTACGATTCTTCGAGGTGGGTAAATAGAAGTTTGGTTACTCTTCTCCTTTATGAATCCTAAAGCCAAAGATAAGATCCTTTACTTTTTCAAGATAACTAGAAAATGAGAACAAGGTTGAATCGGTTCTTCCAACTGTGAGGATTTCACAAAAGCAATGCCTCTACCAAAACTTGAGACATTACTTTAGTGCTAGTTTCCATTGTCTTTTCCGTGACTTAGCTCGAGATGGAATCCCCAAAGCCTAAGCTTCTGCTTTTGTTGAATGCGCTTTCTCTGCGACTAAAGAAAGCAGGCAAATTCATAGATGATGAGGATTTTTTCCATGCGAGATTGTCTTCTCTGTATCCTCAATTTTAAAGGTTACCAGACTTCTCTTCAGTGCATGATGTGTGTTAGTCTGCTTTTAAAGTTTCATTCTCGACTTCAAGCTTGGAGAGATAATTAGTACTTAGAGAATGGTCATTTCAAGCTCTTCTTGAACTTTCTTCTTCTCTCTCAAGAAGTGAATGATCTTTAGACAAGACTTTGAACCACTTCACGTATTGATGTAGTCGTTGGTTATGCCATACAAAGCGCCTTAAGTCACTTATATCTACATCAGAGAATTAAAATCAAATACCTCATCGATACTTTACATCATGTATGTTTAGGCTTTGTTTGTCCTTTTCAGATGTTTGGCCATTAAGCCACAGATTGGCCATACGAGGTTCTTCCTCATCTCCTGAGTCCGTGATTTGAGTCATTATCCTGAATCATTCCATGATTTTCCCAAGAACCAGTGCCTTTGTCTCTTTCTTCTCGAGGCCTCTTGGTTCCTTTGTATTCTTTCTTTGCATGAGATTTCTTCTTTAGTTCTTCTTTTTGATAGGCTTGTTGCGATTGGAAATGAAGTGACCGAGTTTATCAGCAGGTTATAACATAAATCATTCATTTGTTCTCGGGTCGACGCAGATTCTTTGACTTTCTTTGGCTTGCCGGCTTACGCTTGTCGCATTTAACCTTCTTAGTCTCTTTACCAAAGATAAGAAAGTCATCGTCATCGTCTTCATCATCATCAGAGTTAATCTCAGTTATGACTTTTGATACACCTTCATTTGCCTTGAGAGCAACACCCTTATCCTATCTTCTTCCATGTGATAAGGTTTCGGCGCGTTGGGTCAACTCCAGTTCGTATGTCAGGAGATTTCCATACAGTTGTTAAACTGTTATCTCATTAAGATTCTTTGATTCTCTTATTGCTGTGGTCTTTGCATCCCACCTTCTCGGTAGGGCTCTCATGAACTTTATGGTTAGATCCTTGTTAGGATAGATCTTCTCATACGCTCGTAGAGAGTTGAGCAAAACGTTGAATCTTTCATAGGTTGCAGTCACGTTTTCTCCCTGCACATGAACGAACATTTCATACTGCTGTGTCGTGAGAAACGCTTGTTCTCTCTCGACATCTTCGCCTTCGTGCATAATCGCCAGATCTTTCCCAAACTTCCTTAGTTGTTTTGGTTGCTTACAACATTTTTGCCTTTTTAACAAGTTGATGCCTCTTCTTTCAGGTTCCGCCCATTCTTCTTTAACTTTGATTTGTACTCTGCTTGGATCGCCAATGGTTGGTGCATGCTTTGTTGGTATATAGGGCTCATTAAGAACGGTCTCAAATAGATCTTCATCTATTGAGTCCATGAGGCTTGATCCCGACTTTTCGCTTAGTAAATTTATCCTTGTTGCACATTGGTGGCTTAACGCCTCCCCCCGGTCCCGGATTCGCTTTGGTACGAAAAGCCATTTGGATCTACTAAAGCGTGTAAATCAGAAAATAGAACCCGCTTTCGATACCAATTGTTAGTTCTTAGTAGGCACAAGTTATCTGTAGAAGGGGGGTTGAATAGATATTTGAAAATCTTTTCGCTTTAACTTGTTTCTTAGATAATGATTAAAACTTCATAATTAGTATTTGTTTTAATCTTCTTTGCCAAGAAGATGGAGTTATGAGCCGAGTAAAGGCGCTTATAAAGCAGCTTATAAGTATGAATATAAATGACACAGTTGTTTTTAAGTGGTTCAGAGCACTCAAAGCTCCTAGCCCACTCTTCTACTCAACGAGTAGGATATCTACTTAAGATGTCTTTTACAATCTTCTGAATCACATAGATTCCTTCTAGACCAAGCAGTCTAGGAACTTCTTTAGTTCACTCTTGAACTCTTTAAGTCCATCAGACTTAGCTTTTCTTACAGTTCACTACGAACTCTTCAAGTCCAGAAGACTTGGTATTCTTCTTCAGTTGGTTGATAGTTGTTGAGTTCTTGATGATTGCTACTCGATCATTTGTGTAAGCACTTGTTCTAAAGAACCGAGTAATCGAAAGCAAGTTGTCTTAATATCTCAGATCGTAGAGTTGAGCTTGAGAGAGATGTTCACGTTGTTTGTTTAAGGCTTGCTTAAAATCTCTCTCATCTGTCTGATCTGTATATATATGTGATGTTGAAAACTATCCGTTGGATCCATCCGTTGTGGCATTAAATGCATCTGAACTTTCTGTACTGTGATTGAGACATTTCTGCACATCTTCTAAATTCTACATTTTAGCCCACTGACACTGCATGCTGCTTTCTCACCTACCACTGACATTTTAGCACATCTTCAAATTCTTCTAAATGCTACTTTCTGTACTATCCTTAGCTTCTTCACTACGCTTCTTTGTTGCATACTAAGGATATTTCATATATTCGGGACCGATAAGATCGCAAAGATCCGGGATCCATTCTCACTATTGAAAACACGATCATCGAGGCTCGACGCTTTTCGACACGAGAGATGATGATGCTCTACGATTTGATCGTGATGTTCTACGATTTAGATCGTAGTGTCTTTGACATCTTCTGATACTATGGCTTTATTAGTTCGAGAAAGCACTACGATTTCCCTTAATCCTTCGCACACTACGATCTTTTCTTGCTCGTGTTGTTGACTCTACGTTCCCGAGAGCACACTACGATCAACCACATCCACTTAGAGCACACCGAGAGCACACTACGGTGGTCATCATTTAGTAGTTATATTTGGTAGATCAAATAGGGTGAGGTGAACCTAACGTTGGGAGGGTGTTTTGCCACTATCATACGAGATGTCTAACGACATACAACCTCGTGTCATCATAAGACAGGGTTGTGCACATCCACTTCATCGAGTATATCTACGAAGACTACCGTATTATCTTGAGTTTATTTGAAGTATAATTCTCAATTAGAGACAAGAGAGATAATTATATGTCAAGAGAAAGCTCACCATTGTAAAGAATATGATAGAATCTTCTCGTTTTCTTTTCAGGTCTATCGGGTCAACCAATGATAATTCGTAAGGCATATGATATCTATTATAACCTGACGCATTGGCCTCCCATATACGAAGGTTTCTCGAAAGACTTCCCAAATATTTTAATTTCTAAAACAGGTTTTTGACTATACCTTTATGTAAGGTGTCATTGTGACGTCTTATCCAAGGTTGGGATGAGAGTCACAATTGGTATATATTTGTATCAAAACTCACAAAGATATGTGTTGTTGTATTTTGCACCTTACAATTGTTGTAATAAAGTTGTAGTTGTTTTCTCGTATTACGTATTTGGCGACTCGTAATAGGTTGGATGAATTGGACCTATTTTGGGGTTGTCACACTAATACTATTATTATTATTATTACTATTACTATTATTATTAATATAATAATAATAATTATTATTATTATAATAATTTTTATTAGTATTATTATAATTATAATTATAATTATAATTATAATAGTTAATATTATTATTGTTTTATTATTATTAATATTAGTATTATTATTATTGTTATTATTATTATTATATTATAATTATTATTAATAATATTTTAAAGTTAAAATTAGTATTTAATCTAAACCATCCTTAAGCTTTTATGCCCGAATCAATTAGAATGAATCTGAATCGTACTTGTGCTTTTCCGCCTAAATTCAAAATGAGTTCTGTTTTATTATATAGATTATTATTATTATTAATTTTTATTCTTCTTCTTCTTCTTCTTATTATTATTATCATTAATATTGTTATTATTATTGTTATTTTGTTGTTATTATTATTGTTATTGTTATTGTTATTATTAATATTATTATAATTATTATTGTTATTGTAATTATATTATATAATTATCATTATAATAATAATTATTATTGTTGTTATTATTATTATTTTGAATTAAGATTAGAATGAATCTGAACTGTCATTGTGTTTTTTCGCCTAAATCAATTAAAATGAATCTGAATCGTACTTGTGCTTTCCCACCCAAATTCAAAATGGGTTCTGCTTTATTATATAAATAATTAATATTAAAAATTAATAGAAAATAAATAATAAAACACTTATTATACTTTTAAATTCAATAATATTTCCGAATAAATAAATTTACAGTGAAAGGAATAAATAATAAATTATGAGAAAAATTTAGAAGATGATAAAAATATAAAGACTGTGTTACGTTTGGATTGAAATAATGAACGTGAGAATTGAATATAAAAAATTGTGTTTGATTGCGATTGGAATGGATAAAACGATTCTTATTCCTCTCAAATTTATTAATTTAGGAGGAAGAATATGAAATAACTCATTTCAACTAAAATAGAATGAATCATTCCGCTCTCTATTTTCATTCATCTATTCCAAACGTAAAATATGATAATAAAAATAAAATATAATTACCGTTGAAATATATAGTAATACTCCGTATTATATTTTTATAGTTTAAATTTAATTTGTAATTTTTAAAGCTAATACATATTTATCTAATTTTAACGTATACAGTTATAACTATCATAAATCAAGCAGTAAAATTTATAGTTAAAAAATTTACGTAAATTACATCAATTTAAATCTGAAAATATGAGAATTGAATTTTAAAAGGTAAAATATTTTTATTTTGAAACGAATTATTTAGCAAGAAAATGGAATATAATATAAATATTTCATAAATTTATCAGTAAAATTAAAAGAGTAAATCCCGCCCCTTCACTGTGGCGCAATCTAGATTCTTCTAGAATCGATGGTTTAGAAGCAGCTAGCTGAACGCGCGTAGGCAAAGAAAAACCTCAAAGCACACGGTGGGTTGAGTTCGTGCATCGCTCTGAGGAACAAAATTTAACCCGAAAATAGACTCGCTTTCTCATTTTTTTAGTCTTCAAGTTGCCCGTACACCTGACCTTCAAACGTTTACGATCGGAGTTATCTTTGTGGCTTTATTACCTCGATCTCCTATATTACATATCCAAAAGGTTTGATTTTACAGATTTTATGTTTTTCTTGTTTGTATATCTTGAATTTATATATTTACATGTTTATGTATATCAGCAACGAATGTGAATTAAGCGAACATTTGTTTGTCGAACTAAATGGATGTCTATAGAATTTGCTGTTCATTTAGCAAAAAAAAAAAGGGAAAAGAATTTGTGGTTCTTAAGTTGTTGTTATAAATTCTATGGTATGTAAATTGTCATCGCCTTTTACATTGTAAGATAAATCAGTTTGTTAGGAAGCTAGGGTTCTTTAGATTATGCATGAAAAATAAGTAGTATTCACAAAACCCTAGGTATTGGCATACACTTCAAACCCTCCTCAGCACCATTCATCATTAATGTTCATGAAATTATTATTTTATGTTGTTTATTTGTATTTGTGGCGTAAATCTTGAAAGTTAAAATAACTCAGATCTACAGGTTTCTGTATTTGGTAGCTTACATGGGGATTCAGGATACAACCTAGTGAAGGGGGTAATGTATGTTGTAGTGTATATATTTGGATTTTATCTTCGAAATAACTGCTTTATGAACAGTTCTGAGTGTCTTGTTATTTGATGATAGCCTGGTAGGTTATGTCGGTTGCAGAATGATATTTAGCTTAATGCAGAGTTACCTTGTAGTAGTTTTCTTGCATCTATATGTTAGGGGTTCTCATGAAGGTGATGTATATCCCTGAAGACTATTGACGGAGGAATGTAGTAATATTTAGTTTTTGCAAGTTTTGTCTGGTCCTATTTTGATAAAATTAATTCATTAACTATGGATTTTATTTTGTTCATTAACTTTGTATGTTCCTATTCATTACTGCTGGCATATGATTCTAACTTCTAAGCAGACAAAATTACGAGACTCTATAGAGGCTGTAGGAAATTTATAATGGGAAATGGAAAATGTCTTATGTGCGGATCATTGGTTTCTATTTGAACGGTGATCATGGTGAAATGTGGCTAAATTCTAAAATGTGGGCACCCGAACAAAAAAGAGGGGATTTTTTTTTTAAAAATTTCTACTTATCTCGCTATCCTGTGTAGTTGCATATGTATGTGATGCATTTATTTTCTTTGTTGCTTCAATTTCTCTTCTGGAAAATAAATTGCTGCCTAAATAGTTTGATACCTACAAAAAAGGAAGACGAATATAGCTAGAGATAAATGTGCATTCAATGCTTCTTTATATTATCTGGGATTCAGTTCTATTGACATGCATTGGTTGAGTTGAATGAAGGTAGTTCTCTTATAACCATACGATGACTCAATATTGGAACAATTGGTGTCTCTATGTTGATTGGCCTAGTACCTCAGTAACTTCATTTTTCCTTTAAATATTTAGTTACGTGTTTAAAAATCTTATTTCAAGTTCACGTTGGCTTAGCTGTGACACTTATTTCTTTTTAATTGGTGTCGGTAGATACATATCTATTAGCGCCTTGCACACCTACATGGCAGAACATCATCCCTCTGAAGGTTCAAGTATGAGTCATGCATCTAAAGAAAGTTGCAAATCAACTGTGGAGCTCAATATCAAGACACTAGATTCACATATGTACAGCTTTCATGTGGACAAGAATGTAATATTCTGGTTAATGCGGTGTTTCAAATTTTGTCAATAGTTCGGTTCTTGTTTAATGCATATCCGTAGGTTTATCTTCAAACTGTTCTTAAGTTTCTTCATGGTATTGTATTTTAAGAGTTCTAAGAACTCCTGAAGTTCTGTTTGCTTTGGTGGAAAGTTAATTTTTTGGGAAAATCTTTTCCAAAACGAGTTGTGCAAGAAAAACAAATTTATTATTTTTATAATATCCTTGCTTCTAGTAATAATATCTTACTTGTTTAACTATTGATTGTTCAAACGGGGTTCTAAATTCCGTTAGTAAAAAACCAAAGATTAACCCTCTCCAAAGTATAAATGAAAAAGGGAGAGAGATATATTGACCTCTAAGCTGGAATAGATCATGCTTGTTATGCTTTTTCATGTTGAGTATCATCTTTTTCTTTTTTTTAAGCCGGGATACTCTCATGATCAGAATCTATGCAACTTTCATTTTTCACTGGGCTTGGACTATGCTCCTAGTGGCTTGGCTTGGTCTTGACTCTTGCATCCTTCCTGCACTATTTTTCTTTTGGGCGGGGCATCAAGGACATGTATCTTTACCAACTAACCAATTTCTAAATGCCGGAGTAGATCCTAAAGATATAGTACTTCCTCATGAATTTTTCTTGAATCAGGATTGCCTTTCACAACTTTTTTGAGAATTGATCTTTTCCCAAATTCCAGTAACTGAAAAAGCCAATAAAATGAACTTTTAGGACCTTTACACAATTCAACATTTTTTGTAAGTGTAACTGAGAAAAACATAGGATTAGAGAAACATTGTGAAAGCTGGAACATTACTGAACTAGCATTAAATTTAATCTGGATTCCTATATAAATTGGGAAGCTATCCTTTTCATCTTCTAATACTATCTGCTTTCTGAAAATTCAGATTCCAGTTTCAGTGTTCAAGGAGAAAATAGCTAGTAAAATTGGAGTCCCAGTTGGGCAGCAACGGCTGATCTTCAGGGGCAAGGTCTTGAAGGACAATCACCTTCTTTCTGAATATCGTATCCTGTCATTTACTTCTATATAGAATTGAGTTGGGCTTGTACTTTTAATTGTTCCTTGACAAAAGTGCTTACTGATTCATTGCATTCTTTTATCTTTTATTATATTTATATTCACATTTTGCCTTGCAAGTTCCCCAAATTTCACCTATGAGCAGATCAATAACTTGTGATCGTAATTTATTTTTTTAAACTTCCTCTGTTTCTTTTTTCCTTTCTGAAGAGTATCTATAAATGAAAATTTCCCTCATAGAATCTAATTTTCTGATGTTTGGTTCCCTTCCCGGATAGGTCTTACTTTGATAAGGTTAGTATTTTATATTAGCACAAAAGAAATAAGACTAAGAGTAAGACAAAGGCATTGGAAGTTTTTTTTATAACTTTATTTTCTCTTCATTTTTTTTGATGAACTCTCCTCGTATTATCAAACTTTTGTAGCCAAATCTACCCATTGAATCAGACTATTAAAATAGTGTATGTATTAACAGAATAGATATTTATCTCAATGACGGGTTAAATGAGTATTGTACTGGAGAGTGATTTTGATGACCTTGTCTTGTGAGATTTGAGCAGTCGAGTGACCTTGTTTGAAATTTTTAGTCATCTTCTCAAAGCTCTAGTCCTTGGTCTTTTCAGTTTTCTGTCTTTTGTGATGAATATTGAACCTCCAAGGTCAGCAATTGTGTTCATCTTGCATACTTTTACCTGATATTATGCTACTTTACAAGCATTCAAGGAGATGTATAAATTCTATTTTGTGAATTTGTACCATAGAATCTTAACAGTATGTAGATTTGGACAATGGTCATACGCTGCACTTAGTAGTTAGGCAGCCTTCTCAATCACACCACTCATCTGGTAACAGCACTGGGGAGTCAACTGCAGAATCTGGTAATAGAGGTAACATATTTAGCTTATGATGTGGCACTAGGGTTCTAAGCTTCATAAAATATTGACAGTCAGCGGGAAAAAAAATTAATGAAAATGCTTAAATGTTGTTTTTTTTGAGTTCATTTATTTTTATGTTAGGTAATTTTTCCCCATTGTTTTTAGTTCATATATTATAATTATTTATTATTTCTTAACAATTTAACAGGGATGGATCCTAGTGCTGGCGGGCCACGTACTCGTTTGGGGCAAGTTTCACACAGTGTAGTACTTGGAAACTTCAACGTTGGGGAGCAAGGTGAAAGCGCTGTTCCTGATTTAAGTCGGGTGTGTTTGTACAGTCTTTGGTTTGTTCATTTATTCAGTTTCTTAAGGCTGGGATTATGTGCACTATCACGGCCAGAAAATATTATGTTCTGTTGCTTTGACCTAGGTCATTGGGGCGGTTTTAAATTCTTTTGGAATTGGGAACCATACTTCTGTTGATGGTTCTGGTGGCGTACAACCTGCAATGCAGGTGGTCTCCTCTTTTCTTTTGATCCTTGTATATTTTTTTTCTGTCTTTATTCTTAATAATACAATGTGCTGATATATCTGTTCTTAATATACTTTTTTACATGTCGTTCTGATGTCATGTGTTTATGTTGGGTAAAGTTGAATATTTCTATGTAACTATTAAACTACAGGTGATCAGATGAGCTACTATCCTATATATATGTGTTTGGCTACTTCAATCTCATATCATGGTCTTATTCTATATGGGGCTTGATTCAATTAAAATATTTTACAATTTTACGAAGAAAAAGTTCATTCATTTGACTAATTTGTCTGATTGTTTGTTTACAGTTAAATGCTACTGCACAGGCTCCTCAAGGAAGCGAATCTGAAGGGAGACGAGGTATTGCAGGTGATGAGAGCCTAGCAGGAAACCAGTCGCTTCATGGAAATCAGCATATGCCCCAAACATTGCAAATCCCGCTAGGAACAGCTATACCTTTACCTTCCCTTAATGTTGTCAGAGTGCATGCCTTTCTTTTTTAGATTATTATTCTCATATACTACTTATTTTCTTATTCTCTTAATTTTGTTTCTTTCTCACAGCCAATTCCTCATTCCTTGCACACACTTTCTGAGTTCATGAACCGCATGGAACTGGCAATGGCACATAATGGTGATAATATGCAATCACTATTCATTGTTATGTTTTTCATAAATAACTTCCTCCCGGCCCCCCACCCCTGGTGCTCCTGCGCCCCCTACTTTCATTTGGGGGGGGGGGAAGCAACAAGAAAAGACTATCTGACATTTCCATCCTTCTTTTAAATGGGCTTATGCAGGCAATCAGCCAAATCAGTCGTTAAACAACACAAGAGAATTACCCCCTGTAAATTTGGCTGTCAATTCACAGGGCTTGCCCACGCCTGAGGCATTTGCTGTTGTTTTGCGACACGCGCAACGTCTTCTCGGTGATCATGCTATTGATGCCCTATCTGTATGTACTATATGGTCACCTGTAATACATCCTATACATGCATATTATATTTAAAATACCACGCTTCTGCTTTTCTTTCTCTCACTTCCCTCCCTCCTGCTGGGTCGGTCATTTCAATGTTAGATCTGTGATTAATTTCCATCTGGACTTATGATGTAGTTTTATATACCATTTCTCTTGTTGAGTGTATGTGTGCAATTTATATTTTATATGGGCACGGGCATATGTTCTTGTGCTTAAGGTTAAGGTGATTCTTGTATATCTGAGTTTTTTGGGGAAAGCTTACATTCTCATAAATAGTTCTTGATACTTTTAATAGTAATGATTCGTTTTGCTATTACATACATTTAGCAAGTGCAAATCTCCAATATGCCATGGTTACTTTGGCTTCTGGAAGTTACTGTATTGACAATGTTCCACACGGGACGTTGAAAGATATCTTTTAGTTATTTATGATTGAAATAACTTAGTGTGCTGTATTGGTAATGTTCCACATGAATGTTGAAAGATATCTTTTAGTTATTTATTATATAAATAACTGTGTGATTCATTCCATTTGTTACTCGAGCCTATTTTTGTATTTACCAACTTTTGGTTAGTGGTATAAATTTTCAAGATTCCTGAATTAAGATGAAGTACCTCATAAAGATACTGTGGTTCTTATATGTAGTCTGTACTAGTTTTTCTCAGAGAATTGCTTGAATATGCTTTTATTGTCTTGATATAAAACTTTCCTCTTGTTAAATTTAATAATAAATTAATCTGATTATGTGCTATTTGTAATCTGCTGCAACTGTGTAGCATATTGCAGGCCGAGTGGAGCAAGAGGGGGATTCTGCCGATCCTACACTACGGAGTCAAATTCAAACAGAATCAATGCAAGCAGGGCTGGCAATGCAACATTTAGGTGCTCTTCTTCTAGAACTAGGTCGAACAATGATGACACTTCGCATGGGACAGTCCTTAGTACGCCTTTTCCCTCATTTTGTGAGTTTTCTCCATTTTTGAATTATCGTCATTAACCATGGTTTAGGTGCATTTTGCAGTCTGAATCTTCAGTGAATGCGGGGCCTGCAGTGTACATTTCTCCGTCAGGGCCAAATCCTATAATGGTTCAGGTTGGTTAGTGATTTGAAGGTTTTCTTTCTTCCTAGAGCAGCAGGTCTTCATTCAACACATTAGTCTTTCTGCTATAGTCTTCAAGATTAGTTCCATAGCGTTCCTGAAGTGGAGTCATCTGTGAGTCGTGTTAAAGTATGAGTTTGTAGTACAAGTGTTTATGTTAGTTGCTGTTTGGATCTATACTCGAAGAAAAGTATATGACATTATCTAAGACTAGCTGCCTTTAGTATCAGAGCTACAGCTCTGTGTAAAATAGTGGTATTGAAGGTTGTTTTGCTTAGCATATTAATGATTTTATGGCTAAAACATTAGTGGAGATATTGGGGTCTAGGTACGTAAAGGATGTGGAAAAAGTTGGGCAATACAAGGAAAGGCTGTGAGAATTTTCTCTTCTTTGTGATTTATATTTTAGCCATGCTGTAAATCTAGGCTGGTTATGTGACTTCTGGGGTGCTTGAGTGGAGTCTCTAGAGGAAGGATGAATAGTTCTCATAAAAGAGAGGTTTGTTTTTGAGCATTGGGTTGTGCTTCAATTATGCACTGGACTAAATGAGGATCTTAGGTCCTGCCTCTGGTCTGACAAATCACCTGCAAGTCTGATCAATGCCTTTGAAGCGACATGATTGCTGAGAGATTGGGCCAATGACGTCAGAAAGGAATCCTCATATAATTTTTTAAAAACAATAATGCATATATAGCAATATAGATAAATCAGAAAAAATCTCGTCCATACTTGTATCATGAAGCTTACTCAAGGATATCCTGTATGCAGTATGTTGTCCCTGTGGTCTTCCCAGACTATGGTCTCAAAAGATTTCAGTCCGACAATCTATTATCTGCTCTGTACCTGTGATGTGTTGTGTTACTTAGTTTTGTACTGTAATAATGTTGCATTCCCATGCTGTTGCAGCCTTTTCCTCTCCAAACTAGCTCTCTTTTTGGTGGTCCCGTTTCTCCTCCCTTGAATCTTGGGGCTTTTGTTCCTGGTGGTATTGGACCTATTCCAAGACATGTTAATATTCATATACATACTGGTGTGGACAACACTTTCTCATTTTTGCTTTATAACTTTCAACATTACTGATTGATATACTATTTATTACTGGAGGCCTCACCCTTGTTTCAGCTGCTGGTCCCAGGGTAAGTAATGGTGAAGGAATGCAGGGAGATCGTGTCAGTGGAACTGTTTCTGGTGATTCTGGTCAAACACGCGTACTTCCTATGAGGAACATTATTACAGCAGCTGTCCCATCACGACCCAGTGTTGTTTCAGTTTCTAGTGCAGCACAGCATGGTGGTCCTTTTTCACAGCAATCTCCTAATTCTGGTCCTCTATCTATGGTTATGGCTGAAGTCAGTTCACAAATTAGAAGCTTGGTTGATAATATGCAGTGTGAAAACCAGGGTTCACCAGGTGTCTACCCCTATATGCTATGCATATTGATAGGCTCTTAATGTAATTTTGTTTGTGCTGCGCTTGACTTGTGTTTTTGTTAATATAGTCAATCCAGGGAGTTCGGTGGTTCAAGATCAATCTGCTGAATCTGGTACTGGCAGTGGTGAAAGGAACAATGATATAAGAAGTCTACTTGGCAGCAATGGAGAGGGAAGTTTACCTTTACATGGTAGCGTGTCTGAAGCAGAAAGTCGGGTGGTATGTCTTGTGCTCGTGTCAACTGTCTCACTTTGTTTTGCAAGTTCTGAAAACTAGTTTTGAGACTACTTTACTCTTAACTGCCAGGCACAAGCTGGAAGCCACAAACCTAGTAACAAAGAGGATACTGAAGGTGCTGTCAGGGCAGATGTTCCTTCCAGTAGCTCTGTGAAAGGGGTTGATAACCGATCAAGTGAAGAAACTGTACATAAGTCAGTAGATGGTACAGGCTGTGCTCCAAGATCCAATCAGGGGGCTGACAATTCTGAGGGTGCAACAACTACTCCTCTTGGATTAGGGATGGGAGGCTTGCATCCTAAGGTGTGTTAATATTATTACATCTCAAAGATTCATTTTGTATGTTGTTTATATTCTTTTGCAATCATGATTATGATTCTGTTGTGGTTAGGTAATGTACTGATATATATATATATATATATATATATATATATATATATTATATATATATTATATATATATATATATATATATAACAAAGGAAATCTTATTTAGACTCGAGCAGTTTAATGAACTTTTAAATGTTTTAACAAAATTTAATTGAATATTTATTGGGAATGAATTTGCATACATCTGAACCAACCCGTCATTTCACACTCACACCAATATGAGATATAAAAAATGTGAAAGAAAAAGAGAGAACAAAGAAGATAAGAAGGCGAATAACAAAACTCCTTTCTAGATCAGATCTTGTAAAAAAGAAACACACTGAAGCATATCCAGAACAATTTGAAAATCAATTCCTGAATTCTGACAAATGTATTGTATGATCTGCTAAATTTAGTACCAAATTTTGTTACTCATATATGACTGAGGATGTTGTGGATTGGGAAATTAGCAGGAGCGTGTCTTTAACTGATGTGATGCGGTTAACAAACTGCGGCTTGGAAGTCGGTGGATTCATTGTGGGCAATTGGAATCCCTCCCCCCAATTCTTAATACTAGATCCCAATTTTCCTTTGGATTTTAGATTGTCCTTGTTAGGTCGCCAGTGGACAAATTCTGAGGATAAAGCAGTTTCTTATATATTAGTTTATGCCTTGCATCTTCAGATAAAACTTCGTCTGATCATTTAGGGCTTTTGTTGTTTTCTTTTATGTAATTGTTGTGATTGATTTTTGTCGGTAATGATCTTTCTTGACTGATTACTTTATTTTCCACATTATCTGTTGCTCCAGGCCCTTGGTGTTTTAGTTTACTTGGTTCAAGTTATTTGCATGATGCTTCAATTGTATTGCTCTTTAGCATCTCTTTGTTTTGAATCCTGTTACTTCTCAAATTCTTCTTCAATCACACACTCACAATTCCCCTCAACAACTATCAATTTCTCTCTGACTAGTTTTATCAGACTTAAGAAAATGAAATAAAAGAATACGCATATAATTTATAAACTGACGCAGTTGTGGTCAGTTAACCCGATCATGGGTTAACTGCTCCCAACTCCCAATAAGGCTAGTCAAATAGCCTTAAAAGAATCATAACCATTTAATTTAATAAATCTTTTATATTATAGTTTAATAGTGTGACACCCCTTTATAAAATAAATAAAATATCTTATTTAATTTATTTTAAATAAAATATAATAATTTCTCATTAATTCACATAGTCACATAATTAAATTTCTCATTTATTAGTTATGTCAAATTATTAATTCTCTAATTAATTAAAATAATATTAGGCTTATTAAATATTTCTATTAATTCAATAAGCTCACATAAATACATACTTTGAAAAATAAAATTCTTCACATTAACTTAATAATATAACACATATAATTAAATTAATCTACCACAACTTCATCAATTAATTATTTAATCTAATAATTGAATCCCCGGAAAATATTTATTTAATTCAATAAATATAAAAATTAAATTATAAAATCTCGTTTGTCACATCTTTCCCCCCTTAAAAGGATTTTGTCTTCAGAATCACGACTCAATCAATTCGACCCGTTACATTCTCCCCCCCTTACAAAGATTCTGTACCCAGAATCGTTTACAAATAATTTAAGTAAATAAATGAGGACAATTCTTTATCATATTCTCTTCGAGTTCCCACGTAGCTTCTTTAACATTGTGGTTCCTCCAAATTACCTTAACAGAAGGTATTACTTTATTTCTTAGAACTTGCTCTTTTCTGTCGACAATTTAAACATGAATTTCTTCGTAAGATAAGTTTTTTTCAAAATGTAGGGGTTCATATTCAATCACGTGCTTGTAATCGGGTTTGTAGGGTCGTAAAACTGAAACATGGAAAACGTTGTGGACATTCTCGAGTGCTAGAGGTAAGGCTACCTCATACACAACTTTTTCGATTCTTCGTAGTACCTCAAAGGGTCCAATGAATATTGGGCTTAATTTCTCTTTCTTTCCGAACCTGATCTTTCCCTTCCAGGGAGAGACCTTTAAGAACACATAACTACCCGATTCAAACTCAACATTTTTACGATGTGGATCATCGTATTTCTTCTGTCTATCTTGAGCTGCTATCAGTCTTGTTCGGATCACTTTGATTATTTCTGCTGTCTGCTGTATCAATTCTGGGCCTAGTAATTGTCTTTCGCCAACTTCATCCCAGTATAGCGGAGTTCTGCACTTTTTATCGTATAACGCTTCATAAGGCGGCATGCCAATACTAGTGTGGTAACTGTTATTGTAGCCAAACTCTACGAGCGGTAGATGATCATCCCAATTTCCTTTAAAGTCCATTATATAAGCTCTTAACATGTCTTCTAATGTCTGAATTGTTATTTCACTCTGTCCATCTGTTTGAGGGTGATATGCCGTACTCATTCACAACTGTGTACTTATGCATTCCTGTAGATATTTTCAGAAGTTTGATGTAAAGCGTGGATCCCTATCAGAAACAATTGACACCGGAACTCCGTGCCTCGAAAAAATCTCTTTCACATATAACCTTGCCAACTGATCTAAGTTGAATCTGATTTTGATCGGAAGGAAGTGTGCGGATTTCGTTAATCGGTCAACAATAACCCATACTGCGTCGTAGCCTTTCTGAGTTGTCGGTAGGCCAACCACGAAATCCATCGTAATATGTTCCCATTTCCATTCTGGAATTTCTAAAGGTTGTAGTAACCCACTCGGCCTCTGATGTTCTGCTTTCACTTTCTGACATGTCAAACACTTGGCAACACACTCTGCAACCTCTCGTTTCAAATTCGGCCACCAGAAGTGTTGTCAAAGATCTTGGTACATCTTAGTATTACCAGGGTGAATCGAATATCGTGAGCTATGAGCCTCATTCAAAATGTCTTCCTTAATCTCTGGCACTGGCGGTACCCAAATTCTGCTCTCAAATATCTCTTGTGGACTTTTGTTAACTGTATATACTTAATTTGTATATGATGTTGTGATCAGAGGCGAAGTAGGCAATCAAGATTGCAAGGCATGAGTGGTGATGGGGTGACTTTTAATGCTTCTCCTACTGCTCAGAACCAACATGCAAGATCCGGGCAACAGGCTTTGCAGTCGCTTGCATATCTTGCAAATCGGGGGAATGCTAGTAACCTTGCCTCTGCGCAGCTTGCACCAACTGCTGGGGGAGTTGTGGAGAGTATACCGGTCGAAGGGCTTGCTGCTGAGGGCCAATTTGATCCTGCAAGTGTTGTGTCTCAAGTTCTTCATAGTCCTGCTTTGGACGGTCTTTTAGCTGGTGTTTCACAGCAAACTGGAGTCGGTTCTCCTGATGTCTTGAGGAATATGTTGGGACAACTTACTCAGAGCCCAGCAATGATGAATACGGTCAATCAAATTGCTCAACAGATTGATGGCCCTGATTTTGGAAGCATGTTTGCTGGTTTGGGTAGTGGCCGAAGTGGTGGCATTGATCTGTCAAGGATGGTCCAACAGATGATGCCCATTGTTTCTCAAGCTCTCGGTAGTGTTTCGAACATCCCTCAACAAGCACTTCCTGTGGCACATGAAATTCAACCAACATACATTGAGAGAAGGCCAAGCAGAAATCAGAGACCCAATGATCAAAACTCTCAGGTTTGTACTGGCCCAAAAAAAGAAGGAATAGTATATAGAAGAATGGAACATGATCACATTTATGCACTCATTACTCTTTATCTTCTTTAAGCTATTAATTGATAAGAGAGCTGACAACTTAAACCAAAATTAGGTTGACCTTCAGCAAGTTGTTCAGAAACTCGAAAATGAGGATCCACCCAAGGAAGTTCTCCGCTCTGTAGTTGAGAGTGTTGTTAGCTCTCATGACTATGGTGGTGGCGTGGAAGATCTTGTGAATGATTTGTGTTCTGAAGATGGTCTTGCACATGTAAGTGTCTTGCATTCAAGTAATTTATTATCTTGGTTATTTTGGAGAATGGACTCTGTTCCTTTTCCTTTTCTTTTTTTTTGATTTCTTTAATGGAAAATCAATTTCTCTTTTCTGGACTCCTGCAGGAATTTATAGAAATGTTGCGACGTGATATTTCTCGACGAGTTCAGGATGAAACAGGTTCTGCAGAGAAGTCATAATTTTTATGTCACAGTGCATTAAATTTCCTGCACAAGTTCAATGCACTTCTACAAATCAGGTTGGGGGTTTATTTTGTTAAAGTTATATATTAATTAAATCCAGTTGTGATGGATAGTCTCTATATAAGTTATGTAGTGTACCAAGATTGTATATTTACAAGTTTACGTGATTGCTGTGCAAAAGAGTTGAACTTGTGTTGCCAATTTTCTAAATTTATTAGATTTGTTCGTGGGAGCTATAACTGTGTTGGAGCATCTTTGATTTTGTAGCTTGCACTTATGACATCTTATTTGATCGGCTACTTTGCAAAAGTTTGATTCTGTCACCGAGTAACCTTTGGCCGTATATATTACTCCTAGCTCTTAATCAATTGACCAAATAATATGGGAAAAGAAAAAATTGTGTTGTGTGTATATGTAACACACATTTATACCCATCTATATAACAAAATACAAATGATTTTGAATTTTCTGCTTATCCTAATAAATCATCTGGGCCGTTCAAAATTTGAGATAAATCTCATTGTACATAATGCCGGAGGCACGGAACTGTTGCTAGTATATATATATATTTATTGATTTTTACATTCTATGAAGTTGCTTTGGATTAGAATTTAGGCTATGTTTGTTTGCAATAATTATATTTATATTTGGAATATGACTATTAATTGTAAGTGTTTTTGTTGTTTTTAAATTTAGATTTGGAATTATTAATCTAGGGACTTGATAGTATTGAGATTATAATTATAATCAAAAGATTATAATAATCCTTGTATCATAGACTTTATTAGACCTTGCATTATAGCATAATTCCAATAAGCTTGTCCTGAAAGCAAAAGCCCGTACAGAGTTGTAAATAATTCTGTTTACTGCAATTAAAAATTGATATATATGAGATGATCCGTGGAAAGCGTTAGATATTAACACTATTTCAACTAACGTTAATTTAGCCGTTCAATATTAGAGTTAATGGTTGAGATGAATGCCCAGCCGCTAGAGGAGTGAATTTTGGTATCAATTACTCCCTCTGGCAACTCAAAGATCAGAAGGATTTTTAATTTGGCCTGCGCCAGCATTCAGAGGAGTAGGGTCAACAAATTTTTTTTGGCTTAATTACATTATCCTTATTATCCTCTCACATACTATTTATTAATCAGTAAATAAAATAATAAAAAATTATAAAAAAACTATAAGGATAATCAATAATTATCTTTATACTTATCCTTATACTTATTAACATATTATTCATATCATCTTACTTATTAATCAATAAATAAAATAATAAAAATTATAAGTATAATAAGTAATTATTCTTATACTTATTAATAAAATAAATATGTATATGGATAATTAATAATTATTCTCTTCGATTTTAATTATAAATAGAAATAGTGATTGAATTTATATTATATTTCTACTCAAATATATAAACTCAATCACTATTTCCTATTTATAATTAAAAATCATAAGACTATAATCGATAATTATTATTATACATACTTATTTTGTTAATAAGTATAAGGATAAGTTTAAAGATAATTATTGATTATCTTTATAATTATTCTTATAATTTTTATTATTTTATTTTA
The DNA here is from genome assembly GCA_020205605.1 of Panax ginseng. Lineage (NCBI taxonomy): Eukaryota > Viridiplantae > Streptophyta > Magnoliopsida > Apiales > Araliaceae > Panax > Panax ginseng. Next base: position 3,769,423 of record CM035140.1, on the reverse strand, counting down.
CCGGTTAATAAGTAATATATATATATGGATAATATGTTAATAAGTATAAGGATAAGTATAAAGATAATTATTGATTATCCTTATAGTTATTCTTATAATTTTTATTATTTTATTTATTGATTAATAAATAAGTATGTGGGAGAGATAATGTGATAATGTAATTAAGCCAAAAAAATTATTGGCCCATTTCTCCTCTGCCAAGAGTTAAATTAAAAATCATCTCTCTGGCCGCCAAGAGGAGGAATACCAAATGAGAGGATTTTAATATTTATTGTTGGCAACTACTCCTCTACGGTGGGCATTTATCTCAAATGCATTAACTCTAATATTAGACGGCTAGATTAGCGTTAGTTGAAATAGTGTTAACAATCGGTTGTTGTGGATAGAATCCCTATATATATATATACTTATATATTATTTCTAATTTGTTAAAATGATTAGAGAATGTCAAAATTAGACATTTATTTTGGACGGAGTACTCATTGCTATATTTATGAGTAAAATATAGCGACACTTATCTCTCCTCTAATTTTTTGAGTAACAGTTAGTATCTCTGCAAGTTTTTAAGGTTGACTAAATAGATAAAATTACATATTTATCTTTGTATGTTATTAAATTTTAAATCTTAAATAATATATATATATATATATATATATATATATATATGTTTAATTATCTTTTTAATACAATATATTTTAATTATAATTTTATTTATAATTAAGACTTTCATTCAAATTATATAGTTTAATTAATACATATTTTTGAATAAGTGATACAAATATTAAAAATTTTAAATTAAATTATTAATGGAGTTGTTTTAATTAGGGTGATTGAGTATGTTGATATTTTAATTTTGGTGTTTAACAACAAAATTATTATTTGAATTCTTAGTTTCATATTATGATTTTTATATATCAATTTTTTTTGGTTATATATCAAAATTTAGGATGCTTATGATTTTGTTTATATTTTTAGTATACAATTGATGATGTAAATAAAAAAAATTATAATAATATTTATTATTACCTTTATTTTGTAAAAAAGGTTTTTTCTTAATATATTTTTTCTTTTTTTTGAGCAACAACATTTATCATTTTTACTATAAATAAGTATGTCCAAGTGTGACTTATGTTTAGTTTAATATTTGAGGAAAATAATTAATATATTTGTTTATACTTTTTATATGAATATTAGATTCAATAATAAGTTTGTTTTACGTAAATTTTAATATTTGAGAAAAATAATTATAATTTTTTGCTTTAATTTGTACTTTTTTGGCTATTAAAATGTTACTTTTTAATTACACAAAAAAAATTGAATGTATATTACGTAAATTTTAATCTTTCGTAAATTTAATTAGCAAAAAGGTATGCTTTTATTTTTTGATAAAAAAATATTTATTATTTTTGACTTTTATGTTATTTATTGCACACATGTTCATAATTTAAGTTAAGTAAAAATTATAATATTTAAATTTATATTTAGTAGTTATATTAAACATTGTTTTGAAGGGTGTATTAGATATTATATTAAAAAAAGATTGGATATTAATTAGTCAATTATACTAGGTGTAGTAAATGTTATATATCATAGACTAACTAGTGAGTGTTATTATTATAATTATCTCAGTATATTTTACTTTATATATTTTTTGTTTCAAAATTTAACTGAATTATAATAAGTTTAAAAATCAAATACAATTTATTTAATCTTAAGAGAAATAAATATAATTGTTGTTAGAAAATATTATTGACCACCATATTTCTTGTTTTCAAAATTTAAGTAATGTTATATTAATTTTGGGTTTTAGATTTCACAAAATTAACTTGCAAATCAAAATGTTTCTTTGATTTTTGAATAAAGGAAGAATTAATTCAACAATACTCCCTCCATTACAAAATGGGTGTTGCCATAAATTATAGAAACTCCTGTTATTACATATCTTTTTAAAATAATTATTACTAATATTTATCTATATAATTGATAATTAAAAAATTGATATAAAATATTCACAATATATATATTTTTATAAAATATAAAATTAATTTTAAATTTTTAACTTTGAGTTTAATAAATTTTGATATTCAAAATTGATACAATTATGAAACTTTTAAGTTTTTTTAGTAATTAAAATATTTATTATTTTAAAAAGTAAATGATTAATATTTATATTAATTTTAAATTTAAACATATTTGAAATTAAATATAAATTTTATATTTCAAATAAAGGGAGTAATTATTTTAGTTGAAAGAATATTTAGAAATAACAAGTTTACAAGAAAGGAATGGAAGGGGAGAAAAGAGTAAAATAATTTTAAGGTATGTATTTCAAGTATATATGTTTGGTTGTTGGCGACAAAATTATTAACTATATCAATTTTATTATACTAATAAATTATATTTTATCACTTTTTACATAATTTTTTTTTGGCTTAAATATAAATTAGTACCCTAAACTATAGGGCATATTCCACTTCGGTGATCCACCTTTCAATTTTATCAATTAGGTTATTAAACTATCAATTTTTTCTAATTACACAAATTGAACACGCCACGTCAGCAATTGCTGACGTGGCTAATTTAAGTGGGGTCTTAACAAGCTTACGTGGCAAAAAAAATAATTTTTTAATCATAAAATAAATAAGTCTGATTTAATAGGGGGCAAAATGGTCAAAACAAAAATTAACATAATTAATTAAAATAAAATAAATCCTTATATTTCATCCCATCCTTAATTAATTAAAATAAAACAAATCTTAGATCCAGATCAACCTCTCCTCCCATCCTTTCCAGTTCGCCCACAACTCTCCGCCGCCACCACCATCGATCACCACCTCCGCCTAAACCACCAACACCCTCCATTTCAGCCAGACAAGTCTAGCCTCTCCGCTGCTTTGACCGACGACCACCACCTCTCGTTCACGGAAATCTCCTTCTCACCTCCATCGCCTCTCACGTCCTCCCCTGCTGTCTCTGCACCACCACCGCTAAACCACCATTACCTCCAACCCCAACACAACATACCACTTCTACACTTGACCCAAAACAACCAAGAGCCCTCCAAAAAATGATGAGATCAATCCAGTATGTTTGTTTGGTTTGGAACCGAGGCAGCTTGGATTTTGTGTAGAAGTCGATTTTTTTGATTGAAGTTGCATGATCCAGTGAATAGCTTTGATCGAAGTTGCATGATCCAGATGGCTTCAAGAATTCAGCAACGCCTCTTAGAAGACCCCAAATTATTAATAAATAAAATTTATTTTCCTCTATTTATTATTTTGAAATAAGTAAGGGTTGATTTGATTAATGTGGATAGTTATGGGTAAAATACGCAAATATTTCGAATAAGCAAGTGGTTATAAAAAATTCATTATTGTTTGGGAATATTCGTTTGGTCGTGGAATATTCATACTTGTTTGGGAATATTAAATACGCATTTACGCACAGCCTTTTGTGGGCCCTATAACGGAAAAGCAATTGGATGAAGAAAACGACAAATATAAGTTGTTTATAAATAACGACATAGTTGTTACTGCTAATCTTGTTGGAATACACGGTGGTTAAAACACGAATACGCTTGTTGCACAAGATGGCACACCAGTATTACACCAATTATTAATTCTTACGTAAAGGGCCACTACTCAATAATGGTTACGATGAATTCATGCTCAAAGATTTTATTTTATTGATTTAATAATTCACGTGTTGATATTTTGTATTATCGTTGTTTTAATAATTGTCATTTGCACAAAGATTTTCTATTATCGAGCAATAATTCATATTATCCGAATAATATTATTAGATAACATTATTGGCAATGTCTAGAAAGTTCATACTCAAGGAGAGGTTTGGTCATTTGATCAAGCTACGCCAGTAAGGAGAGATCCTCGTCGGGGTGGAGTAATGGTTCAAGACAGCTTGTTTTAGTAGTCCTCACTTTTTTGTAAAATAGTGTATCAATAATTATAATGAGGACTTATTTGAGTGTGGATATTGTCTGTAAGACAATATTTGTATTTAAACTCACGCTTTATGTGTTATCGTATTTTGCATGACAATTGTATTAATAAAGTTGTAGTTGTTTTACGTACCATGTATTTGGCGACTTTCGGAATGGGTGTTGTATACCTATTTTGGGGGCGCACAGATTGTTATCGAGCTTAGGGATACGATCTCCAGCGGAGATCGGGAATAGAACTAGGAGGAGAGAGACGAAAATCCTTCGCTAAAGGTGTCCTACCTAAGCTTATTTATTGGTTGGTCATAATATAGGGGTATTATGTGATTTGTTAATCTGTTAAATTAACCCTTGTTTTATGGAAGTATTTAAGAACGTCGACTGAGAATGTTAACAGTTAAGTAATTGAGACCATGGAGACACATTTGCTCACCAACGAGGAGAACGTGCAACAGTCGACAATGTTCCTCCCGTGAAACAACACCAATCGAGCGCGATGACGACGATGGTGGAAACACCGCAACTTACTTGGATGGTCACCATTAAGCGCTTCAAGGAGTTAGGGACCGCCAGAGTTTTTGGGAAAGCCGTAACCACTTACTTACAGAGACGTGGATAAAATGATCACTAAGATATTTGATATCTTGGGATGCTCGGGGAGCAAAGGTTCCTTTCACCACTTTCATGTTACGAGGAGAGGCATATTATTGGTGGGAATCCGTATAGCGTACTCAACCTACCGCACTGAAGATGTCTTGGGAAAAGTTCCAAGAATTTTTCAACGACAAGTACTTTCCCGAAAGTATTCGTCACATTAAGGAGGTAGAGTTCATCAAGCTGGAGCAAAACAATATGAACGTGTCGCAGTACGAAGCTAAGTTTGCCGAGTTGTCCCGATTTGAATCCCATTTGGTTGATAATGAGGAGAGAATGACGCGAATGTTTCTGCGAGGTTTGAAACCCGAAATACGTTAATACCTCATTGCGAAGTTTATACCTTACTAGATACCGGTTCTACCCATTCTTTTATCTCTCTTGCTTGCGCTCAACGTTTGAACTTGACTACGGAGAAATTAGACTTTGACCTATTTATGGAGACTCAGTTAGGAGAAACTTACATTACATCCGTTGTTTAGAAATCTTGCTTGATTCAGTCTGGCACTATCACATTACTCCGTTAACCTTATTTTTATAGAGATATTTGCTTTTGATGTGATTTTAAGGTTAACTACTCATCACGCCGAAATTAATTACTTTCGTAAGGTTGTTAGTTTTCATATTCCTAAGCAACTGTTATTCAATTCAAGCAATCAAACCATCAGAGTCAAACATTTTCATATCAAGCCATGAAGTCATTCGTTTATTACGGATGTCAAGTTTTCTTAGTCCATGTTATGGATTTGGATAAAGACACGCCGATTTGAATAATATTCCCCGTTGTTATCGACTTTCCCGACGTATTTCCTAAAGAATTTCTTAAACTTACTCCCAAAAGTGTGATATTGAATTTTGTATCGACTTTGAACCCGGTACAAAATCCATTTCTAAAATCTCATGACTCCTATTGAACTTCAGGAGTTAAAAAGTCAACTGTAGAAGTTTGTACCCGAGCCTTTACCTGGTGACTTCCTTTGTGGAATGCACCGAAGCTAGACTCTCCGTAGGGGATGCCATATTCGTGCAATAGTAAACTGATAGGTGTCATTGTGACGTGCTATCCAAGGTTGGGATATGAGTCACAGTTGAGAACAACCTAAGTCGGTAATCGAAATATGTAGCTTTTTGGCTTAGTTGGTTATTATCGGAGATTCGTTGAAGGATATTCTCGAATCGCTATTCCATTAACGCAGCTGACTCGTAGAGATACAAAATTCGAATGGAGCAAGGAATGTGGGAAGAGCTTCGAAGAACTCAAGAGAAGACTCATTTTGGCACATGTTCTGACCATACCATCCTAGAAAAAAAAAAGCGAACGTGGTAGCTAACGTGTTGAGTAGAAGATCGTATACAAGTACGAGTACGATATTGTCAAAGACTAATTTCGTATAATTTACAAATAATAGAGATGGAGATGAAAACTCTAGGTACCCACGCGATGATATACGAGTATAATCGACTTTAATCGATAAATTTAAAGCTGCTCAAGCTACACATCGGAGTTGATGAATATGAAGAAGAAGATGCAAGAAGTCGTTATTCCAAAAGCGAGAATCGGCGATGTGAGGAAAGCTCAACCTTTGATTTATTAGTCCATTTGAAATCCTCGATTGAATAGAACTATATGCCTATAGACTCGCTTTTACGACCAAGTATATGACGCGTGTTCATAACGCTTTTCACGTATCGATGTTACGTAAATATGTTGACGACGAACCACATTATTGAGTTAGAACCGAGACAAGATAAATGAAGACTTAACGTATGTAAGAGAATTACCATCAAGATTTTGGATAGGAAGGAGCATGTCCTACGCACGAAGGTTATACCACAAGTTAAGGTTTTGTGGAGAAACCATGCTATCAAGAAATGACCTCGAGTTGGAAACGGAAATGAAAGCGAGGTATCCTCATCTTTTCAAACACTGTGACGTACGTCAATTTCGAGACGAAATTTCATAAGGAGGGAGGTTGTAAGACCCCAAATTATTAATAAATGAAATTTATTTTCCTCTATTTATTATTTTGAAATAGTAAGGGTTGATTTGATTAATGTGGATAGTTATGGGTAAAATACGCAAATATTTCAATAAGCAGTGGTTATAAAATATTCATTATTGTTTGGGAATATTCGTTTGGTCGTGGAATATTCAAATCGGTTGGGGAATATTCGCAAATACGACCATGCAGTCTTTTGTGGGCCCCATAACTGAAAGCGATTGGATGAAGAAAACGACAAATATAAGTTGTTTATAAATAATCTACAGTAGTTATTCAAGTTATCTCGCTGGAATACCCGGTGGTTAAAAACAATAATAATACGCGTTGTTGTCTGCAAGAAGATACCAGTATTACACCAATTATTGATTCTTACGTAAAGAAGGCACTACTCAATAATGGTTACTGATAATTATCGCTCAATATTTTATTTTATTGATTTAATAATTGCCGTTGATATATTTTATACATCGTTGTTTTAATAATTGTCATTTGCACAAGATTTTCTATTATCTGAGACAATAATTCATATTATCTCTAATAATATTATTAGATAACATTATTGGCAATGTCTAGAAAGTTCACATGTCTAAGGAGAGGTTTGGTCATCTAATCACTGGCGCCAAGAAGGAGAGATCCTTATTGAAAAGCCCCCTCTTTCCTGAGAACTGCTTGGTTGTTAGTAATGTGATTCTGTAAAATTATTTGTGAATAATTAATTATTGATTTATATGATGAGAAAAATGTTGATTTTATGAGGATATAGATGGAGAAAATTTTTTTAATGTGACAATTGTTAAAAATTAATATTTTATCTTTTTCTGATAAAATAATTTATTTAAATATATTATTTTAATAATATATTAATGGTGATATTTTTACAATGAATGTGGGATATATGAGTATATGAGGAGGAAGAGTATTTTTGTTGCATTAAATGATTAACACATGTTTTGTGTGTCGGTGGACCCCATTTCTTGACTGAAATTTGATTATAGCCTGTAAAATCGTCCGTTTGTGGATTTCGGTCAATTTCTATTTGGAATTTGGAAAAACTTTCTTCTGCAAAGTTGTAGAGAATTGAATTTCCTATAAAAACTCGAGACATTTGAATTTTCTGATAAAAGGGCTATTTATTATGAATTATTGAAGTTTTGGAGTTCCGAAATAATTGATTTTTGGGAGTTTTAATTAATTATTTTGAGAAAAAAAATTTTGGTGAGTTTGTGAACCTCATTTAACATGTGCTATGGCTGAAATCAGATTTCAAAGGTGGGCTTTATGAATTTTGTTTATAAATAATATTATTATATTTAATTTTCTGTTTTGGTGTTCTAAGCATTTTCCTATAAATAGGATGCTTAGGTTAGAATTGAAAAACACACCAGAAACTACAGATTTCTCTCTCTTTCTCTCTCTATAATATCGAGCGTATTTTGTGAGTATTTTAGTACTTTGAGTATTGCTATACGGTGCAAGTTCTTTCAGCACTATATCTAGTATTCAAGTCAGAAGTACTATTCTTTCTGAGGTAAGGGATGTTATTTTCTTCGTAAGTGATATTATTTCTTCAATATCATTATGCCGAAATATTGGTTGAAACTTTTTATCAAATTTGGAATTTTTTTCATGTCAGGGTTACTATTCACGAGTTACTATTCACAAGTTACTACTCATGAGTTACTATTCACGAGTACTATTCATGAAGCATGATGATATTTTTTTGAAATTTCTATCTTTTAGTGTCTGAGTTACTATTCACGATATGGCACTATTCACGATACTTTTAACTATTCACGAATCATTTACACTATTCACGTAAAAATTAAATTTTCTTTTCCTCGCCCAAGATTGTCTCATTATGATTCCTATCTTTGATTGGATCTATGTTTTGGTCTTCATTCTTGAATTTTATTCCACTCGTTACTTATGAAGTATTTTCGAACTCGAGTTATTTAAAGTATGAATCCTTAATACTTGTTCTTTTGTTTCACCGGATTCGCTTTTCTTTAAAATATTTTCAATCATCCTCAAATTCTAAATGATGATATTATTGAATATCTTTGGCTGTAGAAGTGCAAAGATGAATGATTTCGATGAATATCTTTGGCCAGTAGGCAAAAGATAAACATGTGTTTAAATGAATACGACTAATCGATGAATATCTTTGGCCAGTAGTGCAAAGATGAACAGTGTTGAGATGAACATAACTAATGATTTAATATCTTTGGCAGTAGTAGTGCAAAGATGACTATTTGATTTATGATGTATATTGATTTTACAGGATAAAATATCGATGATGGACTTTTAAATTCATAGATGATAGTAGATTTCATTCTCTACTTAACTCTTTTAATGAATTGTTGTTTCATTTGTAGTTGTTGATCTAAAACTTGTTGCCTATTGTATTCTATCGATTTTTTTCTCGTTGAAGACTAAGGATAATTTTTGTACATTATCTTAGTCATAATATTCTTTATCGGGCTAGTTGAGCTCACCCTTTTCCTTTTTGTTCCATTTTTCTTCTCGTGAGACGAGAATATAAATGAACTAATCGGGGTGTGGAGTAATGGTTCAAGACAGTTATTTTATTAGTCCTCACTATTTTGTAAAATAAAGGTATCAATAATTGTAATGAGGACTTATTTGAGTGTGAATATTGTCTGAAGATAATATTTGTATTTAAACTCACAGTTTATGTGTTGTCGTTTTGCACCCACAATCATTGTATTAATGAAGTTGTAGTTGTTTACGCATCCATGTATTTGGCGACTCGGAATGGGTGTTGTATACCTATTTTGGGGGCGTCACACCTCTCCTCGTCGTGCCACGCAACTCCCTCTCCTTTCCTCGACAATCACGATTCCAAGCTCCTGGTATTCGATAGATTTGAGATCCGAGATCTGAGCGAAGGCTTTTAAGACATCGCTTATACTCCACTCTCCAACACTTTGGTTGATCCTTCCGCTTCGTAATGAGAGGCTAAAAGGTGTGAACGAAGAAAGCTTTTCTCCGATTCCACAAGAAAGGGGTTCGAGATAAATCGACACGAGGACACTCGCTTTGGATCTTAAGCGGCAACACGGAGAATGGGAAGCGATGGACTGTGAGGGAGGGGGACCACCTCGTTGTTTTAAACCTCCATCGAGAAGCGATGGACCGGAGGAGGCTTCAATTGAGCTAGGGTTTTGCGATTTGGGGCTTTTGTGTTCGATCGATTGTTGATTTTAGAGTGTGTGATATGTTTCTTTTATTTTAATTAGGGCTTTTATTTGCCACGTAAACTTGTTAAGACCCCACTTCAATTAGCCATATCAGCAATTTCTGACGTGGCGTGATCAATTTTGTCAATTGAAAAAAATTGATAGTTTAATCACCTAATTGACAAAATTAAAAGGTGGATCACCGAAGTGAAATATGCCCTATAGTTTAGAGTACTAATTCATATTTAAACCTTTTTTTTAAGAGAATAAAATAAAATTTAAAATAATTTATCTTCCAAAATAATATCAAATACACTCATTTTTATTTTATTTCTCCTTCCATTATTCAGAGAACAGATCTTATGTTCTTATTTTTTTGTCTTTTTGTGTGTGTTCATTTAAATTTTGATATTTAATTGTTTATTTAATTTTAAAATTAATTAATATTAAATAAGAGGATAGAACGTGACAGGGAAAATGGGGAGTGAGGATAAGGAACCGCATTTATAGTGTTCAACCTTGAAAGGTCAGCACTTAATATTCAGCCATGGCTTCCTCAAACCCCTCAACCGCCGGCGTCCAAAACCCTAAAAGATCACTAGGCTTCGTGGCAAATGCAATAAAAAGAAAAGAAAGCTTCTTTCATTTCTTCGTCATGACCGGAATTTTACTCCTCAGCCTTCGATCCGTCGGCCAAAAGTACCGTATCAACAACCTCCAAGAGGATACCTCCGCCCTTAAAGAAGAACAAAAAGGCGTCGCCGATCGTATGAGCCACATCAAGCGCAGTCTTCTCGCCGAAGCAGCTCTCGATCCCACCGGCCAATTTGCTACCAGGCTTCGCACTCTCTTTGGTAACGATGATTGAGTCATTTATCTAGGGTTTACTACTTACTCGTCATTCCTGATAAATATGAACTTTTCGGTATGCCTATGAACGGTTTTTGAGCTGTTTTTTGTTGAGAGATTAGCTGCATATTTTATAGCTATCAAACTAGAATTGACCTTAATTTCTATGAACTAGCCTTTGTTTGGTTTTGATACATTTTTGTAACCCTTTTTCTTTGTTTTCAATGCACTTGAGTTTTGATGCCGTTGTGAAGTCTTTGAGCTTTGAATACCTTTTATCTGCATGCTACAGCTATTAAATTGGTTGTGATAAATCTGAATATTAAACTAGGCTTTGTTTGGTCCTCTTATTCATGGGGTAGGACACTGAACATTAAATTTTGCTATTGTCACAAAATGAGCATAAAAGGTTTTCTAGTGTTTAGCAATGTCATTTTAAGGTTGTTATTGGACCCATCTTAAATACATTAGTGGGTCATGTGAATCTCTGGCGGCACTTGAATCATTTTAAAAGCAACATTCATTAATCATTATCATTTGTGGCTCTGGCACTACTTTGGCTACAAGTACTAGCAAATCAGTAAGTTGGTTTGGAATGATTTTGGTGGCTTTGTTTTTATTGTTTCGTCTGATTGATTGTCATGGACATTAATGCATCAAAGTAATAATTTGGTGAGTGATGAAATTAAGTTGCGTACATATGACTTGTCAAAAGGAAAAAGAAATTGCTTACCTTTGCTTTGGTTGATGGATTGTATGAAGTGTATTTCCCTTTACTATGGACGACTTCACACCTTTGGACCATCCTTGAATTAATGTTCATTTTGTGAAAATCCTAGTGCTTTGTCCTTTTTCTTCCCTTTAGTGTCCCTAGTTTACTTAATTTATAGGGCTATCCCGGTGTCATTTTGTCTAATTAACATAAAGCTAATCAGCTAATTAATGTTTTTTCTTTTATCAGTTTATGTTTCTTGCTGAAGTCAGAAAATTATGTGTGTTCTGATCCTCAACAAAGTTCATTGTGGAGTCTCTCCATGTATAATGGTGTTTGAGAAACTTTTTCTTAATACCTAAATGGAAACTCCCCCATCTCCTTCATATGTAGCTCTGATATCTGGACCTCTTGTACTGGAAGTCCTAAGTTGTATATATATATATATATGTATGCATAGCTAAGCCTATATAATAATTTTAATAGAATGACATAGTTTTGTATAAAATTACAATTGAAGATTTTTTTTAATAAAACCCTAAAATGGAAAACTTAAACCTTAGCTACGTCGTTTTATTAAGTAGTCTTAGCCAAGCTTAGCTAAGGCATAGACTTAAGATTCTTTTTTCCCCATATATGTGTGTGTATAAATATATATTATAAATATAAAATATTTGTTTTTGTACTGTTATTATCCATCGGGTGTTATTTATATAGAAAGATTGTTTTATTACATTTTGTGTTTGATTAGGAGTAAGAATTGGGGGTTTTTAGTAAAAATTAATGAAGTAAGATGGATAGCCATATAGGTTACTTGTGACTTTTCAAAGATAAAACGGGAGGTGTTCCTTGAATTGCTATTCTTCTTTCTTCATTCTGGTGATTGGGTATGTAAGTATAGAGGGAGAAAGAGGTAATTGTTTGACTTAAGTTTTGGTTCCCATTTATAGTAATCTATTATTCTTGTGTAATGTCAGCTATTAGGAGTTGATCTCAAGGAGCCTGGGCTTTCGTTAATTACAAAACTTATAACTACTATTATATATTGAACGTAACATAGTTTACAGTGTGATTTTCTTACAAATTGTAATTAGATTGATTTTACGCTTTACTCTGAAATTGCCTTTGTATAGGGAGTAATCTGGAGTTGCGGTGACTGTGTATCTGAGTAGTTGTTTTTTCTTTTATTTAATGAAGGGTATTTATGTTGAAATGACATAAACATCGATACATCATTAACTCATTAACTAATTAAGGTTATCTTTGTTTGCAAGGATTATAATACTATGATGGATTATAATCCCGAGGATTATAATACTATGATGGATTATAATCCCGAGATTATAATTATCATATCAAGAATATAGTCTCAAGCCTAAATTTAAAAACAAAAATGACACTTGGGATTAATAGTTCTATCTCAAGTATAATACTCCTTCCGTCCCTATTTAAATGACGTTTTAGAGATGAGCATAAGAATTAAGATAATGATTGGAAAATATTAAATATAGTATTCAATTGTCTATAATACCTTTAAATCATTAATTTATCATAGCACAAGAGTTCAAAGTATCAAAAAAATAGGTAGATTAATGAGGGGTAATTTTGAAAAAATTATCATTAATTCTTCTAGATTTAAACAAACATCAATTAATTAGAGACAAATAAAAAACTCAAAAACGTCATTTAAATAGGGAAATGACAGGGACGGAGGGAGTACTTGTTAACAAACATAGCCTAAAAGAAAACAGACTGCGTATGCACAGTAATGTTATATATAAGTCCAATACAAAATCAAATTACTGCATTTTCACATTACTAATGTTAGATATTCGGTGTTGTTTGTTTGGTCAATGTAGTTCTTATTCGGCAATGAAATGTACCAAATGATACCCATTTCTTTCTAAATTATAAGATTATTATTTTTTTTGAAGTCAACTGTTTGACATTTTTAAGCTTAAATAAGATTTAGTAATTTTTATTAAGATAAATGTTATGATTAGTAAGACTTTTTAGGTATTTATTGCATTGATCATTTTATTGATTAAAATTAAATGAATTTAGGTTAATTTTAAGTTTGAAAATGTCTAAAATTAATAATCTATCTTACGTTTTGGGAGAGGAGGAGTATGTTATGATATCATTGACATGCCTTGGATTTTGCGTAATCATGTACTCCCTCCGTCCCTATTTAAATGACCTTTTAAAGATGGGTACACTTATTAAGATAATGATTAGAAAACATAAAATATAGTATTCAATTGTCTATAATACTCTTAAATCATTAATGAGTTTAAAGTACTAAAAAAAATAGGTAGAGCAATGAGGGGTATTTTTGAAAAAATTATCATTAATTCTTCTAGATTTGAACAAACGTCAAATAATTAGGGACAGATTAAATAGGGACGGAGGGAGTATTGTTGAACACGGAGATTTAACTCTCAAATTTGAAATGGAACCACAAAACATGGGATTTCATGCTAAAATGCAGGAGTTGGATTTGTAAAATTTATAAATTTTAAAGATATAAAGTAGTATTTAGTTTAATAACCATGAAATAATAATGAAACTGTAACTCTAAAGTTATAAAATATTAAGAAATGTGACCATTTTTGGAGCCAAAAAGGAAACCTTGGTTGAAAAAATTGATAATGGTTCACGTGAGATGCATGCTTTTTTCAACTTTTTACTCTTTCATCTTCAACAAGTTCTTGTGAGAACGAGGAAGAATTTATATTTTTAGTATTATATTTGGAGTCTTGCTTGTTATAAATTTAGCCTGAATTATAATTATTATATGAGTTTGGTAAGAATTATAAAATAATTATATTTATTACACGTCTTTCTAAAAATGTTACTATTAGTAATATTTAGTGAGCGAGTGAGTGAAAGTTTGGTATGGGTGAATGAATCTATCTATCTATGTATGTAATAAAATAAAGAGGGAGGGGGAGATGGGTATGTAGTCTTTTCCTAATTTTTATTCATCAGTCTTATTATCATCTCTCTGTTCTTTATTAGAGGACTGAGGAGTCTTACTTTAGTTTTTGTCCCTCACTCACGTCTTCAAAAATAAATTTAAGCTTTGATTATTAAATCATGCACACGTACTAGTGTAGTGTAGTAGTGTGTGTACAAAACGACTATGATCTCATTTTGACTCTAAAACAAACGGATTCTTACTAACTTCATATATAATCTTGTGTACGCAGAGAGAGATCTCGCGCAGTATTACCAATCGAGTAAAAGTGAAAAGCTAGTAATTGATCTTAAATAAAATGTGTTTGTAGATAGATAGGAATTAGGATTATACCTCTCCGGGCCCGTCGGATTTGAATTTGGCGGCCACTAATTGCGGTGCGGTGGAAAAGGGTCTACATTCCTACCCCGCTAAGTTAGGTGTTTCATGTTACCAGCATGCACAAGCACATTTGGCAGTTGACTAATTACTAAGGAGTAGTAATTTGAAGAATTAAGTGGAGGAGTTATTATATGGAGTATGGTGGTAGAGTGAATTTCAAACACCACTAGACAGACTAATTAGTCATAATCGGCAATCATGTGACATTTTCTCTTTTGCTTAATTATGAGGCAGAAGACAAAATCTCCACTTAAATAATCATCTTGGCCGAAATTCTTCCGCCACGTGATGGACAGAGTAATAACTATTTTAACCCGCCCATTCAAACTTCACTTCGTTCCACAACAAGTTCTTTTGGATTTTCTTTTTAAATTAAAAGTCGCAGGCAATTATAATTCCTTTGGATAAAATTAAAAGGAATCACTACTCAGTACTCACTGCCTTCCATTCCAATAATTATATTGGTTTTATTTATTTATTTATACTTGAGCTAACTAAGGAAATAATCACTGCCTACTTTCCTTGTTTTTTTAAGGGAGGAAACTGGTGAAAAAAGGGAGTAGACTAGGGAGGTGTTAGCTAAGCACATGCAGGTTTCCGTGGGTCGCGTCGCGTCCAAACACCTATGACCTATCACCTATCCCACCACTGTACGCGTGGACCCCGCCACACCGACACCACGTCACCACCCCCTAATTTTCCCTCCCCCCTTCCTCCCTCCCTCTTCTCTCACAGCTCACCCTCCCCCTTTTTATATAAAAAAATGTTTTCCGGATAGTTTAATAAATTCATCGTAGCGCACTTTAAATAAAGCCATACCTCGTCGTTCACTTTCGTTCATACTACCACCGCTACTTTCTTTTAAATCTCCTCACACGCCCCCAACAATACAATTCAAACACTCCTTTTACTTTTCCTTTCTGTTAAAATGAATTTAGCGGTTTTCTCAAGTTTAGCGGTTGCTCTGTTCGCCATTGTTGGAGCAGAGGATCCTTACAGATTCTTCACCTGGAATGTTACTTATGGTGATATTTATCCCCTCGGCGTTCGCCAACAGGTTCGTTTCATCACACGAGTTTTTAATTTTGTTTAGCGGTTGGAAAATGTTGTATTTACTTGTGATCATTTTGTTTGTAGGGAATTTTAATCAATGGACAATTCCCTGGTCCGGATATTTATTCAGTTACCAATGATAATCTTATTATCAACGTCTTTAACAGCTTAACACAACCCTTTTTAATCTCCTGGTAAGTGAAATCAAACACTGAATCACATCGTTACTTAATTTTCATTTTCGTTATACCTCACCCAAATAATACCCTACTTCGTCCGTGTATTTCATTATTTGGAATGTAAGGGTTACTCAAGTATCAACAATGCAGTCTTTAAGATAATTTCTTAGAGAATGGTACTTAAACCGTGTAGCGGAAGTAGTAGCACGGAAGACTCGTTTGGTTGTGAAATTCGTTTGCATCACGTTAAACATAAAAAGGTGCGGTAATTATGAACACCACACCTAGACCTACGCCATAAATTTCTTCTTCTTAACCAAACAGAGAATAAATTAGAGATCCGAGTCCTAAACAAACGTGATGACCTGCATAACAAAAGAGATACAGTAAAAAGTATACTTGTAGTTGAAGCTTCCCCTGCTGACAGACATTGTATTAATTGAATAACCGGAAATGTAGGAATGGGATTCAGCAAAGGAGAAATTCATTTGTGGACGGAGTTTATGGAACAACATGCCCAATCCCTCCGGGGAAGAATTATACATATATTCTCCAAGTGAAGGATCAAATTGGAAGCTTTTACTACTTCCCTTCCCTTGCATTCCACAAAGCTGCCGGTGGTTTCGGAGGCATCAGAATTCTTAGCCGTCCTAGAATTCCCGTCCCATTTGATGATCCTGCTGGCGATTATACGGTCTTGATTGGAGATTGGTACAAGAAAAATCACACGGTAATCATCCTCTCCTTCCCATTTGTTTTTAATTTATCCGGTCACATTCTACATTTTTTAAAATAAATTTAATTTTTGAGCCGTTTATCTTATGCTCCTATTTATATAAGGGATCAAGTTCATGTAATTTTAAAAATAATTAATTGTCTGGTTAATCAGATGAAATCTACCCACCACGTGTGACATCACTATTTAATTTTTTTCCTTTTTTGAGTTCCCAATTTTGATAAAATGTCTGTCAAATTGGGACAAAGTCAACGTTAGTACAAACAAGTCAATTAAGTGGGCTGCGGTGGATCTTAAAGGGTGTGGTGCTATTGTGTCCGTAACGAACGGAGACTGTTTTCATGAGTATAATAAATGGTTGGCTAGTTGCATTGTTTGCGAGCCAGTTACAGCTGGGATGTGTTTTGATCCCACTTCACTTACTCGACCAAAAGAGCGTGGGTGCGGTGGGTAATGACAACCCGTACTTGACTCATTATTCCACACAATTGATGGCCCAAGAGTTTTCTTTATTTAATTGTCCGGTTCAGCAAATTAAATCGCATATAATAATAATTGTCCACTAATCATTACTAGTACATACTCTATTATCTGTCCCAAATTGAAAATTCACTTTCATTGAAATTCCACTTTATAATTTAGCAAAATAAAAAATATTATAAAAAAAATCCAGTAATCCACTTTATAGCCTAACCTTAAGATGAATGAAGTAAATTTGAGTAAGTTGTAATTTTGGTAACGATTTTTTATTTTTATTTTTATAAAAATGAACTGTTATTTTGGAACAAAAGAAATCAAAGTTTAGCTTTAGTTCAAAGTTCTATTACTTTGAATATCCATGAGTTGCAATGGGTATATGAGATGTCAATCCGCAGCAACTTTCTATCCCGCATGGATCGTAGTTTAGGAATATCATTTTCTTTAGTGGGCCTGGTCTGCCCGTGTTAATTCACACATGAAATACCCTCTAATCTATTATGCTTACAAGTTACATCTACCCTTGAATGATGGAGCACCGGTCCCACAGATCCTTGACCTCTATATCTATAGTCACCCACCCATGTGCATTTCTCTTTCACTTTTGATGAAGGTATTTGTATTCTTTGTTATAGGATTTGAAGGCAATTCTTGACCTCGGTAGGAAGTTACCCTTCCCTGATGGCATTCTTATTAATGGGCGTGGACCTAATGGAGTCTCTTTCAACGTTGAACAAGGTGCATTGTCTTTATATTTTCTTTTCTTCAACTATTGTACTTCAAATGATAAGTATTGGTATTATTTGATTAACTAGACTGTCAAGTCCTCGCCATTCTCGTTATAATTCTAGTATTTTCTATATCAGGAAAAACATACAGGTTTAGAATATCAAATGTTGGACTACAAAATTCACTCAACTTCCGCATTCAAGGTCACAAGATGAAATTAGTTGAGGTGGAAGGAACACATTCACTCCAAACAACCTACTCCTCACTTGATGTTCATGTTGGCCAATCCTACTCAAGATTTGTCACCACCACCAACCAACCTACTCAAGACTTACTACATTGTTGTGTCATCTCGTTTTACCTCTACGATTCTCACAACCACCGGGTGTTCTCAAATCACATAACTCACAGAGGCCAGCCTCCGCCCACCTCCTCCCCGTGGACCCACCATCCAGGTTGATTGGTCTTTAAACCAGGCCCGCTCCATCAGGTTCTTTTCTTGTCCAATATATCATTCTTGAGCTGTTGCCTGTTGGTTGGGGTTACTAGGGAATGCTCGTAATTAAGATATTAAATTCTATTATGTGTATTTCAGGACTAATCTTACAGCAAGTGGACCAAGGCCTAACCCACAGGGTTCTTACCATTATGGTATGATAAACACTAGCAGAACTATCAGGCTGTCTAGTTCTGCTGGTCAAGTCAATGGCAAACAGAGATATGGAATCAACAGCGTCTCCTTTGTGCCAGTTGACACTCCCCTAAAGCTTGCAGACTATTTCAATATCGGAGGAGTTTTTCGCGTTGGAAGCATATCTTCTAACCCCACAGGCGGAGGTTTGTACCTTGACACGTCGGTCTTGGGCACTGACTATAGAACATTCATCGAGATTGTGTTTGAAAATCCTGAAGACATCATTCAGAGCTATCACCTTGACGGATACTCTTTCTTCGTAGTAGGGTAATAAGATTTATTGTTTTATCCCCTATTCATTATCATTTTAGTTTTAATAAATGCATTGCAAGTTGATCAAATTAATATATTGACAATGCAGAATGGATGGAGGGCAATGGAGTTCAGCTAGCAGAAACAATTACAATCTCCGAGATGCAATTGCGCGTTGCACCGTTCAGGTATAATAACTAACTCTCAAGTTGTTGATGTATTTTCTTTAATTCTAGAGAACATTTTTGATGCTTTGTTCCTACAGGTGTACCCCAAATCATGGACTGCAATTTATGTGGCACTTGATAATGTGGGAATGTGGAACCTGAGGTCTGAGTTTTGGGCACGACAGTATCTGGGACAACAATTTTATTTGCGTGTTTATACAAATACGAATTCAATCAGAGATGAGTACCCCATTCCAAAGAATGCTCGTCTTTGTGGCAGGGCAGCTGGGCGGCACACACGACCCCTATAAGATGGCAAACACAAGAGGGACTTACTTTGGGGTTAGGTTAAATTTGGCTTGGCCTAAGTTATTAAGAGTATAGTTGTGCTTATTCTTGGGGTTGCAGAATTAGGACGTAGAATTTGAAATGACCTCAACTCAAGGTCACATTCTTTTAATTTTGTATGAAGATTGTGTTTTGTTGATTGTATTATTAACGTTTCTATACCATTTTCGTATCCAATTTTATCCCATCTACAAAATTTTCACTCATTTTTGTACCTAAATAGAACAAATGTTTAGTTTAATAAGGGTTGGGTTGGGTCGCATTGCACGTGTGTGTTGTGAAATTTTGTTTTTTAAATTACGAGAAGAGGACTCTGAAAATATTTAATTTTTGTTGATACAATTATTATAATTATATAACAACTATTAATCGTAAAATTTATTATAAATTAAACTAATTTTAAAGTTTAATATGTTGTTGCTTGATTTGAATTGTACAGAAGGAATGAAATATATAAATAAAAAGCTTGATACGATTTGTAGATTTATTAAACGAAAAAAGAGATATTGAGAATTAAGAGTGTCTTAAACCCTCTTCTGCAAGGCAGAAACAAATGGAACAGGCTTTCTTATACACATTCAATAGTTACCTCCTCCTCCTGACTTTACTCTTTTACCATTCTTTACGTTAGGCAACTTCAAAGTTGAAAATTATTCATGATTTCAATAATGCAGCCCGTCCCATTCATATTGTATGACTCTACTATTTCCGTATGAAAAGCTACTATTCTTTTTTCTTTTTTTCAATATTAAAATTCATTATCAGAACAATATTATATGTGTAACATAAAACTTTTGAATCAAATATATTCCATCCGTAAGAGAGTAAAGTTTGATAAAATTTTGTTTGTCTCTTTTAATTATAAATTTAATTAATTTTAATAAAAAATTTAAATATATAAAATTTTTATAAATATTATACTCCCTCCTCCATTTTAAATTTTAAGATCCTCGATTTTGAAAAAGTCAATTTAAAAATCATTTAAATATTTTATTTTTTAATTATCAAATAAAATTTTAAAATCAAATATTATTTCGCTCCAATAATCTAATTATTAAAATATACTCTAAGTATTTAAATCTTAATTATCCAATTTTATCACACAACCTGACTGAGGGTCCGTTGTTCTTGAATTTGAATACTTTAATCAAAAGAAAAGCTACAGTCTAAAATAAGTACGTACAACTCTCAAAACTACTTCAAGGCGCCGCTCCCTCTCTCTCTCTGAGATCAGGCAAGGCTTCACCCTCTTTCTTACTTAGAGTATCGTTCATTATGTGTATCAGTTGTATATTAGGTTCTTTCTAGTTTCTTGTACTTGACTTTCGCTCTTAAAAGTTCCTTGATGCTTATTTCTCTGCGATGTTTCTGATTTAGGGTTTATGTACTTCACTTTTTCGTTTATTCCAAGCTTGCCTTTTAATTTATGTACTATTTTTGTTTTAGGTTTTTTGTATTGGTCTTTTCCATTTCAATTTGTTACGACTGTTGTGAATTGCAAAAGAGTAATAATTTTTAGTTCCCGTCAGTAGGACAGATTTGTGTGGTGGTTTGTTAAGAATATCTCATCGTTTCTGTTTAGATGCATTATAAATATGTTAAAGAAGTTGTATGATTTTTATTAGTATGATGAAGCTACTATGATCACTTATGCAGTATCTACAAATTAACTAGTGCTTCAGTTGGCCTGTTTTGGCACCTTTTTTTTCTTCTTTCTTTTTAATGATATTTTTTAATACCTGAAACTTTGTATTAGTTGATACTGAAATTATTTAATGCATGAACCATACCCTGTATTTATTATGTATTGAATTTTGCAAACACTTGTCGTATGTACAGCTAATGAAACCATGTTAATCACGTTGTTGGTCTAGACTATTTAACGTCTAGTTTATGATGAATTAATATCATGACTTCTTTCGTTTCAGATTCTAGTTGAGCATTTGGGTTCCAGATTTATTTGTTTACTGTCCGATGGCGGTACTGCATTTCAAGTTCTATGTATTTTACCCTTTGTCTGTTTTGCTTGTTACTTGTGTATATGACTTGGTGAGTGTTCTAGGTCAAAAGACTTTTTAAAGATGAAGCTACTGAAGAAAAGGGTGACCGAGCTAGGATGGTGAGTCCCGCGTTTTCAGGCTTCCTAATAGACACATCTGCTTTCGTCAAATAAAAATTCACTATCAATTCATATATATATATATATATATATATATATATATGTATGTGTACACACACAAACACACACACTATGATATTTACAATGGTGATGCCCCCCAAACCACTTCATTGATTTGATGACGTCGTTAATCGTTAGCTTCAAACCTTAACCTTCAATGTCATTTATTAATTATTTTGTAGTCATCCTTCGTTGGAGCTATGGCTATTGCTGACTTGGTCAAGACAACCTTAGGGCCAAAGGGAATGGTGAAGTACCAATTTTCCTTGCTATTTCGTGAATTATATTAATACTAAATATTTAGCGCAGTCCTGTGCTTCAAATATGTCCTCTTGTAAACTGTGTTTTTATTTTGCAGGATAAAATATTACAATCAACTGGCAGAGGACACAGCGTTACTGTGACAAATGACGGTGCCACGATTTTAAAGTCCTTACATATTGACAACCCAGCCGCTAAAGTCCTTGTTGGTATCCTTCATGCTTTTGTTTATGATGTCTTCTTGTGTATTGATGTTATTGGATTTTGATTTATTTGTTTTTGATAAAAGGAGTTATTTATTTGTTTATAATTGAAATTACTTGTGCTACATCCTCCAGTCTGTGTTGTGGCTCAAAATTTATATCATTAATACGTTGAACTGCTTTATGTTTGCTGGTGAAACAACTTTATAGATGACAATATTTGCATAAATGCAAGTGCTATATGTTAACTTAGGTAAGGTAGCACTGATGGGGGCACTGCATAGATGCACAGGGACGAAGGCAGGTGGAAAAGACAGAAGTCCGCTGACCCACTGAACTTTTTAATTTTAAATTCTATATGTACATTTTTGTAAATTTGGGTAATGTGTTAAATAAACCCTCTGATTTTTTAACAATTTTCCAGTTTGTGGGGGGTCAAATTGAGTGTTATATATTAAAGGAATCCAATAACCTTTTGGTCTGGCTTCACACCAGTAGGTGCATGTGGGTTATGCAAGATCTGGTTGAAAAAAAACTGAGGAGCTTAACTGGAGATTAAGTATCAGATAAATTTTGGAAAAGATTCACTAAAGAAAAATGTGCTTGTTTTTCATTTGATTCATGATTTGTATCCTTAATTATGTGTTTAGATATATCCAAAGTTCAGGATGATGAAGTTGGCGATGGGACTACCTCAGTAGTAGTTTTGGCCGGAGAACTTTTAAGGGAGGCAGAGAAGTTGATAGCGACAAAGATACATCCAATGACTGTTATTTCAGGTTTTTCCATGAACTTTTTTCGTCGTGTTGTTTGCAGAATTTTTGCCTAATAGTCTTAAGGAAGTTTTACGTAATGTAGTTGTTATGCTAGACCTTCATCAGCATGAACTTGCACTAGTTTTTTTTTATACATTAACACAGATGGTATATATGCCTAACTTTGGCCTTAGCAATGTGCTTGTAATGACTTCATGAAGGCCCCCATCATTATAAAGTAACCAAAGCAAAAATGCAGTCCTACGCTACCCTTTGAGGTTCATTATCCAGGCTATGACTTCTTGTTTATTTGGGTTCTAGTTACTCTATTTTTATAAAAGTTGACTAATTAATTAATTCTCTTGCTCTCAAATTTATAGCTAGCTTTGTAGTCACTAGTCAACCTGATTCAATGCTAATTCTTGTGGTTACCTGACAATATAGGTTTCATTTTTTTGATAGGTTTTTGGGCCCAAGTATGGGGATTGGAACCAGTGACCTTAAGCGTATTCCTTAAGGCATAGAGAATTTCTCCCATCCATTGGGTTGACAATTTAGACATCATCCTCTTATTCTGAAGTAGTTTTTTCACAAATGAAGCTTTACATACATTAGGTTTTTAAAAAATTACTAAGCATGAGATTGCAAAGTATGTTAGACCTTGATCTACAAAGTGAGCAGTTTTAGGTAAGATTCTACAGAGTTTTCTGGTTTCATGTCTTCAACACCAACAGCGGTGCTGCTCAACAGCAGTAGTGCACATTCTACTATGAAGTCTACGATTATTAAATTCTAATTTTCCTTTGGAGGCTAGTGGGTCAGTTATTATAGGAAACTGATATTTTCACGACTTTTGATATTTCCACGTAAAACCGTCGCTATAGATCCTATAGCAACGGTTTTTACTGTCGCTATACATCTATAGCGACATTTTTTGACACTTTTCATGTGTAAATATCAAAAAATGGTATGGAAATATCAATTTTCTTATTATATGTTAAATGTTTGGTTGCATACTTGTATCAAGATTGTTGTAATTTATTTTCTTAGTATGGGTTGGTTGTGGGGACAACTCGTGTTATTGGTTGGTACTTTCTGACCCCCTTTTGGGGACCTAGTTAGTGCATGCTCACTATTTTGATCATTTAGAGACTTAATTTTGTCCAAGTTTAATGTGCACTCTGAATTCTTCCCTTCCCTCTGTCCTGGGCATGAGTACAACTGACATGTAATGGAAATAATGTGTCGATGTTCAGTTGTAGTGCACCTCAATACCTCTTTCTTTTTTAAATAGTTCAATTTCAATAACTTGTTTTCATTTTTCCCTTTTGATTATTAAATATACACTTTAAACTATAAACTAGTTTTTTCTTTGTAGTCACTAGTCAACCTGATTCAATGCTAATTCTTGTGGTTACCTGACAATATAGGTTTCATTTTTTTGATAGGTTTTTGGGCCCAAGTATGGGGATTGGAACCAGTGACCTTAAGCGTATTCCTTAAGGCATAGAGAATTTCTCCCATCCATTGGGTTGACAATTTAGACATCATCCTCTTATTCTGAAGTAGTTTTTTCACAAATGAAGCTTTACATACATTAGGTTTTTAAAAAATTACTAAGCATGAGATTGCAAAGTATGTTAGACCTTGATCTACAAAGTGAGCAGTTTTAGGTAAGATTCTACAGAGTTTTCTGGTTTCCATGTCTTCAACACCAACAGCGGTGCTGCTCAACAGCAGTAGTGCACATTCTACTATGAAGTCTACGATTATTAAATTCTAATTTTCCTTTGGAGGCTAGTGGGTCAGTTATTATAGGAAACTGATATTTTCACACGACTTTTTTGATATTTCCACGTAAAAACCGTCGCTATAGATCCTATAGCAACGGTTTTTACTGTCGCTATACATCTATAGCGACATTTTTTGACACTTTTCATGTGTAAATATCAAAAAATGGTATGGAAATATCAATTTTCTTATTATATGTTAAATGTTTGGTTGCATACTTGTATCAAGATTGTTGTAATTTATTTTCTTAGTATGGGTTGGTTGTGGGGACAACTCGTGTTATTGGTTGGTACTTTCTGACCCCCTTTTGGGGACCTAGTTAGTGCATGCTCACTATTTTGATCATTTAGAGACTTAATTTTGTCCAAGTTTAATGTGCACTCTGAATTCTTCCTTCCTCTGTCCTGGGCATGAGTACAACTGACATGTAATGGAAATAATGTGTCGATGTTCAGTTGTAGTGCACCTCAATACCTCTTTCTTTTTTAAATAGTTCAATTTCAATAACTTGTTTTCATTTTTCCCTTTTGATTATTAAATATACACTTTAAACTATAAACTAGTTTTTTCTTTGTAGTCACTAGTCAACCTGATTCAATGCTAATTCTTGTGGTTACCTGACAATATAGGTTTCATTTTTTTGATAGGTTTTTGGGCCCAAGTATGGGGATTGGAACCAGTGACCTTAAGCGTATTCCTTAAGGCATAGAGAATTTCTCCCATCCATTGGGTTGACAATTTAGACATCATCCTCTTATTCTGAAGTAGTTTTTTCACAAATGAAGCTTTACATACATTAGGTTTTTAAAAAATTACTAAGCATGAGATTGCAAAGTATGTTAGACCTTGATCTACAAAGTGAGCAGTTTTAGGTAAGATTCTACAGAGTTTTCTGGTTTCCATGTCTTCAACACCAACAGCGGTGCTGCTCAACAGCAGTAGTGCACATTCTACTATGAAGTCTACGATTATTAAATTCTAATTTTCCTTTGGAGGCTAGTGGGTCAGTTATTATAGGAAACTGATATTTTCACACGACTTTTTGATATTTCCGTAAAAACCGTCAGCTATAGATCCTATAGCAACGGTTTTTCTTGCACATTATACATCTATAGCGACATTTTTGACACTTTTCATGTGTAAATATCAAAAATAATGGAAATATCAATTTTCTTATTATATGTTAAATGTTTGGTTGCATACTTGTATCAAGATTGTTGTAATTTATTTTCTTAGTATGGGTTGGTTGTGGGGACAACTCGTGTTATTGGTTGGTACTTTCTGACCCCCTTTTGGGGACCTAGTTAGTGCATGCTCACTATTTTGATCATTTAGAGACTTAATTTTGTCCAAGTTTAATGTGCACTCTGAATTCTTCCCTTCCCTCTGTCCTGGGCATGAGTACAACTGACATGTAATGGAAATAATGTGTCGATGTTCAGTTGTAGTGCACCTCAATACCTCTTTCTTTTTTAAATAGTTCAATTTCAATAACTTGTTTTCATTTTTCCCTTTTGATTATTAAATATACACTTTAAACTATAAACTAGTTTTTTCTTTATTCCTTACCATTTTTAACTATATACCACATACTAGCCAAGTGTTTTTGTCGCTTGAACCCTGTGAATGACTTGTATGTGGACTTTATTCCTTACCATTTTTGACTTGTATGTAGAATTATAATTTAGTAGTTTCTATTTTGCTTGTTATTTTCAGGTTATCGGATGGCGGCCGAATGTGCTCGCAATGCACTGCTAGAGAAAGTCATGGACAATAAGCATGATGCAGGTATTGATGGTTAGATTATCACTTTCAAATATCTGTAGTTTTTATATCTTCAACTGGTTTTGCTCTTAAATTTCAGTACTTATTGTTTCATTCATTTTGAGTTCTTAGCATTTGCACCAAGTTTCTTGTCATCTTCATAACAATTATGATTTGAATGTAGACAATATAGTATGTAGAGTAACTTAGTTTTTCTTATAGTGTGCTACTTAAAATTGTTAATAGAGTTGCTTACCATGAAGAGCTGGCATCTATTTCTTAGTTTAACCCGTGTTTTAACAGTGCATGTCTATTCTTACAATGCTACCCGTACAGAAAAATTTAGGACGGATTTGATGAAGATTGCAATGACTACATTAAGTTCAAAGATCCTCTCCCAGGACAAGGAACATTTTGCTAACCTGGCTGTCGATGCTGTTATGAGGCTAAAGGTTTGAAGTTTTTGTTTGCAGTTTGAGTTTAATGTCTGTGTGTTGGTGCATTAACTGGAGCAATTAATAATATTCTTAATTCATTCTATAATTCTTAATTTTTCCATTTTCCAATCTTAATAAACACTGGACAACAATAAGGATTGATGCTGTGATCCATAGCATAAGTTTAATGTTAATTATTTTTTTTTTGCTAAACGTCACGACGTTGATTTATTAAAAAGTTTACCTGCATTATTTCTTGATGTTTGTCTAGGATATTTGTATTTTTAGTTTTCTACTATTTCTGCAGATCAACTGTTATGTAAAGTGTGTACGTTATAGAAATGAAGTACAAGACTGTAGGGAAGGAGGATAACCTGAAGGATTATAAATTATGACTGGGTAAACTATCTGTAACTTAAAAATGTTAACTAAGATAAAATTTCTTTTAGAAACTGTAACTATCATTGCCTTTATTAAAAAAAAACAGAATTTCTTATCTTCAGTGTATCCTTTTTTGTTTTGAACTAGTTTTTTCTGTCGCACCTTCTGAACACTTTTACGAATTTTATGCATGTGATAACATGTTTTAGTGACATTTGCTATTGGCATGTCCTGGATACGTCTCTGACAATCTTTCGAAATGGCAGGGCAGCACAAACTTGGAGTCCATCCAGATTATAAAGAAGCCCGGAGGATCACTAAAGGATTCTTTTCTAGATGAAGGGTGAGTTAGCTAATCTTCTGGAAGTTCCAGGATGGGATTCAAGTTAGGAATGCAAATGAATGTCTATCGAAGTGGAACTGCTTGCTGTAAAATATAGTCTCCCATGGTTATGCCAGCAATTACTGTGCACAAATCTTAGTTTTTTCTTTTTAATTTGAAGTTTTTTCTAGTTTCTAGTTCTTTAAGCTTTAGTCATATCTATACAGTTCCATAGCTTACTTATGCTTAAATGCTCCCTTGGCTGTCTAGAAACACAGGAACTTAATATGTAGGAAAGAACAGTTTGATATTTAAATATAATCATATCAATTTTAAAGTATTATAGGGAACATAAATTTCAACTAGTAAGCCTTGGTGCCTGTTTAGATTGTGGGAGAGTGATTATATTTTAATATTCCTAATTAGTCTGGTTTTCATTATTTTATAGTGTAACAACTAACAAGAAAAAAAAAGATTTATATAAGCACTCAAACCTGCCTTGAAGTTTACTCTAGCTGCACCGTACATGCTAAGATTTTCATTTAATACTGATGTTTTGCCTTCTAATTCATATCTGGAAATATCAGTATTACACAAATCCTCAAAATTTTTTGGAACAAAATAAAAATAAAATTGCAATTGTATCTCTTACCTGTCCGCTTAGCTACCTAATCCCTTTTTTCTTCTGCTGACATTTATTTTGCTTTTCTTGAGTGGGTGGTTTGAATTTGTGCTGTATTGTATGTGCAGATTTATTCTAGACAAAAAAATTGGTATTGGCCAGCCAAAGCGCATAGAAAATGCTAAAATCTTGGTGGCAAATACAGCAATGGATACAGACAAAGTGAAAATTTATGGTGCACGTGTTCGTGTTGATTCTATGTCAAGGGTTGCTGAAATTGAAGGTGCCGAAAAGGATAAAATGAAGGAGAAGGTGCAAAAGATTATAGCTCACGGGATTAATTGTTTTGTTAATCGACAGTTAATCTATAACTTCCCGGAAGAACTTTTTGCTGATGCTGGAATACTTGCAATTGAGCATGCTGATTTTGACGGCATTGAGCGGTTGGGACTAGTTACTGGTGGTGAAATTGCCTCTACTTTTGACAATCCAGAGTCAGTTAAGCTTGGGCACTGCAAGCTCATTGAGGAAATTATGATTGGTGAAGACAAGTTGATCCACTTTTCAGGCGTTGAAATGGGTCAGGCATGTACCATTGTATTAAGAGGGGCAAGGTACATTATTTTGACTGTTTTTTGTTATTTGTCTAGATTTTTGCCACTGTTATCATGATCTTAGTGGATTAGTACCAAATACTTCCTTTGTCCTTTGGAAAGGTTTAGTTTGCCTCTTTTATGTCTCCTGAAACAGTCAAGTTTTTACATGCTATATACTAATTTACTCATTTCATATTTTATTGCAATATAAGATAAAAATACATGAAAAGCCACGAGGTCATTTTGAAACTTGATTCATAAAGCTTTGAATATTCAAAGCAAAAAAGGTACCAGCTTATTAACCATGCTAAATTTTCCATCCAAACTAGTTTAGAACTCTAGCCCTAATAATTTGAGCTTTAGTTTATCCTTGTGTAAAAGTGTACTGTAATGCTGCTGTCTATCATGACAACTGCCATATATATGCATGCACGTGCGCATAAGCTATTGTGTCCAATCTTCTTCCTCTGGTGTCATAGAAGCATGTTCTCACGTCCACATCTTTCTGGGATGTAGATTCATACACGCACTTGAAAAGTAAAATGAAGAAAAGAAGTAAGAATTGTGTGGCACTTGAAAAGACGAGAGAAAAACCTTCACTTTTTCCTTTCCTCCATGTCAACTTCTGATTGGAGTGAAAAATGCAGTGATTAACTACACGTCTACACATTTTCTTTTTAATGAAACTGTTGTTTCGTCTTTCCTTCCACTGGTATCATACGTGCACATTTTCATGTCCCACAACCAGTTTTACTTCTCACATAGGTTTGCAACTTGGGATAAAGATCTTTGGCTACTTAATAACTACCTCAAACGATTACCCTTTGGGTTGGTCTCGGTCTTGCGACATTTTGGTTAAGATTATGGTAGGTATTGATGCATATTTGAATGTTTCTGTTGAAATTTTGGGTTATTGTCTTTGGCCTTTTAACATAAATTGCCAATCACTTCCCCATGATCTAGAAAGAGCAACTAGTAGTTTGTTTATTTGTACTTAACTCTGATGGTTTGAATTCCATGATCATGTTGTAACTTGCAAGGCACATGCTATTGCTGTAACTCAGTGCAGAAGTCAACATACAAGCTTCGGGTAGTGTTATGATGATTTTAGTGGCAATGCCCAACTATAGTTACTCGTTATTATTTGACTTGTATTTGTAATTTATTTCTATGCTGACTTGTACATTATTGAAAATTTAAAACAAGCCCCTACCTTCTATAAGTCCACTCCTATCTCTTCCGGGTCCAAGTGACCTTACCAATTTCATGCTTCGAATGCTAAGTTGTGCTTTCAATCTTGTTCTCAGCTGTCCCCACTGGAATCAAAATCTTTAGTTGGATTGCTACCATGTTTTTTTTTTTTTTTTTTTTGGGGGGTGTTCGATACAGTACAAAACACCCATGTTATTTGCTCTAGGGTCCATCTTTTTGTTCACCAACCTCCATTGTCGAGGAGATCCACATGGATAGTATTGTCTACGTTCACCCCTTTATTGGTGATTGGAAATATAACATTACTTGAATATAATGACGATTTAGAATTCTCACTTTGTTTTGAAGCGTATTTTACATTATGATGTGCTTTTTCCATTTTGCAGCTTCCATGTGCTTGATGAAGCAGAAAGATCTTTGCATGATGCCTTGTGTGTGCTGTCTCAAACAGTAAATGACAGTCGGGTTTTACTTGGAGGTGGATGGCCCGAGATGGTGATGGCAAAGGCTGTTGATGAGTTGGCGCGTAAGACTCCTGGGAAAAAGTCTCATGCTATTGATGCTTACTCGCGGGCACTTCTTGCAATTCCAATAACAATTGCTGACAATGCTGGATTGGACAGCGCTGAGTTGATTGCAAAACTCCGTGCAGAGCACCACAAGGAGGAAAGCAGTGCAGGGATTGATGTCATTTCTGGATCTGTAAGTTGCATATTTTAAGTTGTAATGTACAAAAGTGTTTGTCTAGCTTGTTACACAGTATCGGATGCTTTATGTACACTGCATCAGTGTCCCAAACATTATTTTTGTTGGTTTCTTGGGAGATAGGTTTAGCTGATGATAGTCGCTGTATAAGATTCTTTTCAACCAGCTCTAGTGATTTTTTTTTTTCAGGTTAAAATTTTTAATCTGTTGTGTATTGCATATTGTGGCAAAATTCATTTTACTTTACTATTAGCCTTTCCAGCTTGCTTAATGTAGCCAGCTGTAATATTCAGTTGGTTGTGGATTTCCTAAATAACAGCTATGGGGGGTGGGTGATCGTTATTATTTACTCCCTCCGTCCCAAATTAATTGCTTAGTTTTGACTTTTTAAAGTTAAATTGACCATTTTTAAAACTAATCTTTTTACTAATTTTGCTAAAATATAGGTGAAGAGATTATAACCAAAAGAAAGTATATACAATTTATTACTAATCCTAATTTTTATAATTTTAGAAATATATTTATATATGCTTAATTATTAATTCTAAAAATAGTCAATTTGACTTAAAAAAGTCAAAACTGAGCAGTTAATTTGGGACGGAGGGAGTATTATTTATAATAATTGGATGTTTAGCTGATGTGCTTTTATTTCTAATTTGTTGGTTGTTTTGCAGGTGGGAGATATGGCGGCATTGGGGATATCTGAGGCATTTAAGGTCAAGCAGGCTGTATTGCTTTCTGCAACTGAAGCTGCTGAGATGATTCTCCGAGTTGATGAAATCATCACTTGTGCCCCTAGGAGGAGAGAAGATAGAATGTAGATAACAAAGGCCAAGGTAAAGTCTGTTGTCATGCAGCTAAGCACACTGTCATCTACAGTTAAGATGTGTACTGATATGATCTTTGACTGAGCAAATATTTGTGGTTTTGTTATTGTTACACTTTTATAGCCTAAATGGCTTCGGATAACTGATGGTGGTATTCTCAGACTACTATTCCGGCTTCGCTTTTTTGGATTCTTTGATGTATTGTGAAATGAAGACATTATAAATGCCGAGTCCAAATGATTAAAAATTTGTTGGGATTTGGAGAGGGAATCGGTTTCTTTCCTTTTACTGAACACCTTTAGTCGAGTATTTTTGGGGAAATATAATGCCGAGTCCAAATGATTAAAAATTTGTTGGGATTTGGAGAGGGAATCGGTTTCTTTCCTTTTACTGAACACCTTTAGTCGAGTATTTTTGGGGAAATATTAATCAGAGAAATGTGTCTTGAAGGCTCTAGGTACGGAATCATGTCCAATTTAGGATGGACCAAATTCTGTGTGTGGTTAGAGAGGACTTGCAAGGAGTTTGAATGTGCAGGGTATTACACACCTTTGTTTTGTGGTGTTGTATAAGTTCAACTTTCCTGCTCCCCGTCTGAATTCAGGTGACGAGCTATGTCTATGTGGATAAAATTCGGAAACATAATATCATCGCTTGCGTCAGTCATTAATTCTATTAACATGTTTGTATTTATGTCATTATATTACTCCATATTATAAATAATATCAGTGGTATGTGGATCCAAGCCCAATTTATAGAGCTTGTAGTAATATTGATGCGTTCTCATGTGTACCATGAAAATAATGATTTTTTAATATCTTCAAAATAGCGGACCCTTAAATTTAATATATAAAGATGGTGATCAAACTTTACAAATGGAAAATGATATATTATGAATGTTTATGTCTTTTTGAAAAAATATGTAATAATTTGGGTCTTCCTATAATCAATAGCTTATATATAATTTGAAAAACAGGGGAGTCAACTCACTTGATTGAAAAAATAAGTGCCTTTTAATTTGTAAATAAGGCTGAGTAAACTCAAATAATTTGAAAAACAGTTGAGCAACCTTCCATTCAATCCACAATCTTCCTCTTCATCTTCGTCTTCTTATTATAATATCGACCTTTCAAAAATCTAAAAAGCCTCACTGCAATCCGTAAGCTCCATTTACACTCTCCTCTTTCTCTCTCCACCATGCTTGCTCTTCAGTCTCTTCAAGTCTTTGACCCACTTCGCAAAAACTACGCCACTACCAAAAAGGGTCTCATTCATCACACCTTCATCCACCAATTCCGCCCCTAAGTGAAAGAAAGATCCGAAGAAATGAGAGGTAATCAACGGAATGGGATTAGTCTCCGTTTTGGGAATGAAGTAGATGCTTATATTATGATAAGCTTCTCTCCGACGAATCTAGGATTGGATCCATCGACCGATTTGATGCCTCCAAGTTCCCAACTCGATTAGGTGGCCAGATTCGTGGGTTTTTGACACATCCAAAGATTAATAACTCTTAAACATTTTCATAATTGAGTTTTGCCCGGGTTCATCTGATTAGATGATGAATCTGAATTCCTAATTTTTAGGTTTTTGGTTTTTGGTTTTTGGATACTTGAAGCTGGTGTGGGAAAAAGATGCACATTATTTATTTGTTGAAATGCTACAAAAAGGTAAGACTATTTTTTTTATAAAATTTCTCCCTTCTTTTTACTTCACAACCTAAATTTCCTCATTTGTCTATTTGCAGTGGTTAATTAACCAATTCGTGCTTCACATTGCTAATATGCTGTCAAAATGTATGCAAGGGATGAATAATTTGGAGGCTACTGTTTTTAGTGGCTATATGTTTATTGAACCCATTCTCTTGGGTAAATTTCAATACAATTTTTTTGATTTATAGTTTGCTACTCCCTCCCTTTTCAGTTGTTTGTATTAGAAATTTGGAATTGGATCCACCGATATTTCTCACAAGGTTTCTCTGTTTTCTCCCCCTTTCTCTCTCTATATATATTGCATTTGAGTGTTTGTTTATGCTTTAGATCTTATATTTGGTTGATTTTTTTTCCTGATTTTTGTTTATTTTTGTTGTTGTGAAGGATATTGATTAGATTGTGTAGCTCAGGATTCTCATGAAAATTGCAGGACCACCCAAAGTTGCATCTCTGTTGCCGATACACCCACCATGGATTCTCTTAAAAATGTACTATTTTCTCTTTCCCAAATCTCATTGTACTCCTATTTAAATAAGTTTTGAAGTTTTCATCTTCAAAATTGGTCATTTTAAATTCAAATTCCCCCCTTAAAACTTCAACAATTTTAACAATCAAATGCATATTCTTATTTTGACATTGTCGTGTGTGTGAATGATATATGGGCTTATTGATATTTGACATGTGTATTGTTTTGAAGGGTGCACCTGATAAATGGAGTTTGGTGAGGGCTCATAGGACTGCGGCGGGGCTTCCAATAGAGGATGACATGGGCAATAGTGAAGTTAGTCACAAACCCCTTGGTGCTTGATGGATATTTTTGTATTGACACCTTATTAGCTTCTTAGTAATCTATTATCCTCCCTTTGTCTCAGTTTGAGTGTCATTTTTCAAACCATGTATGTGTCATGTAGTTTAATATGATATGGCATTAATCCTTATGTGTCATGTAGTTTAATATGATAGTGGCAATTGCTCTATGTGAGAAATTGATATTGAACATGATGAATGGCCACTTCCCGTATTTTGTGATTAATACATCCATTGTTTTTTGTTACTATTATTACCGTGGCTTTGTAATCAATGTCTCAGTATGAAATGTTCCTCTGTAATACATTTGTTCTGACCCTGACTTTGTTCTCCAGTTTTGCCGCTACCTATTTTACCTTGGAAAGATTAGGACAATCCAGTTGGAGTATACCGATGTGAAAGAATCTCTCATCCAATCTGCTAGGAAAGCCTCTGTGGCAGCTTTTGGTTTCCGAGTTCAATGCAATAAGTGGGTTGTGATAGTCCGTCTACTGCTGGGAGAGATCCCAGAGCGAACTATTTTTATGCAGAAGGGCATGGAGAAGGCTTTGAGGCCTTACCTTGAGCTTACAAATGTGAGTCTGAGGCTCAACCTTAAAATTATTTACTTTGCTTGCATACACTTTTTGTCCCCCATAATGGTTGATAACTTTTGAGCTGAGACTGGCACTGTCTCATTTTTGCGACTTAACTCGACTATTATAGAGGAAGCGTGCTAAATAGTTTACAATTGGGAAAATTCTTTGATTGGGAAATTTGTAGTTGTTGTTGATTCAGGGAAAGGGTAATACTGCTGTTAATCCAAGGGTGACATCTAAACACTCCTCACATTTCAGTACACAAACTTAATTTGTATGGCACTGCCTGCCACATGTTATTATCTATATGTAGTTGAAATTTTAAGTTCCAACCTTGGTGATTGATGATTAATAAGCTATTTGGGCAGGCCGTACGATTAATTAGAGATATATTTCTTCAAAAGTTGATAATTGAACCTGTTGTATCCATATGCCAACTGTGTACTATTGAATTGTGTCAAAAATTTTGTATTAGTATCCAAGTATAAACTTTATTATGTTAAATTATTGACAATTAGATTTAGTTGTTGAACCTTAAATGTTTGTGATTAAAATATCTTAAGATCTATATTCAACTTTGCAAGATTTGTTTAAAAGGCTACTGGGTTTGATAAGTGCACTTGAATTGAATTATGTGTTACTAAGCTTTTGACACTTTTGTAGTGATGTTGTTCAATTAGTGTTGTGAGTTATATATTCTTGAATAATTTTACAATAAATGTGTGTTTTTATACACATTGGAATTTATGCTATCAAATTGTTTGATTCAACAAACTTTTTTGTTTCTATAAAATTGTAAATTACCTTGACTTCTTTTGTGCTATTTCTTAGGATTCAATTGTAGAAGGTTCTATCTCAAG
This sequence comes from Panax ginseng, assembly GCA_020205605.1. NCBI lineage: Eukaryota > Viridiplantae > Streptophyta > Magnoliopsida > Apiales > Araliaceae > Panax > Panax ginseng. Next base: position 3,734,039 of record CM035140.1, on the reverse strand, counting down.
GATATGATGATACGTCATGGACAACAGACTAAAATTGGCAGGTACCGTCTCAATTTTATTATCAATTTTTGATGTTCTTTTACATATAAAAGATATATGCATGTTTGTATATACGTATCTTTGTGAATATTATTTGTTTTCAAAGATATCTTTGTGAATTTCTATTTTATTTTGTATTTTGTTAGTCAATTTATTTTAAGTTTGGGTTTTGTGTGTGGTTTAAGTTATGTAGAGAGACTCATGAACGCAACGATAAATGGAAATCAAACATTGGCTTTACTTTCAACAATTGTCATTTTTGATGTGCTATATTTTTATGTAGAATGAAAATCTTATACAAGGGTTGTTGGGTATAATGAAACTTTTTGTGTTTTCTGCATTTAACCTTCGATTATCATCTTTATTTTCACTCATTATCACTATTTTTGCACCTTTTTCATAGCGTTGCACGGAGTTTTCTTGACTTATTTAGAATTGCAGAAAAATTGGGTTGAATTATGTTGTTTGGTTTGCACCTGACTGCAGCTCTTCTGGGCGAGAGGAGTTATGCGGAAATGGCTCAATATTAGTGCTAAGGAATCGGATTACAGTGCTGATACTGAAGATGATGATGGAAGCGACGGTGAATTTGATACTGAAGGTTTGATTCAATTTCACCAAATTATACTTCATAAATTAAAGATTTACCATATTGAGTTTTGTATTTGATGTGTTTTTAGTGGATTTTATTATTTTTGGAATTATTTTGGTAACTGAATGAGTATTTTGGGGCTTGAATTTGATTGGTGATTTTGGAGTGATTTGTTTTTTTTGACAGAAATTTGTGATTGGCCTAAAGAATCACGGTTTAAGGATAATCAAGACAATGACATTAAAAACTGATCATAATGGTAATGTGTTCTGTTTCAAGTTGAATTTTTTTATTTTTGAGATTCATTTGCTTGCTTTTTATGAGAGTTTGAGAAATGGGAACTATTATTTTATTGGATAGCTGTTGCAGTTAATGTGATGATTACTTAAGCTACACTTTTATCAATTATTTTCTCCTTAATTGTGAATTTGTGGTTTATTTTGTTTTCTGTTAATCAATTTATTTTAGGTTTGGGTTTTGTGTGGGGTTTAAGTTATGTAGAGAGACTCATGAATGCAACGATAAATGGAAATCAAACTCTGACACTTTCAGTAATTGTCGTTTTTGGTGTGTTATATTTTTATGCAAAATGAAAAACTTATACAATGGTTGTTGGGCATAATGACACTTTTTTGGGTTTTTTGCATCTAACCTTCGATTATGTGGTATAATTAAATGTTTATTCTTGCTATACAGATTACTCTCTTCAAAATAAGGCAAGCCATATTCCCTCATAATTTTTTAAAGCAGTTTTTAGTGGTCTTAGTATGAGTATGTGTATGTAGCTCAACCTTGAAACAAATACTTTCACATTACAAATTTGGACATACCTTGACATCTCAAACAACAAATTCATCAAATTTGGTGATACCTTGGCATCTAACAAAGATTCTATTTTAGCCCTCAAATAAAGTGCAAGTGAGTAGGTAAGTGCTATTTAAATTATTTTATTTGATAAAAGATTTTCCCAATAGTATCAAATTATGGGGGTCTTAGCTATTTATATTTGGTAGTCTCATGTCTTCTGATATATTTGCCTTGCACTTTTTGGTGCATTATTTTATTTCATAGGGATGAAGAACTCAATTTCAAGGAAGCAAACCCAAATGAAGACCACCAGACCAAAGACAACTTAAATTTTTGGAAGATATGATACTGTATTTTTATGTTGTGTTTACATTTCAATATGTAAAATGAGTTGTGTTGCGTTAGATAATGTTTGTAATCAATTTTGATGATGACCGTGTTAATAAATTATACAATTCATTATTCAAACTAGCCCGTGTGTTGCACATGTTACCAACTAGTTTTTACTAATATCATATATCGATGAGTTTTATAATTGTAATTCAGCTATGACAATTAAACCTGGCAATTTAGATTGAGAAATGACAATTTAGATTGACAACTATATAGTTAATTAAAACCACTTGGATTTTCAAAGGTTGGACAACTAGTTTGTATGTTATGGGTTGATTTGGTTTTGGACCTATATTATAAATTAAAAATATGGGTGAAAATTAGTTTAACTATTTTCGAACCATATTAATCAACACATTAATTTATATTAGTAATATAGAGCCTATTTTAAGTTTGGACAAAAAAGCACAAAGACGGTTGACCTTGAAGCACAAACAATTACTAGAGGAGGAGAGAGTGTTCTTTTCTTTCCTTTTCTTTTCTTCACATAAGTTGAGGAGTAGGAACTAATTACACGTGGCTACATGATATAGTTCAGTCTACCAATGAGATCAAAACTTTGAGATATTCATATTTTAAGTTAATTTCAAAATTAATGGTATTACTCTATTTTAAGATTATAAAATAATATGATATTTTTAAATAAAATTTTATTTGTAAAATTTTATTTTCATATGATTATTAAGTTCTTAACTAATATTACTCGTACATTTAAGAATACAAATATTTATTAAAGTTATTATTTTATACAAGTGTATCTAACTTTAAAATGGTGCAAGTTATATTAAATTCATATAGAAAATTGTTAAATTCACAATAAAAAATATTATTTTTATAACAAAAGTGTCGCTATAGACCCTATAGCGACGGTTTTTACCGTCGCTATACATTTACAGCGACACTTTTGTTGTGAAAATAACAAAAAATATTGTGGATTTAACAATTCCCTTTATATATACTATACTATTTTATTAATTGAATTACTTTTTATATAACAATAAATATATGTACTAATTTGAATAGGGAAAAAATCTTATAATATATATATATATATACACACACACACTAGTTCTTCAAATTTTATAAACTTTTTATTTTACCTCATATAATTTATGTACATAACACATGTGTCATCAAATGCTAGTATAACAACTAATGCAAAATGAATACATTACTATAAGTAGTGTTAACAAATAATATAAAAAAATATAATTTCCCAACTCCAAATGAATATCACATCAACATATTAAGTAAATAAAATAAGTATATCAAGGTGTCAAACAAAGACATGAGCTGTACTATGATTATTCGAAATATTAAGAAATTTAGTGTATAAAATTTTTAGATAGATAAACTTTATAAATTTAAAAAAATTTAGAGAGAGCATAAAAAACTTGAGTGTATAAAAAAATTAAAAAAGAGAGAAATTATTTAAAAATTTGAGAGAGATGGTATAAAACTTTTAAAGAGAGAAAAAAAATTTAGCAAAGAATTTTTAGAGAAAGAAATTAAGTAAATAAATTCACATTAATTTCAAAGTTCAGAATTTTATTAATTAAAAGTTAAAAAAAATTTACTAAACAATTGTTCATGTCAGAAGGTATAGGCGTAAAGCTAACAAATAAGACTCATTAATGTAAATAATTAGGATTATGATATTTCTTGCATAACTATTATCAAACGGTAACAAAAACAAAGATGGAAAATTATTAATGCGTCAAACTCCTTTTGTTAAACGTGACAAAACTTAAATTAATTTGTCTAGAGAAGCACAAAAAAATTTAAATTGACAACATATATTAATAAAGATAATCAGGGCCGACTCTGAATTTTGAAGGGCCTAAAGCCGATAATAAAAAAATAGACCTTTTGCGAATTGCTATTAAGATAGGCATAAAAAAACGAAGAACTTTTATTAAACAAAAGAGCATCAATATAAAAGAATACCAAATATAATAACTCTCCTTTTGTTTCTTATTACCAAAAAATTTATCTGACTGTTCAACCACACTAGAACTCTCCTTTTATTTCTTAATACCAAAAAATTTATCGAGTGAACCCGCTTGAGATTGAACTAATTCATCTGCTTTTTTCTTTCTTTTTCTTTTTTCATATCCAGGCATATATTTTTTAGGAGCCATGGTGAATTAAAATTTAAAAATCTGTAAAATTCCAGCATAATCTCGTGATTATCTATAAATTAATTACCAAATAGGGCCTCTTTTATTAAAGTCTAACACTACTCCCAAACAATTAAAAAAAAATCCAAAAACTGAATTTGATGATGAACCCCCAGGTACATAATAATTAAACTTATTTAAACTGTTTTGTACAAATTATAAATTTATATGCTTTAAATTTAAAGAATATTACAATAATCATGATATCCCTTATCCCTATTTATGTTTGCTAATATGAGTAATATTTAATCAAAAGACACTGAGCCACCGAAGCATTAATTCAACTATAGAGACTTAAAGGACGCCTAGTAACCTCGGATTACCATAAATCTCATAAACAAAATAATTAATTTCAAAATAAAACAATTAATTTCAAAATCCTAAAAAATAGAATTAATACCTGAACTTAAATAGTGATGAAGGACTGAAGGAGACGAAGTCCGCTGGAGAAGCTCAATTGATTATTTTCAGATTAATTGATTTGTGTAAAGGAGATGAACTATTTGTGTGAAGGAGTCTAGGAGTAGGAGACGAACTATTTGTATGAACTGTGAAGGAGACTATTTGTAATTCAGATGAAGGAGAGTAAGAGACGAACGCTCACTCACTCAGTCTCACATATTAATTATTTGCTTTAATATTTAAGTAATAAAAATATAAAAGGAGGATAATATTTAAGGGCTCTAAAAATTTTGGGCTAAAAAGTCTAGAAAACCTTGGACTTTAGCCTAGTAATTACATCAAGATAATATATTAAAAAATTAGAATCGAGATAATTAATTAAAGAAAGATATATATATATATATATATATATATATATATATATATAAATCTCAAAAAAATAAAATATAAGCGGACCTATATTAAAACTACAACTATTTAGTTAAAACCATATTAAAAATAAATAATATAATTTTAATTATTATTTGAATTCATAATCATATCAATAAATAAGAGGACACTTACGCTCTGTTTCTGAGTTTTAAAATGGACAGAAAAAAAAAAGAAATGGACCGAAAATTTAAGTTTTCTTTTCAATTCTTATGTTTATGAGTTTTTTAATAAACGGAAAAGAAAAGAAATGGATAGAAAACTTGGCTATTTTTTCTGCCAAAGTTTTCCGTCCAAAATTGGCATAATTTAGACGGAAAAGAAATTAGAATAAATAATATTTTTATAATTCTCATATTATCCTCAATTTTTAATATAATAAATTTTAAATTACAACTCATATCCTCAATTTTAAATTTTCTATCTTTTTCCATTAAAAATTTAGAAGCAACACAAAGAAAAATTTTAAGTTTTTTAATTTTTTTTTTGTTTTAATTTAAATTTTCTATATACTTTTATTTTATGTTCAAAACTTAGATACAGAGTCTTAGACTCGATCTAAAGACCTGTGGGGGAAAAAACATCATTGGTGCGAAAAACCTGATATTTGAGTACCAAAAACTAAAACTAACCAAAAAGAAATCGAGTGTTTTCTCTTTTTCTTTTGTTTTTTTTCCTCTTTAGCAGAGACAGGTACCATTTCAATTGATCGGAGACGGAGTATTGATATGCTTTTGCTTTTTTTTCACTTTCCTCAGTCGTCCACTTCAGTCTACACAAAAGCCAAAGCAATCGCAATGAGATCCAGATTATTGCCTCTTAATCATACAGAGGATTTCAATTTTCACATATACTCGACTTAATTAGTAGTGGTACTTTTGGTTTTGACAATGGCTAGTGTTTCGTCGGAAGAAGATCATTCTGATCACCGGAGCGAGCAGTTCGGGAACTACAGTCCAAGTGCTGACGTCAGTGAATCGGAGAGTTCGACTGCATTTTCAATCGAAACTCTAATGCCTTCCAATCCTCTTACTTATTTGCCGCTCGCCAGGCAGGAATTGCTCGACTCCGAGATACCGGCACATCCTCAGATCATGTTGCCGGTCGTCGTTCCCGCCGAGAAGCCGGTGACAACTGAGCTATCCGGTTAGTTTTTTTGCTATTGGCTATATTTAAGTCATTATTTGCATTAATTGTAGGTGTTACCGTCTCTCTATGGACTATGATGATTCAAATATAAATTTGTTGAACTTTGATGCTTTGGATATGCTTTACCGGAACTCTCTGGTTAGGAAGAATTTTGAGGGGATGTAATTATGCAAGGTTTATGGTCGAAATTACTTGTACTGTTTCTTATTTTATTTTAAATTTTTTTAAGGCAAAAATTGAGGAGAAGATAAAAGAACAATTAATTTTAGTTAGCCAAATAATTATGTTGAGATTCTTTTCTATTTGTTTGCCTTAAATCATGAAGAAAACCCCGAAGAGCAGTTGAATTTTACTAATTCAAAATAATTATAGCAGTACAAGCTTTGGCTGAGATTATAATCTTACCTTCTTCATAATTAAAGCAATCTATCGTATTTTTCCATGTCAATATTTTATTTCTTACCGTTAATGAGTAGCGAACGGAACATACTATAAGAGCATCTCCTCCAATATTAGTAACAAAAAAAAACTCTTCAAATTGAATTTTTGCCTTTTTCATATGATTTTGATTCTCCCAAAACAAAATAAATGTTTTGAAGAGGTAAGGTCAACTTACCAGTTCTGAAGATAGAAAATGAGGTTGCAGATTTGATGACTAAAGTTGGAGAGGCGGTTGGAGATAATTTTTCTGATGTGACTCACCTATTTGAGTATCACAAAGTGGTTGAAGAGGATGTTGGAGATGCTAGATAGAACCATTTCTTTCTTTATGGCTATTCCAATCTTTATTCATGTGCTTGCAGAGATAGAATTGATGAAGGAGCGTTTTGCTAAGCTACTGCTTGGAGAGGATATGTCGGGGGGAGGGAAGGGAGTTTGTACTGCCCTTGCCATCTCCAATGCCATTACATATCTTTCTGGTATGTTCATTTCTTGAAATTCTGTATCATTCTTTTTTCCCTTGTAATTATTAATTAATCTGTTATGGCCAATTTTTTAGTGTCAGCACAAACATATGCATCTGTTGCTTTTTGTGCTGTTCTGCAGCGACAGTGTTTGGGGAGCTTTGGAAGTTAGAGCCGTTAGCACAGCAAAAAAAGTCCATGTGGCTTCGGGAGATGGAATGGCTTCTCTGTGTAAGTGATTCTATAGTAGAGCTCATTCCGTCACTGCAGGAATTCCCAGGTGGTGGGACCTTTGAGGTTATGGTGACTCGACCGCGCTTGGATCTATATATAAATCTTCCGGCACTCAAGAAACTAGATGGGATGCTACTAAGAATGCTTGACGGGTTTTGTGAATCTGAATTCCATTATGTCGATCGCGACATAGTTGTTGATAGTGGTGAACACATTGAAGCACATCCATGGTCTCCATCCTCTATGAGACGTTCAATTAGGCTTGAAGAGAAATGGTGGTTACCATTCCCAAAAGTCCCACCCAGTGGTTTGTCTGAAGATACAAGGAAGAGATTGCAACAGTTCAGGGAGAACGCCATTCAAATTTTCAAGGCTGCTGTGGCAATTAATAACAGCGTGCTTTTGGAGATGGACATACCAAATGTTTACTCGAAGAGCTTGCCCAAGGTATGAGTACTGTTTTCTTATAATTTCCTCACATTATTTGAAAACTGAGTAAACTTGAAGGGTGTTTATTCATTCTATTGATCTCTATTTAGCTCAGCAGTGCTGGAATAAAAATGTACTTTAATTGACAGGAGATACGAGAACCGTGCATTAGATTACTATCACATCCAGTTACTTACATTATGGCGATAGAATTGATCTGTGAAGCTTTAATTCTTGAAGATGTTTCGGTAAGTCCAAATTTTATCCCATTATAAATCAGAGTCATAATTAAATATATGACACTGATGATGCCACTAATTTGTAATTCTTAGAATCATGTGTGTTTGCAATTAGGGACGTCTATTCTTTTAATAATATTTGACTTATGAAGATGATCTCAGCAGTTCACTTTAATGAGGTTTGTGAATCAAAACAATGATGACCTTTTCCATACAAACTTTCATGAGTGCCAACTCAATTAGGTTTCTTCCCAGAAATATGTTATTGGTCCCGTCATTGTTGCAATATCATCATTTCTACTTTATACTATTACTTGTATAAATTTGTGGCATTCTTTCAGAGTGTGAAAGCTTGTCTAGGCGAAACCCTCTACCGTTATATAACTGCCGATCAGTTCTCCCCGGAGTGTCTTCTTGAGTACTTAGAAATGTCATCAGAATACACCACTTTGGAGATAGCAAACAGGATTGAGGCTTCTATGCACATCTGGAGGCACAAATACTTCAAACAACACTTAAAGCATGCAAAATCTGGGAGGTTATGGGGTGGCAAGGTTAAGGGAAAGAGTAAAGTTTTAGAACAACGAACTGAAATCCTCCTGCGGAATTTAAAGTTGCAGTTTCCTGGCCTCCCACAGACTGCTTTGGACATACAAAAGATTCAATATAACAAGGTATTTTTCTTTACTTAATTTCTTATGCTAGTAAATAGTATTTTTTTTATTGTGCTCCTCCTTGGTTAAATTTACGTCTGATCGTGTTCCTAATGATTATGAAAGTGATCCGGATCTTGACTGCTAGAATTTGCAACAATGACTTAAAAGAATGATCTAATCCATTTCATAAAGCTTTTATTCTTTGAACATGTTCATTTGCAGTTTTGTGTCTCATTTAATTAGAACATGATGTAAAAAAAACCTTTTCTTTCTTTTTTTTCCCTGGAAAGAAACAAATACAGTATATAGTAGTAGAATTTATGATCAAAGAAAGGTATAATTTTCTAACTAATCAATTTAGAAATTCATGTGTTCCCTTCACAGATTAATACTTCAGAAATTATACATCTGCAATGCAAAATTCTATCTATAATAATGTTTTTCTATCTTGTTTGATTTATTTTTGTATAAATATCATTTTGTGGAGTTGATATGAAAGGTTGGACCGCCACGTGATGCATTTGTAGTTTGTATATTGGAACCATTGATCGTTCTGCTTTTATGGTTTGATTGGAGATATTCTGCATCTTATCTATACAGCTGTGCTTAGCTTTTCCAATCTAAATTAAAGATAAGTTCAAACCAATTCATTATAGGATGTTGGGCAGTCAATTCTGGAGAGCTACTCTAGGGTGATTGAAAGCTTGGCCTTCAACTTAATGGCAAGGATTGATGATCTCCAATATGTAGATGATGCCGCAAAGCAACATGCAGCAGCAGTTTCACTGCCTATACCTGGCCGGAGGGAGTTTACTGCTTCCCTTCCTTTAAAGAAGCATATTTCCCCAAGCGCCCTCCCAGTCCACTCCACTCCACTCCACTCCACTCCTTGCGCCTTTTCATTGTCTGGACCAGCACATTGTTCTTCCACTGCGGTCGGAAGCCCAAATTGGTCATCAAGTAAGTGATAATTTTAAAAATTAAATTTCTAGGATATGGAAGGGTTCAGTTACGATAAAAGGGAAGCGGTTAGTATGAAGTTTATTTTGAGGTAAGTTGTATGTGTGTCAGTATTCTATTGGTCAATTGACCAACTTATCAAAAAAATAACTTCATGCCCCGATAAAAGGGCCTTTACAGTATTGGTAGGCCGTAGGCAAGAATTTACCCGAGCTAGATTCAGCTGAGAGCTAGTATTGGTGTCTAGCAGTAGAGATTTTAAATAGGGAATTGATATTTCCACAATTAATTAGGATAGTTCCACGAGATCTCTCACATGAATAATAAATGAGTCTTATACTCATGCGAGACAGATTTTATGAAAATATCAAATATTACTTGTAGAAATATCAATTCTCTTTAAATAAATAGATGTAAATAAGTAGGGGATTTGATGACCAAGTACTCGCTCATCAATGATGTATACTTTTAAAATTGCGATTTTTAAGAATAATTTATGTTTTTAAATGTATTCTATTCACGTAGTCCTAATTTAACGAACACAATTTGTTTTTTTCGTTTTTTTTTTCCGGGTGTTAAAGAACTGCGACGTGCACAATAAATTAAAGTTAAATAACAATAGAAGATTTATCATTGGGATCTACCAACTAATTACGAATGAGACTCCCATTTATCATTCTACAAGTATCTGTTTATATATCCAAAAACATGAATGATGTTATTAAATACTTCATCAGCTATAAAATTAGACATACATTTTAGCTTTTTAGAATCAATTTAAGAAATTTTAAAATTTAAAATTGATATAAAGTTTTTACTTTTAATACAAACATATATAATAATTATAAATTAACTATAACACAGTACTAAATATCATATTTATTGTTTTCAAATTTAAAATAAAATTATATCAATTATGAGTTTTAAGATTTTACAAATTGACTTTTAAAAAAATGTTTAATTTAAGAAGGAATGCTAGATAAGAAGAATGCTCTTGATCCTTGCTCATATATATATATATATATATATATATAAAAGACGAATCTAAAATATATCTATCTTAAATAACATACTTTTACTATTAAAATTATATTGTTAATAAATGCTCTAATATTTCACAAGTAGAACTTGTGGAGAATTAATAAATGCTCCAATTTTTCCCAAGTAGAACTTTTGTGCTATAAAATAAAAAGTACTATTTCATTTAACCTTGCAGTGAAATGCAAAGTGTGAATATGAATTTTTTTAATTCTTTTTTTTTCACTTATACGACTGAAAATTAATATTTTTATTTTTGATAATAAATCATTTTAAGTCTTTGTACAATTAAAGTCTTATGAATAATTTTTTTATCAACGGGTTGATGTGAATAAGATTTTACAATAACCTATCTTACTAGTAACATTTTTTGAGAGAAAAGATCGAAATAGCAAGCCGACCAAGTGTCAACAACTAATAATACTAAAATAACAAAAATTAGTCAACATGCACCTAAATATATATATTTTTTGTTTATTAAGCAAACCATCAATCCGCCAAAGTCTCAATAGATCATATAAAAAATACCCCGTGTTTAATAGTAAAAAAATAAATAATACAAAAAATTCAATAATTTTAATATAAAAAATTGTACACACAGTATAAAAAATAGAAGAAAAAAAATAGAGTGAGACTTATAATTGAAAATTTTACATATTTTTATTATTTAATAAGTAATATAAGTAATTTTACATAGTATTATCTACTAGCCGTACTACTCGTGCTTTTGGCACTACGTACGAAAGGGAGGAGTGATTGTCGGTGCTAGAGAATGGAGGAGACAGAGGGCGAGTTCGGGAAGAGGAAGAACGGAGAAGGATCTGAGAGTGAGAGAAAATAATTTTTTATCCTTTGAAGTTAAAGAGAATATAATGGACGGTGAGATTTATTAGAGTGGGTGAGAAATTCAAAATCAGTTGTGTTTTGTTAATTAAATTTCTATAATAGGATTTACATATACTTGTGTCAACAGTATATATGTGTGCATGTATATAAAATTATTCATAGAAATATGTGTATATATATTATATAATATAAGATTATTATATTTAGAGTTTATTATACTACTTTTTTTATCAAGGTAAACTATTAATAGAACGGAAGTGGTTAACATGAAGTTTATTTTTGAGTAAGTTGATCAATTGGCCACTAGAGTGTTGACACGCAGACCAACATTCTATTGATCAATTGACCAATTTATTAAAAAATAAATTTGATGCTAACCGAATCTTAATAGAACAATTAATAAAGTTGATGGACACATACATACATGATGTATAATTAAGGAAAATGAAAAATTAAGTAAGATAGATAGATAGATATGCATGAATCGGTGGAACTTAGCTTGTATTGTAGTAATACACCCTCTCTCTTTCCCTCCGGTTTTTAGCGTGATAGTCAGTCGTCAGCAACATGAAAACTGCGTGATGACCCAGCTGGACGAGGAAATTAAACCCGTGCGGCCGGCGAGCATATATATATATATGGTCAAACAAAGATGGATTAATTAATATTCTGGTGACCGACGAATTAAGTGCATGGGTATGTTTCATGTATTCGATCTACTCTTCTTGAGAAATTTGAGGCCTAGAACAGACTGAAATTCTGCAGATCAACATACATAGATAGACAAAGATTAAATATTTAATTGTGATTAAGGAATAAATTAATATATATACTAGCTACTACCATGGTAGCTAGCTAAATCTTCATTAATTAATGTATATATAAGACAGAAATTGTGGAGCTAGCTAGATCGTACGTACTGTTATATATATGTATGTTTGTAGAGACTATAGAGAGATCAGAGATGAGAAAGGGTTAAATTGGAATGGAGGATCGGAGGTGGACAGAATGCCAATAAACTCTGTAAGAACCACTTTGTTAAACCATATATATTGCACCATTTTCCCTTGTATATATTCGGACATGACTCATCATCAGAAACACACACACACACACACTCGTATATAAATACTACTACTCATTGATCACTAATTAACTCACAGATAGAGAAAGAGTACTTGTTGGTAGAGAGTAACACATGTTGGTTATGCTCCAAAATCTTATGTTTTTTTTTTCTCTCAAATTCCCACATTGGCTATTCTTTAAACTCTCATAGTGGATATTAGTACTTGTTGTTATGGACTTAGTAACATAGTTGAGAAATTAAAAATGGGCTTGTGCACATGAAGATGACTAAGAATAAGGAATTACTTGATACCAAGTTTGGTTTTCGAACTTTCATTCAAAAAATCTTATTGCGCAATATGCCCGCGCAAGGGGGGTGCCGATCCACAGATAAAATCCCTAATTCCTTGATTAGTTTTGCAGTTTCAGTCTCGTTCTTCCTGCTTCTTCTCTCTAAACAGTTTGTTATTCATATATTTTCTGTTGATTGGGGCAATTCACAAAGACGAAAGATTTAGTTCATATAAGTGAGGCTGGAATCACTTTTTAGACAAGAGAATTTGTTTTTACGCCTTATAAACGGCTTCATTCATATAACATTGACTAAGTTGTTCCAATTTGTTCGCCTAATAGTCTTGTTAAAACCGCTTTTGTTTGTTGTTGCTTTACTACTCTTGCCTATCGACCGCTTCTTTATCGTTGTTGGTCGATTGTCTCGTTGTTAATTTGTCCGGTTTCTAACAATCTAAAAAGTGATTCTGGTATTAACAAGATGATGAAATCTGCTTTTAGACTTGTCTAAAATTGAACGCTTTGATGGTACTAAATTTTAAGCGATGGTTCAAGATATACTCTTTTATTTAGAAACCATAAATTTGGAATATGTTTTATATATGGATGCTTTCTCGTTATTATTGCCATCATTAATGATGTTACCTCATCTAAAACTGTTGAAAAATTGGATAAAAGGGATTATGTAAAGGATAATCGTACGTGTCGACGATATTTGTTACACTATTTGTCTAATCCGTTGTTTGAGATATATTATCCATATGAAAGTGCTAAGAAGATTTGGGAAGCGTTAAAATCAAAGTATGCTGTAGAAAATTCTGGACTTAAGAAATATGTTGCGGGGAAATTCTTAGACTTTAAGATGCAAGATGGAAAATCTGTTATAGATCAAGTTCATACATATCAAACAATTGTGGGGGAAGTCATTGGGGAAGGAATGAAAATATGCGAGAATTTCCAAGTTGCTGTACTTATCGAAAAATTACCACCCTCGTGGAAAGATTATAAGATGAACCTCAAACATGAAACTAAAGATTTCACTATGCAGGAACTAGTAGCTCACATCCATATTGAAGAATAAAACCGAGCTAAAGAAAGGGGAGATGTAGTTCCAAATCAAACTGTCAAAGCTAATCTCGTGGAACAAAAGCCACAATGGAAGAGCCAAAATTATCAGTCCAAAAACCACAAAGGAAAAAATCAAAAATCAATGGGAAGAAAGGATAATAGGTTCAACAACTCCAATCAAATTCAAAAACCTTTTACTAAAGGTCCTTGCTTCAGATGCGGCGACCGCCATATTAAGCATGAAGTGTCACTTTCGCAAGGGCAAGATAACAAAATAATAATTCTCACCCCTAAGCCCCAAGCGAACTTAGTTGAATCCAATGATGTTATCGTTCTTTGTTGTCTCTGGAAGTAAACCTTGTTGACAACTTCACGAGAATGGGTAGATATCGGGGCCCTTTAGATACACATTTCATACGGATAGAGACGTAATCCTCAACTACTTAAAATGTGACTAATGGAGAAAAGGTCTTTATGGGGGATTTTCGAGCCACCAATGTTGCGGGAAAAGGAAAAGTCTTACTAAAATTAACTTCTGGGAAAACCATTGCCCTACAAGATGTACTTCATGTGCCCGATATTCGTAGGAATCTTGTGTCTGGGTCTTTGTTGAACAAAGCTGGCATTAAACTTGTGTTTTGAGTCTGATAAACTTGTACTTACTCGTAATGGGGAATTTGTTAGGAAAGACTTTTGTAATGGGGGTTTATTTGTACTTGATGCTTCTGCTGAATTGAATAATAAGAATGCTTCTTTTGCTTATATTGTTGAATCTTTGGATATGTGGCATGCTAGATTAGGACACGTGAATGTAGCTTCTATTAAAAAGTTGAAACAACTTGAACTTATACCTAATCTTGCAAATACCGAGTTTAACAAATGCGAAATTTGTGTAGAAGCAAAACATGCTAAAAAACCTTTTAAAAGTGTTGAAAGACAAACCAATTACTTGAGTTAATTCACGTTGACTCTAGTGATTTTAAAAATACTACGAGTAGAGGTGGTAAGAAATATTATATTTCTTTTGTGGATGATATGTCTAGATATACTCGAATTTATCTACTTACTCTAAAGATGAAGCGGAAGAAATGTTTATTAAATATAAAGCAGAAGTTGAAAATTAGTTAAAAAGAAAAATTAAAAGACTTAGATCTGATCGTGGAGGTGAATATGATTCAGGAAGTCTTAAAAATTTTTGTGAACTAAATGGAATAATACATGAAACTTCTCCTCCTTATTCTCCACAATCCAATGGAGTCAGAGAAAGAAAAAAATAAACACTTAAAGATATGATGAATGCTATGTTAATTAGTTCTAGTTTACCTTCTAATATGTGGGGAGAAGCTTGCCTTTCTGCAAATCATATTTTAAATATAGTTCCACATAAAAAGTTAGACTCTACACCATATCATTTATGGAAAAAATATGCACCTAATTTGGGGTATCTTAAAGTGTGTAGGTGTCTAAAGCTAAAGTAGTATCTAGGAATTTAAAAGAAATAAAATTGGACCTAAAACAATGGATTGTATTTTTATTGGATATGCCTCTAATAAAGGTCTTTATTATACATTTTGGTAATTAAAGATCACGACTAATAATTATCAAAATAATTCAATTTTGGAAACAAAGGATGCAGAATTTTTTGAAAATATATTTCCAATGAAAATTAGAGATGAGGGCAATCCTTCTTTTAGTGAACCTCTTAAAAGGAAAGATAAAGAACCTGTACCTGCATCTACTAGAAGTAAAAGACAACGTTTTGAGAAAACTTTTGGTCCAAATTTTATAACTGCTTTCATAACTGAAGATGGCCCTAAAACTTATGAAGAAGCAATGAAATCTATTGATGCAAATTTTTGGAAGGATGCTATTAATAGTGAGCTAGAATCTATTATGTCTAACCATACATGGGAGCTAGTTAATTTGCCTGATGATGTAAACCTATTGGATGTAAATGGGTGTTTAAAAAGAAGTTAAAAGCTGATGGGTCTATTGATAAATTTAAGGCAAGACTTGTAGCAAAAAGGTTTACTCAAAAGGAAGGTTTTGATTATTTTGACACTTACTCACCAGTGACTAAATTAGCAACTATAAGAATTCTAATTGCTTTGGCTTCTATTCATAAATTGATAATCCACCAAATGGACGTTAAAACTGCTTTTTTGAATGGAGAGTTAAATGAAGAAATATATATGTGTCAACCTGAAGGTTTTGTTGTTCCAGGTGAAGAACATAAAGTGTGTAGACTTGTAAAATCTTTGTATGGTTTGAAACAAGCGCCAAAACAATGGAATGACAAATTTAATAAAACTCTTTTGTCTAATAATTTTGTGACAAATGAATCTGATAGTTGTGTCTATAGTAGATTCAATGGAAATTGTGGTGTGATTATTTGTTTATATGTGGATGACTTGCTTATATTTGGTAATCGATGAGAAAGTTGTGGAAAACTACAAAAGAGTTTTATCTTCTAAATTTGACATGAAAGATTTAGGAGAAGCGGATTTGATTCTTGGCATGAAAATAAATAAACATGCAAATGGTTTAGTTTTATCACGCCCTCATTATGTGGAAAATATTCTTAAGAATTTTGATTTCTTTAATGAAGAGCCATTAGAACCCTTACTTATTTCTCTAGTGTGCATTTAAAGAAAAATAAAGGAATGGTATCGCATGAGTTGAATATGCTAGAATCATTTGTAGTGTAATGTATTTAATAAACTCAGACTCATCCTCGATATTGCATATGCCATTAGTAGACTTAGCAGATATACACATAATACTTCACAAGAACATTGGAATGCATTGTCACGACTAATGAGGTATTTAAAAGGAACAGTTAATGTAGGTGTACATTTTACTGGTCATCCTAGTGTTTTAGAAGGATATTGTGATGCTAATTGGGTATCTGATAACGATGAAACAAACTCCACTAGTGGTTATGTGTTTACTTTAGGTGGAAGAGTTGTTTCTTGGAAATCTGCTAAACAAACTTGTACTGCTAAATCTACTATGGAATCAAATTTATTGCTTTAGAATTGGCGGTGTGCATGAAATAGAGTGGATAAGGAATTTATTGGGTGATATACCATTGTGGTATGTTTATTCCTTCTATTTCTTTACATTGTGATTCTCAAGCCTATTAAAGGTAGGCAATGAACCATGTTTATAATGGAAAACAGAGACACATTCGCTTAAGGCACAATATTGTACGAGGACTGATCAGTAATAGGGTTATTTCTATGGAATTTGTAAGGTCTGACAAGAACCTAGCGGATCCGTTTACTAAGGGATTGAATAAAAAGGTAGTCCAAGAAGCATCCGTAGGATAGGACTATTGCCAATATCTTGAAAGTAAGTAATACGCGATGGAAACCCAACCCATGTGATTGGAGATCCCATGAATTGGGTTCAATGGGTAACAACAAGTCACGTAATTACTTAATTATAACACTACAATTATCTATATCCCTTCTTGTGTGCATGTAGTGTTTACTGACAAATTGTGAAAGGATGAATCGCTTAGATTCTTAATGAAACTCATAGCCCCTAAAGGGTGGTGTATGTCAAGATACACTTGATGGGTTCACCTATATAAAGGTGGAAGTGTAGTAGCTTTCTATGAGAGTCCTCGCAAACTCTCTGAGCCTTTATAAAAATTTGGGACATAAGCGATGGTTTTGTAACGCCATGACCAACCATGACTTGTGTGGATTCGAGATTTAAGATATGTATACAAGCTCAATTGATTGTATCACAGATAATAGGTTCAAGAATATAATTCACCTATAATCTACAATCATGAGTTTGTTCCACTAAGTGTCGATTCAAACCCATAAGGTATCGACGTTATGTATCTAAAATCCCTAATTTCTTTTTATACTATTAGTTTTACGTTACTGATTTATTCTCCAACGTTCTTCTACTAATTTATTTCCCAGATCCTTCCAACGATCGGGTATTCACTTCCCAACAAAATACACACATATCATATACAGTGCCTGCTTCTTCTCTCTAAACAGTTTGTTATTCATATATTTTCTGTTGATTGGGGCAATCCACAAAGACGAGTCCATAGTCTTCTTACATGAAAGTACACGCAATCGAAGGCTTAGTTGAATCTGGAGGGTGAACGCCGTGGAGCTCAACTGTACCGGTTCATATAACCAGTGAGGGCGGAATCACTTTTTAGGACAGTAGCTTTGTTTGCTACGCCTCGACTTCTTTCATATAACAGTTAAGTTGTTCCAATTTGTTCGCCTAATAGTTTTGTTAAAACTGCTCTTGTTGTTGTTGCTTTGCTACTGTTACTGCTACTGCTACTGCACTGCTTCTGCTACTGTTGTTGGTCGGTTGTACTATTGTTAATTTGTCCGATTTCTAATAACACATATATAATGAGAGAGATTGAAGAGGGGCAGCTGGATGTTACTACTACTACTGAATTGTATCCTATACATACAAGTAAGTATTTAAGGGCTGAGGTTATATATACTACAGTAAATAAGAGAAGAGAGAAAACTACATAATTAAGATTTAAGAGGGGGTCACTTGACTACACTTCAAATAAATGGAAACTTTTTATTTCATAATTTAGATTTAAAATCATTTCTCTCACATCATTGTGATGTCACATTCTAATACATTTTAAATTTGAACCACAAAATAGAGAGTCCATTTATTTAAAATGAGAGAATCCGGGTCGCTTCATAGAGATTGGTGTTCGTACAGAGAATTAATATTTTCATACAAGTAATAATAATCCTCCTTCCTTTTCATTATAAAAATCGTTTAAGACACATATTAAAAAATTACTATTTCTGATCTCTCTCAATTAATTACTATATTTTTTAGGAGGAAAGTAGAAAATTATTAGTTTTTTTCGATATATATAAAATGTCTTATATAGTTAATTAATGGGAAAAAATCTTCATGTAATGAAAAGGATGATGTATTTACATAAGATCCCACCGTAGAATATATAACCATCAGTTCGGTCCTCTTGAGCACCTCCAGGAGAGAGTATATAGATTAAAAAAATATAATTACATTTTTATTAAAATCTCAATATTATTTTTTAAAATTCAATAAAAGATGAAAGATAATAGAACTAGTGTATTACAATATTTGGGAATTGTATGAAAAATTAAGTCATTAATTATTATTTTGATAAATAAAAATAAACAAAACATTAATGTTTTCTTAAAATAAACAGATATTTACTAATTATAGTTTATTCTTTGGCTCCCTGTCTGATATTCTTATTTTCTTTAATTTTCATATCGGGTTTGGTTGTTATTACCTCCGTCTCATGATAAAAATTCTTATTACTATTTTGGGTAGTCCCATGTTAAATGTTCATTTTCTTTTAATAACTAAACTTTTACACATATTTTCTTATTATATCCGTAGCATTAAATATTTTATACTTTTCTTATTCTAATTCTCTCTACATATTTAATGACATTATTATGGATAATTTTGTTATTTTATTAATCTTCTTAATATGCGTAAAAAATTCAACATAATTTTTATTCTGGAACGGATGGGATATAATTTTCAGATTTGTATTGAGTAAAATATTAAAGGTAATAAGCGTACTAATCATTATTTGTACTCCATCGGGTTGAAATTAGACTGTTTTTAAAATAAATAAATTGATAATCGTAGTGAATAACAGTTATTTTTCGTGGCAATTTATTAACAATAACAATTTAACATTAATTTTCTACATAATTAACCACCCACTCCATACCTATTCCTATCCCTATTCCTATTCCTATTCCTATAATGTGATTGGTTGTGAAAGGAAATAAGAGAAAAGAATTGACTGGTCTGTCTACTTTAATTAGCTCGTGAGTGGATTGTACTGAACTGTCAATTCCTTGCGCAGTTATTCACTAGCTAGTCAATTAGCAATCAATTATTTCTAGAAGAAAAAGTCTAGGGGACCGGCCTTTTTCGACCGGTCGTGAATTTTTTATTTTTATTTTTATTTTTGACTATAAAATAATTAATATAATTTATTAGAATTGAAATTTTTATAAAATACACTGATTTAGATGTTATTTAGATACACATAAAAAATAGGATTGTACAGACTGTATAACCTTGTTTGTTACGTGTATCCAAAATGACACATAAATCACTGTATTTTATAAAAATTTCAATTCCAATAAATCACATTAATTATTTTGTAGTCAAAAAAAAAAAAAAAAAAAAAGGTCGGTCCCCCTAGAAGGACTCATTAGCAATTGATGGATAAAACTAAACAATAAGTCTATGGGGACATTGTTTTAGTGACATTTTTTTTTGGTTTTTTTTTTTTCGTAGTACCTCTAAAAAAATATATAGTATTTATTCTAATTGAAATTTTTACAGAAAATAGTGTTTTAAGTGTAATTTGGATACATACAAGAAATAGGGTTGTACATACTGTACATACCATGCTTTTTGTATATATCTAAATTATACCTAAAACACTATTTTTTAAAAAAAATTCAGTTGAAATAAATACTATATATTTTTTAAAAGATAATACAAAAAAAAAACCATAAAAAAAAGAAAAAAAAATGTAACTAGAATGTCAATAAAAATATGTCCCCTAGAAAGACTCAAAACTAAAAGAGAACTTCTACGGCCACATTTGTCCACCGACATTCTAGGGATTTTTTGTTGTTGATATTATTCTAATTCTAGAAAATAATATTTTTAGTATAATTTGAATATATATATTTTTTGTATGTATCTAAATTATATTTAAAATATTGTTTTTATGTAACAATTATAATTGAAATAAATAGTATATATTCTTTCAAAAATTACTATAAATAAAAAATAAAATAAAATCTCTAGAAATATTGCTAGAACATTGAACTCCTAAACTTATTGGTCAGTATTTTCAGTTTTTCAAAATTAAACTCCAACTAATCTACCACAAAAGGTAAAAATATGCCCAAAATGGCAATATATATATATATATATATATATTAACTACCTTCGCAAATTAGTTATTTACCCTGCATTTCCGTCTCCAAGTTATTCCATCCTTTTTAATTCTTTCTCAACATTGAGAGAGAGAGGAGTTGATCTTCTCTCTCTTCATTTGGTCTATTTGCAGGCCAAATCCCATCAAAGAAATGAAACGTTAAACCCTTGAGAATCAAAATCGGTCCGGCCATAATCATCCATGGCCGTTGACTGGTCCCAACTCCCTCCTGAATTGCTCGATACAATCGCCAACAAGATCAAATTCCTCAACGATTACATCCGATTCCGAGCCGTCTGCAACAATTGGCGAACCTCAACTCCCAAAACCCCATCCAATCTCCCTTGCCAGCTCCCATGGCTCATGCTCCCCACCACCCGCTCCGACAAACAACCCCACCGCCGCACCTTCTTCAGCCTCTCCAACAATAAGGTCCACTCCCTCACCCTCCCCGAATACTCTCGCCGGAGCCGCCGCTGCGGATCCTCCCACGGTTGGCTCGCAATCGTTGACGAATCCCCATCGGTTTTTTTCCTAAATCCACTATCCCAATCCATAATTAATCTCCCGCCATTATCCTCGTTCCCAAACATTCTCAATTTCGATCATACCGATGTCGGCCGGGAGTACACCTTGAACACCATAGACGGCGACGTTTACAACTGCAATTTGAAGGAAATGCGTGATTCTTTCTTCAAAAAGGTAATCCTTTCTACGTCTCCATCGGATCAGTCGAATTACATTGTCTTGGCTATAATTAATCAAACGGGTGATCTCGCTTATTGTAAAAAAGACGATCTTTCTTGGAAATTCATAGACGATGCACAGGGTTATTGTGAGGATGCTATTTACTTTCAAGGAATGTTTTATGCTGTGAATAAATTTGGCGGAATTGTGGTGTGTGATGTTAATTTTGATTCGCCTAGGGTTTCGTTTATTAATACGCCCCATCAAGTTGGTGGGGATATGCAGTATTTGGTGGCTTGTATGGATGAATTGCTATTAGTAACGCGGTATTTGGAGCTTGAATTTGATGGGGATTCGCATCAACTTGATATTATTTATAGGACGACTGAGTTTCAAGTGTCTAGGCTGGATTTGAAAGGGCCTAAGTGGGAGGTTGTGACCAGTTTGGATGATTGGGTTTTGTTTGTGGGGGAGAATTCTTCATTTGCCTTGTCGGCTTCTGATTTTCCTGAATGTAAAGTGAATCAGATTTATTTCACGGATGATTATTCAGAGTGGAATTATGATGGTGTTAATGGGGATCATGATTTGGGTGTTTATAACTTGGAAGATGGGAGTATTGAAGCTTTGCACTGTTACCCGCGCAATTCATACTCGGGGCGATGTTGGCCTCCACCGATATGGGTTACTCCGAATCCATGTTAAGCATGTAAGTGAATCGTTATATTGATATGTTCATGTTTCTCAAGTATGCTCCATGTTTTCTTCAAATTGAAATATATGATTATAAACCTTCAAGCATGTAAGTGCTCTGTTGATGGTGCCATGACGTTTTACTGCTACGGTGTCTTTGTAGGTTAAATATAGTAAGCCCTTGTTTTGTGAAGATGATGTTGTGAGATAATCAGAGTGAAATTCATCAATTCTTTTCTCGAATGTTACTCTTGAATGTTGGAAAACACAGAAATACTCAAGGAGCACAATGGAATAGAGTTTTCCTAGTTTGTACATTAACCTCTTGGAGCCTTGATCTGTCAACTTTAGTATTATAAGAAGTTGGATCTCCTAATAATTTCAGCACACCCTTGATGAGAGTAACTTTCAAGGCCAAGGTCAACTTTAGCGAGCAGGGCTAATATAATGACTATTATTTCAACTTTATTTTTAATTAGTTTAGTTTGGTAGTACTTGGTGTTCATATAATGTTAGTATGATTAAGAGCTCATAAAAGTGAAAGCTTTGGGGTTTCTGGGTGTTATTTATTATAGTAGTTGTTTTGAAGCCTCCAGTTTCAAGCAATTCAGCTGAGCATGTTATCATAACCATAGGTCCTCTCCTCTCCCTGCTAGTTGGGATCTTGTTCGGTGGGCTCTTGTGGTGAGTGGGCACTCCACAATGATGATATCTGAGTAGTAATATTCTCTGCACTATCAAATCATTAAGCATGTAGGTTGAATGCAGAATTAAGGTAGTGGCACGTTCTCACTGGTGTTTTCCATCACTAGTGATAAGCTTTCCGTGGTGAGATTGTTACTAGGCTTCTGCAAGTGTCAGAAATCTTAGTATTTTTGGCTATTCTCTGTTATAGCAGGCCAATGCCCAAGTCAGGGGAGGATAGAATTTAATAGTATTAAGGTAAAATTTGTAATTAAACTAATGTGACATTGCTTATACTTGGTGCTCGTTCCCAGAGTAGGGAACATCCACAAGTCATTCGAAGTTGCTAAAACTTGCTCTAGCAAGTTTCCATATTGGTGTAGGTATGGTACTTAGGGGACAGGTGGTGCCTTTGAGTTGACTATCCAATATATTTGTGTTTCTGGTTTTATGTGTTTCACTGTGGAACTTGGATTTCGAAGAATGTTGAGATGAATTTCTGCTTCTTCATAACTAGAACCAAATTCCATTGCATTTGTATGAGTTGCAATTTTGAAAAGTATAGTTCAAGATATCTGAATTATCCTTTCAGTTTTATCCTGATTTGAAATTCATCGGCTCTCCTGACTTATGTTTTCTTATGCTGCAGATATTCTGTATCTAGTTCCTCCTTTTTAAGTTGGATATGAGTTTGAATCATTTTTTGAGGGGGTGACTTCCTTCCTTTTAAGGATACTTTTTATAGTCCTTGAAATATGTAAAATGCAGTACATAGATCATAGAGAAAACTGTAAATTTAATCACATTACAATTTACAAGGACTTGCTTCATGTTTTAACCCCTGTACCATGTATATGCATGATTAGTACAAACATCATTCCTTCTTCTACTACTACCTTTTTTCTTTATATAATTATTATTTACTTAAACTTTCTCCTCACTGTAATGGTTATAACCGATCGATAAGGGATGTCATGCTGAGGCCTCGCTGAATTATATTTTTAAATGGTCACAAAATTACAATAAATTATAAATAGAAGCAACAGTTTTTTTTCTTATAATTTTTGAAGAAGAGAGTAAGAGAAGTCCAATTTGAAACTGTGTGATGCATTTGCCAAGTTGCTTATTAATATCCAAACATCAGCTTATTAAGCTCCATTATTTATGTTTATTTAGATATTCGTTTTTTTCTCATGTCCAAAAAAATAAAGAAAAATTCAAGGGTACTTGAATAATATTATTATTAAATTGGATTAGAGACCCGCTGATTGATTTCTTCACAAAATATCAAAATTCAAAACATTCTCTTTCCAAGGCTTGTATTTCCGCCTAGTTACGCAATACACCGCATGGAGAAGGTAGAAACTGAAAGTGCCACTGCCATAGGAGAAGGAGCAGCAGCAGCAGCATAGACTAGTCCTCTGGGGTGATCACTCTCCAAGCCCCATAGTCGGTGAACGGACGTGGATGAATGATGATGATACGAATCCAGCTCCTCATCATGGTCTGAAACAAACTCTGGTATTTCTATCTCCTTCCTTTTTATGTGTCCCCACAGAAACTCCAATCTGCTCACGTACTTCACTTTCGAGTACAACCTGCATGTGCAACTTTTAGAACCATGCAATTATGTACTCTATTTGTTCCAAAATTAAAGATACATTTTCTTAAAATGATCTTCTATGAATTTTTTTTCTTTTTTAAGAACATATCCTGAAATTAATGTAGTGCTATGGACCTAGTATGTAAGTAATGACATGTTAGGAAGTGCATGTTACTTTATAAATTGAAAATAGAAATGTATTTTTAATTTTTGGATCAACTAATTCAAAAAAATGTATTTCTAATTTTGGAAAGAGAGTATATCTTAGTGAACTGCGGGTGCTTATAAATGTTTGTTCTGTTTCTAGTTATCTATCAAACTATTTACTCTTTAACATTATTTGAAGGAGCTTGAGGGGCAATTTACTGCATGCATGCACGTGAGTATGCAAATTAAGAAGAGTGCATATATGTACGACTTACCTTCCGGTGAAGAGTAAACGGCCAAAGGTGGAAAGGAAAAGTCGAGACTGAATGCCAGGATGTACAAAATAGATAGTTTGGAGATTATCTTTGACATTGGCCGGAATAGCACTGTAGATTGATCGAAGGGTCAATATTCCGGGAAAGTTTTCACATCTACGAACACCTGTTTAATTTGCAGGTAAACCACTGAAAATGGTTGCTGCTGCTGATGAGCAAAACTTGGAAACACCTTTTCCTTCAAATACTTGTTTAGTGCCTCCACACTCACAAGCTTCGCTGCTTATCAACGAAATATAAAACATAATAGTATCAAATAAATTAAGTAACATCAAATGAAGAATCAAAAGAAAAGGAGAACATGCCAGTGCGTGTGTGTTTACCTGGGAAGAGCTAGGTTCCCGATGACATGAAGAATTTTGTGACCATGTTTATCCCTGCCTTGAATCTTGAAGATATTGAGCTTTTCTATGAGTTTTTCTTGTTCATATGGAGAGAGAACACACAAAGAATTCATGAATAAAGGGTTTTAGAATTTTAGGTGAAGGTAATTAGTAGTTAGCTAGTGTAGTTCTCTTTCTTATAAGGAGAGTACGTACATACCGACATACGTTTATGGGGATAATGTTAAAACATATTTATGAAGAAACGGACTAAATTGAAGGAGGGCTGGGAGGTGCAAGTTGGCTAGCTAAACAATCAATCGAGTTACTCCATTGCATAACATCATCATCATCATTTATATACATAGGGTCAAGAAGCTGAAGCTGAAGCTGAAGCTGAAGATGAAGAAAGGGTCATGGGTCTTATACATATTGGAGTTTTTTCAGTTTGTGCCAAACCGATTGAACTGGATTTTTACACTGACACCTCCCTCACCCGTGGTATATTCTCAAACATCTTATTTAATTTCTTTTGTTTCGACTGACCCAAGTGACATAATAATATAATATACAGTCCGACTCAACTAGCTGTAAACATTACTTGTGGGTCCCGTGTGTGTGTATAGTGTTAGAGAGAGAGAGCGCATTACCCTTTTAATACCCCTTCATTTTCAATGCCCTTTTTAACCCTTTCACTTTTATATTGTACCAAACATAGTTGGTTTTGCTACTCAGAATTTACGTTCTTTCGATATGATTGAATCGGTACTTACTTTGCAACTTGCAAGTATAAAACAAAACGAATGGGAGTGGGAGGGGGAGGGGGAGGGGGGAAGTACTTCAACCTGAGAGTATATTATAATTGTAATGGTGAGTGTCTGTAGGTCTGAGTGAATCCCCTTGGAAATGGAAATAGAGTGAGGTGTCTACTAAGTACTAAATAGTAAAATACACAATCTCTGAAATTTCAACTTTGGTATTAATAAGTAATATTTCCAGCATTATATTTTTTCATTTGGAACAAATGACAAATAAAAAGAAACAAATTTTACTCAATAAGATGGTTAGTTTTAAAAGTAGATAAATTTTATAAACTAAATTTAATATAAATACTAATTATAACTAACTAAATTTAATTGATTTTAAAAACTTAAATAAATTTATATCAATCTATCTTCTAATCTCTTTTGTTCTGCAACGTTACCGTTTCACTACCCTAATTTAAGTCCAGGTAAGATCATTTGCTATGATTTTTTTTTCTTTTCTAATTTTTTTTAGAGATCATGTCATGATTATAGGTGAAATTAAATATGGGATCTAAAAGATTTTTCCAGACTTATATGCATTGTGTTGCCTGGTTGTATCTTAAATTTATCTCTAAAGATTTATATATGAATTTAATTTATAGAAAACGTGATTGACACTCCTTTGCTTCACAAAATGATTCCCATTTGATTTTTTTTAGTCAATTTGTGAAATTCCAAATTAATATGTACTTATTATATTGTGTTTATGTAACAGTTCATATTGTAAACTAATCAAAAAATATATTATTAAATACAAAATTATTAAAAATAAAATAAATTTATTGGATATAGGCTTCTTAAGAAAAGATTTCAGCGTAGCAACCAAGGTCTCCCTTTGCATCTAAATGCTACATGCTCCCAAGTCCCAACCAAGACTATATTTGTCTATATATATATATACTAGGTTAACCCGTGTAATTATTTAATACTTAAAGATAAATCTAAATGAAAAATGTGAGTTATAATGTTTAAAGAGTATATATTTGATAAAAAAATAGAAAATTTCGTAATTATTTGTTGTAAATAAGAAAATTTCTAATCAAGATAGACATCCCACCCAAAAAATAAAAAAGTCAAGAATTTTACCACAAATTGTATCTACATACTCATTATTAACAAATTGAGACTGGCAAGAAAAAATGAATTTGTTAAGGAAACAACTAAAGCCAACATCCACATTCACTCAACAATAAATTTGACCTAGACCAGTTAACTACATTTATTAAATTCGAAACAATCCCAATGCCAATGACCTTCATATTTTCTTCAAGCACATTTAAAAGCACTTCTCTTCACGTATATGCTATTGATTCCCTTCATTTAATTTGCAATTTTAGATGGAACATGGATTAATTAGTAAAACTATTTTAAGCACAATACATCATACAAATGTGTCCATTGAATACCAGTCACTGATACATTAACAGGTAAAAGCATTGTAGTTTTGAAATAGCGTAATGATACCCACTTGCTTAAAAGGTTCATGTGCACCAAATTGGTTTGGAGCTCCTTTGCCTGATCAAATAAAAATTAAAATAAAATAAGAACTTCAAAAATAATTGACCCAATCGCAAAAAAAGGTAAATTTGGTCAAACATATAGCCAAAAAAATCATCTGGGCCATCGCAAATTTGGGCAAGCTAGTCGCTACTGATTTTAAAAAAAAATTGGCAAAGTTTCGCTTTAAAAATAGATATCCAGACAAATCTAAACCTGTCTATAAAACTTACAATCATCCATACATATCCAAACCACCAAAAAAAAACCATCATTTCATACCCAAAATCATCACACCATGCAAAAATTAATACATATTCAATAATCAACACATATTCAACCACCAAAATATCAAGCTAGTAGCTACTAATTTCAAGAAATTTCGGCAGAGTTTCCTTTAAAAATAGATATCCAGAAAAATCTAAACCTGTTTAAAAAACTTACAATCATCCATACATATCCAAACCACCAAAAAAAACATCATTCCATACTCAAAATCATCATAACCATGTATAATTACCCAACTTAACAAAAGACGGAGAACAAAAATACATATATGCAGAAAATAGAGAAACAACATGTTGAGCACCACCCTTTACTTTACATCTTACACCAAATATATTCTTTACAAACACACCAAGTATCCTTCAATATATACCCAAAAATATATATAATAATATTTACCTTGTAGATCTGTCAAGCTCTACCATGTCTTTGGTACATAAACCTTTGAAAAGAAAGGCTATCCATCGACAACGTCCACGGCCAACAAATATTGTTTGTAACAAAAATCTGTTATTTATAAGAGAAAGCAAAATGTTAGTAGTATCGCAAGAACGAAACAATTGACACGTGATTACTTGAATACGATTTAAGAATTGCAATGATGTTCAAGCGGATAGTTCAGCCTATATAGCAATGCTATTGTATTTCTTCTAGATTGTTCGCTCTCTCTAGAGATAAAGTCATTTATTTATTTTTCCAATACATGAAAGGATAGGCAATAAGTTTGACAGCAAAAAAACTTGTGAACTTGATAAATTACTGACGTGTCTGCTTATTTAAGCTTATAATTAGATAACTGTACAATGCAACTTAGAATTAATTAAATGGAATTACTCATGACTGCATGTTTTGTCATTTTTCCATACTTAACAATAAGTGATATGGCATTTATTTGATTTTTTTAGGGGATTTTTTCTCCTTTACTTACTGTCAATTAATCCCCAATCTATCTATACAGAAAATTACACCTGTACATGTTATGTAGTCTGGAAAATTACATCCATCGGCATTAATGGCTCAAATATATGGGGAATATGGACAATTACAATGATATTCAAGCGGATAATTCAGCCTATATAGCAATGCTATTGTATTTCTTCTAGATTGTTCGCTCTCTCTAGAGATAAAGTCATTTATTTATTTTTCCAATACAGGAGAGGATAGGCAATAAGTTTGACAGCAAAAAAACTTGTGAACTTGGTAAATTACTGATGTGTCTGCTTATTTAAGCTTATAATTAGATAACTGCACACTGAAGTAGAAATATCTTCACAATCAAGAATTTGTTCCTAACGTAGCAGTAAGTTTCTCCACAAATGTCAATTAATCCATAATAAAATAGTTTTGAAGCAATCAACCACATTAGAGGTATGCAAATATTTTTGAAGCAAAATCAATACAAATTAATGTTGAAATTAAAATGACAGTTAAAATGGCACTTGAATCAAGAGGACTCTACACAGAAGGTATAGATAATAGGCCTTAAGTTTGGTAATAATCAAAATCTACATATATGCAATCTATCTATCCCACATTATGCACAATTTGAGGACAAAATCAGAGATATCACAGCTTTGTCTAGGATTTGGTACCTGGCAGCAATCGCAGGAGTAGCAGGAGATGGTCACGAAGGGAGCGAGAAGTCGACGGACACAGAGGGAGGAAGAAAAGCACCAGTGCTGCAATAAGAGATCAAATGTTCTATAAGCACCGTCCAAAATTTGAGTTTCCTTATTTGCTATATGTAGGATCCACTATGGGTAAAAATGGAATATATTTGATACTCTCCTCAAAAGGGTTTATTTCTTAATGACAACAAAAGTAATTTCTTAATGAAGGGAGTATTTCTTAATGACATCAAAAGTAATTTGAGTATTTTATTTTTGGGTGCAACATATTCATGAGTGATATCGCAACATTTGAATAGTGACCTTATAAAAGATTAGGTGGATTTACATCATTTTACTCCATAGGGAGTGAACCAAAAATGAACTGGCTATGACGTCGGATTTTTTTCGTCGTTATAGCATATAAAGTCGATGACATAACTATGACAACAATTATAACTATGGCAACGGTTATAGCCTAAAGTTGTTGCCAAATGAACGTCATTGTATTTAGTTCTGAAACTATCTAATTGTACCTGAGTTAATGTGAAACTGGAGGATTTAAGCTTCCCGTGCATAGAAAATTAGGAATTGAAAGAAATGCATTATTCCCTTATTTTTATCAATTATTTTCAACAATGATCTATCTCCAGATATTGTTCTACATCAAAATAGTAACACTCAGAATATATTGTTTTGTTTGCACTTTGCACCAGAGTTTGCAGCAGAGAAAATGTTTGGAGCATGTGCGACCGCAGATTGTACACCACAGTGTTTGTCAAATTTCTTATTACAATAATTTCGTAAAGGTATCCAAATGGTTCGGTTTACAAATTTACAGTGTTAGCGTATTGGAAAATATAGATAAAAGCATTTGAAGCCACACCTGTGCACTTTATAATCTGTAGGGTATAAAGTTGGTTAAACTACTGCTATGTTAGTCATGACACTCAATTTTAATATAAGTGGTTTGAGAATTTTAAGTAATTATTAATTATTTAGTTTTCAATATTACTCCAAGTATAATTTTTTGCTAAGAAATATAATTTTGGTTCTCTCACTATTTTTTGCTAAGAAATAACACTCTCTTTTTATAATATAAAGATAATATAGATAATTAATATTATATTTAAAATTATACAATTATTTTTTTTAATCTTGCATACAATTCTAAAACGACTTATATCAAGAAATGGATAAAGTATGAATTAGGATAAAGTTTTATGCACTTTACTTCGTTCAATCTCTAATACTAACTTTTTTTGGAGTTCTAAAGTTTTATCTTTAAATAAATTACATTTATGATCTTCGGTGACAAAATTTCTTCATCATTATGCAATTATCTTGTCAAACTCAATTTATCCCTAACATTACAGATTAATTTTTTTTTTTATCGTATTATAAAGAGAGTAATAATACTAAAGTCTACAACCACCAAAACTAATAATAACAGAAACTAATTTTGTGTGTACTAAATTAGTACAGTTTTTCTCCTCACATTTCTCTACTTGCAGTTTTTCGAGCAATAATTCAAAAGAGAAACAGGTAGATATAGCAAATATATCCTGGTGCAACTTGCAATTTTCCTCATTTGACATAGCAAATATACAATACATATGTCTGATAAATAATACATATGTGTGTTTATGCGTGTAGGAAAAGATAAATAAACATACAAATTATGCAACTTACAATAATTGAAGACAAACCCACTACGGATAATTTGTCAGCATCCACTCCTGCAAAATTGCCATTGAAAACACAGATTTATACAACAAAACTTGGGTCATAATCAGCAAAATTATGCAGCAAAAGAATGAAATTATTAAACTTGATCGTGAGAAATCAACAAATATCATACTTGAATCAATAAACAATTAAAACAATTACATGAAATTAAGTGAAACTTTGAATACATGAAAGTTTATTAAAGCTAAGAAAAAAATGGGTTGATTTAGATTCCAAAATATTCAGAAAGCATTTGAAGCCACACCTGTGCACTTTATAATCTGTAGGGTATAAAGTTGGTTAAACTACTGCTATGTTAGTCATGACACTCAATTTTAATATAAGTGGTTTGAGAATTTTAAGTAATTATTAATTATTTAGTTTTCAATATTACTCCAAGTATTAAAAATAATTTTGGTTCTCTCACTATTTTTTGCTAATAAATAACACTCTCTTTTTATAATATAAAGATAATATAGATAATTAATATTATATTTAAAGTTATACAATTGTTTTTTTAATACTGTACACAATTCTAAAACGACTTACATCAAGAAACGGATAAAGTATGAATTAGTTCAAAGTTTTATGCACGGACTTGTTCAATCTCTAATACTAACTTTTTACTTTGGTCATAAAGTTTTATATTTAAATAAATTACATTTATGATATTGGTGACAAAATTTATTCCTTGCATGCAATTATCTTGTCAACTCAATTTATCCCTAACATTCAGATTAAATTTTTTTATCGTATTATAAAGAGAGTAATAATACTAAAGTCTACAACCACCAAAACTAATAATAACAAAAACTAATTTTGTGTGTACTAAATTAGTAAAGTTTTCCTCCTCACATCTCTACTTGCTTGCGGTTTTAAAAGCAATAATTCAAAAGAAAAACAGTAGATATAAAGAAATATACCACAGTGCAACTTGCGCTTTTCCTCATTTGACATAGCAAATATACAATACATATGTCGATAAATAGTACATATATGTGTGTTTGTGCGTGTAGAAAAAGATAAATAAACATACAAATTATGCAACTTACAATAATTGAAGACAAACCCCACTACGAGATAATTTGTCAAGATCCACTCAAAGCAAAATTGCCATTGAAAACACAGATTTATACAAAGAAAACTTGAGTCATAATCATGCAAATTGAGAGCAAAAAAGAACAAAATTGTAAAAACTTGATAGTGAGAAAACAACAAATATCATACTTGAATCAATAAACAATTAAAACAATTACATGAAATTCAATGAAACTTTGAATACATGAAAGTTTATTAAATCTAAGAAAAAAATGGGTTGATTTAGATCCCAAAATATTCAAAAAGCATTTTGTGTCCGTGCAACTCCAAGAAAAAGTTAGCATTTTGATTTTGGGGTTATTAAAGAGGTGGGATTAGAGATAATAAATGAGGAACATTTTGTGTTTTTGCGGTGCAAGTGATATTGGGTATTTGGGATTAAGCAATGGTTATGAGTATGATGAGTATCTCAATGGAACAGAGGTTTCATTTCAAGATTATGTTTTTGGAGTCTCTGCTGCATATAATCCTCTTCTGGTGGGTCTCACCATTGTTCGAGGAGTTTGGTGCTCAAAATATTTGGTACAATCCTTTCTCTCTTTCTCTGTAAGTTATATATGGATTTTGGGTTACAGTCTGGTCATACAAAACGCAGACACAACTTCAGATTCATACAAAACGCAGTTCATTTACTAAACAAACAACAGAAAATAATCTACTTACTAATCTAAAATGAAGGCACCAATAACGATAGAACTGCATAATTTACTTACCTCAGCTAGTAAAAAGGAAATGCTGCGAAATTCCGTTGATCAAAACAAACCCAAAATTCCTTTCCCCAGCTTACTTAAGCATCACAACTTCATATTCACCTTCATCCAATCAAGTCCCAAGAACACTACACACCAAAATTGCATGAACAGAGAAACTCAATCTCAACCCAGTAAGTTTCCTTTAGAATTAAAACCAATAAAACACTCGGTCAAATATCACCCCTCAAAAAAAACACATAAGGATCAAAATCAGACAAAAACCCAGATCTTATTATTGATACAAAATTAGATATATCCATATTTACTCAAAATTAGGTGAAATTAGGCACTACTTATAAGATTTTTGCATAATTAAACCATTAAAATAAACAAAATGACCATACGAAAATCAGATCACATAATCTAAACGTCATTTCTAATAGTCATCAATTTTATATATTAAAAAAGGGTAAAGATTCAAACTTTAGCATAAATTACCTTCATATTGTACTTTCTTTCAGAGAAGAACATTGAGGTAGGTTGTTAATGGAGGGGGGAAATGGAGAACTATAGAGAAGGGGAATGAGGAGAGAGAAAGGGACTGAGCCTTTTGGGTTTTCTTTTTTTTCTTTTAGTGTATTTTCTCTCACATCTTCTCTCTGTCATTTTCATTTTCATTTTCATTTTCTTTGGATTTTCAAGAACTCTTTTTTTAACTTATCTACACTATGACTCCTAGTAAAAAAATCTCTAGCTCCATTTCATGATCCTCCACAATATTAAATGCTACCAGATACCACTCCTACCCATCCTAACTTTCAAACCCTAGTATGCAAGTTACTAAATTTTTCATCAATTACACAAATGAATAAAGAGTACTTCCTAGAGGTCTGAAATGATGTTACATTATTACATTGGTTAAC
The DNA here is from genome assembly GCA_020205605.1 of Panax ginseng. Classification (NCBI taxonomy): domain Eukaryota; kingdom Viridiplantae; phylum Streptophyta; class Magnoliopsida; order Apiales; family Araliaceae; genus Panax; species Panax ginseng. Next base: position 3,700,221 of record CM035140.1, on the reverse strand, counting down.
AATATCACTTGTGATTGGCCATTTAATATCCATGTTGAGAACCTCTAATTAGGAATAAGTTGCAAGCATTTTTTGGAATACATTACATCATCAAAGGAATGCTTGCTTATTCATACCATCAAGGTTTACGAGAGAGAGCATAGAAATATATGTCACAATACTTCAAACCCCTATTGCTTTCTCTCATTATCTATTATCTATTAATAGAATTTTAGTAAATTAATGAATTCTCGACTAATAATGATAGATGAGCTAAGAAGCAAAAAATTAGTAAAACAAAAATATCAAAAACATCCCAAGACAATTCCGATCACCATCCTCTCCAAATCTATGCTATCCTACCTACTCAAATTTCAAAATACCCCCAAATCAAAATCCATGAAGAAAGCGAAAACACCACCTTTAGGTATTAGATTAAAAAGTACAATCACAAGAAACCCCATGAAGTTTGAGATCAAAACAACCCAAAATCAAAATTAGGAAAGCCTAAACAATTAAAATTTATCATGAGAAAAAACCATAAGATTTACCTTAGAAGATATAGGATACAAATCTAACAATCAACCGATCTCGATTAAAAATTCATATCCATAATTAAATACAAGAAACATATAAGCAAATATATGAGAGAGGAAAAATGGAGTGAACTCTGTTCGATGAAAAGCCAAGAGAAGCGAGATAGATTTTGAGGGCTCTTAGAGTGTTTTTATTGGAAGAATAAAATGGATGAGAGAGAATCTCGAGAAAAGAAAGTTGAAACTTGAAAGGGTGTCTAATTTTGACAAAGGGCTTACGAAGGAGGGAAATCGAAGGGGAATTAGTTTCGGGATAGATAGATTTTTGAATGGTTAGATTTATCCCAACTTTTCGATGGTCCTGATCTCTTAATAGACTTTGAGTAGGATTTTTTTGGGTTCAAAATCATTGTGTTTTGTATAAGTAGATTTATAAACATAAACCAAGCGAAATTCTCAAGCATCATACTTCATTTAGTCTACATAAAATCTGCATATATTAAATAGTTTAATTCCAAAGGTTTGCAAGTACTAATTCACTGTAAGCATTTTCATTTACTTAATTACGTTATTAAACCATCAGTTTTACACTGAATTCATTGTGTTTAACATTAAAACATTTTAGTCATAAGTCCCAACACAGCTTAAAGCAAAGCTGTTTAGCATTTACAACAACTACCATACAAAATTAGTAAAGTATTCTATTCAAAAAGCAACAAATTCATCGCATTAAAACATCAAATTAGGTGACAATATCAAGCTTTTAGCTCACATGTCAACTGATTGATTTGTAAAACATACCTAATAAGTTTTAGCTAATAGTAAGATTAACAGAAAAAACCTTGATATTCATCCTTCTCCGAGACGATCCATCGTCCATCAAAATCTTCATCAAATGACTCATAAAAAATCTACAAAAAGATTCCACACATTTATCAGATCCACACAGACACACGTGTATATAAACACAAAATAGAAACTAATACATACCGTATCATCAATTTGAGCGGAGAGCTAAAAAAAAGAAAACCAACGATCAACAATAATAACACATCATCGAAAAAGATCCTCCGTTTGTTTTCTTCCATATACGATATCAATCAAATCACTTCCTGCAAGAACTTTCTTAACAAACAAAAGGTATATAATCAAGCCCTTAGGTATCAATCGATAGATCCGAGAGAAGAAGAAATCCTATCGAGTGCATATATAGATCGATCTTAGGAATAATCCCGTCGAGTTGTTTAGAGTACGTGTTAGTCTGAGTGCATATATAGTCTGGGTATGATATTTAGGGTTGGGTATGAGAGATTTGGGGCTGGAATTAGGGCTGGGTATGAGACATAAGAGATTTAGGGGAGTTGAGAGGGCTGGGTATGAGAGATAAGCTCTGGGTGTGTAAGAACAGAGAGAGTTTAAAATTTGAATAAGGGGTAATGTGTATAAGAACAGATAAGCTCGATGTTTCTCTCTCCTCTCTAACTTCTTCTTCTGCTTCGATCTTCAACTATTACCAAGATAATCTGCGTGTTTTGTTTTTGATTTTCAAGCTCTGTGTTATCTCTCAGCTCTGTGTAAAGACAGAGAGATAGAGGGATTTTCAAGCTCCGTGTTAGTATTGAAGGGTTAGATTTATCCCAATTTTTTGACGGTCATGATCTTGTAATAGGCTTGAGCGAGAAACTTAGTTTTTTCAAAATCAGTTGTATTTTGTATAGATAGATTTGACACAACTTTTCAGTCCATCGACAAAAAAACTCTACTTCTAGAAAGAGAGTTCACCTTTTGCCCTAACATTTATTAACAAAGTATATATAAAGAAATGCATACATAAAAATAGAATCGTGAACTCATATTTAAGAGTCCTAGCTTCCTTTTAGATATAAGGCATCTGATTTAACTACTAATGGACCAAATATTACACACATATATTCAGATAGCACGTATACAATGAGGGATCCACTTACATCTAGAATAAAATTTCTGATTCTGAAAACTTTGACTAAATTTTTTGCCTAACTCATATTTTGTCAAGGCAACCATTTGATCAATGGTTTGTCCCACCACTATCAACCTCATCAAATTTCAAATTGAACTTAGTTCAAGAGATAATATATTATGTTGAGATGTTCGGTTCTAGTAAAAGAACCATCTGTGAAAGGCTGAATTGGGACTATTTAGACAAAGAACGTCTTGCACAATGTAGTGGTGACCACTTACAGGGTTACTTTTATATACACCACAAATGCATATGTTAGTAAAAGAAATGCTACATTCCACGACATAAAACAGTTTGGGTGGATGTTCATAAAAATATTTGCTGGATTTGAAGTATTTTTATGGAATTTCATTGATCTCTTCAGTTGTAGGTTTTTAAGGGACATGACACATGCAGGTTATTTCAGTATTTTTCAGTCTTTGTAAGTAATCTTTTGCTCGAACCTCTTAGTAGCGACATTTTATAGCTTAACATATTCTTTTGGCAGGAATCATCTTCTTTTTTTTGGAGGGGTAACGAAAATTCATCTGTTATTCATATTTTTATACAACTATTATATTCACAGGAAAATGAGGCATAGAAAGCAATGCTTATAATAAGAGTAGACGAAGCCTTGGACTGTTGGTGCCGAGCAAAACATTTCCCTTTATTTGCTTAAAGGGGCGGAGCTAAACTGTTGAATGGGTGGACCATTATCCCTTCAATTTTATTTGAAAACCTCACTTTTTATTGTAAATTTTCAATATGGTACCTTCAACCATTTCCAGACCCTATTGATCTTTGCTATTAACTTAAATTAAGCTGCTCACATATTCATAATTACTAAAATTAAGCTGCTCACATATTCCTATTTAAGCTGCTACCAATTATACAACAATTCATTCAATCAATCAATCAAACATTTGAACTACATAAATTAACAAAAAAATGGAATTGAATTGAAACTCACAGGCACTGCAACTATAGTCAAAATTAAAGAGAGAGAAAGAAAAGAAAAACCACATGCCAAAAATTCAAACATAACATCATACACACATATATACATATCAAATATTAGGTCTAGGATTTGGTACCTAACAGTAATAAAAGGAGTAGCAGCGATCAAAGGAGTAGGAGTAGCAGGAGTAACAGCCGCGGAGGGGAGGAGGGAGAAGCCAAGAGATTGACGATCGAGCGCAGAGAGAGCAGAGCAGTATCAAATATTAGGTCTAACAGTAATAAAAGGAATAGCAGCGATCAAAGGAGTAGGAGTAGCAGGAGTAACAGCCGCGGAGGGGAGGAGGGAGAAGCCAAGAAATTGACGATCGAGCGCAGAGAGAGCAGAGCAGATTTTCAATTTTAGTCGTCGGGTATTAGATGTAGAATGGGTTAGGGTGGAGAGGTATAAGGTTTGGCAAGGTATAAGGTGGAGAGAATGAGAATAAGAGGCAAGCTATAAGAAAATGACTGAAGCAAATGAGAAGAAGTATGCTACGGTTTTGGAAAGTAAGAGTAGTAGTGAAGCTAACTTATCTAATCAATGGCCATATCTATCCCAAAGTTTTGAGGGTCCAGATCTTTTATTAGGCAAGCGAAAAAAACTATAGTCAATATCAAAATCAATTGTATTTATATATAGTATAGATATATATATATTTTTTTTGTTTTTTTAAACAACTAAAAAAACTGTCCACCTTTCATAAAAAATAAGTTGTGCAAATAAAAATACAAGTTTCATTTTTAAAGAAAGGAGGTCTTTAATTCTAGTCATAATTACATCACCATCAAAATATGATCCGGTTATTATAAAATTAACTTCATAGTAAGTTAGTCAATTGACTACAGTGCTGAGAGATTACCTCACGTCCTACGTGTCAACACTGTATTAGTCAATTGACTAAAATTAATTTGATGTTAACCATTCCAATCAAAATGAACTCCTAATAACACTGAAAATTAGACATATAATCTCTCACTAAATACAGTACATATCATGCAGTTATAATTATATGAGATTTTTTGTTGATATAAGACTCTTGCCTCTCGGTAGTAGTCAAACTTTAGTAAAGTCACATATTTACGAAACATTGGCAAAAAGTTTAAATGAAATTACTGATTATCAAATTAATCTGGGGAATTTATGTTCAGGAATAACGGGTAGAGTCAAACCTTAATCAAAGATTGGTTATAAAATTTGTATGTATAAAAAAATGACTATTGGCAATTAAATAAGATTGGTTATTTATTTTCGATTATTTTTTATTTGTCTATTTAGATAATAGAAATTTGTTTAAAATTCTACAGTAGAATAACTTTTTTTTCTCAACTATGTTATCAAATTCAAGCCAACATGTAATAATATACACAACGAAAATTTTCAAAATAGATAATATGGGACTATATCAAATTTAAAAATTTGGAGCATAACCAACAACACGAACAACCAAATTAATACTATAATTGAATTGAGGAGTTGATAATTTTTTGGCTTATTATAGCCCCGTTTGTTTCAATATTCCAACTTATGGCTTCTGAAAAGCTAGACTAGTGGTGTTTGTTTCGGCTTTTGGATCTAAAAGCTACCAAAATTTAAAAGTTAAGTACAAGTACCTTAATGCATAAAAAAAAAGTAGAAGTTAGAATCATCTATTTAGCTGCTTCTCAAATCAACTTTTCAACTCTAAATAAAATAATTTATATATACTACATATTATATAATATATACATAAATATTTATATTGATGTAATAATATTTATATTACATTTTTTATATATGTTAATATATATATATATATATATTATTAAACATAATATGTATCAATATTTATATGTTAGTATGTATTTATATATACATAATTAAAGGGAACCGATTGTCCAAGTCATTATTTCAACAACCAATATGTCAGTCGTTGATCAATTAAATGGAAGGCTGAGATTGAAAATAATATATTCTCAACTGCTATAACATGTAGCAGCCGATTAACAACAAGTAGCGGTTTCTATTTTAATAATAAGGCCTCACCTATCAAACTAAAGCTTAAATGGATTCTACTTTGTTAGAATTTAAAAAAAAAGGGATTTTTTTTTAAATAGACATGTAAGTATGTAACGGTTTGGTATTCAAATTTTTGTTTTTTGTCTATAACTATATAAATGGGACCCACTTTGTCAGATTTTATATCAAAAAAATGGATTTTTTAAAAAAAAATACACAAACCGCTGTTCTAATACTGAATTGGAGGCCCACTAAGTTTAGTATCATGATTTTATCGAAAAATGCTCCATATTAAGAACTACATTACTACTACTGTATAAAGTATTTAATAGTTTATTAAATACTTATTATTTTTTATTATTACCCTAAACCCAATAAATTTTGATATTAATTTATTATTTATAATGAAAAACAATAAATTAATGGCCCATAATAAATTAAAATAATAAATTAATATCAGAATTTGTTGAGTTTAGGGTAATAATAAAAAATAATAAGTATTTAATAAATTATTAAATACTTTATAGTAGTAATGTATTAGTTCTTAATATGGAGCATTTTTGGATGAAATCATGATACTAAACTTAGTTGGCCTCCAATTCAGTTTTAGAGCCGTTACATGTTGTAGTGGGTTGTGTATTTTAATTTTTTTTTGTATAAAATCTGACAAAGTAACACCCATTTACAATTTATTGACTGAAAACAAAAATTTGAAGACCAAGCCGCTATATGTTGTAGCGGGTGTATTTAAATTTTTTTTATATATATAAAATCTTTGGGACCCATTTATATAATTATAGACCGAAAACAAAATTTGAATACCAAACCGCTACATGTTGTAGCGATTGGTGTATTTAATTTTTTATATATATAAATTCTGACAAAGTGGGACCCATTTACACTTTAGTTTGACCAGATGGGGACCTATAATTAAAATAGAAGCCGCTACTTGTTGTTAATCGGCTGAAAATATATTATTTTCAATCTCAATTTTCTATTTAATTGATAAACGATTGACATATTGATTACTGGAATAGTGTCCTGATTGCCATGGATTGAAACCCTTAACTATAATATATATATATATGTAAATAATATTTATATTTTAAATATATGTGTATATATATATATTTATTAATAAATAAGCACAATATATATCAATAAATAATTATATATATATATATATATATACATAATTAAATATATAATATAAGATTTATATTTTAAATATATATTTATTTATGTATATACAGATAAATATATTAATATTTTGTTAACAAAATTTAGGTTGTCAGATTATGGAGAATCAAAATCAATTTAATAAACACTACTCCCTCCGTTTCTTAATATAGGTCGTTTTAAACATGTGCACAAGAATTAAGAAAATAATTGAAAAGCATTAACTATATTATCAATTGTCTATAATACCCTTCACCTCACTTATCTCATAAATATGAATCAAAAAATTAGATGGAGTAATAAGGGGCAATTTGAGAAAAATAGTAATCAATTCTCCTAGATAACCACAAATGACAAATAATTAGGAATATGAAAAAAAATTTAAAACGACCTACATATAGGAATGGAGGGAGTAATTAACAACTTTTAAAGAATCAAAATAATCAATTTGTTAGAATAAAAAGTAAGCTAAAAATGAAAAAACAGAGACAAGGAGGGCTTATAATTATAACAAAATTATGGCATACTCGCATATGAATGCCGTAATTGATTTATCCAGTTAATTTAAACACATTTCATTTCTGATTAAAAAAGTTAAGCCAAAGTTTAAAATGGTGCGGAATTTAAAATTTTGAAGAGAAAAGACTTGAGGCTAATCCGAAGGTTTCAACAACGTAAACGGTTGGGATCATATTTGTACAGCAGTCTGTCTGGGTATATGCCCAAATAAGGATGTGGATAGTATGAATTTTATTATGAGGTAAGCTGGTTAATTGATCAATGACGAAATTATATGTGTGTCAATATTTTATTGACTATTTAATCAACTTCCTAAAAAAAAATAATTTCATAATAATTGGATCTCCCAAATACACTACACACTAGTAGCAGCTAGTCTAAAAAGGTAATAATGCAGATATCTAGCCTAGCCTAGCCTACAGAAAAATGTACGTAGACTCGTAGAGATATTACTACTATGTCACTATGTCAGGCTGTCAGCAGATACTACTGTACGTACGTACGTACCAATTCATTAGTAGTATTAATTACATGCAAGTTCTATCTCACCAAGTCAACCTTTGAAAAGAGAATCAGATTATTACGGTTGAAACTAATTAATTATGCATATACATATATACATATATATATATATATATATATATATATATATATATGTCAGCCTAAGCCTCTTTCAAGTAAAGTACAGTACACAACAACAAACAAGAGAGAGAGAATAGTAGGACTGTGATGGGCATGGGTAGTGGTGGGCAATAGTAGTAATGAAGGTCCGCCGGGGAAAAATTAAATGAGAGCATTAGGAGAGATTTGGTCATATCTAAGAGATTGCAGAAAAAGCCAAAGTAAGCATAACCGTAGCCTCTCCCTCTCACACGCGTCAAAACCTGACCTCTTGTTTCTTAAGCTCTCCACTTTGGTCCCTTAATTACTGTCTTATCTTGGAACCCTCTCCCACCTCTCCTATTTACATTACATACCCTCTTCTTTTAATCCTCACTTCTCTCTTTAGACTCAAGTCCCGGCCGCCGGAAAATGTTGTCGTCGGTGTCAGTCTCCGCCAAGAATGGGGTGGAGGAGGGTAAGAGGTATCCCGAGCCACTGGCCTCCCATGAGGATGTCGTTGGAAAAGCGTCACTTTTTTGGGAGACTCTCCGCAACTTCCATACGGTGATGGGGACAAAGTATATGTAAGCCTTTTTCATTTTCGTAATTTGTTTTTCTTTTTTAGCCTTGCAATCTTGCATCGATATAATTATTAATTCCAAATGTGTTATTTGTTTTCAAATTTAGACATGAGACTATTAATGTATAAATTATAATCTTTACAAATAAACATATCCTAAATTTTTAATAAATTAACGTGTTTTGAATTTATTCCATTTGTTCCAAAATTAAACATATATTTTACTTTTATGTGTACACCAAAATTAGTTTAGTCTATAATGGTGAAATGAAGTTCTTTAACTTATTACATTTGGTCAAATAGTTGCTTATTTTTTTTGACTTAAAATTCAACTTATAAGTCAAAAAAATAAGTAGTTGCCAAACATCTAAACAACTGAAAAACAATTTAAAACAAACCAACTTATAAGTTGTCCCGAACAGGCCTAAATATTATCACATCACTATAACTATATTGTTAACAAATATTAGTGATCTATTTTAATAAGTAAAGTTTTCTTAAAAGTCTTGGTTTAGGAATGTATCTCCAAGTATATTCTATATAAACCTTTTTTTTTGTATGTGTGTGTTGATCTTTGGAGAATTTGGATGATTTGCAAGGGTTCCTATCATTGGAGGGGTGGAGCTGAATATGTATGTTCTCTATGTAGAGGTTACCGAGAGGGGTGGCTATGACAAGGTCGAGTATTCTTTATTGTTTGTTTTATATAAACCATATGTAATTAAGTTATCTTTTATTTACTAGGTAATTTCTTTATAATGAAAAAAATGAGGGAATATGTATATAGGTTGTATCAGAGAAGAAATGGAGGGAAATTAGTAGTATATTCAATTTTTCTCCAACCACCACAAGTGCTTCGTATGCGTTGAGGAAGCACTACTTCAGCTTTCTTTACCATTATGAACAAGTTTACTTCTCCAAGCCACAGGGTTCCTTACTTTCCCCAAAAGGTATTTACATTTTGCACCTCTCTGATGTTGTACTACTTCCTACGCTACATATGTTTTTAATTTATCTTCCTATAATGTTTTCTAATTCCTTGTGTTATTTAGTATGGTATTTGTTTCTGGGTTTTGTATGTTCTTGGGAAGTGAAGATATATGATGCCTAAAATTAGAGCCACAAAGTGTTCTTTTTTGGATATTCTGATCCCCTCCCCTGTCTTTTGAGGTGTGCATATATATGTGCCCCCAGTGGAACCTAAGATCCTACCTCTTTTCTCTACAACAATTAACAAAGCTCAATATATGTTTGTATGCTATATAATACATGGGCGGTGATCGTCATACAAACTTTACAGGGCCACATCATAAAATCTCTCATATTCTTTCTGTTAGACATTTGTGGTTGTTTTTTGGGATAGCATGCACTTTTTTATTGTCTCTCTTTTTTCTTTGTGTGGATCTATTTAGGAAATTGTTGTTTCCACAAGTGTTTTTATATTTCCAGACATCCGCCTATCATCATCAGTATGGAACTCACTATAGACAACGTGAAAATAATGAAAAACACTTGTAGAAATAACACCCACTTGATGATATATGAAGATTGAAGAGTTTATGGTGCAGAAATTAACTTTTGGAAGTAATAACATGTTAATTCAATATGAAGCTGAAGAGAGTTATATAATGGCAAATTGGAAGTAAAATACAAAGTAAGTATCTATCTTGTTAAAGTGTATGGAGTATAGACAGTAGTATAGCCTGTGCTTTTTTAGTACAATGGATGTTATGTTAAGTGGCAACCTAAGAAAATATGGATAGTCATAAAGTAGAAGCTGACATGTCCTTAATAGCATGAATCTAGTTCAAATGTTCAATGAATTAGTTCAACTTCATATTGAAAAGGGTGTGATTTAATTTGCCAATTGTATATGGTGCATGCGTTGTCTCCTTGATAGATAGGAAATTTGATGTGAATAATTGCAGGGCATGGTAATGGACCTAACGGCTATAATAAACCTTTTCCCAAATGGTGGAATTCTTACTATCAAGTGTGACTACTGTTTTTTATTTTTATTTTTTTATAACAATTATCTGGTTTAATTAACGTTGTTAATTATTCTAATAAGTATGATTAGTACTTTTGCCTACGTAGTTGCATATATGGCAATACTTGATGCTAATCTAAATTATACCTTCTCTGTCTCTCTCTCACTATCCTAGCTCCTTTGTGTTTCGAAGCTGTTGGAACTATTGATGGGAAACTTGACTGCGGTTATTTGGTGTCTGTGAAGTTGGGTTCTGAGATTTTAAATGGGGTACTCTATCATCCTGAACGACCTAACTCTTCCGAATTGGCTATCGTTCCATATAACCCTAACACCAAGCATTCAAGACGAAGACACAAAAAAAGAAAAAGGGGTGGAGGAGATCCAAGCCGCCCCAAACCAAATAGGAGTGGTTACAACTTCTTCTTTGCTAAAAAGCACTCTGAGCTCAAATCTATCTTCCCAAAAAGGGAAAAGGAGTTCACCAAAATGATTGGCGAGTCTTGGAACAATATTAGCGAAGAAGAGAAGAAGGTATGCAGAATACGATGTACTACATTCTTATAAGCAGGGTTTCATACGAGTTATATTTTCATATTTTGGTCAACTGTTGATACCTGATTTTTGAAATTCAGGTTTACCGAGACTACGGATTGAAGGATAAGGAACGATATGAGAAAGAAGTTAAAGAGTACAAAGAGAGAATGAAGGTTCGGCAGCCTAGAGAAGCTTAACAGAGATGGCTATTGAGTTGTGGTCGAGCAGGATTTTGGCCCATGTTAGAAGGGAGCAGTATTAAAACATTTCAACAATTTCCCCATCTATTTAAGAATTTGTGAGGAATAATATAGTTTTGTGATATGCACTCTCTAACTATTTATGTTTATGTTTGGGGCATCATATGATTTGAATAAAGAGATTTTATTGAGGTAATGATGTTTGATAATGAACAAGTGCTTCCTCACTACTGGTCCACTGGTATATGGCTTTTGAGTCCCACATCGGAAATAGATGCAATTGGGAAGGGACTGGCTTACTATATAATGGGGGATAGGATCAATTCTTAATTATCTTTGCGCTTGGGGCAATGACGCAGCTAGTGAGGTTCTAACCGAGGCGCGTCAATTGCTGGTTGAAAACTATTTCCAAACCCCCTCTTTGGCCTTGGTTCTGCCTTGGCCATCGAGAATTTCTGGAAGGGCATCCCTCTAAACAAGGGTAAAAGCCCTACAATCTAGTTTCAAGTTTTCTGCATTTTTTGTTTGAGCCCAAAAGGGTCTACTAAGAAATAACTTATTTTTTAATTTTTTTCAAATTTAAATAATTTAAATAAGTTTTATAAAGACTGAAATATGTAGTTTTTAGATTATTTCAGTTTTGAATTTTAAGATTTCATAAATCAACTTGAGTCAAAATATATCTGAATGATAGAAATATTATTTTTTAAAACTAAAATATTGTAGGCAAATTTTTTTACTACTAATTTATCTTGCTGTAACGTCTGCTTACAATTTTGGCCTGATTATAAAGTAAATACAACTTAAAGTAAGCAATGCAACTCGCAAAAAATACACGAGTAGTTGCTCACCGGTGTGAATTCAGTTTTATATAAAAATAGGCTTCATAAGCTGCAGTTCTGTTAGTCCCACATCGTCTACTTTAAATTCTAATTAGGTGGATGTATATTTTTATGGGCTTCTAATAATGGTTAGCAATTGGGCCAAAGGCTGAATGTAGTTTTGCTTTTGCTTCTTTGGTTCTTACTGCATTAAAAAGAATCGATTTAACGTATTTTTTATTTACCCATAGGGTGTTATATTGGATTCATCTTTTTTTCGTGTTATACGTTAGGTCTTTACTCAAGCTATAATGGGTGTCTTCGATCGTTCTAGCCCGCTTGCCTTATCCAACCCGTTGGATTTCCTTTTCCTCTTCCCATTATGACTTCTGTAGGTTTTTTCGGTAAATAGGGGATACGCAAGAACCTTGCTCATTATCAGACAATCACTTATTCACAAACCTCGTGAACCAAATATAATACTTGGACTAAAAGTCAAGTTGGTAATTTTTCTTACATCTCCCCCTCGGAGTCCAGGTATCATATACACCGCCAAAATAAAGAACCTTGAATACTTTCGAAAATCTTTCTTATTCACCATTTCAGTTCTTTATAACTCATGCTGAAATCTGGCATAAATAGGTGTGGTTCGATACACAAACCTAATCTTTTCACTTCACACCAACCTCATTTCTACGAAATCAATAGAAAAATCACGCTATCTTTCACTTTCAACCCGATTCTGCTTCTCAACCAATATATAATTTCGGTTCCTTGATGCCTACAGCTCAATTTAAAGTAATCAACGAAACCAGCAAAAAAATACACGAGTTGCTTTTGTTGACACGGCCTACCCCACAAAAAATTAGTAAAAATTTTGATTGCCATAGTGTTTGAACTGGATGCAAGTTGAGTTACAAATGGGCTGGTAAAAATCCCAAACAAATATTGGTAGTTTTTTAAAACAAATAATAGAGGATGTATCAAATTGACCCAATAACTGGGTTATCCTCTACTACTTTGCACAAATTGGCACCTTATTATTACCAGCAAGGCTAGTCGAATTCGGTTTCGTTATACTTGACCCTTTAATATTCAAACTATTCGATTGTGTTTCGATTCATACTTGATTGATACATATTCTATTAAATATTCGATAAATTTTATTATAATATATAAAAAATTAAATCAAATTAGAATAATTAATTATTATTATTTTATTTTTATTTTTAATTGAGATTTTATATTTATAAAGTGTACTAGTAAATATAGTTTCTCATTTCTAAATAAAATAACAAATTCAATTTATAATTATATTAATTATTATAAAACTAATTATTACGTGGAGAATCGAATTCGAGCTTGAATTTAAATCTCACGAGTAGTTTGAATATAATATGATCCGAGTCTGATCGAATTAAATGGTCTAATCAAAGTCGAATCGAATCTGAGAATTTTTCAAATACAATTCGAATTCGAGTATGAATGCAATGTTTGGAGTCGAATTCGAACAACTCTCTTCGCTCCCGTTTACACCCTTAATCATCCTATCCTCTAATAATTGCACACAGTTGGCACCTTATTATTTTAAGGAATGAAATACGAGGACATCCATCACAGTTTTACATTGCAGTTACTAAATATATAATTTGTTAATCAAATGTACACAATAGTTTTAGCAACACTGAGCTTGGATCCAAATAACACCAGTATTTGGACAGTGTAAAATGAACACAGGCATGCTGAGGCAAGGATTATTGGTTCATGCATCTTTTGTTGAGACCATGAAAGAAGCGGTGCTTTTTCCTTCTCGAATGCTAGATAAAGTGCATACTTGTAAATTATTAAGAATATTATGAAAAAAATAGCAATATTAAACTATGCTCTAATTAAGAGAAGAAAAGTCTAGGCTAACATTTTGCACGTGAACATATTTTTTGCTGCCCACTATAAACTTTTGTTGCTCCACCTGTCATTCAGTATACAGTAACGCCAAAATTTTAAATTTCTAGGAGAAGACAGAAAATTAGTCTTTTACCAGCAGACATATGGTTGCCATCGTCTAAATTCATGTTCAACACTATTGTTAGTTCCTACTTTGAGATAAACATATGACACCATCTCATAGAAAATCAAAATTTACACACAACAAAGACACATGGTTTATGAGCATATCTTAATTCTTAAGAACAATATATGAATCTAACTGTGTGAGGTGAATAGTAGTATAGTACATGAACTTGCACAAGGATATAGATACACATTCATAGGATCATGGCAAGTATGTGTAACTTTCTTCAACGTGATGTGTTTGGTTAGACAGATGCCCAGAGGCTTTCGATGGGAGATATGCAGCAGGAAGTGTATCCCTTTCAACATATGAGCCCCATGAGGTCTAAAACACTAATGTAAACTTCAAAATCATATAACTAAAATACCTGAGAATTATTTCGTATGCTGTAATCTTGAAGAACAACGTTGTCATCAAGTAGTTTCTCATTATGATATGAAAGGCAAAAATTTCCCCAGACATGCTTCCTGAAAATGCAAAACGATTGCACATTTGATTTAATTTCCAAATAACAAAATCCCCACAAAGTGTGTTAACATATTCTTTCTTAATCATCAACTAAAATTAGATCCCGCAAAGAGATATTCAGGTGCAATTAAGGGGTTGGTTTTTTAAGCAAAAGATGAAGTCTCTTATTAGCATTTGCGAAATTCAAGTTGAGTGAACCGCAAAATAGTGAGAGACAAAGGCGTTGAATGTTTTTCCTCAATATATGTAGGATCTGGAAAAGTTTTTCTTGATCGAAGTACGCAGTTACCATTTGCTTGCTGGTCGAAACTCTATAAAGAGGATAAAAATCCCAGAAGATTAAGTACATAAGCTCCAGTATAGTGTTTTTTCAGGAAGCCATATCATAAAATCACTTTATCATTATGATCCAAAGCAAGGATTAAAATTGAGCACAATTATTAGATTGGAACCAAACTATTGAAATTTGGAGTGAATTTATAAAAGTCTTCTTCACAAATTCATTCTACAAGTTATAAATATATTATGCTAAACAATTTAAAACCCGAATGTAAAAGAGTAAAAGGTAAAGAAAAAAGAAACCAGAGCATTCAAAACAACGTTAATGGCAAATTCAACAACCAAGAAAAAGTTTACAGGCAAAAAAGTACAAACCAAGAAATATGACGATGGCCCATCTTGGACTGTTCAGATTCATTAACCTTCTTTTTGATAACCAGTTTCAAATCCTTCACCGTCGCAGAATTCATCACAGCGACATCTATGAAACGCAGCCAATTCAGTATTATAAAGATATATATAAGGCAACATGTTTGAAAAAATGCAGAAGAGAGGAACAGTAAGTACCGAATGAGGTACGGTCCAATTTAAGAACGGATATGCGCATTGCACTGCCGAGTTCCAAACTGATGAGTGTGTTGACATTGGAGAGAGAGGGTTTCCTCGGCACGTCGGCGAGAATGGGATCATCGAGAAGGGCTGCAAGCGTTGAATTCAGCCTAGCCCTTTTCACGTTGCTGTTATTGTACTCTGCCACTGCGTTTTCTTCCCCTTTCACACCACTCGATGCTGAACAATCCATCTTTCCTGTTTCCTTGTGCTGGATTTCAGTTGGTACTAGTAGCCTGAGCGCAGGTAGCGGGTCAGGCTAATGGCCTTTTGCAAAAAATCCAATGGGCCTATTTGTTTATTCACTGGGTCTGTCTAGATTCAATGGGTAACAAAGTGGGAATTCTTGTGCAAGTAAAAAACTTTTGATCAACTTAAAATTAATCTCTTAAGCTTGGATGAAAAGAATTAAATTGCGGAACAGAGTTTAGGTTAATATGCGAAGAAAGGAGTAAATATGAAAGAAGACAACTTTTGAAGGTGCAATGTGGGTATTGGAAATGCTTGGGTTGTGTGGGAATTGGCAGCAATTATGATCATCTTATGGAGTCTGGATGGGGCACCAAAACATACTCTGTGATATGTCGCTATAGATCTGATTTTAACCGTCGTTATACTATCAAAAAAAACTAGACTAGAATTTACAATTGGCCGAGTTAAACAAACTTCATATTTAAACAAAACCGATCAACAAGACAGTATTTTGAAACAAGGAAAGCCATTCTTGATTCATACAGTCCAATTTCAGCATAAACATTGCATGAAGTTATCTTTAAAGAAATCAACTCATAAAACTAAGCTTGATGACCAAAAAGAAACCCTCATAAAACTCAAGAAATCAAGCAAAAGCCCAACCAGCCCAGCCCAATTCAAGAACTTGGGGAAGGTGGAGAACTCTGCATTTCAATCACCTTCTTCCACGACTCCCGGCTCGAAATCTCATCCCACCACCGCCCCACATTCTTCCTGGAGGTAATAAGGTCTGCCTTATCAGTTGCATTCACCAAGATCTGCGTGTTAGGAAGATGAGAGAGATCGGCCAGAGTGAAATCATCACCAGCCAAGTACTGGCTCTCACCAAGCCTCTCTTCGTACACATCAAGCACCTTTACAAGCTTCGCTTCGCTCTGCACAATCAGTCTTTCGTCTTGCTTAATCTTCATTCGAGGGGCAAAAGCCAGCTGAAAAACCAGAGCTCCGCTCGGTGGATTGAAGCTCTGTCCTTCTGCCTCCAGCCATTGGTCAATTGAAGCTTTTTCCAGTGGGTTCGTTCCGTACAGACCCTTGTTTCCCTGGTCATTGTACTTATCTGCCACGTATCGGCATATGGCTCTCGATTCTGTTATTTGTCAAACACATGATAAGCAAAACCCACCAGAATTCAAGATTTTAATGAAAGTCAATTGAAATGTCAATCACTTAAGTTTAGTACATGTATTAGAGAGCAAAGAGATAGAGAGAGAAAATTCTGGGTATTTACCAAACAGAGATATGTTTTCATCTTCAAAACCTGGAACTTGGCCAAACGGCTGTTGTGGAGAAAATTAAGAGAATATCGGGGTTAACGAACGTAGTAACATTATTGTAGTGGATATGCATATAGAGATAACAGATATAGTACCTGAATCTTGAGGAAATCAGGCTTCTTGTGTTCACCTTTGGCCATGCTAATGTTAATAAGCTGAAACTGAACTTGTTTCTCGAGAAGACAGGCGAGGACCCTGCAGACAGCAGTGGACATTGGTGGTCCGTACACTTTGACTGGAGTTGCCATTGGAGGAGCTAGACTTGGATGGAGGCTTTGGCCTTTGTGTTAGCTTTAGTTATGTGGTAGTTCGTTGTATCTCTCCGCCTTCTGTTTCAGACCATTCGGAGAACTAAAATCTCTACTCAGTACTCACCTTATCTTTTATTTGCATAGGCCATAGGGCTAGTTAATATTCCTCCCACCATACTGGCCTATAATTGTTGTTAAACTTTTTTCCTTCCAAATAAAAAACTAACTAAAAGAGTAACAGATAGGCCCAATAGGATAATTATGTTTACACCATGATTCCAAAATAGTATTCCCAATATTCCAAAATATAAGAGCACTTTTTTTCTCTTCATATTATTGTGCTCATAATTGAGATTAGAAGTACAAATAATGAAAGCCAACATTACTCAGAGTTTTAATCAATCTGCATCACTTTGATGCTATAGACTGATAAGAGTATGTGAAGCCGGCTTTATTGTGAGATTTCCTGAAATTCACAATGCACTGCTTGTATGGAGGAAGTATTATTAACCATGAGCCATTAGTGAAGCCCCTGTATACTGAAATTGTTAACCATGATGCATATCAATTGAACCACCAATCCACCTAAACTACATATAACAAAATATATCATGACATTTAAGGCACCAATTATTGACTCCAACAAAAGAGTCATAAATCAGACGCACAATATTGCTAATGAACCATATTGAAACTAAGTTGATTCAAGCATTGCTTTGTAAAAATAGAAAATCAAATAGTAACTTAAAATACTGCTAGCTCTACCCATACACTACTGGGTATCTATATATAGACACGAGTATCAAGTTCAAGACACTGAATGCAATTTGAAATACAACACTAATACCGCCTCTTGTTCCATTATATACCTCTGCCGGTGCTGCAGGGAAGACTACTGTCAATTGTTTGTAAAGTCTGAAACTTCATGCACAAGATGCCCAATTTGAAGGAGCAGAAGATGTCCAATTTGAAGGAATTATGCTCGAGGATTCACATCAAGGGGAAGCGTACGATATTCGATGCCAAGCTCTCTGAAAACTATAATCATCTCTTCAACCAAAAGAGCTCTCCTTACCCACCTTTCACTCATGTTCTGAAAATTCATTCGGTGTGAAAGCCATATTGATATTTTCAGGCTGTTCAAATCCTCCATGCCACAGAACAATCATTGGAGCTGGATACCAGTGATCACTCGATAAAGCTGCAATAGCGATAACCATAGCAAACAGTAGTCAGACAGAGAAGAATCATACACTAGAAATATAACTTGAAAGCCAGCATACCTCGTGATCCTCTCTTTCGTCAATGCAATCTTTTCTACAGAAATCAATAGCATCTCCCATATCTGGACTACAATAGTAATTACTGATGGGCTTGGGTAGCTAAAACACTGTTTGGATATATAATCTTTTGGTTATCAAACCTCAAAAAGATTGTAGTAAATATATTCATCTCTTCAACAACCAACTGAAACCAAAAGAAAGAAAGGAAAAGGAGTAACAATCTCAACAATTCAAAGGCATATTGCAAATGTGTAAGCCTATGATAGGAATACAAATACAGCATATATATAAAATAAAAGAAATTTCTATTCCTATTATACTACCTGAACATCGTCCACTTCGCAACGATCACCGACATCAAATGGGTGCATCACAAATAAAAAAATTATTGCCTCAAATGTTGCCTTGCATGTGTTCCCAAACATAAAAACGACCAAAAATAAGCTGGGAGCTTAAAAAGACAAAGAAATGGGTAGTTGCAACTTTGAGTATAAGAAGCCAGATAACTACTACAATGATTCCTACAACTATGTTCAACATTTGATGGAGTTTGTTTAAAGCTGTTTTTGTATCATTGAGAGACAAAGCCAAGGCTCTTTGTTCTCTGAATGCATTAACCTGTAGATATTTTGAAGCAGTACATCAAGACAGATCAATCTTAGAATCAATTTGATGCATAACTTGCCAACTGGGTTGAATCAAGGAAGTGGTTCAAACGAACATATTTTTATGGCAATAATCAGCTATCAAGCATGACTCATGATGAGATGGATACTTCTGGTCATAAAATCTCTGATTGCATGGCACACCTTTCATCAATCAACGAAATTGTTTGTGCAGCAATATTATGAGCTCATAAGTCCTCCTTCCTCCCCCTCCCCTCCCCAAAAAAAATAAAATAACATAAAAAACACACACAAACCCCCTCTTTTTTGCGCCCTTATTCCAAAGGTGGGATTAATGATCTGCATTTTAACAAGTTTTATACAGTCAAGTAGGCTTCCTCATCAATATGTCCTCAATAAGATACACGACAACTTTACACTAATTTCAACAAAAATAGTAAGATACATGACAGCTTTACACTAATTTCATTTTTACTTCATTAAAAATTATGTAGATTTATTAAATATTAATTAATGCTCAAAACGTATAAGAAGGGGGGAAGGGGGAAGGGGGGGGTGAGATGTGGATATTAATAATTACCACCCAATACTTCAAAGCTCTCCTGCTTATTCCTTTACTTTCACTTGCTCCTTCAAAGAGAAGGATTGTCTTTAATGCTTCATCGCCTCTCATGAATTGCATCAAATCCTCCTGGTAATTATATCTGATAAAAAGCAGACAAACTAGTGAGATTTTAATTGCAAAATTAATGTAGATCAAAACAATATCATGTTGACAGAGCTCTACTAGCTAAATAACCAAGTTATTTACATTTATATGTGTTATGGTAATGGACAAAGAAATAAGAACTTACTTGGATCCTGGTTTGGCCACATTGTAGAATACCTTCTTGGCTGCAGCTTTTGCCTGAAATTCATTAGTGATCTGCCTCGCAGTCTCGTCCTCACCAGTTGAGTGCTGTAACTGCTCATCTAAAGTTGACAGATCCCCTTTTCGAACAATATTCATCAATCTCTTCATGTTCCAAGCTGATATATTCTTCTGATTCAACCTATGCAAATGATTCCTCATCTTCCTTCTTAGACTCTTCCCAGCCACCAAGCTCTTTCGGAGTGTAGGCGTGTAGCAGTCCCAATCACTTTCCCTGTTCTCAGGAAAACAGTTGCCTTAAGCTCAGGAGGCATAGTAGCCCCAGCATTCTGAAATTTCTGAACTTCAACCATTAGTCTCTCCTCTTCTTCCTGCTCTTGTTGAATCTTAATTAGGGGTTTCCCCGAAAGCGTCTCAATAACATACTGATTAAACAAGGACTGCAACTACTTATTCGAACTGCAAGTTACCACCTCCTCCCCGTCGCCGGCGCCACCATCTCCTCCTCGGCCGCTGCCACTGGCACTGGATTGCCGCCGCAGGTTCTCATTAAACGAAACTTTAACTTCCCTAGGTGAAACCTGACCGTAGTTTGGAATTTCCACAATTTTGGACAACCCAAGTGAACGTTGAGAAGCAGGGGATGAATCGATGGTAAAGTCGAAATCTTTGTTGGAATTATCGTTTGAGAAATCGTAGCTAGAATATCGCCACATTTTTGTTAGCTGAAGCTGCTTCAGGTTCACCATTTTTGGAGGTGAGTTCTTCGGTTTGTTTGGGGATACTATTTTTGCCGTTGATTTTGATGACTATATCGTTATCGACTGAAGGGGACTGGGAGGAAGATGCGGATGTGGGTGCTGCTGCAGCCATAATGGGAGTTTCTTGTTGCTGTTTTTGTTTGTTCGTGTAAAAGGATTTGTGATTTGGCCTTCTTCTTCTTCGATCACAATTTTTGGGGGCGGGGGGTTTCGGTTGAGTTTTTGGGTTGGTAGATCCCAGTTGATTTGAAGGACTTTCTAAAAGAATTTCCATTAAAGAACCAAGAAAAAATAATCTTAATGTTAGGTAAACTGGTGATTCACCGTGATAAAATATTTCTTTTCACCGTACATGTGTCGACGAGTATGCGGCTTCCGGTTAACCTGTGGAGGGAGACTCCTTGTTTGGTTGTGGACCATTGAAGTGTACTATCAGTGTGGTCGGATAGAACACTGTCAGATTTTAAAAGGGATAAATCAATTTTTGCTACACGACTTACGATGTAATACTCGAAGTGAAAAAAATTACAAACTGATGATTATACTAAAAAAGTTATAAATTGGTGATTGTATTAAAAAAAATTTGTAATCTGGTGCTTGTACTTTCTAATTTTTAAATAATCGTTAAAATTGATCCAACAACGGGAGAGACATACATACAGAGAGAGAAACGAAGTCGACGCGAAGAAGGTTCTCGATGTTTAGTTCCATCTTTTTTTGCCTCCCACATTCGCACCGTTGCTCCACAGTGACACCTACTTGGGAACTCTGGTGTAATCTATTTATTTTTGTTGCATGAACTACAATCTTCTTCCCTAATTTCATTTACGATTCCACTCCAAGACAAGCTCATCCTTTCAATTAAACACTGAAAACCCTTTAATAAATATATGAGAACCAGTAATCAATGAAAAATCGAGACAAGAAGAATGAGAGAAAAGAAGAACAGAAAAAGAGAACCCTAATTTTCAAACAGAATAAAAATAAAACCCTACTGTTTAACGGATTGTAATATTTTTCGAGTACAATCACCAGTTTGTAACTTTTTTCACTTCGGATACCAAATTGTAAGTCGTTTCCCTAATATTTAACGGAGTGTAACATTTTTCAAGATCTGATCATCGCTTTATAACTTTTTTCACTTGGTGTCAAATTGTAAGTCGATCCCCAAAGACAAGTCGTACCAAAAGTTGATTTATCCCGATTTAAAAATTTTGACAAAAATAATATTTTATAAGAAGTTTAAATAGTAGTGGTATTGTTTTTAGAACTTTTAAAATACTATAAATTTATACATTGTATTTTGATCGAAAGTAATTTTACCAGAAGCATAAATTTTCCGTTAATAATCTATACAAAATTTTCAACTTTTTTTTACAACACTTTAAAATGAGAAAATTTATTTTATTTGGGTTTTAAATGCATTGGTGAATTAAAGATGAGAAAAGAGTTAAAGAGAAGAAGAAAGTTCCTTTACAAATTTTTGGTATTTAATTGAAATCAAAATGGATAGAAATTGATATTTTTGTTTTAGAATTGAACGATATTTTAAAGGCCAAAAGAAAAAAATAATTAAAAATATGCTAAAGTATTGTTTAAAACTACAAAATAGTAACATACAATTATAAAATGTGATGCACAATTATAACATCTTCTAATTATTAGAATAATTAAATTGTGGATACACAAAATAGCGGTCGTGTACATATGCTGAACCAAAAATTCTATAAAAATTTGATTAGCTTAATTCCATAAAATCCAGTCATTTCATTTTTAAATTTGAATTTTTATCAGCAAAGGAAATCAATCTATCTAATAAAATACAAATAATTTTGAATTTCTCACTCACTCAATAAATCATTTGGACCGTCCAAAATTTGGGATAAATCTCACCATCCATCAATCTAATAAAATACAAATGATTTTAAATTTCTCGCTCACTCAATAAATCATCTAGGCCGTCCCATATATCTAATAAAATATAAATCTATCTAATAAAATACAAATGATTTTAAATTTCTCACTCACTCAATAAATCATCTGGGCCGTCCAAAATTTGGGATAAATCTCACCATCCATCAATCTAATAAAATACAAATGATTTTGAATTTCTCGCTCACTCAATAAATCATCTGGGCCATCCTATATATCTAATAAAATATAAATGATTTTGAATTTTCCGCTCACTCAATAAATCATCTGATTAGGATAAATTCCACCGTTCATACAGTGCCGGAGACACGGGACACATGTAGTCTAAATTATTGTAGTACAATGAAACATATTTTGGGCGGCGTCAAAGAGAATCCACGAAGGGAGTTCGACAGCAGAGCAAAGAGAGCAACATAGTCAGCTATTTTGTGCTATATATATATATATATATATATTCATCCCATAATGTGTAAAATAGAAACCTCAAGAGGATATCAAGAACATTTTACTTGATTTGAGGCTCAGAGCTAGAGGCACAAGTATATCCAAATATTCGAGATTAAAGCTGAGCTAGCCTGTACAACAGGGTAGTCAAAATCAAAACTCAGCCACCGCATTGGTGAGTGCATGGGGGTCCATTCTCAGGATTATCTTGCAAGAGACCAAATTTAAAACTTCGATATTCTCTCTTCCTCGGACATCCTAGACAGACAGATAATTTAGTCGATGCAAAACTATCACACATGATCCTCATTCTTTTCCCTCTTCAGCAGGTACCTGTCTTCTGCTACATGATTCCTCCTTTTGACAGGCCTCTCTTCTTCTACAACCTATTTAAATAACCAAATATGCTAATGCCAAATTTCTCAAAATAAAATCTCAAGTAAAAGACCCTCATTTTTCTATACCGTCATTGCTATGTGCTGCAAGATCTTGATGATTTGTGAAAATTCTGGCCTCAAAGAAGGGTCTTGCTGCCAACATCTCTCAAGTAATTCCACAAGTTTTGGATGAGTGTGAATTGGTATGGTAGGCCTTTGACCCTATAAATGTCAACACAGTGGATTAGATCCTCAAGGGTCCTTCCACATATTCTATATATTCCCTCCCCTCCAAGAAAGAGACCGAGGCAAAAAAGTACTGATGGAGAAGGAACATAATCTATCTTCCAATATAGTTTTGCTTTAAAGGTCTAACGGTGATCATACATTTTGAAAGAAAACGAATTTCTTCGTGGCATCAAGTCATGATGACTACTACAAAAAATGTTATAACTTCATTTCCTATATTTTGCAGCAATTTCCACCGGGGTTCTTTAGAATTTTTTTTTTTACACATTATCATAAAGATATTACTATACACATTTCCGACGCCAATTGCCATTTACAATCACCCACCCTTTACTTCATTCATGCACACACGATAAAGTAGGCAGTCTGCATCTCTATTCTTAAGAACAAACCAACTTCAAAACCCCGCCCTTCCCCCCTTTCCCCCTTTCCCCCTTTCCCCCTTCCCCCAGCTTGTAACAAGATCTTTGCGGGTCATTCAATGTAAATAGAATTTCCAAGTTATAGATATTTACCTTCCGGACCACACCCACAGCTGCCTGCAGTGGAGTCAAGTTTTCATAAGGAAGCTGGAATATCGATCAGCGTAAAAGAATAATAGCAGTTAGAATCATATAAAAATGATATTGCATGAGAAAAGAAATTAAAGATTGCATTGTTCAAAAAAAATAATTAAAAGAACTAGTTTGCAACATGATACAACCTTTCCTGTTAGCAGCTCCCATAATAAAATCCCAAAGCTAAAAACATCAGCCTTGTGATCATACGGCCTATGTTCGATAACCTTGACAGTATATCACAACAAGAGAGGCAGAAGTCAGGGAGTAACATATCTTTAGGTATTCATAATATCATGTGAACATATAGCTGATATTCATGACTTTCAAGAGCAATCTAAACCAAGCATAACCAATGATATTGGAATTCTAATTTTGTATAGTTGCTAGGGACTAGTAAATGAAGTCTCCCAATTGCAATTTGTAAGGAATGTAATTGGTCAAATGTCAACTATTTGAATATGAAAAAGTACCTACCTCTGGAGCCATCCAACGGTATGTTCCTGTCTCTGCAGTCATCACTCCAGACTGAGCTTGCACTCTAGCAACTCCAAAGTCAGCAACCTTAACAACCTGTAAGTAGAACTATATACATTAGATACATACCAAATTAGATCAAGGATGATGATACTATATATAGTGTTGTTCAAAACTTCATAACGATTCTATTGATCAGACATTGCAAAACAAAGGGCAATAAATCTGAAAAAGTACTCCCCAAATGAATTTTTTTTTTTGAAAGCCCCACTTTTTGAAGAACACTATAATTCATAATCAAGTACATCATCACTATTACAATATCAAACCTCACTGAAGGAGGAAGAAATAAACTCACAAACAAGCCTCACATAAAGAGAAAACAAATTTCCCATAACGTAAGAAATAAACTCACCCAAGTGAGAATCGAACACCTCAGTCTTAACCACTAGGCTAAGACCTCATCGACCCCTAGATGAGTTTAAATGCCTAAGTTTTACTAAAAAAACGAGCAGTAAGAAGCTGATTGGGAAACATAAGGAGAAACATAATCTATTACAACCACTATAAACTTTGCTTAGGATCCAATATGCATTTGAACAGGGACTAAAGAATACTTAAGCTCAACTGTTTTAGAAAAGAATTAAGGAAGAATCCAATACCTAACCATAAACCCACAATGAAATGCCAGGTAGATCATGGACATGAATGGCAAGCAACATAGTACAAACACCAAACACAAACATCGTATCAAATTACAACTGGAATCAGAAGTGTTATTTTCACAGCCTTCATTTACTATATCCTGATATATATTTGAAGCACTTCGTTCGGTTAGTTATCTCCTCCTTCAGGCTTTTCACATTTAGTTTCAGCAAATTTAAGGACCTACTATATTCAAAATGTACTCCAAGTCAGAGCTATGTTTATTTTCAAGTTGAGAACAAAATAAATGTTCATGGATATTGTGAACATATATACCAGGTTAAACTAACATATATATGGCATTCAAGACTGCATAGGAGGGACAGGCTATCAAATTCTGGTCTTGGGGTAATCGTACCAGAAGGTTAGAAAATAAGAATTACTTTCATACAAAATAACTAACAAAACAACAATAAGAGTCGTTGTATAAGAATTTAGCACAAACACCAATTATAACAAATAAATCAAGGAATAAATGGTCAAACAAACAAGCCATACAAGAAAACTGAATTTTCTTACTTCATTTTCGTCCATCAAAAGATTGGCAGCCTTGAGGTCCCTGTGGATTATATTATTTTGGTGCAAATAGTTCATTCCCTTTGAAACATCAATTGCTACTTTGAGTGTGGTTGGGAGCTTGAAGAATCCATTTTGCTTATGCAGAAAGTCATACACACTTCCAACAGACATAAATTCTGGAATGGCGGCCAAAATAAAGAATAAATAAACAAGTAAGGCATCTATGTTACAAAAAAGAGAACAATATAACACGTCAAGGAGGGAATGGTGGAAAAACAAATTAAAGGTAGTACATACAGCATTAGATGTCATGTAAGAGGAAAGTGTTTATGAAGTACCAGTCACTATACATAGGTTTGGAGGTCTTGTACATGCACCAATAAATTGCACTACGTTCTTGTGTCGAACTTTCCTGCAAAGTTTCAAAAAATCAGGCTGGCTACCTAAGATGATCATAAACAAGTGGACAGAATTACCTATACATGGATGGGGTGGAGACAAAAATATATCAAGAAATGCTTACAGACATTGAGGGCAATAGGAAAAGAAAGTTCCTTGGTATAAAATGAATGTTTCTGAAAAATAGTTTTCATTAAATATAGTAACAACCCCAAGCAATAGCAATGGATTATTGTTTGGGTTAACATTCGTCTCTCTCTCTAACACTTAATTACGATAAATTGAAAAAGAAATATGAACATGACATAGAACAACTACAACTATAAACAAGATTAATCTCTGAGTACCATGATAAATTTGATTCACCTTCCTCCATCTTTCTCGCCCTAATTAAGAAATGTGGACACCCATGTTACACTTGATCAAACCAGTCCTCACACTGAATCACTACTATTATAACATGTGCATAACTCCTAATCCTGTATGTTTGTTCTCATTGCAGATATTTTGATTTTAAAATGATAAGACAAACAGATAATCCTGCCAGTTGGCTGCACGTACTCAACTGATTTTAAATAATAATACAAAAGTTGCAATTTAAGGTTCCTCAACAGAATCCTCGAACTAGGACTGAACAGTTAATATGCAAGAGCTACGCCATCTAGATTTCCATGTCATGGCATAGAACGCACTCATATCAACAATAACCACCATTTGAATCAATTAAAACTGTAATTGCACATTTTGAAGAATGCCATCAGCATTAAAGTGGAATTTGTAGAAATTACTGATAAACTCAAAATGACAGTTTGATTTGAGGAAAACAAACCATATTAAAAAAAAATCTGAGAAATAACTTTTAATTTTAAAATACGAAGCATAATGGACTCAACAAGCACTAGACGCAACAAACCTCAAAATATAGACTTCCTGAGCAAACTCTCTCTGCCCATCTTCATTTAGATTCCCAGCCTTGAGACATTTAATAGCCACGTCCTGACCATGTAATGTACCTTTATACCTGTGGCAATGGATGATGGAGTATAATATATCAAATAAACAATATAGACAATCCGATCTTATCAAATCAAGAAAATTATAATGAAACTCACAAGTCCCCGAATGATCCAGCAGCAATCTTATGTTCGAACTTTAACAACCTGGCATCAATTTCCCAGACATCTATCTCATCAATGGGTATGTTTACATGGTCTGGAATAAGCATGATCCCAGATTTTTCTAACTTGGAAGGAGATGTATGATTTTCTGACAACGATTTCTTCTGCTGTACAATTCAGAATATCAAAATACAAACAAATGCATCAAAACAAACAAGGAGCATGTACTTGAGATACCTCAATCTTTGGAATTTCCTTTTCCAGTACACGTCTAAGTTGCTCAGTTTCCTAAAAGTTTACAGTCATCAAGAGATCCATTCAATTAGATACACAAAAAGAGAGTCAAAAAATTTCAATAGCATTAATTAAAATATAAGTTCAAGGAAAACAGAAAACTGAGACCTGAAAGCTTATAATATTACCCTAAGGTACACAAACAGAGTAAATATTAGATCACTCAATAGTGACAATCCAACATGAAGGGAACACATGCATAGATAGCATTAAGTAATAGTATATACACATTTGAAACAAACAAGAACGGAAAAAAAACTTGCGCAAGAAAACAACAAGGGGAGGATGGAGAAGTAGAATATATTGTAGTAAGGACCTCAACAGTTTTCAGATAATTGAACTGCTTATTAAGATCAAAGGTATTCTTCCTTCCACTTTTCAGGTAGTTATGTTCTTGTAAGCGTCCACTCATCCTCACTTGTCTTGGTGGCGCTTTTCCAAGTTTTACCTATGTATATAATTTATAAAATTTTACTAATTAAAAATCAAAGTCCGACTAATCGGCTATCTGGACTAACCCACACACTAGGTCTATTAACACTAAAATAAAAATAACTGAAAAAAGAATTTACTGTTTCATGGATGATAAAGTTTATTCACTTGGCAGTAAATTGGAATAGATCCGTCATGGAAGCAGTAGCTTTACTGAACCGCGGCCACCTTACTGAATCAACACTGTTGAAAGAACAAAAAGTTTACATGCCAGATTATCGATGATATATATACCAACACCAAATAGTTACTGAAATGAACTGTCTATTTCTATCACATATACACCATAATATGATGGGATTGACTATTGATGCCCTTCAAGTTTACTTACTAGTATAGAGCATATAGAGCAAGGCATTCAAGACATGCCCTTTTTCTTTTCTTTTCTTTTCTTTTTTGGTAAAATTTGACATACTCTAATGCTATAGTACTCATTGAATAAGTTTTTACCATCTTCATTTAGTACGAAACTAGGATTTCCTTGTCCATATTCCTTCTTGTTTTCTCTTGTCTTTTCTTTCTTACTTACTTTCTTTCTTCTTTTCTTAATATTTTCTTTGGTGCAAAGCATATGCAGTCCTTCCAGAGACAATCTTACCAAAATTCCAACTACCTGATGAAGATTATTGGCCAAATATGCCCTATAATTGGATGATTACACCACTCATAACATGATGCCATTTTTAAACAATCAAAACTTAGACATGATATTACAGTTTAATATAAATAATCAATCAGCCATGTGATTTCAAAAGTAACCACAAACAAACACTAATACTTTCCCTTGCTAAATACAAAGGAATTCATTTTCCAAATACCCAAAATTATAAGTATCAATTGTGTGTGAGGCCTATCCCACTTCCCATGGGCTATTTTTTTTATTTGTTGTACTTTATAGCACATAAGAAAGAGCAGAGTACCTCATATTCCCAACCATCAACAACAAAGACATCCAAGGAGTAACCATCTATCGTTGAAAAAGCATGAGCTTCTTGAATATTCAGCCCAATCTCAGAGAGTAAGGAAGTCAACTGAAAATTTAGCATAAAGAAAGGTTACAATTGTTTTAGATAGAGACTTTACTAGTAGTCTAGTAGTACACATTGATTCATATATATCTCCGAAAAAGTGATGCATGAGTAGCACCCAATAGTACTAAAGCATCTATCACCAAAATTAGAGCCTTGCACGAGTCATGACTCATGAGTGAAAAGAAAGGGAAAATGTTTGTGTTAAACCAGAGTTACTTGTTTAAGATTGTGTACCAGGTCTTGGAGTTTGAGGGAACCAGGATGCTGAAAAATAAAATCATATTTAGAGAAGTAATATATGCAAACTTGGATAGAGGTGAGGTATGGAGGACAGCGAGCAATGGAGGCGTAGTATGAATCCTGAAATTATTCAACAACATCATGATAAGCCTTGGGGGTAGGGAAAAGGGGGGGGGGGGGGGGGTTTTTTGCTTATACAAGATATCGGACAATACATCAGTAATTAGAGCAAAAAACAGCATCATAAATTATTTGTTTTAAGTTCTAACGGTCCCTTAAATGCCAGGAAATGAATTAACGACCATCAGGAATTAACTTTGCTTCATAAGTTTACAAGTTCCATTACTTGACAAGCAAATCAAAATTGAAATCACATGGCTCATGACTATTCAGAACTAAAGCTGCCTTGTATATGATGTAGACAAAACTAATCACCATCAATCAAATTCAAGAAATACATCAATCATTTAAAGCCAAAGGGATTACAAATACTTTACATGCAAATGAAAATCAAAATTTAGCTACCTGGCTGAGGAGTTTTGGCTTGTCATTTGTTGATATAGTTATTTCATGCAAAGGCCTACAGAATTTGAAAGCATTACAATCTTAGATGCTGAAGAATCAAGAACATTTCGGCAAACACAACTACATATATTTATAGCCAATAGATAAGCTCTTGAGAAACTGAAGAATTATAAAAATTAAAAGTTGCAAGTAATACACTAGAAATAAAATATGTAACAATCATTTTCACTAGTCAATACACACGTGCACACACATAGCTATATTCATGTTTGGTTGAGTCCAGTTTTTTTCTTGCAATAAGACATGCAATTATAGAGATGAAACTGTCAACATACAGAATTCTGTAAAGAATATCATACAAAATCATGTGGCAGTAGCAACTATCTCGTGCTTTTCGCTTTTTCCTAAATTCTTTCTTGCCTTATCTCTTCTTACATGCGACAATCTTCCTCCCCTCATCTAGCAAAATATTGAATGCACTGTAGCCCATTTTGCAGGACAGCAATACAAGGATGATTTAGCACCAATTGAGATTTCAACTCTTTTTTGTTATTGCTTTATAGTTTTAAATTCAGCTTATTACTAGATTATTTACATTCACCATAGAGTTTACCGTTGACTAAGATTTATGTAGGAGCTCAATTTTCATGCAATGAATACCTGCATAAACAAAAAATTGTGCACCCTTTTAATTATATTGTGCCTCAGTTGGCCAGTAATTAATCTCGTGTGGCACTGAGACAGTTTTGTCTATGTGTGTATTACATAGGTTGAATATAACGTCAAATGTTGAAACCTTGAAGTAGGGACACTTGCTTGAGATATTTTGTTTGATGAAGAAGAGAAGATTATTCACTAGCTAAAAGTTACACTTCTAAGCATTAAAAAAAGCTTAATTAGGCGCAAACCTTTCGGAAGAATTTTACCGAAATAAGTGCAGATCGGCACTCATACCGATGCTTCCAATGGGTACTTGAGATGTCCTGGCTTCAAGTGCATGTTCTAGATTTGGTGATAATGCAAAGGCAGGTGGTGGATGAATGCTGAAAATCATGAGAACAAACAAATATATATTAATATATATATATATATATATATATATCATATATATATGTAGATGAATGAATCTAAAAGAAGAGGTAAGAGTTCAATATCTAAAGCATGCCTCTGCCTGCCTGGGTGATTAGAAGTTTGAGGATCCCCTTCATTGTAAAGTTTGAATGCAGAGAGATCACCGCAATTTTCATCACCAGTGGGATGAACCTTCAAAAAGAATAAATTATTCAGACAACAGTGAGTATCCAGGAATCTAAACAGCCAATAAGTACAACAGTTTTGGTTTATCTATCCCTCGCCTATCCTTTGAAAACTTGAAAACCTAATGCAATACCTGGAAAGAAAATAAAAATTACATCTAACTTGATGTTGAAATATGCTTAAAGAGACTGATAACAAACTAGATAATCGCCACTTGAGACCAATTATAATAATCATAAAGGACATTAGGATGCGTATTGAAACTACATATTACACATTTACGCATTTTCAAATGCTCTATAAAAAAGTGAAGCTAACTACAATATGCCAGACAAGTAAGTGATCGGAAGAAATAAGAAATAAAAGACGTTATATCGCTACAAAAAGAATTAATAGTATGAAAATTTATCAAATGCAACTACCCAAAAATCATAAT
Source organism: Panax ginseng (assembly GCA_020205605.1). Classification (NCBI taxonomy): domain Eukaryota; kingdom Viridiplantae; phylum Streptophyta; class Magnoliopsida; order Apiales; family Araliaceae; genus Panax; species Panax ginseng. The sequence continues at coordinate 3,668,507 of CM035140.1, read as the reverse complement.
CAATAAGCAACCAAGACTTGAGTTCTTATTTATATAATAAACCTTCTTATATGATTTACCTGTACAAGGCGAACTTCAAAAGCAATTTTATGGTCATGCGCCATATGCAACAGTTTCTTGTGCACGAGAACATCTTCTGCCCTCTCAACATTCACATCCAGTGCATACCTGCAATAAAAATGGTATAAATTCAAACAGGAATCAGCCATCACAATTTTACACGATATTGTTACAACCAAAACCTAATCCAAAACCCCTCTTGGCATTAACGATCATTAAGTTTCTGCATAAACTAATCTATTTTATTAATAAAGGAAAAGGAAACAACTATAGCAACACTCAAGTGACGGGAGAACATGTGACACTCCAGAGGTTTACTTGTCCCAAAACATCAAAGGAAACAGCTTACTAGCTGCGACATAAGAGTTCTTTATATAAATCATATTTTGTGTTTTAGTTGAGTAGACAAGAATTTTGAGACATGAAATGTGCTTGAGGGTATGTTGCCTTTTATTATCTTTTTATTATAAATTGTAACTAAAATAAAAATTCCCACTTAGGCCCCTAGGCGCTTAGTCAAGTAAGGGATGTTCACTCCAGAGGTTAGACTCATTAGGTTTTTGTCAAGTTTGAGCTTAATTGAGTTCAAGCTGAGCTCATTCTAGCGTGTTTTAATTTGGCACATTTAGCAGGCACAAGAGTTTAGTTTAGCTCTTCCCAAATCGAGTTCAAGTCAACCTCATTTTAATGTGTTCAAATTCACCATATCTAACTTATTGGTTGAGTTGAATTGGGCTCTAATTAAGATAATTAGAGTTCTTATCATAAAATATAGAACAAAATATATTAGTTTAGTATTTGATTAGAGTTCTTATCATCAAGTATATTTATAATATGTATTTGATTGACCATATCTATACATGCTTAGAGGAGTCTAGTCAAATTTGTTTCCATCAATAGTTCAAGCTCATGAATAGAGTATCGAGCAATTAGTGAGTTGAGATACTTGCCATACCTGTTCCTTTACAACTTAATAACATAAATGAAACTGTTCTTAAAATTCTATTTCTTAAATCCAGACCCTTTCTTTCTTTTATAGGAAAGATTAAACTTGGGATCTGAATTCTCTAGAGTTTCTATGGTACTCCAAAATTCAAATGACCATTGATTTTGAATCAAGGGTTAAGATATTACCACCTAATTATCAGTTTTAATTTCTTTTCCATTTGGTGACCAACTCATCAACCATCTCATACTTCTCCTTTGTTTCCATTCATATCTTTCATATTTTCTCTCCCCTTCGTCAACCACCTCAGACCAAGAGTCCACCCTTTGATCCCTTTTTGCTTTTTGCTTTTCTGTTTTTCTCCTTTCCTAACTTCACTCCCTTTCTATTTCTTTACTAGGTCTATGGAAAGAATCAACAAATGTAAAATAGAGTAGAAAGTATTAGTTTCTGTTTCCTAATGCACATTGTTACTAATTCAGTCAATTTTCCGAATTTCAATGTAGTGGTACATAGTTAATAGTAATTAGATAGACATATGCTATGTGGAGACCAAACAAATTGCAATTTAGAGGAACACGGATTATTTTAGAACAACTGGCTAGGGCTCAAGTATAATAGTAGTACCTAACAGGAAGTCGATTGAAATGAACCCAAAGCTCATCATCAAAACCTAGCTGGCTCGCCTCTTCATTTTCAGACTCCTTGAGTCGGCGAAGAAGCTCGTGATAAACCTCAACCTTCTGTCTCCTCTTCCGACTCTGCGCCGGCGGTGAATCCAAAGTTCTGCTACTGCAACTCTCAGTATCATCCATTCCAAAAATCACATGGCATGGAATAATCGAATCGGACAAGTGAGAATAAGAAGAAAACAATTTCAGAAACTAAAGGTCAAAACCGAAAGCGAAACGAAGGAACGAACATCTTATAATCACTTGAATTTCACGAGAAGAACAAATAGACAAACTGGGCGAACTGACAGAAACTAGGAATATATAGAGATATACAGAGAGAGAGGAAAAGTGGAGAGAGATTGCATGTAAGAGAAACAGAAGAAACAACAAAGGTAATGCCGGCTGGGGGTGAAGGTGTGTGGTGTAATGCGCATCCATCATCATCATCATCTGCTGCATATTGACGTGGATTCAAACAAGGACTGCTTGCTTTGCTAATATCAATATTTTTATGTGATTCTTAATTCACCATATCCATTTTAATAAAGCTTCATAAATTTAATCCATAATTTATTTTAGGTCTAATATATATAATAACAATAATATGAAAATTGATGAGTTAACTTTATATCATATCCCACCATCGCCTTCATCCTAATCCAATTAGATTCCTGCTCCCCAACAATATAGCTACTTTATTAGGGAGTATAATTTTGTAGAATAATTAAGATCAACCAATGATGAGCAAATAGATTCTTGACAATATTTTCCGTGGATTAAAGAACAGGGAAATGAGACTTTTGCGGGTGGGTGACACGCACCCCCGGTAAATGATGTGCATAAATGGTTAGTTTTCTTTTCTTAACAAGTTGCAATGTTTTTGTTTTTGATCAAGACTTGTCTTAATTTTATAGCTAGATTCGGATTGGGATTCGTATACGGAAGCATTGCTAGTGGTTGCAATGATTTTCTTTTCTTCTACTGTATATTTCTATTTGGGTGGCTCAGTTTGATGGTTAACTAACTTTACTAGCTATATATTATATTCTCAAATTTGATCTTATCTTTTCTTTTTCAAGATGCAATAAAATTAACTTTTATCATTTATAATAAGACTGGAAGGGAAAAGCAAAAATTCCTCAATTTAAATTAATTTCCTGCACTCCACTAAAATTAAAGTTTATATATTCATAGTAACTCCATCGAGCGAGTAATGCAACATTTTATTATTAATTAGTGGTATCAATCAAATTAACAATGCCCAGAAGATGAGTTTACAAGTACTAAACCCCAATCATTTCTCTTTCATCAAGATTTTAATACAATATATATATATATATATATATATAATGATAATTAATTTTCCTTTTCAATATATTGTTTAATAAGTCACACGAACTCCTTGGTATCTAAGAATCTCCCCTATAAGCTCTCCTTTCCCGGAACCAACATACCTCCCACAAATCTCACCATCTCTAATAAACAAAAAAGTAGGAACTTCAATCACATTCAAATCCTTCAAGAACTGCATGCAACTCTCATTCTCATCCCCGTTCATCCGCGCGAACGCCACCGTGTCCACCATCTGCTTCGACAACTTGAGCACCGTCGGATACACCTTCACGCATGGCCCGCAATGCTTCAACCCCACGTCAAGAACAATCAGCTTATGATCTACCTTATGATCTACAATGAACTTCTTCAAATCCTCTCTAGAGTGAAGCTGCACCACAGCCGAATGGTTGTCACCGTAGTATAACACGTCCCCAACCAGCTCATCCGGCCCAATCCCTTCTTCTTCATGAATTATCTCCATACTTTTGTAGAAACTAAAGTGTGGAACTTGTTGTATATTCTCTCTCTTGCAGAGTTCTTTAGTCTTTTCGTTTTCATCACCCATAACTAATAAAAACTCGACATCGTTGCATGTTCGGCTGAGTTCAACCATGAAGGGGTAGATTTTGCGGCTGTGGTAGCTTGTGCTGGCCGCATATTCAACCACAACGAGCTTGTTCTTGGCCATGCGAAGGGCTTCATCAAATTCCTCGATGCTGTGGACTTGCTTTACTCTTTCGTCGCCGGTACTGTTAGATTGTTTCCTTTCTTTAGAGGCAGCTGTTGCCTTTGTGGTGAAGATTGGACGAGGAGCTTTTTCTAGGGTAAGTTTTGATAAAAGATGTTTAGGTTTAGGGGAGAACAAAGAAAGATTGTGATTGTGGGGGTATAATAAAGCAGGGTTGATTTTGTTAGTGGTGGTGGAAAGATTTGGAAGTGGTTTAGCTAAGAAGGTTGTGAAAGTAGCCATGGAGGGAGTGGGGAGAAAGAGAGAGGTAGCCAGCCGGGGTTTATGTGGAGATGATCGATGGAGTGGAAAGAGCTAGCTAGCTAGCTAGCAAATAAATTATCTGGAGATCTATGATTATATCCACTCGTTTGGTATGTGGCTCGTGTATGTTGTCGTCCACTTAAGGCTGTAGATTTTTATCTTATTCCTTTCGATTGTCTCGAGGATATTCTTCTTATATATAATAATAAATTATAATTATAATTATAATTAAAATTGGCGAGTCCAACGGGTACACATGTTGTAATAAGAACCAAAGATAGATAGTTGGGTTGGGGATTCAATCCGGTAAGTTGGGCCTGGCCAGTGGATTTGGTTTCCAAATACATGTTGCAAAATGAAGAAGCCCAAGTTGAATGTTGATTTTAGACACATGCATTGGATTTCCCTATAGACCAGCTGATGTCAAAACTTGTACGCATCAAGTACGCGTCCAAAGTTTTACTAGTAGTATTTCCTTTCAAATCACACCGATTTATGCTTTTTGTATAAACTTACAAGCTACGCCTCGTTGCACTTTCTTTACTCTTTGGCTTTATTCGACTCTTCCTTATAAATTTAATTAAGGATCTAATATGTACTCATTATAAAATAAAATTTGTATCATTTTAATCCTACAATAGAATGTAAATAAAATTTTTAGTGCTAATATTAATTATTTTGCATTCTAGTAACAAGCACAACTAATAACATATATATATATATATATATATGTATGAAATTGAATATACTCAAATTCATGTTATAACTTTTAACTACATTACAAATATTTAAAGAAAATAATATTCAAATATAATTTTAATACATCTTAAAATGTTACAACCAAGTATATATTTTATTTTCATTTTTAAGGGTATTAATTGTCCAATTCTCCAAAACAGATGATCATGAATGGGGACAAAATAGTTCCTGTGCTTTAAATCAATGTTGTTGTGCTGAGCAGTGCTGTGCTTCTTTATGATAAGTAGTATACATGATTAGCAATTCTTCACTCATATATCATCCTATTCCTTCCCTTGCAGATCGAGATATAGAGATTTTTATAATTAAAAAAACTAATTAAGATGGAAAAGTACTTGTGGAAGCTGAGCCACCTCTTCATGACGGTGTTCTTGTATAGTTTCTCTACATTCATGGTGATTCCGGCCATTACTGATGTTACCATGTCAGCACTTTGTCCTGGGAAAGATGAATGCTCCTTCACCATTTACCTCACAGCACTTCAGCAAGCGGTACGTACGGTATATATATCATCTCTACCCTACCCTGCACCTGCATGCACCCATTATAAACACACCATATATCTTAATTAATCTCTTTATTAATTTTATCGTCTTTAATACCTCTCTCATAATATATCTTCATTTGGAAATTGAGGTTAATTATAAACACTGTACATGCAGCATAATTCTCTAGCTAGTACTTAAGTTCATCACATGCACCTTCATTCTGAGATTTTGAAGATAGTTAATTTTGTATCAAACAGGAAATTAATTTACTCCAAGATTCGGTTATCAGTTGTTGATTCAATTCACCTCGTTTAGAGATATCACTTCTTATTAATTAATTAATTAATCGACCAAAATTAACTTCTTATTCTTCGTACTCCACCTCTAGAAGGGCATTTTCTTCTTAAATTAACATGCATTTCTTAGCGCTGCTAATTCGTAGTATCTCTCATCTTACGTTAATCTTAATGAATTCTTTACCTAGCTATATCTAGCTCTAGCTCTATTATTGAGTCGTAGCTGCAGGGGATTTGGTATTACACATTTTTCGGGAAAAATAAATTAATTCAATTCTATCATAATTTTGGGAAGACAAAGTTCATTAATTCAATTCTATCTAACGCACGTGACACCTTTATTAGCATAGTAACTTATTTAATTCTTTGGGATTTAAAATTTGAATTAATCTAAACAACTACAACTTTATTATTACAATAGTAAAATAGCAAATAACGTGAGTTTAAATCTGAGATATTGCCATCTGAACAGATATCCACATACAAATAAATCCTCATCATAATTATTGATACATTATTTTACAACAATGGTGAGGACTACTAAACAACTCTCCATAGAACTTTCATTCCATTCCATACCAGGCTTCGTACTTTATATTCTAGCCTCCACGAGAAGAAAAATGGAACAAAAAGGAAAAGGGTGAGCTCATTAGCCAGATAAAGAATATTATGACTAAGATAATATCTGACAAAATTATCGTTAGTCTTGACGAGGAAAAAATATAATAGAATACAATAGACAACAAGTTTTAAATCAATATTACATGTGAAATAATAATTTCATTAGAAGAGTTAAGTAGAGAATGCAAACTACTATCTTTACATGTATGAATTTTAAAGTTCATCGTCTATTTTTATCCTGTAACATCAATCGATATATATACGAGATCAAATATTCATCCTTGCACTTTTCTGAGGCCGAGGACATTCACCCGATTAGTCATGTTCATCTAAACACTGTTCATCTTTGCTTTTCTGGGCGAAGATATTCATCCAAAAATCATTCATCTTTGCTTTTACGGGCGAAGATATTCATCAAAAAATCATTCATCTTTTTGCCTTTCTGGGCCAAAGATATTCATCATAAATCATTCATCTTTTTGCTACTGGGCCAAAGATATTCAATAATATCATCATTTAAGGCGAGGATGATGAAAATATTTTTTTTAAAAAAGCGAATCCGGTGAAACAAAATGGCGAGGATTAAGGATTAAGGATTAAGTACTTTGTTTTATCCACGTCCAAAAATACCTCAAAAATAATCATAGTGGTGTAAAATTCAAGAATGATCAAAACATGGATACAATCAAAGCTAGTATCCACATAGATATTTTGAATGAAAAGAAAAATTTTCATTTTTCGATGAATAGTCTTAAATATTAAATGAATAGTCAGTATATCGTGAATAGTCTTAGTATCGTGAATGAATAACTCTCAGACACCAAAAGTTCCAAATTTGATAAAAACTTGGATCAATATTTGACATAATGATATTGAAGAAATAATATCATTCTGAAAAAAAAATAATATCCACTTACCTCGAAAGATCGATCTTAGCTGGAATCTTTGGATATAGACTATATCTTGAACTTTCATAGTATAGCAATACTCAAAGTATACTCAAAATACTCACAAGAATAAACTCGATAATATAGAGAGAAAACTTGATTTACGGTGTGATTTTCAATTCTAACTAAAGCACTTTTATTTATAGGAAATTCTTTAGAACACCAAGCGAAAAATTTAATAAAATATTAATATTTATAAAAATATTATCGTATTCTTTGAAATCTGAATCTCAACAATTCACATACCAACCTTCTAGAAGAAAATAAAAAAAAAAACGTTTTCTAATTTAAAATAATTTAAACTTCCAAAAATTAATTATTTGAACTTGAACTTCAATAATTCACAATAAATAGCCCTTTTATCAGAAAATTCGAATCTCACGAGAGTTTTATAGGAAATCAAATTCTCTACAACTTTGCGAAAAAGTTTTCTAAATTCCCAACAGAAATTGGCCAAAAAATCCATAAGCGGGTGATTTTAGAAATTTATAATCAAATTTGATCGATAAATGGGGTCCACAGAGCATGTTTAACATGTTTTAAACATTTATTGCAACAAAAATACTCTTCCTCTCGTATACTCATATATCCCACATTAGATTTGTAAAAATATCACCATTATTATATTATTAAAATATAATAATATATATTTAAATGAATTATTTTATCGAGAAAAAGATAAAATTTCAATTTTTAACAATTGTCACATTAAAATTTTCTCCATCTATATCCACATAAAATCAATATTTTCCTCATCATATGAATCAATAATTAATTATTCACAAATAATATTACGAGAATCCAATATTGTGACGAGGCGGTTCAGGAAAGGGGGCTTTCGATAAAATTTCTCACTTCTTGGCGCGCGATTAGGTGACCAAACCTCTCCTTAGAGCGAACTTTCTAGACATTGCCAATAATGTTATCTAATAATATTATTAGGATAATATGAATTATTGTTTGACGATGAAAAAATCTTGTGTAATGACAATTATTAAAACAACGACAATATAAAATATCAATGCGACAATTATTGAATCGATAAAATAAAACCTTTGAGCGATAATTCTTTGTAACCATTATTGAGTAGTGCCTTCTTACGTAAAAGTCGATAATTGGTGCAATCTGGTGTCTTCTTCTGGATTCGACAATGGCGTATTCTTGTGTGTTTTAACCATAAGGTATTCAACGATTAATAAGCGGTAACAACTTCTGTAGTTATTTTTAAACAACTTATATTTGTCATTTTCTTCCTCGATCGCTTTTTCGTTATGGGGCCCACACGTGTTTTTGTGAATCGTGCGAATATTCCCAAACGATCTGAATATTCCACGACCAAACGAATATTCAAAAGACAATGATGAATATTTTATAACCAACTTGCATATTTTGAAATATTTGCGTATTTTACATAACTATCCACATTAATCACATCAACCCTTACTATTTCAAAATAATAATTAGAAATTAAATTTCATTTATTAATTATTTGGGATCTTCTGACCTCCCTCCTTATGAAATTTAGTCCTCGAAATTGGCGTCGTCTGTGTGTTTGAAAAGATGAGGATACCTCGCTTTCATTTAGTTTCAACTCCGGTCATTTTCCTCTATAGCATGGTTTCTCCACAAGACTTTAACTTGTGGTATGACCTTCGTCGTGGGGCATCTTCCTTCTATCCAAGATCTTGTGCAGTCTTCCTCATCGTTAAGTCTTGGCTATCTCTCGTCAGTTCTAACTTCGATAGCGTGATTGGGGTCTTTCACGTATTCTGAAATCTGATATATGAAACACATTATGAACACGAGACATACTTGGAGAATAGCAGCGAGTCTATAGGCTACATTTCTACTTTCGGTCGAGAATTTGAAATGGACGATAAATGCGTGGATTGAGCTTTCCTCTCTTCCGAATCTTGTAACTCCCTTCCATGGGGCAACCTTGTGACAATACATGATCCCCATACTAAATTCCACATCCTTTCGATGAAGATCCGCATAACTCTTTTATCGATCTTGTCTTGGTTTATATCGTTGTCGAATCATTTGGATCTTTTCGGTGATCATACGTCTTAACTTTCGGGTCCCAACAATGTTCTTCACCCACCTCATCCCAACATATTGGAAGCGACACTTTACGTCCATATAATGCTTGAATGGGGCCACACCTATACTTGCACGATAAGCTTTGTTGTTGTAGGAGAATTCCACCAATGGTAAATACTTATCCCAACGCCCTTGAAGTCTAGGACCACGAGTCTTAATAAATCTTGAGAGTTTGAATAGTCCTCTCGATTGTCCGTCCGTTTGAGGATGGTATGCTTGAAGCCCAATCTTAAATCCGTACCCATAGCTTTTTGCAAGCTAACCCAAAATCTTGAAGTGAATCTTGGGTCACGATCCGAAACTATGGATCTTGGCATGCCATGCAATCTCACAATCTCATTTCGTACATTTGAGCAAGGCGTTCGAGGAATAAGTCTCCGTGTTGGCAAAAAATGAAGCGGACTTGGTTAATCTATCAACAATAACCCAAATAGCATTTATGCCTTGAAAGCCGTGGGAAGTCCGTGTTGAAATCCATGGTAATGTGTTCCCACTTCCATTTGGAATCTCAGTGGTTCTGCAATGGTCCTTAGGCACTTGATGCTCTGCCTTTACGTTGACAAGTTAAACATGTTGAGATAAACTTTGCAATCTCTCTCTTCATATTGTTCCACCAAAATGTATGTAGAAGATCACGATACATTTTAGTACTTCCGGATGGATTGAAATGGTGTATTGTGTGCCTCCATCATAATCTTGTACTTCAAATCGAGAATCGTTAGGAACACAAAGTGGAGTGGACTCGAAGTATTCCTTCTTCATCAATTCTAAGCTTAGGAATAGCTCCTTCTTGTACTTTCTTCTTCCGTATGCATCGACTCAAGATTGGGTGGCTTGAAAGCAACCTTAACTTTTCTATTAAAGTTGGCTCTGTCGCGTATATTTGACATCATCGCTTTCATTCCTGCATATGATCTTCTACTCAGCGCGTCGGCTTTACCACGTTAAACTTTTCGGGATGGTATTGAATAGTGTGGTAAGTAGTCTTTCGATAGCTCGAGCCAGCGTCATTGCCGCGTGTTAAGTTCTTTTTGGTGAAGAAATATTTAAGGCTTTTATGGTGCGAATATATCTCCACTTTCTCTCCATATAGATAGTGCCTCCGGATCTTTAAGCGGCAAAGCTTATTGCTGCACTGACTCTAGATCATGAGTAGGATAATTCCTCTCATATTCTTTAAGTTGTCGCGAGGCATAGGCTATGACTTTCCCGTTGCATGAGAACACATCCTAACCCTTTTGCGAAAGCATCGGCGTAGATAACAAATCCATCAAGAACGGATGGTATTGTTAGAGCAGTCTTAGAAATAAGTCTCCTTTTAAGCTCTTGGAAACTCTTCTGCGCTTCTTGCTCCAAGCGAATTTTGTATCCTTAGAGTTAGATGAGTTAGCGAATGGCGATTCGAAAAACCCTTCCACGAATCTCAGATAATAACATTTAAGCCCAAAAAGCTCGTCTTGATCCATGAAACTTGGTTGCTCCCAACTTTGTATTGCTTGATCTTGGCAAGGTCAGCGGATACTCCATGTTTTGACACCACATGCCCAAAATGCTACTTCCTCGAGCGAACTTCGCATTTCTTTAACTTGGCATAAAAGCTTGTTTTCACGAAGCCTTTGGAGTACCGACTTCAATGGTGCTCATGATCTTCACGGCTTTTGGAATATATGAGGATGTCATCAATAAAAACAACAACGGGCCCGATCGAAATACTCTTTGAATACTCGGTTCATCATATCCATGAAAGCCGCGGGAGCATTAGTCGATCAAAAAGACATAACTAAAAATTCATAATGCCGTCTGGGAGTTAAAAAGCGGGTCTTTGGAATATCCTCGATTCTAATCTTGGTGATGATATCCGAGCGAAGATCGATTTTGAAAAAGAATTGTGCTCCTTTGCAATGGTCGAACAAGTCATCAATCGAGGTGAGGATACCTATTCTTGATAGTGACATGGTTCGATTCCGATAGTCGATACAAAAAATCGCATACTCCGTCTTTCTTCTTTACTGAATAAAGCAGGGGAGCACCCCGAGGAGATGTCTTGGGGCCAGAATGAAACCAATGTCCAACAACTCCACATGTAGTTGGACCTTTAACTCTGAAGTTCAATAGGAGCCATTCGATATGGGGTTTTAGAAATGGGCTTTGTGCGGGTTCAGGTCGATAAAGAATTCAACTTCACGTTACGGGGTAGGCAGGAAGTTCTTGAAATCGTCGGAAAGTTAATAACAACGGGAATATTATTCAATTTTGGCGTGTCTTTATTCAAATCCATAACATGGGCTAAGAAAGCTTGACATCCGTTTTTTAATAAGCGAATAGCTTTATGATTAGATATGGCGATGATTGATTTTAATGGTTTAGTTGCTTGAATTGAACAACGGGTTGTTTAGGAATATGAAAGCTAACAACCTTCTGAAAAAATCATTTTGGCATGATGAGTAGTTAACCAATCAATCCCTAAAATCACATCAAAAGCAAGTATCTTTAAAGAGATAAGGTCAACGGTAAGATAAGGGGTGCCAACATGGATTAGACAAGATTTATAAGCGATTGTGGATGTGATGAAAGTTTCTCTAGCGGAGTTTCCACGAGATAGGTCAAAGTCTAATTTCTCGGTCAGTTTTAAGCGTTGAGCACTGGCGGGAGAGATAAATGAATGGGTATGCCGTATCTAGTAAAGTATAAACTTCACAAGAATTTATAAATAGCTTACAGTGATCACCTCGTTTGGGTTCCTCGCATTTTGACCGATCACAACAAAGCGCTCTTCCGAGGAATCGTTGACTTTGACTTTTACGGGACGATCTTTTGAGTCACCGTCCCCCATTGAACTAGGTTTATTCTGAAATGCGATCTCGGCGATATGTCCTTCCTTTCCACAATTATAGCATACACAGGCTACTTTGGGCAATTTGGTGATATGTCCCTCTTTTCGCATTTATAGCATATAATGGGTGGTGATTCTCCTCCACTTGGAACCCGATTCTTTCTTGTTTGCTCGTCGTCTTCACATGGTTGTTGTTGAATCTCCTCTTTTAAAATCTCCTCTGACTTTCGTTTCTTATTTTTCATGGCCATGATTACCACCAGTTTACCATTTTGTCGCCTTTTTCTTTCTCCATTTTGATTATTGTTGTTTTGTTATTCTTATCTAAATATGATCTGATTGTGGTACCTCGGTTGGCCGTACTCGTTATCTCGCTCTAACAATTGAGCCACATTAACAACATCTGAATAGAGAAAAAATTTATGAGAGATGAGATCTTGGCGTATCTTGGGGTTTGAAACCTCTCGAAACATCCAGCGTCATCGTTCCTCATTCTCCACCAAATGAGGTCTGAGCACGGATAACTCTGCAAACTTAGCCTCGTCTTTGAGACAAATCGTCATGTTGTTACTGCTCGATCTAATAAACTCCACTTCCTTCATATAGCGAACACTTTCGGGAAAGTATTTGTCATTAAATAGTTCTGAAATGTCTCCCGAGACATCTTTGAGTCTTGTGGATGGAGTGCAACTTCACGACTCCCACCGATGATGCCTTTCGCCGGAACATAAAGGTGGCGAATGGAACCTTCTGTTCTCTGTGCATCCCAAGACATCGAATATCTTGGTAATTTGCTTGACCCGTGTTTACTGCCGTGATGGGATCGGGCTTTCCCTTAAATCTGGTGGTCCCGACTCTTTGAGCTAACTTGCATTTGTGACAACTGACGTGTGATTCTTATCATTTCCTCCTATGTGTTTGAACACGAGTCTCCTAAATGCGATTTTGCATGAGCTATAAAAAGCTTCTAAATATCCCTCGTTCATCATCTGCTTTCGATTGGTGTTGTTCACATGAGGAACATTGCCCGACTGTTGCCGTTCTCCTCGTTGGTGAGTCTGAGCGTCTCCACGGTCTCATTTCCATTGTTAATATTCTCGATTCGACATTCTCAAATCTTGTCGTAAAACAAGGGTTAATTAAGAAATCAATATATCACATAATATCCTATATCTTGACCAACTATCAAATAAGCTTAGGTAGGACACCTTTAGCGAAGGATTTACTCGTCTCTCCCTCTGAGTTCGATTCCCGATCTCATGGAGATCATATCCTAAGCTACGATACCAAGCGTGTGACACCCCCAAAATAGGTCTACATCCCCCATTACGGTTGTCGATACAGTGCGAAACAACTTCTGACTTTATTATTACAATAGTAAAAGCGTGAGTTTAAATCTGAGATATTGCCATCTAGAAACAATATCCACATACAAATAAATCCTCATCATAATTATTGGTACATTATTTTACAACAATGGTGAGGACTACTAAACAACTCTCCTAGAACTTTCATTCCATTTTACCAGAGCTAAATTACTTCGTTATATTCTACGCCTCACGAGAAGAAAAATGGAACAAAAAGGAAAAAAGGGTGAGCTCATTAGCCGATAAAGAATATTATGACTAAGATAATATCTGACAAAATTATCGTTAGTCTTGACGAGGAAAAAATATAATAGAATACAATAGACAACAAGTTTTAAATCAATATTACATGTGAAATAATAATTCATTAGAAGAGTTAAGTAGAGAATGCAAACTCTTATCTTACATGTATGAATTTTAAAGTTCATCGTCTATTTTATCCTGTAACATCAATCAATATATATACGAGATCAAATATTCATCCTTGCACTTCTGAGGCCGAGGACATTCACGATTAGTCATGTTCATCTAAACACACTGTTCATCTTTTTACTTTTCGGGCGAAAAGATATTCATCAAAATCATTCATCTTTTGCTACTACGGGCCAAAGATATTCATCGAAAATCATTCATCTTTGCTTTCTGGGCCAAAGATATTCATCATAAATCATTCATCTTTGCGCTTCTGGGCCAAAGATATTCAATAATATCATCATTTAAGGCGAGGATGATGAAAATATTTTTTTAAAAGCGAATCCGGTGAAACAAAATGACGAGGATTAAGGATTAAGGATTAGTACTTTGTTTTATCCACGTCCAAAATACCTCAAAAATAATCATAGTGGTGTAAAATTCAAGAATGATCAAAACATGGATACTGATCAAAGCTAGTATCCTGATAGATATTTTAGACGAAAAGAAAAATTTTCATTTTTAGATGAATAGTCTTAATGATTAAATGAATAGTCTTGAGTATCGTGAATAGTCTTGAATATCGTGAATAGTAACTCAGACACCAAAAGTTCCAAATTTGATAAAAACTTGAGATCAATATTTGACATAATGATATTGAAGAAATAATATCATTCTGAAAAAAATAATATCCACTTACCTCGAAGATCGATCTTAGCTGGAATCTTTGGATATAGACTATATCTTGAACTTTCATAGTATAGCAATACTCAAAGTATACTCAAAATACTCACAAGAATAAACTCGATAATATAGAGAGAAAACTTGATTTACGGTGTGATTTTCAATTCTAAACTAAGCACTTTATTTATAGGAAATTGCTTAGAACACCAAAAGAAAATTTAATAAAATATTAATATTTATAAAAATATTATCGTATTCTTTGAAATCTGAATCTCAACAATTCACACATACCAACCTTCTAGAAGAAAATAAAAAAAAAACGTTTTCTAATTTAAAATAATTTAAACTTCAAAAATTAATTATTTGAACTTGAACTTCAATAATTCACAATAAATAGCCCTTTTATCAGAAAATTCGAATCTCGCGAGTTTTTATAGAAATCAATTCTCTACAACTTTGCGAAGAAAGTTTTCTAAATTCCCAACAGAAATTGGCCAAAAAATCCATAAGCGGGTGATTTTAGAAATTTATAATCAAATTTGATCGATAAATGGGGTCCATGACATGTTTAACATGTTTTAAACATTTATTGCAACAAAAATACTCTTCCTCCTCGTATACTCATATATCCCACATTAGTTGTAAAAATATCACCATTATTATATTATTAAAATATAATAATATATATTTAAATGAATTATTTTATCGAGAAAAATAAAATTTCAATTTTTAACAATTGTCACATTAAAAATTTTCTCCATCTATATCCACATAAAATCAATATTTTCCTCATCATATGAATCAATAATTAATTATTCACAAATAATATTACTGAGATCCTGATATTGTGACGAGGCGGTTCAAGGAAGAGGGGCTTTCGATAAAATTTCTCTTTCTTGGCGCATGATTAGGTGACCAAACCTCTCCTTAGGCGAACTTTCTAGACATTGCCAATAATGTTATCTAATAATATTATTAGATATAATATGAATTATTGTTTAACGATGAAAAAATCTTGTGTAATGACAATTATTAAAACAACGACAATATAAAATATCAATATGCGCCAATTATTGAATCGATAAAATAAAACAACGAGCGATAATTCTAACCATTATTGTAACCATTATTGAGTAGTGCCTTCTTACGTGAAATCGATAATTGGTGCAATCTGGTGTCTTCTGGATTCGACAAGCGTATTCTTGTGTTTTAACCGGGGTATTCAACGATTAATATTTGCGTAACAACTTCTGTGATTTATTTTTAAACAACTTATATTTGTCATTTCTTCCTCGATCGCTTTTTTTTTGGTTATAGGGGCCCACACATGGGGCCCTTACATGGGCTTTTAACTTGTGGTCGTCGAATTCCCCAAGCGATCTGAATATTCCACGAAGCGAATATTCCCAAACAATGATGAATATTTTTATAACCTTGCATTTGCATTTTGAAATATTTGCGTATTTTACCCAATAACTATCCACATTAATCACATCAACCCTTACTATTTCAAAATAATAATTAGAGAAATTAAATTTCATTTATTAATTATTTGGGATCTTGAGTCTTAATAAATCTTCAAGAGTTTGAATAGTCCTCTCTCGATTGTCCGTCCGTTTGAGGATGGTATTGTAATCAATCTTAAATCCGTGCTCCATAGCTTTTTGCAAGCTAACCCAAAATCTTGAAGTGAATCTTGGGTCACGATCTCGAAACTATGGATACTTGGCATGCCATGCAATCTCACAATCTCATTTACGTCATTTGAGCAAGGACGTTCGAGGAATAAGTCTCGTGATCGGCAAGAAATGAGCGGAGACTTAGTTAATCTATCAACAATAACCCAAATAGCATTTATGCCTTGAAAACCGTGGGAAGTCCATGAACGAAATCCATGGTAATGTGTTCCCACTTCCATTTCGGAATCTCAAGTGGTTGCAATGGTCCCTTAGGCACTTGATGCTCCACCTTTACACGTTGACAAGTTAAACATGTTGAGATAAACTTTGCAATCTCTCTCTTCATATTGTTCCACCAAAATGTATGTCGAAGATCACGATACATTTTAGTACTTCCGGATGGATTGCAAATGGTGTATCAGTGCCTCCATCATAATCTTGTACTTCAAATCGTAATCGTTAGAACACAAAGTCCAGGAGGACTCGAAGTATTCCTTTTCATCAATTCTCGCTTAGGAATAGCTCCTTCTTGTGCTTTCTTCTTCATATGCATCATTTCCGGTTCGGTGGCTTGAAGCAACCTTAACTTTTCTATTAAAGTTGGCTCTGTCGTATATTTGACATCATCGCACTCATTCCTGCATATGATCTTCTACTCAACGCATCAATACCACGCTCGCTTTTTCGGGATGGTATTGAATAGTGTGGTCGTAGTCTTTCAATAGCTCGAGCCAACGTCATTGCCAGCGTGTTAAGTTCTTTTTGAGTGAAGAAATATTTAAGGCTTTTATGGTCCGAATATATCTCCACTTTCTCTCCATATAGATATAAGCCTCCAGGATCTTTAATAGCAAAAAGATCATTTACCGCTGACTCTAGATCATGAGTAGGATAATTCCTCTCATATTCTTTAAGTTAATATGAGGCATAAAGCATGACTTTCCCACGTTGCATGAGAACACATCCTAACCCTTTGCGAAGTATCGTCAGATAACAAATCCATCCGAACCAGATGGTATTGTTAGAACAGTCTTAAATAAGTCTCCTTTTAAGCTCTTGGAAACTCTTCTCTCGCACTCTTTCGCTCAAAACGAATTTTGTATCCTTCCGAGTTAGATGAGTTAATCTGAGTAGCGATTCGAAAACCCTTCCACGAATCTCCGATAATAACCAAATTAAGCCAAAAGCTACGTCTTGATCACCGACTTGGTTGCTCCCTACTTTGTATTGCTTCAATCTTCGCCGTCAACAGATACTCCATGTTTTGACACCACATGCCCAAGAAATGCTACTTCCTCGAGCGAACTCGCATTTCTTTAACTTGGCATAAAGCTTGTTTTCACGAAGCCTTTGGAGTACCGAACTTCAAACGGTGCTCATGATCTTCACTTTTTGGAATATATGAGGATGTCATCAATAAAGACAACAACGAATCCGATCCAAATACTCTTTGAATACTCGGTTCATCATATCCATGAAAGCCGCAGGAGCATTAATCAATCCGAAAGACATAACTAAGAATTCATAATGCCCGCACCAAAGTTCTAAAGCGGTTTTTGGAATATCCTCGATTCTAATCTTCAAATGATGATATCCGGAACGAAGATCGATTTTTGAAAAGAATTGTGCTCCTCTTGAATCGGGTCAAACAAGTCATCAATACGGTAGAGGATACATATTCTTGATAGTGACATGGTTCAATTCCCGATAAATCAATACAAAATCGCGTACTCCGTCTTTCTTCTTTACAAATAAAGCAGAGCACCCCAAGGAGATGTACTAGGACGAATGAAACCAATGTCCAACAACTCCTGTAGTTGGACCTTTAACTCTGAAGTTCAATAGAGCCATTCGATATGGGGTTTTAGAAATGGGCTTTGTCTGCGTTCAAGGTCAATAAAGAATTCAACTTCACGTTAAGGGGTAGGCCGGAAGTTCTTCGTGAAATACGTCGTGAAAGTTAATAACAACAGAATATTATTCAATTTTGACGTGTCTTTATTCAAATCCATAACATGGGCTAAGAAAGCTTGACATCCGTTTTTTAATAAACGAATAGCTTTATGATTAGATATGATGTTGATTGATTTTAATGGTTTAGTTGCTTGAATTGAACAACAAAGTTGTTTAGGAATATGAAAGCTAACAACCTTACAAAACAATCAATTTTGGCATGATGAGTAGTTAACCAATCAATCCCTAAAATCACATCAAAAGCAAGTATCTTTAAAGAGATAAGGTCAATGGGTAAGATAAGGGTGCCAACATGGATTAGACAAGATTTATAAACGATGGATGTGATGAAAGTTTCTCCTAACGGAGTTTCCACAGATAAAGTCAAAGTCTAATTTCTCCGAGTCAAGTTTAAACGTTGAGCACAAGCGGAGAGATAACCGAATAGGTAGCACCGGTATCTAGTAAAGTATAAACTTCACAAGAATTTATAAATAAACTTACCCGTGATCACCTCGTTTGGGTTCCTCACATTTTGACCGATCACAACAAACGCTTCTTCCAGAATCGTTGACTTTGACTTTTCCAGACGGTCTTTTGAGTCACCGTCCCCGTCATTGAACTAGGTTTCGCTACAAGTGCAATCTCGAGCGATATGTCCTTCCTTTCCACAATTATAGCATACACGAATACTTGTGGGCAATTTGATTTGATATGTCCTCTTTTCGCATTTATAGCATATATACGGTGGTGGTTCGTTTCTCCTCCTCGGAACCATTCTTTGTTAGCACCGCTCGTCTTCACATGGTTGTTGTTGGATCTCCTCTTTTAAAATCTCCTCCCGACTCGTTTTTATTTTCATGGCCATGATTACCACCGAGTGGTTACCATTTTTGTCACTTTTTCTTTCTCCACTGATTATTGTTGTTTTGTTAGCTTCTTATCTCCTAGGTATGATCCTCGATTGTGGTACCTCGGTTGGCCGTACTTTTCGTTATCTCGCTCTAACAATTGAGCCTATTATGACATCCTAATAGAGAGAAATTTATGAGAGATGAGATCTTCGACGTGTCTGGGTTTCAAACCTCTCGAAACATCCGCGTCATCGCCCTCATTCTCCACCAAATGAGGTGCAAAACTCGATAACTCTGCAAACTTCGCCAGTCTTTGAGACACCGCCGTGTTGTTCTCGCTCCGTCTAATAAACTCCACTTCCTTCATATGACGAACACTTTCGGAAAGTATTTGTCATTAAATAGTTCTGAAATGTCTCCAAGACATCTTGAAAGTCTTGGACTGGAGTACGCTTCACGACTCCCAAGAGTACGCTGCGCCACTCGAACATAAAGGTGGCGAATGGAACCTTCGTTTCCTTCCTGTGCATCCCAAGACATCGAATATCTTGGTAATTTGCTTGACCCATGTTTACTGCATGATCGGATCCGCTTTCCTTAAATTCGTGGTCCCAACTCTTTGAATCGCATTTGTGACAACCCGTGAATTGCTATCATTTCCTCCTATGTTTTGAACACGAAGTCTCCTCGTCGATTTTTGCATGAACTGCAAAAAGCTTCTAAATATCCCTCGTTCATCATCTGCTCAATTGGTGTTGTTCACATGAGGAACATTGCCACCACACACGTTTCTCCTCGTTGGTGAGTAGATGAGCGTCTCCACGGTCTCATTTCCATTGTTAATATTCTCGTTGACATTCTCAAATATCGTCATAAAACAAGGGTTAATTAAGGAAATCAATATATCACATAATATCCCTATATACTCAATTAACTATCAAATAAGCTTGGGTAGGACACCTTAGGCGAAGGATTTACTCGCCTCTCCCTCTTGGTTCAATTCCCGATCTCCGCAGAAGATCATATCCTAAGCTCGATAACAACCGTGTGACACCCCAAAATAGGTCTACATCCCCCATTCCGAGTTGTCAATACACTGCAGATGTAAACAACTACAACTTTATTATTACAATAGTAAAGCTGTGAGTTTAAATACGAGATATTGCCATCTGCATAATATCCACATACAAATAAATCCTCATCATAATTATTGGTACATTATTTTACAACAATGGTGAGGACTACTAAACAACTCTCCCTAGAACTTTCATTCCATACCCCGACTAAATACTGCGCTTATATTCTCGCCTCCGAGAAGAAAAAAATGGAACAAAAAGGAAAAGTGGTGAGCTCGACTAAATTTCAATAAAGAATATTATGACTAAGATAATATACAACAAAATTATCGTTAGTCTTCAACAGGAAAAATATAATAGAATACAATAGACAACAAGTTTTAAATCAATATTAGCGAAAATAATAATTCATTAGAAGAGTTAAGTAGAGAATGCAAAACTACTATCTTCTATGTATGAATTTTAAAGTTCATCGCCTATTTTTATCCCCGTAACATCAATCAATATATATCTGAGATCAAATATTCATCCTTTTGACTACAAAAGCCAAGGACATTCACCAATTGGTCATGTTCATCTAAACACTGTTCATCTTTGCACTACGGGCAAAGATATTCATCGAAATCATTCATCTTTGCACTACAAAAGCCAAAGATATTCATCGAAATCATTCATCTTTGACTACGAGCCAAAGATATTCATCATAACTCATTCATCTTTGCACTACGGGCCAAAGATATTCAATAATATCATTATTTAAGACCGAGGATGATGAAAAATATTTTTAAAGAAAGCGAATCCAAAGAAACAAAATGACAAGGATTAAGGATTAAGGATTAAGTACTTTGTTTTATCCACGTCAAAAATACCTCAAAAATAATCATAGTGGTGTAAAATTCAAGAATGATCAAAACATGGATACAATCAAAGCTAGTATCCACAATAGATATTTTGGACGAAAAGAAAATTTTCATTTTTCAATGAATAGTCTTAGATTCGTGAATAAAGTCTTGATATCGTGAATAAGTCAGTATCGTGAATAAGAACTCTGACACCAAACGTTCCAAATTTGATAAAAACTTCAGATCAATATTTCAAAGATAATGATATTGAAGAAATAATATCATTACGAAAAAATAATATCCCTTACCTCGAAAAGATCAAGATTTAACCTGGAATCTGGATATAGATTATATCTTGAACTTTCACCAGTATAGCAATACTCAAAGTATACTCAAAATACTCACAAGAATACGCTTTCGATAATATAGAGAGAGAAAACTTGATTTAAATGTGATTTTCAATTCTAACCTAAGACCTATTTATAGGAAATTCTTTAGAACACCAAAAAGTAGAAAATTTAATAAAATATTAATATTTATAAAAATATTATACGTATTCTTTGAAATCTGAATCTCAGCAATTCACACATGCCAACCTTCTAGAAGAAAATAAAAAAAAACGTTTTCTAATTTAAAATAATTTAAACTTCCAAAAATTAATTATTTTGAGCTTCCTAACTCCAATAATTCACAATAAATAGCCCTTTTATCAGAAAAATTGAATCTCATGAGTTTTTATAGGAAATCCAATTCTCTACAACTTTACTGAAGAAAGTTTTTCTAAATTCCCAACAGAAATTGACCGAAATCCATAAACGGGTGATTTTAGAAATTTATAATCAAATTTCACCAATAAATGGGGTCCACCGACATGTTTAACATGTTTTAAACATTTATTGCAACAAAAAATACTCTTCCTCCTCGTATACTCATATATCCCACATTCGTTGTAAAAAATATCACCATTATTATATTATTAAAATATAATAATATATATTTAAATGAATTATTTTATCGGAAAAAAGATAAAATTTCAATTTTTAACAATTGTCACATTAAAAATTTTCTCCATCTATATCCACATAAAATCAATATTTTCCTCATCATATGAATCAATAATTAATTATTCACAAATAATATTACGTAATCACAATATCGACAACCGTGCGCTTCCTGTTGAAGGGGGGGCTTTCAATAAGAATTTCTCCTTTCTTGCGGCATGATTAGGTGACCAAACCTCTCCTTAGACGTAACTTTCTAGACATTGCCAATAATGTTATCTAATAATATTATTCAGATAATATGAATTATTGTTTCGACAATGAAAAATACCGTGTAATGACAATTATTAAAACAACAAAGATATATAAAATATCAACGCAAAGAATTATTGAATCAATAAAATAAAACACTCTGACATGTAATTACCGTAACCATTATTGAGTAGTGCCTTCTTTACGTAAGAGTCAATAATTGGTGCAATACTGGTATCTTCTGCTTCAACAACGCCAGACATTCTTGTGTTTTAACCACCGGTATTCCAACAATGTAAAATCTAATAACTACGCCAAGTTATTTTTAAACAACTTATATTTGTCATTTTCTTCCTCCAATCGCTTTTTAGATTATGGGGCCCACACATTTTCTGCGCTTCGTCAAGGCTGATTTAATATTCCCAAGCCAGCATTTAATATTCCACGACCAAACGAATATTCCCAAACAATAATGAATATTTTATAACCACTGTGCGTATTTTGAAATATTTGCGTATTTTACCCGTAACTATCCACATTAATCACATCAACCCTTACTATTTCAAAATAATAATTAGAGGAAATTAAATTTCATTTATTAATTATTTGGGATCTTACAAATCCCCTGTAATACCTATAAATCTAAGACACAACATCAACAATACCGACTCTAAATCCACAAATCGATAAAAAAATCGGAGACATCAATGAAAAGCACAGTTCCGATCGGGACCCAAATCGGGCTCGAAATCAGAATCAATGGGATGAAGAAAATTAGACCCAAAACCATGGTAGTTATAGTCAGATCAGATCGGTTAAAAAGAGTAAATTGGCGCCGGAGATCACTAGAGTAAGGAATCCGAAGAGTTGGTAGGAGTTTGACACGTGTTCATGGAGTTTACTTGAGGAATGTTGTATTAGCCAATGTGGGTCTTTGTTGTCTTTGAGTTGATCGGTGCCATGCCAAATGCATTAATTCGATCGATCATTTTAGAAAAGAAAATAAGGAGATAGAGTGAGGGCCTGAGGGGAATGTCGAGTGTGAGAGAGCGAGGTGTTCGGTTGAGGGTCACTGTGTTTTTTGAAAATGCTCGAATGGGCTGAGAATGGGTTAAAGAATGGGCTGAAGGGGCTGAAGAATGGGCTGAATTTATTCTTATGCAATAAATTCGGTAATTCGGATACCCGAATAATTTATTTTTTTAAACCGAATACCGAACAATAAATTGGATATAACCGAAATTAGAAAAAAAAACCGAAAAATCGAAATAATTCGGTTAAAAAAATTCGATTGTGTTCAGTTATTCAATTTTATCCGTTTTTTACTAACTCCTAATACCGACTAAGAGTAAATATCTTACTTTTAAATTTAGACACATCTCGAATTGGTTACAAAAGCTTAATAAATCTTATATTTTGGTGAGACTGTTGTACTATGTTTTAAATACTTTATTATTCTCTGCTTTCTAAAAGACTAGCACACTTATTAAGAAAAATAAAATAAAATAATAAATTCATAACAGAAAATGATGTTTTCATATGAAAATCGTTGTTTTTCATGTAGAAATATCAAAAAATATTGTGAAAATATCAATTTTCAAAAGTAAAAGTAAAAAAGTAAAAAAAAATTAAATTTATCTTTAATAGTTTCATAAGATTATATAGAGTGAAGAGTATTTTTATTTTTTTTATACTGATAAATCCTATTAAATAACTTAGTTATCCTCCACTTTTAAGTACTTTATCTGGGTCTAGGAGTAGTTTTTTCAAAAAATTTAATTGGACATGAAAAATTTTAACTATTAAGAGATCAAAATATAAATAAATAAAATTTAAATACACTCATATTCACCTAAAAGTGTTCTAGTTTTTTTGGTTTGGCAGACACAAAATGCCTAAACACTCCTCTTTGGTTTTAATGAGAAAGGAAGTTTCGTTGGTTTGAACTATTGAGGAGGTTCCTCGGCTGATTCCTTGTTGATGTTGATGCACAAGTAGTACACTGGTCCCCCGGCCCCAGATAATAAAGAGTGTTAGTACATCTTCATAACATTGAATATGGGATCCCTTATGCTGCATTTGTGAGATTGGTAGTATGGAAAGGAAAAATATAGGAAAGGGAAGTAATGAAAATTGATTATAATTTTTTCTAGTCATATTTATGAATTTTAGAAAGAAAGAGAATAAATGGGATTTTGATTATATATATTTTTTGTTTGTGAGTTTATAAAGATGAAAAGAAAAAGAAAATATTATTATTTTTAAACTATACTATTACTATATTACACTTATATATTATAGGGAATAACGGTCATACACAGTTTTGTATGTTTTATTTATACACAATCTACACAAACTACGTCGTTTTGGCATATTTATTTTTGATTTCTGATTTGGGAGGAGAGAAACTATTTATTTTTTAAAAAAACAAATCTGCTAAAACGACATAGTTTTGGCAGACTATGCACAAATAAAACATACACAACTGTGTATGACTGTATTGCCCTACATATTAATATAATAAATTACATGATTTATTTTGAAAGGTTATTTTAGGTATATAAAATATCTAACTTTCCTATATTTTTTCATCACTTCAAATCCTCCCACTTTTGGAGGGAAGTTTTGAGCCAAAAATAAAATTAACTCTATTTCCAAATCTGTTCCCTTTTTTCTTAAAAAAATTCATAAACACTATATTTGAAGGAATTTTAATTATTTTCCTTTTCTGTCCCTAGTGTTTGTTAATCAATTGTTTTAAAAGTAAAATTATAAATTTAATGATACTCAGGAGTGTATTTATTAATTTCCATACATGGGATGATGAAAAAGTGCAGATTACAGGGTTGGGAACATTGATGATGATGCCTCTGATAGGAAATTTATCTGACACTTATGGGAGGAAAGTCATGCTCACAGTCCCAATGGCTCTCACAATTCTCCCACTAGGTACTTACTGTGTTCTTTTTAATTGATATTTAATAAAAACATACATAGATTAACAATTGTTCTTTTTTAATGTTTTAGAATAATAAAAAATTAATTAATTAAAAAATTCTTAAAATTTACAAATGATAAATAAAAAGAATAAAAATTTTCTAATACTCTTCCCGTCCTCTAAAAGACGACATGAGGTATAAAAAATTTTGTCCTTAAAAAGATGACAACCAATACATAAAATGAGGTCAAATATGTAATTTTGTGAAGTATATTAGGATATAAAAAAGAAACATTTATCATTTTATGTAATTTTGTAAAGTTACTAACAATAAACTTAAAACTTTTGATGTTCTTTTTATTTTTTAATTTTTTTTAATTTGTATATAAGATGTACTTTAAACATCTTTGAATGATGGAATGACTAATACTAGATAAGAAGGAACATAGGCAGTATATAATTTTATCCTTCATTACGTCGGCTTTTTCAGCAATTTGTCTTATTTGTAGTAATTATTTTGATCATAATATATATATATATATATATATATATATATATATATATATATATAAAAGCATCGATTTATAGTTAACGTTGTGAATTTAAAGATAACATTATAATATATTTTGAGCGTCCATCCGATGTTCTAACGGTTTAATAGAAGTCCCGTCCGTAATTTAATTTTTAGTATTTCGCAGTTTAATATTGCGGATTGGACAAATATCCAAAATACTCTCTTTATAAAAGTTTCTCGTCCAAAGTATATACCAAGTATTTTTGGCCAATTGAGAAATGATGTCATTTTTTAATAAGTACCGTTGCAGTATTAAACTGCAAACGTTAAGTTCTTTTTTTTTTTACATTCTTCCTTCATTCCGTTCTTTTTCCAATCTCTCTCATCCCCTTGCTCATATCATTTACCTCATGAAAATCAAAACCACTCGAATATGATGAACATGGTATATATTTTTTAATAGAGAATTCATCCAAAACCAGAAAATTTTCGATAAAACAGAAGTCGAACCATATCTAGTCACACGAGATTTGTCCAAAAGGGTTCATACAACTCGTGTTCTACATCCATTATTGATTCAAACTCTCATGTCACAATGATCCCATTAGATCCTTCAATGTACACAATAAAAAAAAGAATTGATAATGGAAGAATTACAATTAAAATTATATTAAACCTGATTCGGATTCTGTTTCTGATTCTCTCTCTAATATTAAGCCTAAGCCTTCTTAGATAGATCTCATAAATTATTTTTTTATATTTGGATTTTGTTTCTGATTTGAAATTATTGCTAAAAGGTTTATTATTTGGCATTCCCAGTTTTATACTGCGGAGCCTATAAAACTGATTTTTTTTTGAATTTAGCTTAAAAACAGCGTCGTTTCTCAATTGACCAGCGTTCACAGTTTAATATGGCGGACAAAAAAAAAATAATTGAATTCGACTTAAAAATGACGTCGTTTCTTAATTGGTCAGTGCCCGCAGTTTAATACTGTGGACGAGACTCTATTACATTTGTCTTGTCCGTATTATTAAACTACCGACGGGGACTCTATTAATCGTTCAATCTACGGATGGACGCTCACGATGTGTTGTAAGAATATTTTTAAATTGATAACGTTGTCAATAGATCAGTCCACACACACACACACACACACACACACACACACACACACACACACACACACACACACACACACACACACACATATATATATATATATATATGGGATCAGATCTCGTCCGGACTCCCGTATTTTGTTAAAATGCGGATTTTTTTTATTTTTTTTAAAACAACTAAAAAAAGTTTAATATTTTATGGAATTGAAATTTTTTTATAATACAATGTTTTGGGTGTGATTTGGATACATATAACAAAACAAGTCTGTACAGATTGTACACATATATTTTGTTATATATATCCAAATCACACAAAAAAGACTGTATTATGAAAAAAATTCAGTTCCATAAAACACTATAAAAAAAATTAGTTGTTTTAAAAAAACAAAATAAAAATAAAAATTTAGAGTCCGCATTTTAATCAGGTCCGAGAGTCCGGACCTAATATATATATGTTATGATATGCAATATGTTTTGAATAAGTTTATTATGGAAACAATTTCAGTTATACAAGTTGTTGAGAGTTGGACTCTAACAACCTGATCTCATAAAGTCGAAATTTATTTTTGGGTAAGTTGGTCAATTGGTCAATAGAATGCTGACACACATATAACATCGTCTGCGTGTCAGCACTCTATTGACCAATTGACCAACTTACTCAAAAATAAATTTCATACTAACCATTTTCCATAAAATCTATTTGTTCATTTAATTAAGTTTTATTAAGTATAATTTGAGAGATATTCTATGTGGACATAGAAATTGAACATGAAAATTGGACTTGAATGTATTTGAACTTCATCTATTTATATTTTTACTTATCATTGAAGGTCAAAATATAATTAAATAAAATTCAAATACATCCATGTTCCATTTTCATGTTCATATAGAATTTTTGATAATTTGAAATCATATCTTTGACTTGTTGAATTTGGGAATATGATATAGTCGTTAGTCATAACAAAGCTGTTGAATACATAATATATTCCAATCAAGTCTGAGCTTTTCATGCTAACATTTTTCATATAGTCATTGGTCTTCTTCTTATATATACTTATCCTGCTCAGCAAATCAAGAGGAGAACTATTGAAGATACATATAATTCGTCATATATTGAGATACTTACATTGAGAGCTTTCAAAACTATTTTTCCAAAAACAATTGTATTATTATTGATTTCTTTTGGGTCGGAAAATCATAGTTCTTTGTAACCATATTTTTTTTATTAAAATTTGAATTCAAGTCTTGTTTGGCTTGGTCGATTCAGTAACAGATAAGATATATTTAAAGGAAGTTTGAAAGGCTGCAGAGGTGCAAGGGGTAGTAGTATCCAACTCATAGCAAAGCTTCTTTATACATGAAATATTTTTGTATTTATTTGAGTATTAAGTTTAATAAAAAGTCTCCAATACCAATTAATATTGAACGTGGATTAGCCAATAAATTAGAGAATAAGGTTTGAATCACGTAAAAATTTTGGTATGATAATCTATTTGTCCTTCTTTATTATGCATTTTATATTTTTGCTACTCGTTTGAAGATATACTAATACAGATACATAAACAGACACGGTATGTTGTCTGATAGTAATTGAGGAAGAACATAAGTTAAACAGACACTAAAGCAAACATGCATGTCTATAGACTATAGAAAGCAAACGGTAGGCAAGTAAAAACTACCGAGTTTTGGCGGGAAAAAAACAAGTCCAAAGCCCGGATTTTGGTGGTGAAGGCGAACCCGTGGTGAAAGACTTCATGTCTATTTTTGAGAACTTAGCTCAAGCAAATTTGACCGGCCAAAAAGGCACCTGGGTTCTCATGAGCTTCAAAAACGCGTACAAAGTTGGGTTTTGACGAGACGAGCCGCTTCTCCCTACTTTGGACTTTGGCCCATTTATCAGGTTTACATGTCTGTCTGATTTAAACCTGTAACAAAAAAATCAAAAAATTATTATTATTTATCACTTGTAAGTTCTAACATTTACACATATATATACTCTCTCTAAGGAAGTACATACCATTCTGTAAAGTACTTTAACATCAATACCATATTTGAGTATATTGTGTGCATTAACATGATTTGATCTGACCATTGCAGTTATATTGAGCTACAGCAGCAGCAAGTACTTTGTATACACCTATTATGCACTGAAAACTCTCACATCCATCGTCTGTGAAGGAAGTGTCCTCTGCCTCGCTCTTGCTTATGTGGTAATTTACACGTTCCATTCCATTTTATAAGAAAAAAGTATTTGACATTTTCTGGCACATATTATTAGACGTTTCAAATATATATACTTTTTCCCTCCAAATTTACTTATTTTAATTTTTTTAGTTTTGTCTAAATCTATATTTTTATTTTAATACTATTTTTGACATTATTCTTATTTAACTCTATTACTTTTTTTCATTAAAAATAACATGACATATGTTAGAAAAAGTAATACTACTATTTACTTTGGCATTGAAAGTATAATCACATTTTCCCCCTCTCCTCTATTTTATTATTATAAAATGTGCTAGGAGATTAATTAAACAAAAAATATGATAGTAAAGTAGTTAATATAAGTAGTTTAAAAATTAATAGAGTAATTATTTGCTTTAATTGGTTAAATAATATTTAATATGTTTATATTCTCCGGGTAACTTGGCCAGGAAAGTTAAAATTTAACTGAACTTATAAGTTATTTTAATTTTAAGTTCAAATTTATAAGTAAAAGCGTTTGGTATCAATTTAATTTATAAGTTAGAAATTAAGTTAAAATAAGTTATGAAGGTGTTCGGTTGATAATGATTTATAAATTAAAATAAAAATAAAAATATTATTAAAAAGAACATTAATAAAAAGATACATTGATTCAATAGTAAAAATAAAAAAGAGGCAAAATGATATTACATTTGGTCAAAATAACTTATTAAGAATAACTTATAAATCATTTTTAAATAAATACAAAATTATTACTTATTTATTTTGACTTATAAATCAACTTATAAATTATAAAATAAATCATTACCAAACTAAGTACTCCCTCAGTCTCATGATTGGTTTTGCATTAATTGTCTATAATACTCTCTATTATATACTTATTTCATTCTTTTTCTCATCCTTAATATTTTTTAATAAAAATATAATTTTGAAAAAATTGTGGCTAATTTTTTTAGATTATATAAAACTTAAATTATTTGGGAAAAATAAAATAATATATTATGGGAGCGAGGGAGTATAGAACTTACCAAACACAGTATATAACTTATAAGTCGATAATTAAATCTTAACTTCAGCTATTCATAATTTTTGTTTTCGAAAAATTCTTCTTAAATTAGTATAGAAAATAATCAAAGATAGTCAAAATCTTTTGCCCAGATAGTATATTCTCCGTTCCAAAAACCCTAAACCCTATAATGGTATCGATGATTTGGTTGGGAATTGGGTGTACAGGCGGACAATATAGCAGAAAAGCGAAGAGCATCAGCATTTGGGATTCTCTCGGGGATTATATCATGTGCCTTCGTATGCGGAAACCTCTCCACTCGCCTCATCCCTATTGACTACACTTTCCAGGTTCACTTCTCTCTCTCCTCTCTCTTTCAATGTACTCCTATATCTCTATATATCTATGAGTTTGTGGGCACATAAATAAATTAATTGATTGTTTTTTTGTAAATGAAATGAATTGAATTGAATTGAATTAGGTTGCTGCCACAGGGGCGGTGGTTGCAGTGGTGTACATGAGAATCTTACTTCCAGACTCAACTGCAGGTGTCGGCATTTCTGGTTGGAAGGGAAAAGATGAGAGCAATGAAGAGAGTCTTCTGGAAAAGGGTTCCTCGGAGAATATTCCCAAACTCTTCAACACAACCACTTCTTTCAATGATTCTATCTCCTTGTTAAGGAGTAGGTGAGTCACTCATGTCTCTTATTATTAACTCTAAAATAGAAAAGAGAAAAACTAAGAAAAGAAAAGTTTAACCAAAGATTAGAACTTTAACAGTTCTTGACCCAACGGTAAGTGTTGCCTTATGGTTTTCATGAGGTGAATGGTTCGATTCTTTCAATTCTTGGGTGTGTGGAAATTAGCAATAATAAAAAAAAAGGGTTCATGACACTTGATTTTTGCATTACGTTTTGGTATTTGAGCTGTTTAGATGTAAATATAATTGGACTTGAATGATTTTTTTTCTTGGTTTTTTTAGAATCTAATGATGGTGGTGTACAAGTAAAAGAAGTGTTTTCTTCTTCATTTTGAGAATTATCTTAAAGTGGGCTCAATAGCATGTTTATTTTGGTGCTTCTTGGGCTATTTTTAGTGTCAGAGAAGAATTAAACCTTTTCTTTTTTGTTTTTCTCCTATATTTTAATTCCCCTTCTATGCTCGTATCAGTGAGGTGTTGGGCTGACACTTAAATTTTATGCAGCTCAAAATTTTCACGAGTTGCTATTGTTGCATTTTTTGGCAGTCTTGCGGAAATCGGCCTTCACGCATCGCTATTGGTTCTTTACTTTTCCTATCTCGATTAACTTTATGGTTAATGCCTATGTAAAGTAATAAGAATTTTATTTTCACTTCAAAATTGAGCTCCCCGGACTCGAAAATCCATTATAGTTGCTTTTTTCTCTGAAGTTTTTTACCTTGTTGCTTATCATTCTTATTTGTACCCTCAACTAATGATATATTGGGCAGGTGCGGGCCGTATGAATGGTTATGCATGAATTAGATGTTAGGATTTAAGAATCTTGAAGTTTATTCTTTGGTCTTGTTCTACAAACGCATACTGGAAACTCTTTTTAATTAACCTGTGAATTCTGGTTTCTGTTGCAGTACTATTTGAAGGCTCAATATCCCTATAACAAAGACCAATTTGCTGATTTAATGGTGATTAATGGGATTGCAGGGACCGTATCACAGGTATTCCTTACAGTGATTTTGTTTTATTATAAGCGTTTTTCTTAGGACCAATTCAAAAATTGTCCCTTAAATTTACCATTGCTTTTCGATTTGGATTTGAATTTGAATTCCTGCAGATGCTTCTTATGCCCATAGTGGCTCCTGTCATTAAAGAGGAGAAGCTGCTTGCAATAGGGCTCTTTTTCAGCTGTGCACAAGTATGTGACTTGTTAACTGTATTAAGTTTCTTCTATGCTAGGCGCCTTTGCATGGTAATCACAAATTCAGTGAAATATTTGATGATGCACGCTGATTGAAATTCATATAATATGTGACATTATAAGATGTATTTGAAGCTTTTAATAATTGATCCATGGTCTTCGATGCAGATTGTTCTTTACAGCATTGCATGGTCCTCATGGGTACTTCCTTTTTTCACTTAACTAGTTTTTCCTAATTTAGAACTTGTTCACTCTTGGCTACTTTATGTTATGTCTACGTTTTGCTAACATTTTCAAACCCAATAGGTTCCTTATATGGCTGCCTTGTTCTCGTCTTTGGCTGTTTTTGCACCACCATGTGTGAGTCTGTTGAACCTCATCTATACCTCTTTATCGTTGGATTAAAAAGTACATTATAAAACTGAGATATTCGTGTGTTCAGGTGCGGAGCATTTCCTCCAAGCAAGTTGGGCCAAGTGAGCAGGTTAAATTATGGTAGAATGGTCAGTTTAGTTGATTTTGGTGGCCCATGTTGGAGCTGGAATGTTATAACAATAAGGCCAGGCAATATGTTAATTTAGAGGCAGCTTACTGAAAAAATATAATAATGATAAAGAAGAATTAAAATTATTCTAATTACAAATTTGTCATAGTATATCTTTTAGTGTCTTCCTGGCTTATTTGCTTATTTGCTTTTAGTGTCCCGTTTACTGTGTTACTCAGTTGTTTTTCTGATCTGCTTCTTCTTCCCTCTTACAGGGAAAGGCTCAAGGGTGCATTGCAGGCATATGCTCCTTCTCCCACGTGGTTTCTCCATTGGTCTTTAGTCCTTTAACAGGTAATTGGGGTTTGGATTCAAATTCTGAATGTCCTGGAAGTTAATTAAGTATTTAAGACTAAATTATTATTTTTCTCTATTTTTACAGCTTTGTTCCTATCTGAAAGTGCACCATTTCATTTCCCTGGTTTTAGTCTTATGTGCTGTAGCCTTGTCGCCGTAAGACCCCTTTCAAATTGATGAAGAGATCCTTATATTTTCTGAATGCTCATTCCTAGCTTCTCTTATATATTGTTTAAATCCATATTGGGCTTGACCTAAAATTCTAAACAACATTTGATTTATATACTTACCGTCACAAGGATTACTTGATTATGTATACCACACATAAGAGTTTCAGTATATATATATATATATATAAATCCTTTTTCTTAGCCTGTCTTAAGCGAGGTATATGGTTGTGCAGATGATAGCCTTCATTCAAAGCATCATGATAAGGGAGGTCCCTCCTGTTCCAACTTGCGAAGCCAACACCTTTAGTTGAAGTAAAAGTTTAAAAGGATCTCATGGTTGTAACAATTAGTTAATCTAGTGGTGGAGGTGAAGTGTATATATATTTGTTTTTCAATTGTGAGTGGTCTGTCTATGTGGTAACATATTTATAAGACTGAAATATGTTTTTCTTTTTCTTTATTCACGAGGTAAATTGGGACCTCAGCAGCATGAATCTACATTGTAAAATACTAAGAATTAAGAAATTATAGTACACAAATAACAATATAGGTTCACCTCATACAGTGTTACAAGCCCAACATTTGAAATCAACAATTAGCTCAGCTCATCTAACCCCAAAAAAAAAATAAAAAAAAAAAATAAAGATACAGAAAACGAGATGATTATTGAAATTAATGCGTACAATTTACTTAGTTGACCGTGACTTGGCCAACCATGCCAGCTCCCTGGTGAGGAGAACAGTAGAACTTGTAAGTACCTTTCTCGGTGAGGGTGACCGAGTAAGTCTCTCCTGGTCCGTTCAGAAGGTCCTCCTCACTCATGGAGATCGCTGACGCATTGACGCCGGACGGAACCTCATCCTCGTCGAAAACAACGTTATGTGGGAACCCAGCATTGTTCTTGAATGAAATCTTCTCTCCGGAGGCCACTGAGAATTCCCTCGGAACGAAAGCTAATCCACCGTCGTCACTACCAAGCAGGACCTCAACCGCCATGGCGTTGCTGGCAAGAATTAGTGCACTAGCAGCGGTGGCAACCACGGCAGCACCCACTTCTTTCATTGAAGCCTTTAAGGAAAGCTTGGGTACTGGGGCGGCCGACACCTTGGTGGTGGAGCTGGCCCTAGAGGTGGTGGCGCCGGCGGACTTTAGGCCGGTGAATGATGGGATGGAAACGGCTACTGAGGTGATGGTTGCCATCGGAGATGGAAAAAGTTTTGTTTTGATGTATGAATAGAAATTCAGAGGAAAGATTAGAAGGGGGAGTGGATATTAATATGTGGAGCCTGGAGGGAGAGGATGATTTTGAGGTAGGTTTTGTGTGGTGGAAAGGTGGGTGATGAGATAATACATGAATGGCAAGAAACATGGGTAGAGAATTTGGGTTATATCTTATCTGCTGTGGATCGACTTGATTGGCTGCTAGGCTATCGTGAGTGGCATGGCATGTATTTTTAGGGTGTGAGGTGGAAAATGGAGGTAGTTTTAACCATATATATAACTAATATAGTACGTGCTATAGTCTAAATTTTCATTTGAGACATCAATTTTGTAATATATATACCACACAGTTTTGGATTTGATATTAGAACCCTTGTTATTCTCTTTCTTTCTACCAGATCGACTCTCTTTGTAGAATTGCACTTATTTTGTCAAAAACTAAACTCATGTTATTAAATACCAGAATCCCATTTTCTTTCCATATAAACTTACTTGACTACCAACTACGAAGTTTTTGTTAGCGGCTCTAGCATTGCCATTCACAACTTGAAAAGTGAAACATATGATGAGTAGATATCTATATAAAGACTTACTATATATGCGGAGAGAATACGATTGGATATTTAACTTGAATACTCAACCGATGGAATAATTAATATCTCGTGCAAGCTAGTAACTTAGATTTGAAGGATTTACGAACCGTCGCAGTAGTAGACTAGTAGTAATATTTACCATCGATCAGTAGCATTAATTGTTTCACCTTGGTACAGCAACGCAACGTCCACCGGTACGTGGAAGACCACATCTACGCTACGCTGCCTATTAATACCACACAATTCTTTCTTTTTCTAATTTTCCATCATAGTAGGATAGGACTGGGCATATATATATATATATATATATATATATATATATATATATATATATATATATATATATATAGGATAGCACAAATTAACCAAACAAAAACAAATCTGATTTAAAATGGAACTACCTACGTTTTCCGCAGCATATATAATTATGCATCTCCGGGACCTGGTTGCAGCGTTAAGTCTCCTGCTCATTTAATTTGCAAGACATCTCCAATTTTCCTTTTCACATAATATATAATAGTAACATGACAATTGACACGGACGGAGTTTATATATAAATGAATAATTATAGTACATGGATACTACTGCATTTTCATGCATGTAGTACATGTAGTAGTACAAGTTTACTACTTTTAGGTTTATAATGAAACTAAATCATACTAATGTCTTATTTTTATTAGACAACTTTAATTTTATTATTATTATAATATATATATATATATATATATTAATAATAATTTAAATATTAATAATTTAAATAAATAAAACAAACATGTAGGCCATAGGCCCACTCTTCGGCCTAGTGCTTTTTAAAACACGGCCTAAAGAAAGAAAGAGCCCAAGGAATTTAATCCAAACCAGGAGATCCAATATCAATCATCAGGAATACCGGCTAAAGTATCATTATGTACTTAGACCTTACAAAGTAGGGTTAAGTTCAGATGACCACTTGAGTTTTGGACGGTTTTCTATTTAATCATCTGTAATAAGTAAAGTTACATTTAAACTCCTGATTTTTTGAGTTAAAGTGAAAACGTCACATTTTTCATTCAACTTAACTGTGCGTGTATGTCAGACGCCAAAAACGCGTGCACAGGACTGTAACGGTAAAAAAAACCCATTAAATATCCGAAATACTCTTGACTTTTATCATTTTGTTCTACCCATTTCACCTCCATCGCAGACGAGATTGAAGGCTACCCTATCATCGATTCTCGCTTTAAGAAAATAAAATCGACCTAGATTTTGACGCGCTGGGTTAGAGCTAAAGCCGGATTTCCTCTGGCTCCTCCCCTTCCCTTTCTTTTCCTGTTTGAATCCAGATCTAGATCTAGATCTACTTCTACATAATAGCTGCTGCTTTTTTCTGTTACTTGTATGTGTTTTTCTTGAGCGTGATAATTATTCTACAGATCTGTAATAAATCAAGGTTCTCCATCATATCTCTTTGTTAGTTTTTTTCTAATAATAATTTCTAGGATCCAGTTTATACAGATCTGAAGGTTAATGTCAAAAAATTTCTGCAGGTGTAAAAGCTTGCCTACTTGTGGCCATAGAAGGTTACTACCTTGCTTTTTGAAGGCCAATTCCCTAAGAAAGAGATCGGGGAATGTTTAATCTTCTTCCTTTCACTAACGGAGTCCGTTTGCATAATTTGTTACCTTTAAAACTATTGTTTTGAGCTGTAAATTGATGGAATGGAAGGAAAATCTAAGAATTTTCGTTGTATTTGTTGTTTGTGGGTTGATTGTATTGGGTAATCTGAAAATTTTGATTTGAATCAAACGGAATTTTTTGGATTTTCTGTGATTTTTGAGAAATTGCAGGCACGATTAGGGTTTTGAAATGGGGGAACCAATGTTAACAGTCTCCCTCTTTCTCTCTCCTCTCTGTTCTCCTCTCTGTTCTCATCTGCACTGACAATGGCTTATCTGCGTGAGATCTTCGGCGATCCTGATGGGAATGTAAATTTCTTAGTCATCCAAATATAGCGCTCCAACCGTTTGATCTAATTCCTGAACCAATCTTTTGCTTGGGAAAGTATGTAGTTTCTTTACAGGAAGAGGTAGAGAAAAAAATAATCAAAATTCTGAAAATGGGGGGTAATTAAGTCTTTATCCAATTTAAGTAACGAAGTTATAATAGAAAACAGTTATTCATTTTAACTTAAAAAGTCGGGAGTTTAAATGTAGTTTTACTGACTATAGGTGGTTAAGTGAAAAATCGTTCAAATTTCAAGTGGTCATCTGAACTTAACCCTAAAAAGTAAGGTGTTGAATTTGCATTTATTTTAAAAATTAATTTTAACATTATGAAAATAAATCTGATTTGCGTTTACTTAATATTAACTTTCTACAGAGAGAAAGTGTACAAAATTTTTAGTGAGAGAATCATAAAAAAATTTAGAGAGAAATGTATTAATTTATTTTAAAAAGATGATGTATGAAAAAATTAGAAAGATATAATTAATTAAAAAAAGATGAAAAGAGAGAAATTATATAAATTTTAAAAAATAAAATATGGATCAATTTACATTAAAATTATAATCATTTGAGTTCTAAAATCAAACCAAACTCATATTTATATATCAATTTTGTAGTGTTTTATTAACTTTACTTTTTTTTAACTGTCACGCTATAAGTTAAAATTTAACAAACTCAAATTAATTCACCGTACTCTCCCACATCTGCTCTAAACAACTGTTTTACCGAGATATAATTTAATCTCCACTAATTTTCTCCCAACTCCTATTTTATCTCTATCAATCACTCTCACATAATTATACCTATTTATTTAAGTTTGAGCATGGTTTTTTTTTTTTTTTTTTTTAAAATAGTTTTTTTTTATATTATTTATATTTTTTAAAACACACACTGCCACGTTACTAGTCATATATATGGCAATTACCCTCAAGGTGATGCAGTTCATCAATAATATTGTTATTCGGAACCAATCCCAACGCAAATTCCCCTACAAACTCCACCTCAAACGGAATCAATCCGATAGTTGCAGAAGAAGATAGTTATAGTTTCCATGAGATTATTGGAACAGAAGAGAGATAAAAGGCGCGCCTTTCTTCGGAGATATAGAGATGCCTGTGGTTTTCGGCAATAGGAATTTGAAATAGCTGGCTTGTTATTTTTTATGTCTTTAAATTCGGGGGTATCTGGCCGTAAAATGAGGACACATTTCAGAATCACTCGATTAAAATTTCTATTCGACCTCAATTCGAAATATAAATGATTCAAATATGAGCAAATTTTAAAATTCCATAAATTACTCGAAATACCTTCTCAAATCACAATTTTATATTGATATTTGGATCATATTGGTTCGAAAAATTTAAATTGCTCGAGCTCGATTTGAGATCATACTTGACTCGGTAGCTAAACGAGACTCAATCAAACCTTATTTTATACTCGATAAATTTTGTGAACCAAATCTGATCAACTCAATACTCGATTCGACTCGATTCATTTACACCCTTATGGTGATATATGCACACACTGAATTATTAGTTGCAAATTTAATTATAAATAAGTGATTAATTTGTTATTAATAAATAAGATCTCATTTTATTTATTTATTTATTTATGCTATGAGACATCATGGTTATAAAATAAATAACAACATGTACAACTTATTATGTAAAATGAACAGTTAAACACCACTTGTCAAAAAAGAGAAAGACAAACTTAACCTCATATGATACTTGGAAAATTAAAAATGTTCATGCCTTAAAAGAATATTAGATCCCAAAACTACTTATATTTAGGTGGTAATGAAGTGAGTTGAGGTCTCATTTATGAAAGATAAATTAGTCAATTACTTATATTTAGGTGAGCAACTAGTAATTTGAACTGATCTGATATGACTTACTTTTATTAATATATATTTTTATTAATATGGATATTGAGAATTATATCCTTATTAACAGAACTTTTAAACCAAAAGTTGAAGAAGGCAAGTTTTTTCCTCCCACGGTGTCGTACTCATAAAAAATGACTCAGAATACCAAAAAAAAATTTAAAAATAAATAAATAATGGTACCACTACGTTCATAATTATCATTTTATATTTTCTCTTTGAAAATAATTGAATACCTGCTTACGTAAATTTATTTGGGATATGCTTTTGTAATTCAGAGCAGATCCTCTGTCTTTGTTATTCCTGCTATATTCTGTTTTTGTTAGCTAATACTAGTTTTTGACTGCTTGGGTGGATCAAAACAAA
Organism: Panax ginseng; assembly: GCA_020205605.1. NCBI lineage: Eukaryota > Viridiplantae > Streptophyta > Magnoliopsida > Apiales > Araliaceae > Panax > Panax ginseng. Next base: position 3,629,600 of record CM035140.1, on the reverse strand, counting down.
AACAATAATCAACAATAATCAAGCCATGCGAAAACAATAATCAAGCTTAAATATATATATATATATATATATATATATATATATATATATATATATATATATATATATATCAAACTTGAAGGGAATCTAAACAACAAAAACCAAATAATAAAAAAAATTAAGAAATATTTATTTATATACTGTATCAATTAATCACAGGGCATTGAGTTGAAGAGGCTTAGGTTGAGCCATAGTTCTTCTCTTCCATAAATTAATTTCTTTCCTGGGCTCTAAGCTCACAGCTTTACATCCACCTATTTGTATAGGTTCTGTAAAACAAATTTTGTCCTCACCACCATCATAAATATTATTCCGGTCATGATCCGACTCCACCGGTGCAATCTGAGCCACCGTCCAATCAAAACTGGACAATGAACTCCGGCCACTCGAAAACCGATGCATCTGGCTCAAACATGGCGCTCTAACACCCAAATGATCAGGATCAACATGAGTACCACTTTTTTTACCACCTTCTTTTCCAAACATATTCTTAAAAGACTGCACCGGTTTGAGGACACGTGGAATATTCTTTTTCTTCACCTCACTAAAAGATTGCACCGATTTCAGCGCCTTGGGCTTGTGATTAAAATTTAGTACTTGATCAAGATACTCCATAGGCGGCAATGAGTTGCACATTTTCTTCTTGTGCTTGATTTGACCCATGCACGAGACTTTCGGTGAGGTTGGTTCATGGGCGGCAAAGCTTGTTGATTTATAAATGGCTTCGGCCGGAATTATGGATGTCATCGGCCCAGCGCCACCGGAGGATCCTTTTCCCAAATGGGTTTTGGGTTTGGTTGAACTAGTAGTTTCCGCTGATGATCTCATCTTTTCCTTACTTGGACTGAAACGAGGGCTTTGAAATGTTACAGCTGAGGCTACCTTTGGTAGCAACTTTAGGAGCCTGTTTTTGGACTTGAAAGCAGCAGCTGGTTTCTCCATGGCCGGCCAATTTAATTACACCAAATCAAATTATATTAAGTAAAAGTTAGTTCTAACTATTAAATCTAGCTAGCTAGCTCTACGTACGTACAGATCTTTGGTTTTTCTTTAATAATTCGATCGATCGATCGATCTCCCTAACTCTCTCTCGCTAGATCTATATGTATATATATTGAGAGAGAATAATGAAAAGGATCTAACGTACGTACACAAGCTTTGATTTGTTGACCTTATTATCAAGAAGAAAGGAAGATGGAAAGAAAGAGTGGGTGGATTTTTAAGTCAAAGAAAGCATACGAAACTGCTACAGCTACTAGTATATTTTATATTAATACCATTACAGCTTGCTTCCAATTAATTTTGCAAAGGGCCCATGTTTAAATGCAGAAAGTGTTTCTATCGGTGCAATTACCACCTTCGATACGTGCCCGTGGACCCTTTTTAAATCAATAATTAATTAAGTAAATTATTTTATTATATTTTTTGCCTATTCCTAAAAAAGAAAACATAATTTATTCAATCTAAAGCTAGTCAATTCAATTAGAATAAATAAATTGGATAGAGTCGGTATAATTAATGTAATTTCTTACCCGTATGTGTTGAGCCGCCAATTATAACATCTTAAAAAAATCAGATGAGTAATTAGGAATCAAAGTAACTACTCCCTCCATCCCTCTCTTTTAAAATATAAAATCATTATTAATTTTTTGAAATTAAATTAATATATTTTTAATTTTAAAATTAGCATAAATTTATTTAAATATAGTCTGATATTATAAAATATTCTCTAAAAAATATTTTTATTCTAAAATTTATGTCCATTTAATTCCTTTAATATATATATATCATAAAACTTTGATTTTTTTGTGTACTTATAAATGCATACTTTGAGACTTAATAAGAATGTGCTACGTACTAGTCCACTAGTCGGGTGGGAGTAGAGTAAACACATGGGTTGATTGGATTAACATTACAAAAATGCAAGATTAATCACACCATTATATTAAATTAATTAATCACATGGGTAATTATAATTACTTGTGGAAGTAGGGTAAATTAACACGTGGATTAACATGACAATTAAAAATGATTAAGCACTAGTATATTAATCGCATGGCTTATAGAGTGGAGCGTACGTAACAAAAATAATAAATTATATAACTTGGGAAGTTTCGTTGACAATTACTTTGGTAAAAACTTTCCAATTATTCCAACTAACATATATAGGAGTACTAATTTGGCAATGTTGTGGGCAAATTAATTAATTAATTTGCATTTTGTATAAGTAGTAGTATGTCTTTCCTGAATTAATTTTATTTTTTTAGCACTTTGTACACGCAGGTAGTATTTTATTGGTCGATTAATCGTATTCACGCTCGAATCCGTCTTTCTTAATCTTTTTATATTCATGCCCACATGATTTGTTTTGTTGACTATATATATATATATATATATATATATATATATATAATTGCAGTACTTTCCTTGTGATTTACCAAGGAAATGAGATTCTTGTTTTTCAGGATGGGGAAGCATGTATATTAGGCAATGATAATTAATATATATATATATATATATATATATATATATATATATGATTTGTCTGTTAATTAATTGTGGTGGGGTATTTTTGTTTTTTTTGGATAGACTAGAATTATTTCTTTCTCGCATGCATTATTAATAGCCAGCCAGCCAGCCAGCCAAGTCGATAGATAATAATACAGAAATTCAAAATTGACAGCCAACTTTTGTTTATATATTATAACTGACCAAGATAAAACATAGAGACAATAGCTTTGAGAGTTCTCAACTCTTCCTTAAAGTCAAGCCCCACAAACTAATTAAATTAAATTAAATATATTCCACTTAGGACTGACGAGTAACTGTAATTAATAACGTTCAAATCATTAGTGGTGACATTAGCTAGTTAGGGTATATTTAGGTTATTCTCATAATACAACAAATTCTATTAGTATCCTCCCTCCACTTTCCGTATGAAATCTCTTAGCACTCTGGCTGCCAAATAAATGAAGGGATAATTATTAGACCCCAAATGAAGTGCTTCTTGTATGGCTTTGGCCTTTGGCTTGCATTGGGGTTTATTTTCTACACAAAAAAAGAAAAAAAGAGTGAAGTTAAATTTGAATACATAACAAAATGAAGCCAAAGTCGTAAATTGTTTTTATTAGCAAAAAAGTGTTCAGACATAGACATAGTGGTAGGGAACCAATGCTCCTCCCTCACCTAGTTATAGTTAGGCTACAAGTTGTTGTTCTCTTAGTACGTAGTACACTACCCCAATAAAAACAGAAAAGAATAGTGGACGTACTTCCAAAAGTTATGGAGGGCAATTGCCGCCATTTATATAAATAAATGTACGTAGCCCCGCCCAAGTCTGTAGATAGATAGCATCACCATGTGGTTCTACCTCAAAATAGAATATCCTTCACTTCAATTCTTAGTTCCATTGTCCTTGCTGCTCTACTGGCTGGTCGAGGACGGTGAATATCCAGGTGAGTACCTAACACTTGGACTAGAACAGCCCACAAAGGAAAAGATGTCAAAAAAATGCCATCATCTCAGACCATATATACTATCTTGAAGAAACATAAGTAAGATGCGACAATCAAAATAAACCTAAAACAACACATCCTGAATCTAGATGGAAAAGCTTCACTCACCTGTATTGTGGTGAACTTGGGCTATAGTCTGGGTTCGCACCAGAATTATAAGGACTGTAAAATATGAAGCCAATCGTTATAGAGTGCAAGGTGTTTAACCACCTTAACTTGACACATGAATCATGTAACATAAAGTATTACCATACATCACCATTATTAAGATGCATGGTTTGTTAAAAGCATTGAAATTTCAGGTAGTAAGGTGTGGAAAGAAAAGCGTGTCGAAAAGGAACAGCTCAAACTTGCAGTCGGCATAAAGTTAATCATGTAGCATACACATGATTTAAGGTATCACTAAAAGCTTGCAGATTAAGGAGAAAGCTGAACTATGTAATAAACTACATTATTACATAAAAGGAGAAACAGAATGTTTCAATATTTGTCGGTATTACTTTCCTCTATTTAGATAGATCAATGATCCTAGAGTACATTTGAAGATCATAAAAATTATATATGTTCAAAAAAAGGAAGCTTGTAAACAGATGACCCGTCCAAGGTGAAAAAGAAAGAAAAGGAACAAGCAAACAAATTACAATACTAGAAATACCGAGGTCACCCATAAAATTAAGATATAGTACAAGATTTACCTGCTGGGACTGTATGTTGGACTTGAAGGGGAATAAGATGGAGATGTCGGTGAATATGATGGTGATGTTGGGCTGTAAGAAAAAAGAGAAATTTAATGTTCTAAAATACACTAAGAAACAACCAAGGGCTAAGTACACAGCAACTTAGCCCAACAGCTGGCAGTTTCACATCGAAGATCAGAAAAGAAGATTATATGTAGTAAAGGTCGCCAAGTTGTCTGTATTAATGATCGTCAACTTTAGTGGGTTGACACTGCAAAAACACAACCAATTGTATAAAAGCATATAGAGGTGAGCAGGTTAAATTATTCAAGAAGTTTGAGTTGCCAATTACCTGTAATTGGGGGATGTTGGGCTGTATGGACTGGCTGGTGACAGTCTTGGACTACTAGGGGAATATGCTAGAGAGGGGCCGTATTTTGCTGATGAAGGGTTGTAACTTGGAGATGTAGGGCTGTAGCTAGGAGAAGTTGGACTATAGCTTGGAGAAGTTGGGCTATAAGCACGAGAGGTAGGGCTGTACGATGGAGAAGTTGGACTGTAAGACGGTGATGTTGGGCTGTACGATGATGATGTTGGACTGTAAGATGGTGATGTAGGACGGTGATGTGGGGCTATAGGCAGGGGATGTAGGACTATATGCTGGAGAAGTGGGGCTGTAGCTTGCTGGCATGGGGCTGTAACTGGGGGATGTTGGGCTATAACTAGGAGAAGTAGGACTGTAGCTAGGTGAAGTTGGGGAGTAAGATGGACTTGTGGGAGAATATGTAGGGCTTGTAGGACTATAGCCCGGAGAGCTTGGGCTATATGTCGGTGAAGTGGGGCTGTAACCCGGTGATGCGGGCTATATCCGGGAGATGTTGGGCTATAACCTGGAGAGGTAGGGCTATATCCAGAGAGGAGGGACTGTATCCTGGAGAAGAAGGGTTATATCCTGGGGATGATGTGGAGAGAATCCCATACCGCCAACATAAGGAGAAAATTGTGCATCTGTAATTGGTGATAATCAAGATTTGGGCTAAGCAGATAATTCGCCACATCATCCCATCATGATAAGGAGTACCTGATATTGGCAAGCGAGCAGGTGTCATGTCAAGTCCAGACCTTCCATGTAACTAGGAAGATGGATATCAATAGCTTGTTGCAGCATCTGCTCATTTAAATACAATGAACAATCTCCGTTCCAATTAGAGCAAGCTGACCCAACATAATATTTTCAGTAACACCACGCAGATTATCTTTTTCAGCATAAACTGCAGCATCAAGAAGAATGTCCACTGTTTCCTCGAAGGAGCATCTCATCATCGGACCTGTGTCATTCCTATTAATGCCATGACGAGTGATGGCCATCAAGTGACCACGGTATGTCATAGTGTCACATAGTATAGCTAGGTGCATGTAATTTACGTATGATCCATCAAAGGATATCACCACTCGCAGCTCATCCAGTAAGGACCGCCGAACTGCTTCAATTCCAAGAACTTCAATCACTTCAATCAAGTGATTGCTAGTAGTCCTCCTTGCATCAACATCTTCATGACATATAACAGCCAAAAGATTCACACCTTCAGTATCAAGCATCCACTCGATCACATTCACAAATCCTTTATCCTCATCAAATTTGTTTGATTTCTGCTGTTTGATGAACACTTTGTTTATATCTGGGATGCCGCAAAGGGTCATTTCTGTCAGCATATTGTTTTCGATCTTCTTGAGAAAAACGTCATCTTCCGCAGATTCATCTTGCAACTCACCTTTAGGAGCCTGTCATTCATAATGCGTATTCGCAGAATCAACTTATCAGCATTATCATCATTAAATATGCAGGTTAAATCATCAGCAAACTCAAGATTGATTTTCTCGGCAATATCAGCCATGCTTAACTTTTTATCGATCATCATTTCCCGATTTAACTCTACACGAAGTAGTCAGGGGGAAATTTTATACGGGTCAATTTCTTCATCCGGCATTTCATAATAAGACTTGACAAAATCAACATCCTCTTCTATAATGGTACTCACGGGATCTGGATCATACCATACTTCAGTAGCTTGTGTTACACTGCGTAGAGTAGTGTACTCCAAAGCACACTGGACATTCTTAGCATTTTCTTTTGAAAAACTAACATTAGGCTTTAAGTAGACAGATAAAGAAGGAGTTTTGATTTTTTTGGCAACATTAATGATTTCCCGCAGCCTAGGAACACCAAGAGTTACATTCTTGGCACTCACACCAGCATAGTGGAAGGTATTAAGAGTCATTTGAGTTGCAGGCTCGCCAATGGACTGAGCTGCAACACAGCCAATCATTTCTCCAGGTGCTACAAGCGACTGCAGGAAACGTGATTCTATTTCCCCAATGACCCACTCAAATGCCTCACGAGTAAGCCTGTACTCTTGCAACACTCTCTTACTCGCAAATGTGCTACGGAGAAGGATATTAAAGAAGAGGGTGGCATTTTTCTGAGCTTCCATGCTCATCAAATCATCACCAGGAACAACCTTCAGCCTTTCCTGAAGCTTATCAACAGCTTCCACAATCTCCATTGGATGCATATCAGAAGGTCTTCTCAAATCAACCTTGAACGTCTTCTGCGCATTCCAAAGAAGCCTCTTAAGATTCACAGGCATAGGCCAGGTATTATCACTAGTTGTCGTAATCTCTGTTCCAAGCTGAAATCTATCTGCTTCAAGCTTCTGAACTTCAGCATCAAATACATTGCGGAACTCCCAAATGGTTTTCAAATCCTCTACATGCTCTGGTAGCATGTAGCTTGGATTCCAATTCCCATCATCAATCTCATACCTGAAAACCTTGAAAAATTCATCCTTATTCATTTTAAGGGAATCCAGCTTTTGTGATTCAATCCAAACAGCATCCATACCATCCTCCCCATAAAGAAACTGAATAACATCTCCTAATGAGTTCCTGACAGTACCATCATACTTGACCATTATATCTTCCATAGCTTTTACTAGTCTCCGCTGAATATAGCCAGTCTCAGATGTTTTGACTACTGTGTCAATCAAACCTTCTCTACCACCCATAGCATGAAAAAAGAATTCTTGAGGAGATAAACCTCGAAGATAAGAGTTCTCTACAAAACCACGACTTTCAGGTCCATAGTCATCCTTGGTGAAATGAGGAAGAGTCCGACCAATGAAACCATATGAGATTCGCTTACCCTCAACGTTATGCTGTCCCACACAGGCAGTCATGTGTGATATATTAATGAAACTTCCTTTTGATCCATCCGTAACCATTGCCTTGAGGTTATTACTCTCTGATAAACTTTTCTCGGCACTACTTCCAGCATCATCACGAGCCTTGTTCAACACCTGAAGAGGGAATAGTGTTAGTAAACTCAACAGGATGTAATGTTGACAAAACATTTAATATTCTTGTACCTGATTCACTTTATTCTCAAATGATTCCATCATAGTACGACCAGGCTCCGGCTCTAATTCCTTATCTTGTGCAGACCTAATAAGTTCTTTCACTGCATTTTTTGCGGTAGAAATAGTTTCATTAATTTTTTCCATGGTAGGTGCATCTGCTATTGTGTCTCCAATGCCAATGCTAAAGCCCTGCTGCAAAAGCCAATAGTTAACAAGCCACTGGGTGTCCCAGGAATTTGCGAGCAGCGTCTGGACCAACCTCCTCCCTACACGCAAACATAAATAATGACATTCCATAAATAACTAATTAACTATATTATCAATCAGAGAAATATCATTCGAGAATCTTTACTTATCAAACTTACCAAATGACATGAATAAGTCTCCCTGTTGATGCTCCAAGGGTTTTCTTGCACAGAGTGCCAGTATTAACTTCCCCCTTTTCTATTAGAACCTGAGTGTCTCCAGGGGTGATATGCCCAGTTTCATTATCAGAATGCCAGGCTGATTGCCTCCTGAGATTAATCTGCTTCGGGATTATAAGATTAAACACTTGTTTTCCTGTCCAAAGAGGTCTAGGCTTCAAAATTGCAGGCGCAGGTATTTTGCCATCAAAATCCTCCCACCACATGAGAATGTTCATGAAAACGTCCTACAAAAAAACGGAGGTTTAGGCTTCAACTCTGCAACATGAGCTCGTCAGAATATTTGATGTACTGAACAAACTTACCAAATGTAAACCAAAATAACAGTTTACCTTACGACCGCCGGTGAATCGACATCACGAATACCTGCCAAGGAACGTTTGTGACCTACATTAAGTGTTCATGCCAAAGACAACATTCAAACGTTCGCATGGAGATTCTCGTCCAAGGCGTAAGGGCAAAGCTAAGAGAAGCTAGTCTTTACAAAGCAGAAAGAGTCCGTCACGGTCGGAAGCAAGTAGAAGGCACCTCACCTAAAACTCGATACCGAGATGACCAGGACGAAAAAGGCCTCCCGGTTGGCTAAGATGGCAGACGAAGCGGATAGGGCCATGGAGGCACTTATGAAGCAACGACAGGATATAGCTGAGCAGATGTCCCGGATGGAAGAGTTGAGAGATGAAGCATCCAGTTACGTTCGGTCCGAAGAGCGTGGGCATCGAAGTTGGAAGGAACTCGCTCATTCAGGATGTGAAACTCAGGGCCAACATCGAGAAAGAAGAAGATCGAGAAGCCCTACTCCTCGAAGATCGAAGGGAGCGCACCATCATGTTGGTCCTAGGGAGCAGAGCCGAAGTGAACAAAGAGGCCGGTCCATAGAACATACTCCCGAGAATACAAAGAGAGCGCTCGTTGTTGCGCATTCTCATCACGCCCACAGAATCCAAAGACGAAGCGGATCTAGGGGCCGACTCGAGAAAAGTCCGTCGGGGCACGCTGCGTTACGGCCACCATCATCGTAGAAAGTCCTCGAAAATTGAGGGTTCTATAGTAAAAAGACTATCCGCTTCAAAAGAAGAAAGACTCCCCGGAGAAAGAAGCGTCATCTCAACCGGAAGGGGTAAATTTTTTGGTTAAGGAGTTGAAAGAGCTCAAAAGCAAGCTGGCAGAGAGTCGCGGCGGTGTGAGGATACCTGAGGAAGAAAGCGTCTCCTTTTTCCTGACATTCTTAAGGAAAAGCGCACATCACGAAGAAGCCGCCACGCGTGGAGAGTTACGATGGATCTTGGGATCCTATGACCATATACAAAGCGTTCAATTCACCGATGGATTATTATAACTTTACCGATGCTGCCAAGTGTCACACGTTTGTCACAACACTAAGGAAAGATGCGAGGTAGTGGATGGGAACTTTACCGTCAGATTCGATTTCCTCTTGGACCGAGCTCTGTGACAAGTTTCATGCCCGTTTTGGGAGCAACCAAAGAAGAGAGAAGCCTCATGTGTTCTCTGCAAGACAGTCGAACAGCTTCTCCAACGAATCTTTAGGCCAGTATGTGAAGAGGTTCAAAGAAGCAGTTGGTTAGGTATCCGACCTCAATGATCTCCAGGCAGTAGGGCTGTTTCAGAATGGACTAGATTTGGTAAAGTCTGAAAAGCTAGTGAAGAAATTGATGTTCCATCACCCGAAAAGTCTGGCAGAAGCTTTCGACAAGGCAGAAGGTTATATTGTTGTGGAGGAAGCTATGAATAGCCTGAAGCGTCCTTCTTCGGACCAAGTGAAGGAGGCAGATATTCCTAAGACCCAGGGCGATTAGTGGAAGACGGGGGGTATAATGATCGGCCGGAGGCGCTCAAGAAGTACAACAACTCATGGCGATAAAAAAGTAGTCGTCCACCTGCGTCAGCCCCGAAGGTGAATAAGGTTTACACTAAACTGAATACTGATAGGTCGATGATTTTGGACCAGATCAGAAACCAGCCATTCTTTGAGCCACCTCGTGATAATTATAGGACAGGGCAAGGCAACTCTTAGAAATATTGTAGCTATCATCAAGCCGCGGGCTATGATACTAATGAGTGTTGCAATCTGAAGGATTTCGTGGAGAAGAAGATTCAAAGCGGCCTGCTGGTTCAGTATGTGGCCGGGAGGGACCAACAAGATCAGCAGAATGCCGACCGTACTGTTCAGACGGTTCAAATGGTTCCACCCGTCCAAAATGCTCCAATACCACCACCGAGGCACGTAGTTGATGTTATAACTGGAGGGACAGCAGGGAAGTTAGTAGGGAAGAAGATGAGAGGATATCTGGATTCGGTCATGTCCATGGCGGGTGTTCCCCCGAAGGCCGACAGACCATTTCCAGGGACTGTTATATCCTTTACCGATGCAGATTATCCTTCGGAGCCCATCGAGCCACATGAAGGAGCGTTAGTGATCACTGCACAGGTGGGCTCGATGGATGTGAAGCGTATGATGATAGACAACGGGTCTTTTGTGGATATTTTGTATGCCCATGTTTATTAGAGGATGCATCTTGATGGGCGAAAGATGGAGGTCGGGCAAGAGGCTCCTTTATATGGCTTCAAAGAATTACCCATCAAAAGTTACAAACACCATCGAACTCCCCGTGATCTTCTAAGACTGACTCCTCAAAGCAGTAGAAATAATCTGAAATTCTATGTTGTGCATGTAGATTCGGTTTACAACGCCATACTGGGGAGACCTACATTGACAGCTCTCCAAGCTGTGACCTCCATCCCTCACTTCAAAATTAAGTTCCCCACAAAGACACCTGAGTTCGGAGAGGTGGCGGGACTTGGATCTAGCCCGACGCTTATTATCTAATCTTTGTATTTCCTCCTAGTAGAGTCGCCAAATGAAGCGAGCAAACTATGGCAATTGAGATTGAGCCCTTCACTGAAAGCAGCTCGGAGCCATTGGTAATTCCTGCAGGAGAGACAGAAGAGATCGAGATGGTCCTCGGAAAGGCAGATAAAACAGTGAACATTGGTTCGGGTCTACCAGAGCCTCTTCGGACAAACCTTATGGAACTACTTCACATTGCTATCTATGGACATTTTGCATGGGAACCTCAAGACATGCCGAGGATTAAGCGGAAGATTCTTTGAACACAGACTAAAAGTGGATCCATCGAAGAAACCTGTTCGGCAAAAAAGACGGATCTTTGCACCTGAACGTCAGAGGATCATTGACGAGGAGATTGCCAAGCTGATGGCTGCTGATTTTATTTTTGAGATCGACTACCCACAGTGGATGGCTAATGCAATATTGGTGCAAAGCAGCGAGCGGAAATGGCGGTATGTATCGATTTACAAAACTGAATAAAGCTTGTCCAAGGATTTTATCCTTTGCCCATATCGATCAACTTATTAATGCCACTTCGGGGTATGCATTACTAAGCTTTATGGATGCTTTTTCAGGTTATCATCAAATATCCATGTGCAAAGAAGACACCCCGAAGACAACATTCATTACCCACCGTTCGGTGTATGCATATAAGAAGATGACCTTTGGCCTTATAAATGCTGGGGCCACTTACCAAAGGATGATGAATTTCATATTCGATAGACAGCTGGGGAGGAACATGGAGGTGTACGTAGATGATATGATCGTGAAAAGTATGCAAGTCCACAAGCACTTGGATGATCTGGAGGAATACTTTTAGACTGTCCGTCACCACAAGTTGAGGCTCAATCCAGCAAAGTGTACCTTCGGACTCGGTGCAGGGAAGTTCCTGGGGTATCTGGTCAGTTAGAGGGGCATTGAAGCCAATCCGGGGAAGATCCAGGCCATTCTTGACATGAAGACTCCTCAGTCGTTCAAAGACGTCCAACGTCTTACTGGTAGGATTGCAACTCTGAGGAGGTTTATGTCGAAGTCTGCGGAGAGATGCTTGCCATTCTTCGATACACTGAAGGGGCCGAAGAATGCGAAGACGTTCCAGTGGACTTTGGAGTGTAAAGACGCCTTCCAAGGCATAAAGACATATCTGTCTTCTCGCTCCTCTTATCAGTGAAGCTTCATTGCCCAAGAGAGACCTTGTATTTGTACCTTGCGCAAAGAGTTCGTTGGCGATTGGAAGCAAGATCTTGGTTAGGAGGTCGATGGAAAGCGACATCCGGCCTATTATGTCACCACGCGTCTTACGAGATGCTGAAACTAGGTATCCAAATATTGAAAAATTTGCCTTTGCTTTAATAATTGCTAGCCGAAAGCTTCGGCAATATTTTCAAGGCAGACTCCTAGTCGTTTACACGGATCAACCACTGAAGAAGGTAATGGGTAAGCCAGAGGTTTCGGGGAGATTAGCAGCATAAACTATGGAGTTGTCCCAATTCTTCATCGAATATCATCCCCGAACTGCTATCAAGGGTTAAGCCTTGGCCGATTTTATTGTGGAGTGTACATTCAAGCGAGACTTTGTCCGAAATGTCGAGCGCGACGTCCGATCGAAAGCGATTCGCGGTTCTTCAACACAGTCGAGTCATAGACGTCAGTATGTAGATGGGTCCTCTACGGTGAATGTTAGTTGGGCAGGGATTATCTTGACAAGCCCAGAGGGATTCAAGGTACAACAAGCAATCAGATTTGGGTTTAAAGCAACAAACAACGGGCCGGTATGGGCGATCTTTAGCGGGAGTTTGATCAGCGAAGAGTCTAGAAGTCGAAGTTGATCATTTGATGGGCTCTCGGTTGGTCGTCAAACAATTATCGAGATTCTGGCTCGTGGGACAAGGATGATCAAGTATTTGGCGAGTTGAAAAGACCGACTTCGATATTTTGTCTCTTATGATTTTCAAGGCATAGAACATAACGACAATTCCATTCTTGATGCCTTATCGAAACTAGCCACTACTTGATCTTTGTTGTTTTTAATGGGTCATTCTATTTGGAGGTTTTCTGCGGCGTAGGTATCCGGCGTGAAGCGGTGATGTGTATCGAACGATCCGATTGGGATGACTCCTCCATCGAATATTTGGCGATGATAGCGTCCTTCGCCGGATCGATGCTAGCAAAAGAAAATCAAGTACAAGAGTGCCAACTTCGTTCTTATTGATGGGGATCTTTTTCAAGGACATTTTCGTCACCATTATTAAAGTGTTTGGTTCCATCTCGTCGAGAGTATGCTCTTGGGGAAGTCCACGAGGGCATTTCATGCGGTGATCACATGTGTCTAAGTCATCGCATACAAAGTTCTTGGCGGGGATACTACTTGTAACGATCTTTAATGAAGCTATGGAGTATGTGAAGAAGTGTGAGAAGTGCCAGCTCAACAGTCCGATCCCACATTAGCCACCAGAAGAGCTATACTCAATTCTATCTCCTATACCCTTTGCTGTCTGGGGGGTTAATATACTGGGTCCGTTGCCGAAAGCTAAAGGACATGTTAGTTTTGTCATAGTTGCTATTGATTACATGACCAAATGGGTAGAGGCGAAGCCACTTCGGTTAATAACGGAACAAGAGTGTTTGAAGTTCATGAAAGAATCCGTAGTGTTTCGTTTCGGGATTCCTAAAGTGGTGATATCGGACAACGGACGCCAGTTTGTGGGATCGAAATTTGAAGGATTTCTGAAAGAGTTGGGGGTTCAACACAGAAAGACTTCAGTGGCTCATCCACAGTCGAATGGACGGAGTTGAGGTGACTAACGAGCCATCTTGATCGGGATCAAGCCTTGATTGACGAAGCAAAAGGAAGATGGCCGGAAGAAATTGCTTTCGGTGTATTGTGGGCTTACCGAACTACACCGAGGACTACGACAGGAGATTCACCTTTCAGATTGGCCTATGGTTATGATGCCTTAGTCCCAGTCGAGATTGGATCTCCAAGTCTTCGCGTTAGTTAGTTCAGAGAGATCTAAAATGACGAAGGACTGAAAGCCAACTTGGATCTATTAGAAGAAGTCAGAGAAGTGGCTTTGATCAAGTTAGCAGCCTACCAGAGGAGAGTTGCCAAGCATTACAACAAAGGGGTAAAGCTCAAGTAGATTGAAGTGGGGACTTCGTCCTCGGAGAAAATTTGAAACATCTCACCGCTAACGTGGGAAGCGATGCTTAAATTAGGAAGGACCTTATGAAGTAATCGAAGTACCAAAGCCAGGAACTTACCGATTGAAGGCATTGGATGGATCCGAGATTAAGAACACTTGGCACGCAGCGGACTCAGGAAATACTTTCGATGAGAGATCGAAATCGGTTCTGAAAGTCCATGTATATGATTGATCACCATCAATAAAAGTCATTTTTTCTGGCGATCCTCTTCCTATTTGTCCTAAGATCCCAATGGTGTAAGGAGGTATGGTAGGACTCATCGTGGCCATTCGATGGCAGCCTAATTATTTGTTACTCTGTGTGGTAGACAAATCCTGTGATCCTTTTAATATTGATTTTACCAAGGGTGGTAAATCAATGGGCACCGAAGTAAGGAGGACGGGGTGGACTCACTGACCATTTGATGGTAGCCTCTTCGGCAGGAGTGTCCTTATAGTTTTGTTATACCCTGCGCGGTAGACAAATTCCACGGTCCTCTTTTATATTGTTTTTACCCCGAGTGGTGAATCAATGGGCACCGAAGTAAGGAGGTATGGTAGGACTCGCTGGTCATTCGATGGCAGCCTTATTGTCAGGAGTGTCCTTATGAATTTGTTACCCCGTGTGGTAGACAAATTCCATGGCCACTATATAAATTGTTACACCCCAGTGGTAAACAAATGTCCTTATATACTTGTTCTACCCCGAGTGGTAAACAAGATCTTGATGGTACAAGGAGGATCAACCGAATTCACCTCACTCATGACCTGTCTCACACTTCGGAAACGATAAGTATACATTACTTTATGCAAGTGTTAAGTTCGGTTCAGTTCATTTCATTTCTTAACTTAACTACTATACACCTTATCTAATTTGTAGTTTAAGTTAAGTTCATTCAAGATCATTGATGCTGAATTATTGACAAGAAACGACGTAAACAGAAGCCATAGCAAAGAAAATTAAAATTTCATTAAACACTTAAACAAGTCCACTTAAATTTCTTTACAAAATTTTTGCACAAAATTCTAAAGATCAGAAGCAGTAAAATCCTATTTATACATCATTTTCAAAATCGAGCAAAGCAGGATCTACTTGGGCTGCCACCAACTTTTCCTTGCATTGACCTCGGCAGTCTTCGTATCCTTCGTAATATACTTTCATAATCTCTGCACCGAGCTCATCAGAAGTCCGATATTCCTCCTGAATCTGTTTGAGCAATTCTTCGGTCATGGGAGGATCCCGTTCCCGAAGTACCTTAATCTTACTACGAAGTTTACGGTGACATAGCCCATGGAATCCTCCTCATCATCCCGAGCCTTTGTATTAACTTCGCTAAGTTGTGTTGCCTGGTCTCGATGTGCTGTAATGATCTCTTCATTCTTATTCTTTAGAACTTCAGTCTCTTCAACGAAGCGGACATTCATGTTGGTCAATTTCTGTTCGCTGGCTTTTGTCATCTTCAGTTCTTCCCTGACTGAGATCAACACATCATGAGTTTCCCTCAGATCATCTTTAGTTTGGGCTAACTTCCTTTGAAGACCTTCATTGGCACGAAAAGTGGACTCGTGTTCCTCTCTCTCTCGAGCTAACGTGGCCTTCAACATGTTGATCTCTCTTTTCATGGTCTCCTCATCAGACTCGGCATTTATGTGTCTGGGACGTAAACACCCGAAGACTGCATTTGCCTGCACATATTCGACAGTATCCAGTCAAGTTCAGATATTTAAACAAGAAAAGAAACATTTAACCAAGAAAACTGTAACTTACCTTTGCCAGATAACTCATGCCTTTATCAAGAAAATTCCCGTTCATATGGTCAACAAATCGATGATCGTCATTTTCCCGAACGAAGCGTCAAAAGAGTTGGAAGGAAAATTTCATGCGTTATCTTAGAGGCCACAAGGTCGGCATTCCAGTAGCCTCATCATGGAATTTTTGTGATGAAGGCCTTGGGGGGGAAGGCCTTGGTTGGTCACGAATAGGAGAAGGATCCATGTATACATTTTCGGTGGAAGATGATTAAGCTGGGACAGGGTCGCAAACTGGTGAATGTACATGTGTTGAGCTTGGATGACTGTCAGATGGCCGTTTCCTCTTTCGAGATGGAGTTGCAGCGGGTTCAGTTCGCTCTTCTTCATTAATAGTTCTAGTCTCCACTGGGATTATCGGGGGGAGAACACTCGAAGAAGACACCCTCAAGTCATCGGCAGTCAAAGGAGTGACCTGAGTCTTTAACTTATTAATTCGAAGGATCTGTCTACGATCATCTGCAGAATGATCAAGTAAGCTCCTTCAATGTTGTAGATTTGACAAGCTGGTCTTTGTTGGGTCGGTAATTTGGTGGTGTCGGGACAATGATTTGCGGTGTTAGGTCGAATGGTGGTGGTGGAGACGGTGGTTGGCGGTGTTGGGTCAGTGATCGGTGGTGGTAAGTCAACCGTTGGCGGTACCAATTCGGCGATAGGTGGGGATATCGGATTGACATTTGGTTCAGATTCAGAAAAGCCTTCGGAATCTGATGGTATGGAGATCTGTTTGGGCTTTCGGATACCCCTCTTCCTTCGACGTAGTTTGAGTTGTATTTCTGGTAAAATGGGCTCTTCGACTTTTGGCTCAATGGTCTGGGATTCAGCGTTGGCTTGAGGTGCTTCGGTAGGAGGTGTCTCGGTAGGTGGTTTGAATTGGGAAGAGGCTTCCCGTTGAGAAGGTTCAGAACCAACCTTTGTAGATTTCCCGACCACATTATCTTCGGACGGAACTTCCTGCTGGGAAGACTCGGCCATGACTTCTACGAATTTTCCAGCTAGAAAATCCTCCAACTTCTTCACCTCCGAAGACGATGGTTTGATCAAAGTTACTGTAGAAGATTAACAATTTTACATCAAAATCTATACCACAACAATTTTCAAAATATTGATAAAGTAGATCTATACTTATATTTATGGCCATACAACCATGCTTGCTTAGACAGAAGTCCGTATTTCCATTCTTCCTTCAGAAAATTATCAAAGAGATCAACCATTTCAGGTATACGTTCTTCTGAAACGCCACAAAAGTCGTGAAAAATTTCTCGTCGGTAGCCAGATTTGAATAGTAGCAATTTGGGTCCTTGACGTAAAACCATTTCTCATTCCATCCTCATTCTTAGATGGGGTAGTTACCAAATGACGCCTTTCGAATTTTTCCCCTCGTCTTGACCCTTTCTTTATAACTTTGAACCCTTTTTCACGAGACCGACCGATCTTGTACACGGTGAAAAAGAAATCGAGAAGTAGAGTTCGACTCACTTCATGGTTGAATCTGATGAAGGCTAGGATATGTATATAAGAGTTCAACACCAATTAAATGAACCCGACACCGACAAACCCTAGAATGGTCGTGAAAATGGATGAAGAGGAAATCGACCCTTTCTCAAGAATAGTCGCATGACGCCATCCATCCCTCGGGTCTTTGATACATCCTCTCCTCAATTTAGGAACCCTCACCAAATGAGTATCCGGAATGTGGCATCGATCTCGAATCCTCTGTAATTCCTTTTCAGTAATAGTCGAGGGAGTATTGGCATGGGTAAAAAATTCCTTGCTTATGAAAAATTCAAAAGGGGTAAGGCGAGGCTTAGGAGGCATTTTATCTTTACCCGGAGCAGCAGCCTGAGGGTTAAAACTCGAAGCCTCTTTACCGGGGTTTGGGTTAGGTGGAGACGATCGTAATGGGAGTTGCCGAATCGGAGATGTCTGGTTTGTATTGATGACCACCATTGTTGGCG
The DNA here is from genome assembly GCA_020205605.1 of Panax ginseng. Lineage (NCBI taxonomy): Eukaryota > Viridiplantae > Streptophyta > Magnoliopsida > Apiales > Araliaceae > Panax > Panax ginseng. The sequence continues at coordinate 3,611,707 of CM035140.1, read as the reverse complement.
ATTTGCGAGAGAAGAAAAGAAAGCTCGGAAGGGAAGAAGAAAACTCAAAAGTTCGAAAATTCAAATTGGCGAGTAAAAGCGCATATTTGGTAAAGTTTATCTTTATATCTTGTGATTTGCCACGATGAATCAAGTATGGCACATTAAATTGACAGTCATGATTACGAATTTGAAAAATTGCGTCCGGTTTAAGTTTTAGATATTTAGCAGATTGGGCCTCCCATTAGATTTCCGGTCTTGATCCGTCCTTCCAGTATCCTTGTTGTTCCCATCCTTCACCAGTTGGACCTTGGTAAGTCATACTTTGGGCCCATTCCAATCTTGTTAGATCTCATAATATCATGGACCGCTTATAGTTTTCTATTAAATATCCTATTTAATAAAAAACTAGGGGGCAATGTTGGATCGTGATATTTCCTCTATTGGGCCGGACGGATTGGGTCTATCAATTTAATTAGCCTATTGGACCTTTATTATTGAGTTTTATAGTCATTGGGCTTAATATTTATGTTACCTTTATTATATCCTCATAATGATGGGTTGGGTCAAAGGATTGATCCATTAAAGCTTTTTATATCTAAGCCTTTGACTTGTAATGATGAAAAAGGAAAGCAATTGACCAAGTCTACAGATCATTAATGTGGATGAGATTTTATCCAAATTACGTATGATACGATGGAGAAAAAAGGTGACAACTGCGCATGCATCCTATTGAGACCATAGAGGAGTAGAAAATGTGTGTCGATCGGGGTTGGTGGCACAAAAAACCGAGTATGAGAGTATAACCTAGCAAGGGAGTCTTCTAACAAAAGGTACGCATACATTTTTATCACTCTCTAAACGTTAGACATTTTACATCCTCCATTGTTAACCCTTGTGATCGCCTGTACTGACTCTCACGCCGGAGCTATCCCTCGACGGTCTAGCCGTCAAGCTTTGTGTGTTGATCGTGTTTACTGTGCAGGATCGGGACGTCTTACGTGATTGGGACGTGACAGAAGATCTTGACGTTAACACTTCTCGATAAAGGTATCTCTTTTAGTGATCTTACGGCAACCCAAAAGTGTATCCTGCACAACACCCATAACTGGTCGATTTGCCAGAGGTGACACAATGCATTTAGGTACCATCATTAACTCCAAAACTTCTGCCCTGGTTTCAAATGACTGAGGAACATGCATGTTCATTTCATCTCCATCAAAATCTGCATTGTACGGGGAAGTGACAGATAAATTCAACCGGAAGGTGGAGTATGGCATGATCTTGATTCTATGCCCCATGATAGACATCTTATGAAGACTAGGTTGCCGGTTAAATAGAACAAAGTCTCCATCATTCAAATGTCGCTCAACCTGCAACATTTGGTAAGCATTACTGAGGTGAAAATGGAAAACCAAATCAACTTTTAACTGGCCAGAGAAAAAAGATAATTACCTTGTATCCAAGCTCCAGATGATGATCACTGCTTTTCTTCAAATAACGAAGATCAAGCCTCTGACCATCTTCTCTAATAATGTACTTGGCTCCAGTTTTGCCTGGGGGAGGATGAGGGCCATATTCAACAAGCTCCTTCAGCCTAGCAAGAAAGGAAGATAATGTTTACAACATATATCCAGGCCCATAACAAGTAAACAAAGGACATTTAATAGTAAAGAAGACCTTTCAATGTTATAAGGAGTGACAGTCTCTGGATAAGTTAAATTCAAAGCAATACTCCAAGGCACTCCAAGTTGATCAATGTTAATAGTTGGATCAGGTGTGATAACTGTCCGTGCCGAGAAATCCACGCGCTTCCCCATCAAGTTACCTCTAATCCGACCCTCCTTAGCCTTAAGCCTACTGCATATTGACTGGATCGGACGCCCTGACCTCTGTGTAGCCTGTACAACAAAGAGTAAATTACAATAAGTTTATGTAAATTCAAAGGCGCAAAGATAGGGACATACCCTTGGCTGTCCAGGAAGCTCATTGTCAAAACATGTAGCAACATGGAACTGCAATAACTGAGCAAATTCAGAAATTATGTGAGCAGGAGCTCCATTTCTCTCCTACCTCCTCAAATTCTCGTTATGTCTAATGATCATCGCCAACTGATGAGTTCAATCATCCTGTTTCAACAAAAGAGAAAAATAAAGATAGGATTATAGCATCAACATCTATCCTGAAATGATAAACAAAACAGCTTGCTTGGGTCTAAATCCTTTCCATCTGACAATTATAGTACATCAGTTCACAGGTACTGCAGAAGATATTGTATATAGTGGAAAGGTTCTTGACTTCTTTCAAAAAAAAATTGTAACACAGGTACTGCAAGCCAGTAAACCCCATAATGATTGCAAGTGCAGGATCCATCATAATAGAGTTAAAGAAACCCAAAAGACCAACCTCACTTCGTGCAGAAGTATCCATCATCACAGAAGGTCTCACTGGAGGGGGAGGTATTGGAAGAACCTGCAGGATCATCCAATCTGGACGCACATACTTGGGATTCAAGCCCAATAACATGCAGTCTTCATCACTTATCCGCTTCAGGACATTTAGTACCTAACGAAAATGTCCATACAATTTTTTTAAGGTATTGAGATTTGAGAACCAGGAAATGTGAAAATGGAGGAAATATAAGGATTTCAAGATGAGGAGTATTTTAAATGAAGTTACCCTCTCAGCAGAAAGCTGCTGTTTTCTTTCAACAGGCTCAGGTAGCTGTTCTGAATCATCATTTTTCTTTTTCTGAATCTTGTATTCAGCAATCATCTTCATACCTTCAATAGTAATCTTTGGCTGCTGAGCGCCACAACCCCCTCGACTCTTCTTAACTGGTTCGTCAGTGTCTTGGCCTTGGGACTCTAATTCGTCACCGCCATCACATTTGGTTTTGCTCTTGCAGGAATCCAAGATCTTCTTTAATCTATTTTTTGGATTCCTGATTTTCTGAGCAAGCTTAAATTTTTAATCCTCTTGCAAAAGTTGAAAGTAAATAAGGTAACCTTTGAAAGAATATTTGGCAATGGTTGAATAATCACAAACCATGAAAGAATGAGTAACACTGTAAAAGGCTATCCACCCACAGGAAAAAAGCATCATTAATCACCATGGGAAATTTGGTAGTTAAAGAGTTAAGCGTATATAAAACATGAAAACATATAAACTATGCACCTTAAGAGGGGAAAGCTCAAGCCATGTGCTATGGATAAAAATAGGAAGAATCTAGTGCAGTTTCAGTTGAACTCTTTATGTGACAAGGTGACAAGGTGACAAGGTGACTGGAGTATTCAGAATTATGAGTTTTTGAATTCTATTCACAAGCAAGAAGGTTTTAAATAAGCATTCTTTGAAAATTGAATACTGTCTAATGCCAATATTTATTAATACAAAGTTCCAATGCATCAATTAAGGAAAAGAAATCACTTAAGGCTTCCATGCATAACAAGGAAAACAGAAACAATCTGGTATGAAAAGCGAAATCCCAGCCAGGGGACATCTAAAACGGGGCTGCTTATTAGGTTCAAATAATCAAACTAAATCAAAATCAATTAAGAAGCAATACAATTACTATAATAAAATAAATTATAAAAAAACGATACACTTACTATTTACTGTCTCTCCCTTCCGGGATAAAAGTCCCGGTGAACTTTTCACGCATATTAAGAAGATGAATGAAATGACAAAATTGCCCATAATAATGTCATTAAATATGGATAGAGAATTAAAATAAGAAAAATATAAAATATTTAATGTTACGGGTATAATAGGAAAATATGTGTAAAAGTTTGGTTATTAAAAAAAAATAGACATTTAACATGGGATGGCTGGAGTATAATAATGTTCCGACAAAAACACAGACAAAAACTTAATGAGCTCCGAAATTATTGAATCAAAAGGGTACCTCGTCTGCAAGGATTTTGGAGCAATTGAAGCAAACACAACGCATAATACTTGGTACAGTCTTGAGAAAGCCAAAATGGTACATGGGTTTAGCCAGCTCAAGGTGGCCGAAATGGCCGGGGCACTCGGCCATATTAGCCATGCTGGGCGGACCCAAGCATGGGGCAGGGGGCACCTGCACCCACTGAAATTTCTACTCTTGTATAATATGCAACGAATTTGTTTACTTTTTGACTTTCTAACTAGACTTGTATACTCTTTCTGCTCTTGCTCTAATTAATTTTATAAGCTTAGCAGGTATTATGTGAGTTTAGATAAATAAATTTTTTTGATTGCAAGTATCTTAGTTTAGATAAATAAAATCTTTGATTGTAAGTATCTTTTAACAAATATTTACATAAAACTAGGGTGAGGAAGTTTGATTTCTTTGTGTAAATTCAAATTATTTGATTCCTTGTTTATTTAAAATATTATTTAGAAACGAATAAAAGAAAAAAATAGAATAAAACATTATTATATACAAGATAAGTCCATGATTTATTTTTCATCTTCCTTTTCTATTATCTTTCTTTTTTTATTTAACACTTCTTTTGTCACAAAATTTGTCACTTTGTAATTTAATCCGATTATAATTGTACTAAATTATGTTAGTTGGTTAAATTAATGGATGAAAAACCTTGTGAAACACGTTACGTATCCAAATATAACAGAGTATACGATAACTAAGGATTCCTTATAAGAAATTTTGGTAACTTTACGTTACAAAATGTACTTATAATCTGCATAGTATAATGTTTAATGTTAATACTATTTTGATTTTTATATTTGTTGTTTTCATTTGACTATACATTAGACATTAGTTATTAATAATATACAACGGTGAATATTGTTCTAGTTTTTGAGCAAAACCCAACTCCAATGAAATCTATATAATAATACATTAGTAACTTACATTTAGCGTAATATTTCTACAACTATTAAAAATGAGATTATCATGCAACAATTTTAAGCAACAAAACCTCGAAAAATGTTATTGTACATAATATTTAATGATTATTTAGTTTTATAATTCATTTTATAAAAAATTTATTTTTAAAGAATTTTTTTTTTTGAATTTGATCTCACTGAACTCCGTGACTGGATTGGGCCCATGCAAGTCTCACACTTCATCTTCCGGTCAATAGTCCCAAGCCGAGGGTCGCTTAGGCCACTTGGCTTAGGCTTCCCTCGCTCAGTTGTCTCGCCGTGATCAATATGCACCACAGACATTTGCCTCTGCACACACAAACATCAACAGCAAAAACTCATAAATCCCCACAATTTGAAATCCCGAAAAATCCTAAAATCAGGCAATGTAAATGGATAGAGAGAATTACGATCTCATCGGGGCTGAGTATGCCAAACTGAATCATACGAACTTTGGCTACCTCGGCCGGCGAGTATGGAAATCGCATATCCATCTCTGATTAAAGACAATTAAGGGTTTTAAAACTGATTGAAAATAGTTTTTATTTATAACCGGATTAGATTATAGAAATTTTTGTTAATTTAGACTGATTCAATATTCCGGTTTCTTCCGGAGCAAGATTCAATGATGAATGATCACACCGGACGTCTCCCTCTCCCAAGAGAGACAAAATTGTTCGGGGGAGGGAAATGAAGGGATTTGAGGGGTATTTATAGACGGAAAAACTCCAAAATACCGGGTTAAATGCATATCAAAATAATTATATTTTAAAAATAATTTGTCAAATATGCATATCAAAATACTTTAAAATGAGACAAATCAACTTAAAAAGTAACTAAATATTTCTTCGCTACAATACTACAACATATTAAGTGTAAGAGCCGGATTTTAAGTAAATAAATAAATATAATAATAAAATAATAACAATTTTATAATTAGATAATAAAATAGTAATTAATATTTATTTATACGTATCTAAAAAGATTAACTCAATTAAATTATAACAAACTTTTAATTTTAAAAGGACTCTCTTGCTTGATAACATATTTTACAAAAGAATTAAAAATATTTAAATAACTAGAGAGAAAAAATAACGTAAAAATTATTTGGTTTTGAAGTAGTGAAAAACAAAGAAGAAGAAAATAGGAAAACACAATGATAAACTTAAACCATTCTTTTTCAATTATGAGATGACCATGTATTATACATGTATAATTAGATTTTAAAATTATAATCTTTTTATTCTGATAAAATTCTGACAATAGTGATATGTATGTATATTATGTGTAAATTAAAAATAAAAATAAAAAGGAACACGAATTTTGAAAGAAAATTGCAAGTTAGTACTTTGAATTAATTTGTAGGTATCCAATATGTATTGATGTGTTGTAATTTATATAAGATTTAAGTTTAAAATCTTATCATGTGTTGACCAGTAGGTTCTATGCTAATGCTGATACAGTAAATTAAGATGCATTGCTTTATATAATACTATATATTGAATAAAATGTGAAAACGGAATTTTATAATCAAAGAGCATAATAAAATCATAGTACTAATAAGGAAGTCAGCATGTATATGATATGTAAGTTATTAATTTACAATAATTAGAAAATATATATTGAATACCTTAATAATTTACTCTAAGGTTGTGTTTGATAAAATTAAATATTAATATTTTGTTTCTGAGTTTTAAAATAGATATAAAATAAATAAAAAATTGACGGAAAATTTAAGTTTTCTTTCCAATTCCTATGTTTTTGAATTTTTTAATAAATGGAAAAGAAAAGAAATGGATAAAAAAATTTGGTCACTTTTCCTGTCAAAGTTTTTCGTCCAAAATTAGTCTGATTTAGAAGGAAAAGAAATTAGAATAAGTAATATTTTGTCATCAACTCTTTCATCATGTTCAGAAAATGTACCGTTTCACTTGCCTAATAATTGAAAATATTTGTGTGGATAGAATTTTAGTGTGAAATTACTTATCATCAAATTTCTCTTAAAACAAGCTCATTATTTGGGATAAGTAGCTACTGTTCTTTTTGTCAAATTATTATTTGGTTGATAAAAAAAAATTGTAGTTTCATAAATATAGTAATTAAGCTATATTTTTAGACTTAATAATTGAATTATATGATTAGTTATTGTATTATATTTACATTTATGTCTTAATAATATTAATTAATGTATGGTAAATATAATTTTATAGAGATTATTTACTTAAAATCTATATTATTAAATATAATTAAATAAATTACGATAGTTAACTAAATTGACACCTCATACACTATTTTAACCCATCTAATTGGTTGGACTTTTAAAATTGAATAAGAATAATATCAGTTAATTGGTTGCATATTTATTCATAGTTCAATTATTATAATTAATAGAAGGGTAAATTTGTAAAAATTATGATTTTCTTTTCTTTTCATTGGAATTCAAAAACGCAATAAAAGAATTTTTTTTAAAATATCTATTTTTTTCCATTAAAAACTCAGAAACAACACAAAGAAAAATTTTAAGTTTTCTATTCTTTTCTTTTATGTTCTAATTTAAGTTTTCTATTTTTTTCTTTTTCGTCCAATACTCAGAAACCAGAGTGTAAGATCTGAACAAAATTCTTCTTGTATTCCACATTTCTTTTTGTAATATTGAAGATGTCATTTTTGTCCAAAAAATAGTTAATGTAATTCAGACTTACCTCTGAATAGTATATATTTAATTTCATATCTTATCGATTAAAATACATTAATAGGCAAAAAAAAAATTACCAAACAAATTTTACCTTTAATCAAATCAGAGACATATCCATTAAAAAATGTAAACAAGTATAACCTAAGTGACTAAACATTAAAACTACTTTTTGTATGTATTTATATTTAAGCATTTTACTGCACATTAATTAAAAGTAATAATGATAGTAATAGTCAAAATGAATAATTTGAAATTTCTTAGGATTTGGGTGTATAATTAATAATGAATAATTTCTTTAATTTTATGATAATACCGAGAATTATTTGATTTTGGGACTAAGAGATTTTAGTCTATTCAAGTGCACAATAAATGATTATCTAAATTATTTAGTATTTTGAAATTATGTATTGTAAGTGACTTTTTTCAACTATTTAGTGTTTTAAAATTATCATTTACTTGTATTTATGCATCGGTAATTATTCGGATGCCTAAATGTACTGTTTCAAAATTTGTTATATTTTATTTAAGGTTTCCATTTAAATGAAAGTATTACTATTTTATTTCAAACTTCGGATCAAATATTTATTTTGAATTATGAAATGAGATTATATGATCTAAAATTGTGAAAAAAATATAGTTTAGAACATTAATAATATTGAGAAACGTTTTTGAAATTCCCCAATTTTTCGTTAGTGTTGACGCTTAGTTTCAGAACTAATATAAATCTACTGAGTCGCATACCTTTTAGATGTTCTTTGAGGGAGCGTGTACTTTATAGATACTTAAGTAGGGTGCTTGTTTATTGACATTATCGAACTTTTGAGCCGTGTTACAGGGCGGCTGTAACCTTAGTCCCTAAGGTTGTTGATTAAAAGATATATTGTATACATTAAAATCATTTTTGAATGTGAATTTACTTTGTTATTATTTGTTTTCGTTTTGAAAGCATATTACTATTGTTATCGAACAAACAATTATTTCGAAAAAGTGTTTTGCAAATTATACTTGATCCACCTAAATAGTAAAGATTGTCACTTGCTGAGCATTATCGCTCACACCTTTACATAAATTTTTATATATTATATCGTTGCTAGCTGAACACTTATTAATACACTTTGGATAGATGAAGTTTAGTTTAAGATGTTTATTTCTTTTTATCGTTGACTTTTTGATAAAGCTGTTAGTTTCGGGGAGTTGCATCAAATTAATTTGTTATTTAGTTGTTATTCATTTGAATTGGTTTCAAAAGAGGGTTATTGTTGGATTTTAATTTAGAATTACAGTTGAGTTGTTATTATTTGGGTTGCACGCTATTGATGTGACGCCCCCAAAATTAGGTATACATCACCCATCTTGAGTCGCCAGATACATGGTACAGAATTCGAATACAACTTAATAATACAACCGTCGTATGTCAATCTGACAAAAACATAAACTGTGAGTTTGAATACAAATATTGTCTACTAGAGAGTATACAAACTTAAAAGGAGTCCTCATTACAATTATTATCACACTATTTCACAGAATAGTGAGGACTACTAATGCACCATCTAAGACCATCACTCTGTTCTCCGACTAGTTCTAGCTACGTTCTCATTTTCTGAAGAGAACAGTGAAAGAAAGGGTGAGCTCAACTAGCCCAGTAAGAAATATTATGACTAAGATAATGCAGAATAAATTATTATTAGTCTCCAACAATGTTAAACTGATAAAATATAATAGACATCAAGTTTAACTGCAGCGGAACAAGCAATCCATTAAAAGAGTCAAGTAGAAAATAAAATCTACTATCTTTTATGATTAAAAGGTTTTTCATCATCATTATCGGCTGAGACTCGACAATAAATATTCCACATCATCGAATCACCCCGCATCTACTACCAATGATGATTCTTTAAGTATCACGACCACAATTATCCATGCACTACGAACCAAGAATATTTGTGTATTCATTAATGGTCATAATCATGCCAACAACTGTCCATCAATGTACTACGGGCCAATGAGAATTTTTACCATATTATTTGTAATATTACGGTCATGATTACACCGAATAATCCCTGGTCATAATCATATACCAAGTCCATCTATGCACTTTAAAGGCTCATGATGACTTTCAACATAATATAAACATGAGGATGATGACAATGATATAAGAATTCAATAAAACAAGTTCAAGAATTAATTTGTCCAAGAACTACTAATGTCTAAATTGTCAACATGATCTTTGCTTTGAGTAGTAAAATTCAAGAATGATCGGAAGAATATTTCCATGAAAAGATCTTGAATGAAGCGCAAATATCAAGGATATTCTACTAATTTCATGGAGTATATAAGTCAAAACTTTAATCAACCGAGTATAATAAAGAATTGAATAACAAAAGAAATCACCATGCATGCGTATTTAGATAGACATGTTATTCAATGAGAATACTAAATAACGGAACCGAGTCGGTAGAAATTACGCACCGAAGCGGGATGTTCCAACAAAATAATAAAGAATGGAATAACAACAAAAATTACCATGCATGCGGTACTTCTCATGTATGTGTTATTCCAATGAATACTAATAAGGATCGAATCAGTCCGGCGTAAAAGCGCATTGAGACAAGATATTCCACGAATAATAATAAAGAGCGGGAACCGGTCCCATGAAACGCATGCATGAGGATATTCCAATGTAATAGTAAAGACGGAATAATAGAAGAATGTCACCAAGTATAGGGTAGACCGCGTATACAAGTTATTCCAATAGAATAATAAAGAATGGAATAACAGAAGTTCTCTTCATGAATACAAAAAAAATAATATTCCTTACGAATACAACAAACAAATAATATTCTCTACCTTAAGAAGAAAGTCTTTGGATATATAAGTAGTGAAGTAGAAAATACTTTTTTCTTTCTCTCTATAGTTTATCTCTAGAGTTCAATTGAATTAAATAAGAAAATAATGAAGGAATGAGCTTCTATTTATAGAAAAATGGATCGCATAAGAATTAACTCATGAAACTATCAGATTAATTTACTTTAATCGACGGTCCATATTTAAAGCAAAATCTTTTAAATAAAATATAATATATTCTATTTATAATCTAATAAAACTAATAACTTTATAAAAGATTTTACTATGCAAACACTATGCATAATAAAATATAATATATTCTAATTATTGTCTAATAAAATATATAGCTTTATAAAAGTGTTACATTTTATATAAAAAGATTTTACTATGCAAAAATACTATCGCGAGACACTATGCATAATAGAATATAATATATTCTATTTATATAATAACTTTATAAAAGTATTTTGTTTTATATAAAAAGATTTTTTGTATTATTACATTAATAATACCAACAAAACCGAGTGACTTATCACGTAAACATCAATAATCAATACTGCGGTGTTTCTTATGCAACCACGCCAGCGTATTCTTTATTTTTAACATCGGGTGTTTCAACGATTAATGGTAAAACTTCCGCTTTATTTTCATAAATTATTTTGTCGCTTTTCTCAATCCGATAATAATTCCGCTTGTGGGGTCCACCAATGATTGTCTTAGTTATACGAATATTCCTCGTTAAAAGCGAATATTCTCGAGCCAATCGAATATTATATAACAACTTGCATGCATTTTGAAAAATTTATAAATATTACCTTACAACTATAACATTATATCAATTTCACTCCATAATATTCAAAATAATATTTATAGAAAATTCATCTTTATTCAAAAAGTTGGTGTAAGACCAAAAATTTTTTAAATAAAAGGAATTTCCTTTATTTATTATTTTGAAATAGTAAGGGTGGATTTGATTAATGTGGTTAGTTATGGGTAAAATGCGTGAATATTTTAAATAAAGCAAGTGGTGATATAATATTCATTATTGTCGGAGAATATTTGTTTGGTCGTGGAATATTCGTCTTCGTCGGGAATATTCGTATGACTGACGCCAACACGTGGGCTAGTGTCATTGTAACGTCTTATCCAAGATTGGGATGTGAGTCACAATTGAGAACAACCTAAGTCGAATGTCGAAATATGTAGCTTTCAGGCTTAGTTGGTTATTATCGGAGATTCGTTGAAGGATATTCTCGAATCGCTATTCCATTAACGCAATTTGACTCGTAGAGATACAAAATTCGAATGGAGCAAAGAATGTAGGAAGAGCTTGAAGAACTCAAGAAGAGACTCATTTCAAAGACACGTGTTCGACCATGCCATCCCGGGAAAAGCGAACGTAGTAGTGGCGTGTTGAGTAGAAGATCGAGATCAAAGACGAAAGTACGATATTGTCAAAAACTAATTTCGTATAATTTACAAATAATAGAGATGGAGATGAAAACTCTAGGTACCCACGTGATGATATACAAGTACAATCGACTTTAATCGATAAAGTTAAAGTTTATTCAAGCTACATACCGAGTGATGAATTTGAAGAAGGAGGTGCGAGAAGTTGTTATTTCAAAAGCGAGAATCGGTGAGGTGAGGAAAACTCAAACCTTCGATTTATTAATCCATTTGAAATTCTCGATCAAATAGGACTGTGGCCTATAGACTCGCTTTTACTACCAAGTATGTCGGCGTGTTCATAACGCGTTTTCGTATCGATGTTACGTAAATATGTGGACGAATTCAACCACGTCATTGAATTAGAACCGGACGAGATAGCCGAAGACTTAACGTATGAGGAGGTACCTGTCAAGATCTTGGATAGGAAAGAACATGTCCTATGTACCGAGGTTATACCACAAGTTAAAGTTTTGTGGAGAAACCATGCTATTGAGGAAATAACCTAGGAGTTGGAAACGAAAATGAAAGCGAGGTATTTTCATCTTTTCGAAACATCAGGTACGTACGTCAATTTCGAGGACGAAATTTCATAAGGAGGGGAGGTTGTAAGACCCTGAAATTTTTTTAAAATAAAAAGGAATTTCCTTTATTTATTATTTTGAAATAGTAAGGGTTGATTTGATTAATGTGGTTAGTTATGGGTAAAATGCGCAAATTTTACAAAATAAGCAAGTGGTGATATAATATTCATTATTGTCGGAGAATATTCGTTTGGTCGTGGAATATTCAAATCTTTTGGGAATATTCGCATTTACGATGCCAAACCATGTGTGGGCCCCATAACGGAAAGTGATTGGAGAAAGAAAACGACAAAAATAAGTTGTTTAAAAATAACGGCGTAGTTGTTACTGCTTACTGGTTGTTGGAATACCCGTTGGTTAAAACACGATGTCTACGCGTTATTACAAGAAGATACCAGATTGCACCAATTATTGATTCTTACGTAAGAAGGCACTACTCAATAATGGTTACGGTGAATTACTGCTTCGATTATTTTATTTTATTGATTCAATAATTCTTTGCGTTGATGTTTTATATTCTTTGTTGTTTGAATAATTGTCATTACACAAGATTTTTCATTATCGAACCAATAATTCATATTATCCTAATAATATTATTAGATAACATTATTGGCAATGTCTAGAAAGTTCTCGCTCTAAGGAGAGGTTTGGTCACCTAATTGCGCGGCCAAGTGAGGAGAAATTCTTATTGGAAAGCCCCTCTTTCCTGGAACCTGCACGGTTTGTCAATATTGTGATTCTCGTAATATTATTTGTGAATAATTAATTATCGATTCATACGATGAGGAAAATATTGATTTTATGAGGATATAGATGGAGAAAATTTTTAATGTGACAATTGTTGAAAATTAATATTTTATCTTTTTCTGATAAAATAATTCATTTAAATATATTATTTTAATAATATATTAACGATGATATTTTTACGATGAATGTGGGATATAGGAGTATATGTGGAGGAGGAGTATTTTTGTTACCAAAAATGTTTAAAATATGTTAAACATGTCGGTGGACCCCATTTATTGACCGAAATTTGATTATAGCTTTTGTAAAATCGTCTGTTTGTGGATTTCGCCAATTTCTGTTTGGAATTTGGAAAAACTTTCTTCTGCAAAGTTGTAGAGAATTGAATTTCCTATAAAAACCCGCGAGATTTGAATTTTCTGACAAAAGGGCTATTTATTGTGAATTATTGAAGTTCCGAAGCTCCGAAATAATTGATTTTTGGAAGTTTAAAATATTTAAAATATGAAAAACATTTTTTTGTTATTAGTGGGTCTAGCATGTGGTTTGAATTCAGATTTTCAGAATTCAAAGAGTGGGCGTAAGAATTTATATATATATATATATTATTATTATATTAAATTTTCTGCTTTGGTGTTCTAAGCAATTTCCTATAAATAGGTGCTTAGGTTAGAATTGAAAATCACACCGTAAATCAAGTTTTCTCTCTATATTATCGAGTTTATTCTTGTGAGTATTTTGAGTATACTTTGAGTATTGCTATACGGTCTGTGCAAGTTCAAATCATAGCCTTATATCCTGTTTTTTAACTAAAGTCTTTGTCTTTTCGAGGTAAGGGATGTTATTTTCTTCTCAAATGATATTATTTCTTCAATATCATTATCTTTGAAATATTGGTTGGAACTTTTATCAAATTTGAACTTTTTCGTATCGGGGTTACTATTCATGAGTTCTTATTCATGAGTTACTACTTATTCAGAGATTCTTATTCACGAGTACTATTCACGAAGCGTGAAGATGTTTTTTTTGTGAAATTTCTATCTTTTGGTGTTTGAGTTTCTTATTCACGATATACGACACTTATTCACGATACTTGACCTTCATTCACGAATCTGCACTTATTCACCTTAAAAATGAAATTTCTTCTTTTTGTCCAAAATATCTATTATGGATACTAAACTTTGATTGTATCCATGTTTTGATCATTCTTGAATTTTACACCACTATGATTATTTTTGAGGTATTTTTAGACGTGGATAAAACAAAGTACGAATCCTTAATCCTTAATCCTTGTCATTTTGTTTCACCGGATTCGCTTTTTAAAAAAATATTTTCATCATCCTCGGTCTTAAAAGATGAATGATTTATGATGAATATCTTTGGCACAGTAGTGCAAAAGATGAATGATTTCGATGAATATCTTTGGCCGTAGGCAAAGATGAGCAGTGTTTAGATGAACATGACCAATCGGTGAATGTCCTCGGCACGTAGTGCAAGGATGAATATTTGATCCCGATATATATTGATTGATGTTACGAGGGATAAAATAGGCGATGAACTTTAAAATTCATACATAGAAGATAGTAGTTTGCATTCTCTACTTAACTCTTACAATGAATTATTATTTTCATTGCGAATATTGATTTAAAACTTGTTGTCTATTGTATTCTATTATATTTTTTTCCTGTTGAAGACTAACGATAATTTTGTTGTATATTATCTTAGTCATAATATTCTTTTTTCGGGCTAGTCGAGCTCACCCTTTTTTCCTTTTTTTGTTCCATTTTTCTTCTCGGGAGGCGAGAATGTAGCGAAATCTTAGAGTTAGGGTATGGAATAAAGGTTACAGAAAGAGTTGTTTAGTAGTCCTCACTATTTTTGTAAAATAATGTATAAATAATTGTGATGAGGATTTATTTGGGTATGTATATTGTCTAGAAGACAATAATTGTTTTTTTAAACTCACAGTATATATGTTGTCGTATTTTGCACGACAAAGGTATTAATAAAGTTGTAGTTATTTATGTACCGTGTATTTGGCGACTCAGAATGGGTTGGATGGAATGGACCTATTTTGGGGGCGTCACAGTGCCCACCTGTGAGGTTTCAGTGTGACCATGCACCTGAGATAACACTCCAAGACTTGATTTACCCTTTCAGTTTGTCCATCTGACTGGGGGTGGTAGGCTGTGCTCATGTTTAGCATGCTTCCCACCATTCTAAAAAGAGATTGCCAAATAAGACTGATGAACACCTTATCCCTATCCGACACTATTGTAGAAGGTAACCCATGTAACTTGTAAATGTTGGAGAGGAATTCCTGAGCTAGTTGTGCAACAGTGAAGGGGTGTTTGAGTGCAATGAAATGTCCAGACTTAGTTAGCCTGTCTATTACTATCCAAATAACTGTCATACCTTCTGAGGAAGGTAAGCCTTCTATAAAATCCATGGAAATGTCAGTCCAAGGAGTCTCTGGAATGGGCAAAGACTGTAATAGACCTGGGGTTGCCACAGTTTCATGTTTCTGTTGTTGACAGATGTCACATTCTTTAACAAAAGTGGTGACATCTTGTCTCAAGGTTGGCCACCATAGGAATTTGTTAATCCTTTCAAAGGTTCCTTTTATACCTGAGTGCCCACCAATAGGAGAACTGTGGAATTCAGTTAGAAACTTGCTTCTGAGGTCCAAATCTGGACCTACTATCAACCTGTCCTGAAACTTAAGCCTCCCATTTAAGAATGAATACCCCGGGAGGGTGTCTGGAGTTACTTGCAACTGAAGTATAATATTGCTCAACCCCTCATCCTTCTCCCATGACTGAGCGATGTCTTGCACCCAAGTGGGGATTACTGTGGTTATGGTGTTGCACACAACCATGTTACTGGAAGAGGTTTCCACACAGTGGTCTCTGGGTGGGAGTTCCCTCTCCTTCCTGGATAAACTGTCATCCACAACATTTTCCTTGCCCTTCTTGTACGCTATCTCATAATCCAGCCCCATTAATTTAGTGATCCATTCCTGCTGGTTTGTGGTGGTGATCCTTTGATCCAATAAGTATTTAAGACTCTGATGGTCTGTTTTAATATAAACCTTGTTTCCTAATAGGTAGTGTCTCCATTTATTTACTGCATAAACCACTGCCATAAGCTCCTTCTCATAGGTTGACCACCCCAAGTGTTGAGGTGTTATAGCCTTACTTAAGTAAGCTATAGGTCTACCTTTTTGCATTAACACTGCCCCAATACCCGAATGAGAGGCATCTGTTTCCAAAAAAAAAGGTTCTTTAAAGTCTGGCATGACAAGAACTGGAGCATGGGTCATTGCCTCCTTCAGAGCTTGGAAGGCTTCAGTGGCCTTTTCAATCCATATGAACTTGTCCTTTTTGAGAAGATCAATTAGGGGTTTGCTGATTAAACCATAATTTTTTACAAATTTTCTGTAATATCCAGTCAGTCCCAAGAAGCCCCTTAATCCCTTTATGTTGGTAGGCAAAGGCCAATGTAGCATGCAGCAGAATTTATCTTGGTCAGTAGAAACACCCTCATGTGTGATGACATGACCTAAGTATTGTACCTGCCTTGTTCCAAAGACCCACTTACTTTTCTTGACAAATAGACAATGGCTTTGCAACAACTGTAGAGTCAGTTTCAAATGTTTCAAATGTTCCTCATAGCTTTTACTGTAAACTAGTATATCATCAAAGAAGACTAGTACAAACTTCCTTAGATATGGTTGGAATACTTGGTTAATTAGTGACTAGAAGGTGGCTGGAGCATTAGTAAGCCCAAAGGGCATTACTAGGAACTCAAAGTGACCACTATGAGTCCTAAAAGCTATTTTTGGTATGTCATCCTTGTTGACCCTGATTTGATGATAACCAGACCTCAGATCCAGCTTGGAATACCAGTTTGAGCCATGTAACTCATTGAGCAATTCATCAATTGCTGGAATGGGAAACTTGTCCTTAATTGTCATGTTGTTAAATTCCCTATAGTCTATGCACATCCTCCAATTACCATCATGTTTCTTAACTAAAAGAACTGGAAAAGCATAGGGGTTGTTGCTAGGTTGGATTATTCCATTCTGTAGCATCTCCTTGATAATCTTCTCTATTTTCTCTTTTTGGACATAGGGGTATCTATAAGGTCTAAGGTTGACGGGTTGACTTCCTTCTTTTAGCTTTATATGATGATCCTGGTTTCTATTTGGAGGCAGGCCTTGGGGTTCTTGAAAAACCTCAGAAAATTCTTGCAACAAGTTCTTCATCAAAGGGCATTTTTCACTTGAGAATCCCATTTCCAATCTCTCATTATCCTTGACCTGGTCCCTTTCCATACTCAACTTTTCCTCATCTCCTTGATACATTTCGAATAAATAACCAAAGTAACCATGAGTTACAGAATTGAGTACCTTTGTGAATTCACCAGAATTTAGGTATTGAATAGCTGGTGATACTTGGTCAGATTCTCCTTGTAGAATGGTGGTTTGACCTCCCCTTTCTATGGTCAGCTGCAGGTTATGAAAGTTAAAAGTGACTGAGTTGAATAGTTTTAACCATTGGACTCCCAACACTGTGTCTATGCCCCCTAATGGCAAAATTCTGAAGTCTGTCTGGAATTCTTCTCCTTGTACTGACCAAGATAATTGAGGACAGTGTTGTTAGCTAGTAACTTTAAAACCATCGACCATGATTCACGATGATGGCATTAGTTCCCCTCAGTGTAGCCTTGATTCTCTTAGTTGCCTGAGGATCTAAGAAATTGTTAGTACTACCACTGTCCACCAGAATTCTCAAAAATCTGACATGTGACATTCCCAGTAGTCTGATTGTATTGTTAGTGCTATGACCTGAGAGAGCATGTAGAGTGATTTGGGCATCCTGGTCTTCACATTCACCTTGAAATTCCACCTTGTCTGTCTCTTCACAATTCTCAGTTTCTCCCAGCTCTATGTTATCTGCAGCTGAGGGTAGCCTCATGAATAATTATGGTTTCTTACACACATGGTCCCTCACAAATGGTTCATCACATGAGAAACATAACCCTTTCCTTCTTTTCTCATTAAGTTGTTCTCTGGTCAGCCCCCTTATAGGTAAGGACCTAGCAATTTCCCCATTATTCATGGTGATAAGTTTAGGTTGTGGTGCAGGTGCAATTTTGGGGTAAGTAACACTCCCAACAGGTTTACTGAATAATCTACTCCTTTTAAGCCAGGCCTCCAGTTTAGCCTCCTCAACTCTAGCTAATCTAATCATTTCCTTAAGAGTGTTTGGTTTCAATTCCTGGACCCTCAACTGTATTTCCAGCTTTAATCCACCCATAAAACAGTCCATAAAAAATGCTTCATTGAGGAGGGAATTTCTAACTATAGCCCAACCTCTCAGTTCCTCAAATTTTTTTCTGTACTCATCAACTGACCCCATTTGCTGTAATTTCTTAAGTTCTCCTATGGGATTATCACTAGCCTCTGGACTAAATCTGGCAATAACCTCCTCTATTAAACCTTCCCATGTCAGCTCTGCCCCTTCCTGCACAAATCCTGAATACCAAAGTCCAGCCTCCCCTTCCAAACTCAAGGTAGTTAAGTAAACCTTTTGAGATTCAGGCACCATATGATGTGAGAATAACTTGTTACATTTCTTGATCCATGACCTAGGGTTTTCCCCATTGAATTTTGGGAACTCAAACTTAACAGTCTTGAATATATCACCAAACTTATCTGGCTTAAGAGGGGGCTCATACTGGCCTAGAATTGAACCTGAAGGTGAAGATGAGGAACACAGCTAGGTAGGTCTTTTCTGCTTTGCCCCACCGAGCTAGGGAGTGCCTCAAAGTTCTTCATCATCTGCTTCTAGTTTGATTAAAACCTTGGCCGAGTAAGCCCGAATCTGCTCAACCGTGTTCCGCAATGATGTATGTTCAAGTTTGCTCTTTTTTTGAGACTCTAAGTTGCTCAATCGTTGGTTGTTGGTGGCCATAGGTGTAGGTTCGTTGGCTTTGATACCAATTGTAATGAAATTGGCAGACAGATCTGTAGAGAACCAGAGAATATAAGAGAGAGAAGACTGAATCAAGTTGAAGAAAGGAATTAGAAAGGTAGAAAAGATAGAGCAAAAATTGAGAGAGAAAAATCGGATGAATTCATTCCTTAGCTGCCTTTCAATTACATATTGGATTCATACATATACTCTCACTCCCTCTGATCTCAGCAATATGAGGAGAGCAACAATGGACACATGCATTCCTTTTGCCAGCTAAACCATTCTAACAGATTAAATGAGAAAAAGACAATAAAGACCTAACTATTAGAATTAAAGACAATACTACCCTTTTTACCAACCGACTTAAACAGACTTTGTCTATTTAATATAATCCTTACAATTAATTATTCTTATAAATATCTTTTATTTAATAAATCGATTAAGTTAATTCAGTTTTGCAGCTATATGATGATAACAAATGAGCGTGACCCGAATGATGAAGAAATTTTGATGAAAACTAAATATGTCCCTTAATTTATTTCACTTATGTAGAATTGGTTAAGAATAGGCAAAACAAAAGGTGCAAAGTTTCTATGAAGAAAACAAGTTGGATTCTGATTTATGGGTACATCCACTTTGGGTTCACTTTATAATTAGTTATGGATATAACTAGTGAAGTTCAATTAGTTGAGGAACCATGGTGCTTTACATTATGGAATTGTAATCTTCTTGTGTAAATTATGCAAATTCTGTTTCACTGTGCCTTAATAACATTTCTCTTACTCTTTATGTGCTTTTCAAGTTTTTTGATAACCAAGTTTCCAAAAGCACAAACAAATAAACTTTCGAGAATAATGGTTTTGTGAATATTCTGTTTTTGTTGAGAGGGAAAGAAAACGGATGTGAGCATAGGACTTTTGGTCCATCATCAATGTTTACATGGTTTCGTTTTTTATCTGGAACTCAGGTATCATCTTATGATGTGTTTAGCTCACTACTTCAGTATCCTCTCCCCCCCCCCCCCACCCCACCCCACCCCACCCCACCCCACCCCTATATATATATATATAGAAAAATGATCCATAGAATCGTTAGTTGAGATTGTTTCATTAGTTATTCATCCAGTAGTCAAAAATTAGAGTGAATGGTCGAGATGAGGGCCATTCTACTCCTCTAATGGCCAAATTAAATTTTTTTGTTGGTATTTTCTTTCTAGCAATGACCATCAAAACGATAGTGTTTTGATTTGGCATTGGAAAGAGTAAATGCCAACAACAAAAATTTGGCTTAATTACATTATCCTGATTATCCTCCTACATACTACTTATTAAAAAATAAAATAAAAAAATAAAAAATTATAAGGATAATCAGTAATTATCTTTATACTTATCATTATACTTATTAATAGATTATCCTTATACATATTACTTATTAATCAGTAAAATAAAATAATAAAAAATTATAAGGATAATCAATAATTATCTTTATATTTATCCTTATACTTATTAACAAAATAAGTATGTATAAGAATAATTCTTGATTATCGCCTTATGATTTTTAATTATAAATAGGAAATAGTGATTGAGTTTATATATTTGAGTAGAAATATAATATAAATTCAATCATTATTTTTATTTATAATTAAAAATCATAAGACGATAATTATTAATTATCCTTATACATATTTATTTTATTAATAAGTATAAGGATAATTACTGATTATACTTATAATTTTTATTATTTTATTTATTGATTAATAAGTAGTATGTGTGAGGATAATCAGATAATGTAATTAAGTCAAAAAAAAAAAAAATTGTTGGCCATTATCCTCTACTGGCGGCCAATCAAAACACTGATCGCTTTTACCTACCGCTAGAGGGAGTAGCTGCCAACAAAAAATTTTGGTCAGCTTGCCAGAGAAGTAATTTGGGCTCTCATCTCGACCATTCACTCTAATTTTGGACTACTTGGATGAGCGTTAGTTGAAACAGTCCCTCTGGCTAACGTATTCTATGGATCATTTCCCATATATATATATATATATATATATATATATATATAATACACACACATATTGATCAACTATTGCTATATCTCTTTCTTTGCATGTGTTTGTTTATGTCTGCAACACAAACTTTTTTTATGATTCTTTCGTTCTACACTTGTAAAATTTCTGATTCAACTTCATTGTTGCTTCAATACATACTTTGTCCTCTTCATGCAATTTGACCAACTGGCCAAATTCTGTTTGGTTATTACTTTATAGATAGGTGCGCTGATATTGCAATGCTAAAGTCATCAACTTGTATGCTAGCCTTCTATATGTTGGCCATAAATTGCTCTTCAATTAGGTTTTTAGAACTCGTTCCATCCCAAATTGAGTGTCATCTTTCAAAATAATTTTATTTGGCATGCATTTTAGGACGTGCTTGCAACACATTTTGTTATCATATTTTTCAGAACTTTTACTTTCAAAATTACACTCTAGATTGCGCAGAATATTTGTGAGGAAAACATTTTCAAATAAACTACTCCCGCAGTTCCAAAATATAGGATCAATATGGACTTTGAAAGCTTAAAAAAATATATAATGTTGAAATGTGGTATCTTAAATCCATGGCAATGGTAGCAGGGTTTCATGGTGACACTCAGTTTGGAGGAAGGTATCTTTTACATTTAAGTTACCTTTCATACGTTGAATGACTCTGATGTAGAAATTTATTGTTGAAGGGATAAGTTATGGTTCTCTCCTTAGATTTGCGCAATTTCATTCTTCGTGCTCAAGTCCTGAAACTGTATAGACAAGCCCTGAAGATTACGCAAAGAGCACCTGGTGACAGTAGAGGTAAAGTTTCCAATTTTGACGAATCTTGTACTTGATTGATGGTTTTCTGTGGAAAATAGGAAATTATTTGGACACTTCTTAACAAGTCATGAAAGAAAGTGGGGTGAATTGAATTTTATTCATCATTTTTTCCTATCTGTTCACCTGGCTAGTATCAACTCTTTGCTGAAGAGGGTTACTCTATAGTAATACCTTTGGAAATACTCATTAACCTATTTGAAACTCATTTAATAATAATCTTATTCTTTGTTCACTATATTTGCAATGTCAATTAGACTATTTCTTATTTTTTGTTTTTATGACAAGTCTCTGATTCTTTTTTCTAGGTCAAGATATAGTAGTTGTTTTTGCATGCGGTAGTTTGAAAATAATGCAGTTGATTTTATAGAAAATAATAGGGAACCTCTTGATTGAGACTTTTCTTCGATCGAAAACTGACTTTGATCGTTGTTATGTTTCCCACAAATATCAAAACAGGAAGAAAGTAGTGTTTTTATGAGTACCCCCCAAAAATATATGGATTACAAAATTTAGGCCATATTTCCAGTTAGTGTATATCCTTACTATAATAACTTAAATTAGACGCTCTTATGAACGTAAAAGTCCATCCGTTTCATAAATAGAGTCTCATTTGCAAAATTTACTAATTTAAGGGTATATTTTTGTCTCATGGTTACTCTTAAATTTATTAAGTGTTAAAGTTTAGTAGCGATGATATGATAATGAAATTATGACGATATTCTTGGGGAAATTGTATCATTGTACCCTATCATAAAAATACATGGAATTCTTTTCATGGAACAATTTCTTTTTCTTTTTTTGGCAAATGGGACTCTTTTTGTAAAGTATTGAATAAGTTAGTAACCTCTAATAATCTATAAATATCTATGAGGGGGAAAATCACTGAACCAACTTTGTTCCATAGTTGATAGCTGATAATTCTAAATTAAGACATTTCAGGTAAAAATCCTTTATTTTCTTAACAATAATAACAGTTAAATTTGCATAGATAATCTTCTGATAATATATCAATAAGAGATTTAGTTTCACAAATTTAAATATAATCTTATTTACAAAGGTGAGGGTGTAGCACAACAATCCCAGGCTTGGGGTACATGATTAAAACTAGATATTGTACTACTTTATGTACTTATTGCACAATATCCAAAGGGTTTTACCTTTAGCTATTTCTTTGTTGTCAAACAAAAAGTAAATCAATGGGGCAACACCAACACCTTTACAAAAATTACTACTATAGTTTCAAGAATTTTGAAAAAGTTTTATTTTTTATATCTTTGGATTAATACTGTGACTCCCCCAAATTCAGATACTAATATCTTGAATTCGGTGCTTCACAATCTAATTCTAATAATGCACTAAATAATTCATACAACGGAATAATTGAATAACTTACATTGATTTACAATAATTATTCATAAATAAGTCTTTCAACATTTCATAAATAAGTTAACATAAATTGGTCACCTCTTAATACAATATAATATTAATTTTTCTAGCTTAAAGGACTAAAACTAATCTGTAGCCTTGCCTTTGCCTTTGTCCTTCCTCGAGGTACTACCTTGCTCTAGCCGTAATGTTTTTAGGGGAACGAGCAAGTATATAACAATAAGGTGAACATGCATAATATAAAGTTAATCAATTCAGAGGTATATTAATCAAGGATAACTCGAGAGTGAAGAAATAATGTTATAACAAGGAAATGTCAATAGCTTCAAAACGGTCCTTTGAATACTAAATTATGAGTCATTATAGACCGAACGATTTTAAAAGAATTCAAAGGTTTCAACACTGAGTAGTCGCTATAGACCAAGAAATTCTACTAGAATTAACAGTATTTAACCGATAATCCAATTTAAACAAGTACAATAGGTGATCAGCCTGATGTACCCTACGTCATGCATAACATTTAAACATGTTGTTTGTGTTCACGTCGGTTCCCCGACAATATAAAATTTTCCCCTTTAAAGAGGGTTGTTCATCTCAGTAGATTTATAAGATTCCGCACAAAGACAATTGGGTTGGAGCGTTTTCTAACACATGATATTAGTCTAGCCGAGTCAAATAGCTTAGACGACTTTTACAATAGATTTTGGAACAACAAGTTCAATGCAACGTGAATCAAGATATATAATAAATTTCCTAATATGAATAACGATTCATACGAATATAGAAATTTGCTCAATATGGATATTGTGACGCCCCCAAAATAGGTATACATCACCCATTCTGAGTCGCCAATAACATGGTACAGAAATAACTACAACTTTATTGTTACAACAGTAAAACTGTGAGTTTAAATACAGATATTGCCATCTAAACAATATCCACATACAAATAAATCCTCATCATAATTATTGATACATTATTTTACAAAAATGGTGAGGACTACTAAACAACTCTCTAAAACCATCATTTCATACCTCGAACTTGTCTTTTCTACATTCTCGCCTCCCCGAGAAGAAAAATAGAACAAAAAGGAAAAGGGTGAGCTCAACTAGCCCAAAGAAAGAATATTATGACTAAGATAATCTGAAACAAATTATCGTTAGTCTTCAATGGAAAAAAATCTAATAGAATACAATAGACAACAAGTTTTAAATCAATACTCACAAATGAAAATATTAATTCATAAAAAAGAGTTACGTAGAGGATGAAATCTACTAATATCTATGAATTTAACAAATCCATCATCAATATTTTATCCTCAGAACATCAATCAATATATATCTGGAATCATATATTCATCCTCAGCACTACTGGCCAAGGACATTCACTAATTAGTCGTATGTTCATCTAAACACTTGTTCATCTTTTGCTACGGGCCAAGATATTCATCGAAATCATTCATCTTTGCCTTACAGCCAAAGATATTTATCGAAATCATTCATCTTTGCACTACACAGCCAAAGATATTCAATAATATCATCATTTAAGACCGAGGATGATGAAAAATATTTTTAAAAAACGAATTCATTGAAACAAAATGACAAGGATTAAGGATTAAGGATTCGTGACTTTGTTTTATCCATGTCCAAAAATACCTCAAAAATAATCATAGTAAGGTAAAATTCAAGAATGATCAAAACATGGATACAATCAAAGCTAGTATCCACAATAGATATTTTAGATTTAAAAGGGAAAATTTTCATTTTTGATGAATAGTCTTGTATTCGTGAATAATTCGTAGTATATCGTGAATAGTCTTGATATCGTGAATAAGAATAGTAACTCAGACACCAAAAGTTCCAAATTTGATAAAAACTTCAGATCAATATTTCAAAGATAATAATATTGAAGAAATAATATCATTACGGAAAAAAATAATATCCCTTACCTCGGAAAAGACAAAGATTTTAAAGCGGAATCTTCGGATATAAGCTATAACTCAACTTTCACCGATAGCAATACTCAAAGTATACTCAAAATACTCACAAGAATACGCTCGATAATATAGAGAGAAACTTGATTTAAAGTGTGATTTTCAATTCTAACCTAAGACCCTATTTATAGAAATTCTTAGAACACCAAAAGTAAAAATTTAATAAAATAATAATATATATTATAAATTCTCTACACACACTTCTTGAATCTGAAAATCTGCATTCAACACATTCAAATCACATGCTAGACGCCTTAAAAAAACGTTTTTCATATTTAAATTATTTTAAACTTCCAAAAATTAATTATTTCGGAGCTTCGGAACTTCAATAATTCATAATAAATAGTCCTTTTGTCAGAAAATTCAAATCTCAAGAGTTTTTATAAGAAATTCAATTCTCTACAAATTTGCAGAAGAAAGTTTTTCCAAATTCCAAGCGAGAAATTGACCAAAATTCACAACCAAGGCGATTTTGTAAGCTTATAATCAAATTTCGATCAATAAATGGGGTCCACCGAGCATTTTTTACATGTTTTAAACATTTATTACAACAAAAATACTCTTCCTCCTCAGATACTCATATATCCCACATTCGTTGTAAAAATATCACCATTAAAATATAATAATATATATATTTAAATGAATTATTTTATCGTAAAAAGATAAAATTTCAATTTTCAACAATTGTCACATTAAAAATTTTCTCCATCTATATCCACATAAAATCAATATTTTCCTCATCATATGAATCAATAATTAATTATTCACAAATAATATTACGTAATCACAATATTGATAACCTGTGCGGTTCAGGAAAGAGGGGCTTTCCAATAAGAATTTCTCCTTCTTGGCGCATGATTAGGTGACCAAACCTCTCCTTGAATGTAACTTTCTAGACATTGCCAATAATGTTATCTAATAATATTATTCAGATAATATGAATTATTGCTTCGATAATGAAAATAATTGTGTAATGACAATTATCAAACAACAAATGATATAAAATATCAACGCAACAATTATTGAACCAATAAAATAAAATATCGAACAAAGAATTACTCGTAACCATTATTGAGTAGTGCCTTCTTCACGTAAGAGTCAATAATTGGTGCAATACTGCAAGCATCTTGTGCAACAACACGCCTTCTTGTGTTTTTTAACCACCGGTATTCCAACAATGTAAATCCAGTAATAACTACGTCGTTATTTTTAAACAACTTATATTTGTCATTTTCTTTCTCCAATCGCTTTCATTATAGGGCCCCTCTATGGTCATGGCTTGCCATTAAATTTAATATTCCCCGATAGTACAAATATTCCACGACCAAACGAATATTCCCCGAATAACAATGAATATTTTATAACCACTGCTTTATTTTAAAATATTTGCGTATTTTACCCATAACTATCCACATTAATCACATCAACCCTTACTATTTCAAAATAATAATTAGAGAAAATTAAATTTCATTTATTAATTATTTGGGGTCTTACAGATATAGTTGGTATAACAATGATTCAAAACTTGCACAATATGAGATAAGGTTTAAATACTTGCATTCAATATAAGAATGAAATTAGGGAACTTGCCTGAAGCGTAGTTTACCAATCTAAATCTTATAATCACTTTAACGAACTAAGTTACCCTATTAACGTATATAGTTATACACATTCATTAGATACGCAAGCTCGAAACATAATTTATCTCATACACATTCTCAATATGTATGTTAAGTACATACATAAGTCTATACAATTAGTCCATGCATATCAAATCATGAATTTCTTAATCAATATCATCTTTATCACATTTAGAAATCTTTTACGAGTTTAACACCTTCATGCTACCTTATCACCATACATGACACATCAGTAAATCTCTAATTACTAACTTAGAATAATAAGATAACCAAGCCACCATGATCAAAATACAAACAAAACCAAGTCAAACCAAATCGCAAGAAGCGCGTAATTGTACTATTCAAAGTTTAAGCTTAGGATAAGACAGCATAGCATGTCCGTCCTTTGGCGCACTGAGTTGAGCTTTTGCTCTCCTGGTTTTAGTCCATTGTTTAGCATACCAAGGCATTAACAAATAGCATGCACATATGTTAAAGGGTTTCACATACTTGTACGACCATTCCAAGTTCAACTTTACACGTCAAGGTCTTAGTTTAAAATTTCTAAGAATTAATGCCAAATGAAGTCACAAGGCCTATTATGTTAACCATGTATCCATATGAGGAGATTATATATTCTATAATATGCATGCTTGCAAGTGTTTACACCATTTACGCATAGTTAGCATCGTTTATCACCTTTAAACATGCCCAAGCTCATTCTTAATTAACTTACATTGTGTCTAACAATGTGAGTATACATATATGAATCATGTTTAGAGACAAAAAGAACATAAACATGCCATCTTAGATGTCCAGAATATAACTACACCATACTTATACAACTTTGTTTGAAAAATTGTTTGAGTTTGCTTTTGAAATCATTTTAAACTTAAACCATGCATTCTAGTGTATACCAAACATCTTAGAATTACATTTTATGTGTTCTTATGTCATGACTACAAGTTCACAAAGTCAGAACATACTCCACATGGTATTCATGGATATTAGTCTCAAGTATGTCAAATTTTCCTTTAAAAAATCTTTTAACTCAAAGCCAAAACAAGTTAGATATAAACAAATGAACCTTGAATAACAACTCATGCTCATTAATGTTCATAACTCAGTCATATATATATATTATCATACTCATAATTTGCAAAATACAAGTTTCATCAAAGTTCGTCTTTTGAAAATTTAAGTTTTCTTGATAAATATCCTATTAAATCATGTTTAGACAACTCATACCACATAAGAAGGCTTTATACTACATGTCATATCTGTTTTCATGCATAACTAAGTCTATATATCATGTTGGAAGCACCATTTAACAAATAAAACCAGAATTTGGTTTTGGGAATGGCCATGAAATTAACGCTTCCTTAAGACAATTTGGGTGCATATTACGCCTTTCTTGGATGAATCTAGAGAAAGGGCTTTCTTTCTACGTAAAATCAAAACCAGATTTGATTTTCTCTCAACTAAGCATACTTCAACTCATTCTTAAAAGTTTCATGCATATACACTTAATAAACGCATTGATATCAATTCACAAATTAATTCACAGAAATCTTCATGGAAATTCTAGAAATTTGTCAAGTTGGAAATTAAGAACATAAAACAAGAAAATTACTTTCTTGAAGCTTAAATTGACACTCCTTGCAATCTCAGACTTCTCTCCACACACCAATGCACTCACACTCTCTATATGTACTACTCAGACAATTTACAGCAACAAGAATGGAGAAATGAGGCTGCTATATATAGTGAATTGGGTACCCAGTTAATGGCTTTGCATTAGGGTTTGAATCCATGAGGAAGAAGAATAAGCCAATGGTTAACAAGGGGTTGGCCAACTACTCCCCCTCAACCATCTCCATAGCCATGATAATCACCTTTCTAACCAGTGTGTTTTCACGTAAATGAGGTATAGGGACACTGTTTGGCCATTGAATTTGGGACAAGGTTTGATAAAACTCAGCATTTAGTTCTATTATGCTTTGTTTAGTTTCTTTTTGCTCCCAAGTGTAATTTTAATGTGTTAATGTTACTACATAATGAAAAGTTGAGGTTTATATATGCACACATATCATATAATCCATGTACATTGGGTTTACTTAAAATAATATTTAATTTAGATAAAATAATGCAGTTGGGTATTATTAACCCAATATTCTCCATAAATTTTATTATTACACTTATACTTCAATATTATAATGATTTTTAATATTAAATGTTTATTTTTTGGAAATTAACTTCCTTCCGAATTTTTTTTATTCACATTTAATTGAATTCCCATGAATCATAATCACACATACTCATTTATAAAATTTAGTAGGTCACATAATTAAATCTTATTTTTATCATACAGTCACACTACATCAATTATTCACATTTTATTAATGTTAATATATCATCTGGTAACTCATGAAGCAAAAATTATTTTTCAAAGGACTTGCCATTTGCTACTGGTTGGTTTACACTACTGTGTTGGTTTACACTTTGGAAAAACCTCAGACCAGGTTTAGTTACTGCAGAATTTAGTCCATACCATAGTTTAATTACTCTCTTCATTGTTTTAATTAATAAGTTACTTATTTCTTCACTTTGCCACACTAGGCATATCTCTTAAGCTTAAATTAAGTTTTTCATTATTTTCATCGTATCACATAGTTGTCACGTACTTAATTCAATTCGATTGAATTATCACATCCCGTCTCACAACAATATATACCTATATAAATATTCAACTTTTATTAATTTAGTTATTAATATTATTCATAAAATTTACGGATATTACTGATACTAAATACATATTTTTGTATAGTGGATGACAATATAGTTTAAAAATTGTTATGTAAGGTCTTAGTTTTATACCTAAACAAACACAGATGTGTGTGTGTGTGAAAGGAAGTTTTTTGGTTACTGAAAGTATTTGTAAACTTATTAATATATAATTCTACTAACTAATAATTTTTGATCACCCACAATTATGAGTTATTAGAGAGCGGATAATAACCTGTTTGTTGTAGTGAAAAAATTTCTACTTGTAAAAGTAGCGTGGGTGCTGGAAGCCTAATGATGTTATCTTAATTTCGCTGGATCTTCTTGCAGCTGAACTGAGACATATAATCAGACAAGAAATGGAAAATAACCGGAATTGCAGTGACAAGCAGAGGATTCGTTTCTTGATTACTGAGGGATTAGAGAGATTAAAGCGTTTGGATGAGATGCTTGACATGCAAGGTCATTGATAAAACATACACTACATGATCAGACAAGAAATTGAAAGTAACTGGAATTTCAGCAACAAGCAGATGATTTCTATCTTGATTAGCGATGGATTAGAGTGATTGAAACATTTGAATGAGATGCTTAAATACAAGGTCATTGATAATGTATTTACTGTATCTTTACTGCTTTTTTATAAACACTAGTTTAATACCATCTCTGTTTTCACTGAAATGTTTGTCCAACCATGTATCTAAATTTGATAGTATTTTGAATTACTTACTGTTGAGGAGAGAGCTATTTAAGGTTATTAATATTCTTTCATTCCCATTAGGATCATTTTTTTCCTGAATGCACAGATTTTTTTTCTTTATGTTTGGAAGTGACTTCTTCTGCAAAAGATTCATGAATGCCTCTTTATCGTCTGACAATGTGTATTTGATCTCCCACCTAGCAGGGCAGCGGATATCCGCTCAGAGTTGGCTGAGATCGTTGTTGGTGTATGCTACTTTAGTATGGATCTGCATTTTTGTGAAATTTCTGTTTGTCGTACGGAGGTTGTTAAAGGGAGCTGAAAATTTGGAATCTTTTGCTTCAAATGCCAGGATCCAGCTTCTCAGGAATGGGTTGCAGTCTTGCAGATTGGTATGGAGTTGTTAAAGGGGCTGAAGATTTGGAATCTTTTGCTTCAAATGCCAGGATTCAGCTTCTCAGGATGGGTCAGTCTTCAGATTGGTATGGCTTGTTAAAGGGCTGAGATTTGGAATCTTTTGTTCAAATGCTCCCAGCTCATAGATGGTTTTGGTGTTGGGCAAGTTTTGGTCCTGTGGTTTTTTCAGGGTTGTGGTTTCAGCTTTATTTACTGGTTTGCTGTTGTATGAACTAGTGCTTAATTGTTGGTAACTTTGCATAGGTTTGTGTGCTTGCTTTTGACAAACTCTCAGGGGGTCCGTTTAATTGCAACTCCCGTGTCTATGACTTCTAGGAATAAAAGCTTGCTGTTATTAAACATCTTTGCCATTACTAGTTGCCTCTCTCTCTCTCTCTCTCCTGAAAAGTTTTCAATTTAAACAATTCAAATGCACAGCACAAGCAAGCCTTACTATCATAATATATCAAGGAATACAAAGCTTATATTGGGAAGTGAGCTATTCAACAATACCAGGTTGAGATAATTGCCAATTTAACAATTTAACAATTCTTCTTCTTTCAAGTTTATCGCAGCTCGAAAGAAGTACAAGCAAGAGGGTTTGTTTCTTGATTAGGGAAGGATTAAAAATTGAAATATTTGAATCAGCTGCTTCTCTGTAAAGTCATGCTCAACTGAGAAACAAAGCTCACTATCTTTAGAAACAGCAAGGCATGCCCATGCTTGTACATGGACTCCTACTCACCATCAAGATTGGCAACTTATACAAATTGTGTAACTAATAAATAAAGGACAACCGTATAAAGATAATGAATATTAACTAAATCTGTAATATTCCAATGAAAGAGTTCAAAAATTTATAGGCCGTGAGGACTTCAGTGCTAAAGCATAACAAAACAATAAATTAGAAGATAATCAACTACGGACACTAGTAAACATTAGAATTCAATGTCATATATGTTCCAAAATTGCAATATTGGAAGCATAAGTACATCAAAATTCTTGAATACAATGTTTATAATCTAATTCAAGGATGACAACACTAACAAATTTGTCATTTACCAATGGTAATAATGATGACAAAGAGAAATAAATACTACCTAATTGAACTTGAAAAAGTATAAGCAGCAGGCTACTACAAAGGGCGAGCGACAAAACCCCTAACGACCATTTTCTCTACCAATTCCTCATGCTTCTTTATCTGTCCTGCTTTCCTCAGCTCCTGCAAAACCAATTCATAAACTGGCTGACTAGGCTTCAAGCATTTCTCTTCCACCATCTCTCGGAAAAACTTGTAGGCATTGTTCCAATGTCCCATCCCACAATACAATGAGATTAGAATCCGGTAAGTATTCACATTAGGCTCAATCTCACCCTCATCCATCTCTTTCTTAAGCTTGATAACCATATCAGCAGATTTTGAATCAGAAAACATCCGCATCAATATGTTATAAGTATATGTATTAGGCTTACATTTCACCTCCTTCATCCTAGCTAACAACCTGTGAGCAGAATTCACATCCCTTGCCTTCAAAATACACCTAAATATCGGGTTAAATGTAGAGGCATTTGGTTCACACCTTTTTTAACCATTGTATTCATAACCTTAGTAGCTTCCTCACGATTCTCATCCTTACAATGACTCTCAATAAGAAAATTATACGTAATGGTATCGGCAACGCATGAAAGCTTCCTCATTTGATTATACACCTGCAAAACCTTCTCTGTCCAGCCAGCCTTCACGTGTACACGCATTAGATTATTGAAAGTAATCGCATTCGCTCACATCCAGCATCAATCATCTCTGCAAAAAACATCATGAGCACGCGTAATTTGGCCACATCTACACAATGCATCAATTACAATACTGTAAGTATACACATTGGGCTGAATCCCAGCCACCTTCATTTCACCAAAACCCTCTCAGCTTCGAAATGTTCCCAGCCCGGCACCATCCATAAACTAAGCTAGTATACATCACCACGTCTGGCTCAAATTTATCCTTCGAGCTATCAAAAAGAGATTGAGCCTCAGTTGCCCTTCTTTTCTTACAAAGAATACAAATAACATTTGAGAAGGCTATTTTGTCAGGTTTACATCCATATTCCTCCATTCTATTAAACGCGTGAATAGCTTCCGCAGCTAATCCGGCCCTCACATCGTCTAATCAGAATTGAGAAAGTAAAATTCGATATTTGAATGTTTCTTGTTTTCATTGAGTCGATTAAGTACCAAGCAACGTCGAATTGACGTACTTTCCCGGCGAGGTCAATCATTTCGTTGTAGGGTTCAGGGGAATGGACGAAATTACTATGAGTCGTGGCCCAATTGAAGAAAGCTAGGGTTTGGATGAAGGGGATGCCATGGCGCACCCCACCGCATTTCTCGACAACACGACGCACGATGGCGGCGGAGAGCGATTGGGCGGCGGAAATTTGGGAGAAGTCGAAGGAGAGCGTTGGGCTAGTGAAGTTAGGGTTTGAAGGTTTAGAATTAGGGTTTGGGGTTTTGCGGTGGTGGTCCTTGATTAAGGCGTGGAATTTTTCTGAAGTTAGGGTTTCAGCTGGTGACAGTTCGATACTGGGTACGACCGTTTCTTCATCGTCTGCTGCGTCGTTTTCAAGATCGAGTTTTTCTAGGGTTGCATAAGTAGAAGAAGAGGAAAAGGTTTTGAAGCAACAGCTAGATAGAGGAGAGAGAAACTGTCGACAGAGATGAAAGTTTACCTTTGACTTGATGATCGCCATTGGCGGCTTCTTTCAAAAGAGCTGAAGAGTGTAGTCGAGTACGAGAGACAGAGAAAGGGAAGCCGGAATGCGCAGCAGGTTTAGCTGGAACGACCACTGGGCCTACGACGTCGTTTATTTAAACTGTAAACGACATAGTTTTAAGATTTAATTTTTTTAAAAAAATCTTACATGAAAGCCAATAGGTCACCAACGTGCATTTTGGCATAAATTAATTTCCTTATTTGCAACTTTTTGCAAGACAAATTACTACATTGGTTAGATAATTTTAATAAGATATTGTCTCAAATTGAAATGATCACACCAAAAGAAACCGCATGAAGTATCAACCAAATGCTCATTAATTAATCGATTTATGCAGCAGCAGCAGCAGGGAAGTGGTTAAACCCGACAGTGCATCCGTACCGTATCAATATCCTCTCTCCTCGTCCCATCCGGTGATTCCCAAGATTAGCTACTTGCATGCAAGCTCCACCGTCACGGCTCCCAAGTGAATTCCCGGACACCCTTTAATTCCGCCTCGCTCCGAACTTAAAATCCTGTCCTTTAAAATCAATTGCACTACCCAAAAGTAAAAGCTCATCTGGGACTGGGGAGGTTTTCCCAACATTTCGGATCTCTTCCATTGGCCCACACATTTCGATGTTTCTCGGGGCACTATCACTAGGAGTGGAAAAGGAGCATGGATGTATCTCATTAATAACCTCATTGCCTCCTTCAAGGAGCCTTTAAATAACCTCATTAAGATCATCACCATCGCCTTTAAATATATATATATATCATCTTCATCTATATATATATATATATATATACCCTTTCTTGCCAATCAAGTTTAATTTTTACTTCTTCTTGGGATTTCTTCATGCATGGCCTTGGGGTTTTGCCCTGTCATGGCCCAAACTACCGCCACTCCACCCACTCGTCTCTGTTCCATCAATTAACATATTCTTTCTGCATGCAAAGATTAAGAGATCGAGTTATGTTTGACAACTCCCTGAAAATTGGTCAGTTTGATTAATTAATCATATCCATTCCAATATCAAAGTTTGGAATCTAGTTGATATACATATTATATATATATATATATATAACATAAGCCAAAAACAAGTATTTTTTGGAATTGTGAGGTGGATTAATTACCATGAGAACGTACTGTTATATATAAATTAAGTGAGGTCAAACTAACTTAATTGACTGTTTTTCAGTTCAAGTAGGATGTCAATAATGTCCTCTTGTCTTGTGCAGACTTGAGCCTATCGATCTGCATGTGTTACGATGTTCATCAATGACTTCTTGGTAGAACCTATCCAAATTTGTGAAATGCTTATCTAGTCCGGCG
Source organism: Panax ginseng (assembly GCA_020205605.1). Taxonomy (NCBI): domain Eukaryota; kingdom Viridiplantae; phylum Streptophyta; class Magnoliopsida; order Apiales; family Araliaceae; genus Panax; species Panax ginseng. The sequence goes on along the minus strand of CM035140.1, from coordinate 3,576,729 downwards.
CACATTCCCATGACTCTATCAATTCATATTTGAAATTGAAATTAACACAATTTTTTTTATAGTTATCTAAACTTATTAATTAGAATATGAAAATATTTTATCTGGGCATTCAATTCAAAATATATATTAGGAGAAATGTTTAAAGTAACGGATGAATTATATTATATCCATCTATACTCAAATTAATGAGTATATGATATGATGATATAATAATCTAAACGGTAAATTTTTATTCAATCATTTAAATAAATTCTGAACAAAACAAACATAATATGAAATTATTTAAGTTATCTAATAAATAATCTTATAAAAAATAAACATGTAATTAAAATTATTAAATTTTAAATTAATAATTTTAAAATGGCAAAACTAATAAAATACCCATTGTAGTTGGCATGTTTTACTTGATTTAACTATTGGACTTTTAATTTTCAAATTACCCCACTAAACTAATTATTATTTTTAAATTATTCCTTAAAAAAAAATAAACGTAAATTTTTATCAACAAAACTAATGAATTAAAATTGAGTTTCATTCTTTTAATTTTTAAATTATCTCATTAAACTAATTAATATTTTGAAATTAGGTCATTCTGTTAAAAAAATAAGCAGATATTAATTTTTTATCTATTAAATAACTTAAATAATTTCAATAGTTTAACGGAATAATTTAAATAATTAAAAATTTTAATAAATCAATAAAACGTGTTAAATATTTTATTAATTTTGCAGTTTTAAAATCATAATTTATGTGCCTTTAATATCAAGAAGATTGACCGTATATACAAAGACAAAGGCAGAAGCATTGAAAATTTTGTTGGGCCTAATAGCCCAGCTCATATAAGTTAGTCAAATCCACTTTTCAAGAACAATTTTTTTTCGTACGCGCTTCATCATAATGTTACGACTGAGACGTTATCAAAATCTTAGATGTGACAAATACAAATTTCCCTAGCTGCAAGAACCTTTGCAGAAACAAACGTAGTACTACTAATATAGTTCAGGGTGCCTAATTAGGGTTTGTTTCAATCGATCCGTTCTCCGATTAAGAAACAGACAATGGCAAAAGGAAGGATTATGAATTATCGGCATCAAGCCAAGAGATCGTCGACAATAGCCCTAGTTCTGTCAATGCTTCTGATGTTAACCGTAGTGCTTCTAATGCTTCTAGCTCTCGGAATTCTCTCTCTTCCTGTTGGTTCCGATGACGATTCTTCTTCAATCCCTAATCACTTGAAATTCGGTCGCAAGATTATTCAAAATAGCATGTATGCCTGCACGCACGCACGCAAGCACGCAAGCACCTGAATTAATCTTCTCTCTCTATATTTCTTTTTGCCTAAATTTAATCTGTATGCTTATCATGATGTGTGATTTTGATGCAGAGTTGATGGTGATGTGTCGGAAACGAGGGAAGACCAGTGGACGGAAGTACTTTCTTGGGAGCCTAGAGCATTCCTGTATCATAATTTTTTGGTTAGTTATTTCTTTTATAACTTAATTTCTTAAATTTTTTTGTTTATTGAATTGTGTGTGATATTGGCCTGGTAGCTATATGATTCATTTGATGTTTATTGAATTGTGTTAATAATTGTATTTTACCTTTACTTATGCTTGGAACTTTTGTAGCTCTTGGATACTGTAAAAATATATTGCTTGGGTTTGATTATGAATTTTCAGTGCGATTCATATCCATCTAGTTGGCATTTAGTGTAATAAATTCTTTTATGTATCCACTAAATCATCATGCACTAGCACTGTAAATGTTCAGATGATGAATGTCTTAAGCGGTCAAGCGAAAGTCTTGATTTTGGATTTTATTTTGCTAACAGTCCAAGAAAGAATGCGAGTATTTGATGGATCTTGCAAAACCACACATGGTAAAGTCAACAGTTGTTGATAGCAAAACTGGTCAGAGTAAAGATAGCAGGTCTGCGTCAATTCCCTTGCGCTGCTCTCATTTGCATTTCAAATTAAATCATACAGTACAGAGGAAGGATTTACTCTAAATTCTTTCTCTTTCTCTTATTGATTTTATTAGAGTGCTCATTGTTGCAGGGTGCGCACAAGCTCTGGAATGTTTTTAAAGAGGGAACGTGATGAGATCATCAGCAACATAGAGAAAAGGATAGCAGACTTTACATTCATTCCTGTAGGTAAGAATTGAAGAATATTATTTATCAATAAAATTAAATTAAAAAAAAATATTCAAAGAATATTTATGTACCATAGTAATATTAGCATATACATTGTTACATACATACAATATATATATATATATATATATATATATATATACACACATATATCTGTTGTTTGAATTTAAATTTTTTTCATCCAATTTTAAAACAAATATGTTTTCCTTCTAAAGTTATTAACTTCCCAAATTCAAGCATATATATTTTAGAAGAGCAGCAGTGTGCTGTATATTTTGGAACCTGTTCAAAAGGTTGTAAGATATCATGTTGCGGATTTACTTGCTTTATGTGAAATTAGCAAAGTCACCTTTTTAAGAGTACTATGGTAGGCACACATGTTACTTAGCCTGATACATACGTGCATATTTCAATTAAAAATTAAACCATTGGGTCCACTTAATAAGAAATAAGCCACGAAAACAAAGAAGCTTCCTCATTAATAACATATTGTGCACTTCTTGCTCAAATTCAAAGGGGTCATGTTTTAGGTTTTAGAAGCCCTTTACATATGCAAGGCATCAGTTCAAATAAATAGGAAGTCAAGCCAAGTCCTTGTTCATGCTCGATTGTTTCTATGATAATTTTCCCAACAAAAGTTCTCTCGTGTTACTGACTAATGCGGGTTTCATGTGATTTTTAGTTTTCTACGATGATCAATTGATCGTTGTTACAAAAACTGTTTCTAGAAATGGTATTTTTTTTTCCCGTTTAAAATAGTGTAAGGTCTTAAGACAAAATCCGTTTCTTTCCATTTTGTATTTTTTTCCTCCGGGAAGGCGGTAGTAAGCGGCCTAATGGCAAAGTCAGGACTTAATCTTAAGGTGAGATAAAATGGGAAAGCTTGACAATATATAGTAGAGCAAAGTTTATATTTTGGACAATTCAGGGTCAGCTTTCTAAATTAATGTAGCTTTAGTCTCTTACTAAATTTATCTTTGTAGTACAACTGCAAGTATATAAAAAAATTGTTACCAAGAGCTTAGAGGGGCACAATTGTCCCCATATCAAGCGTGGCTTTGCCACTGAGCTGTACAGGTGTTTAATCTTTCATTTAATATTCATGTTTTGATCTTTGCTTTGATATCTGTCCTACTTGTTTGTACTATTGTATTAATGCTCTAATACATTTTACTCAGCTTATCTCAGCCTGATTTAAGCTCATTGCAATTTGTAGATCATGGAGAAGGACTACAAGTTCTCCACTATGAAGTTGGACAAAAGTACGAACCTCACTATGACTACTTTCTCGACGAGTTCAACACTAAAAATGGGGGCCAGAGGATAGCTACTGTTCTCATGTATCTGTAAGTAGTATACTTCCTCTGGCCACATATTGGATGCACTTGTCAGGATGTTAGAGTTTCATGTTAGAACGTATTTTTCCGGAAAACATCAGAGCTTACTTTCTTGCATATTATGTGATGTAGGTCGGATGTTGAGGAAGGGGGCGAGACCGTGTTTCCTGCTGCGAAGGGAAATTATAGCTCTTTGCCAGGGTGGAATGAGTGGTCTGATTGTGCTAAGAAGGGCCTCTCTGTGAAACCAAAAATGGGTGATGCTTTGCTTTTCTGGAGCATGAGGCCTGATGCATCACTGGATCCATCAAGTTTGCATGGTAATCATGATTTACAGCATCACTTCCCCCCGAAGTCTTTGCAGTTTGTGTCATATATAAGGGAAACAGGATTTTGGTTTCCCATATTTGATTTGGCAGATAAATCTTATGTTTTTTGGATTGCGAGTCAGTTTTGTTCTGGACTAGCTTATGTGTTTCCTGATCACAATACAAAGCATTATTTATCTGATGCATGATGCATGCTCCGACTGATTTCAGGTGGTTGCCCTGTGATCAAGGGGAATAAGTGGTCGGCTACTAAGTGGATGCACGTTGATGAATATAAGCTTTAAGCCATTTTCTTTTAAAGGTTGGTACGAAGACCTCTAATAGTGCTTACTAACATATGATACCATCATTTGTATTTCTTAGGTCTTCTTTTTATATTTGTGCTTGATAACAACTGCTTTCATCATTTGTATTATCTTATGTCTTCTTTTTATATTTGTGAATTCAACAGCACTCCAAATTATTAAAACAGTATTGTTGGTTTAAAAGACCAAAACCTATACACCTGCGGATTTAACTCAAGTACGATTATTTGTTATACATTTACCATTAGATGTATGCACTCTTCTTTACAAATTTTATTTCCTTAACTGATGAAAGACAATCTGATGTTTATGGACACAACACATTTTTATTTGCCTTTCCCATTTCCTTTTTCTTTTCTTGCCCGTATAGGCCATTACTGTGATTTAGTTCTTGAACATTTTCATGTTTATGCCTTGTATATCCAATCATGTCTTTAATTCTCGTGGGATCATTGAGCATGTTAAATTGTTATAGAACTTCTGTTTTTAATTAGGTCCAAGCATTTGGGACTTTCTAGTTTATTTCGTTGTGATGAACTGTTGCAATTTGTATCATTTTTCATATACTCCTACGCAAAGGTAGCTCCCCTGCTTTGCTTTGGTGCTCTTTAGGGACACTTGTCAAAAAATTGGTTTGTTATTATTTGTAGTTTAAAATGATTGAATTAAAAACTCATGGTTGTTGCACTCTCTGATGTCTTTGGGACAAGGACAAGCACAAGCACAAGCACATAACCATCAACCTGTTGGTCTTTTATTTATTTTGTTTTGTTATGTAATGTATTACTTTCTTCATCGTTTTTTTTGGTGTTTTTTTTAGGGGGGGAGGGGGGGTGTTGTGTTCAAATGGTTCACCTTTAGGTTACTTTTAAAATTATTGGTTGATTGCCTTATATTTAGTTTTCTCGTACAAAATAATATATAACTGATGTTACTACTTCTGTATAGCAGTTTCTTGTTACCTCAACTTTTCTTCCCCCAACCCACCCCCTAATTGGTCACAGAACCAACTTGACATGCTGCATCAAAACAACACTGATAACTTTTCTCCTTGTTTCATGAAGCACAACCTTTTTGTATGCGTCCTTGGAAATTTAACCTTGCTGTATGTCTTTCTAAATTTTAGCTGTCATATGGGATTTCATTTCTAGGCTTTCCAGCCATTTTTGGTTAAAGGCTTCCAGCCAACCCCAACAAATAAAGTTTAAATGGATTAAATCTGTTATATTCTTGTGCAGGATATATGTAATGTTGTATCATCCGGATGGATATTCCATGTAAAACGAGGGGTTGAATTCTTTCATAACTCCAAGTGAGATCTTCCTCCTCAAGTTCACTGCTCTCGGATGATTTGAAGCCAAAATTTTGATAGGCTTCTACTGGTTTCTTCTAAACCACACTCGAGTGGAATGGTCATTTGATGCTGTGGTCCAGATAAGAACATATTTTGTTTGAATTATTGGTAGAATAGAAGATCAGAGGCAAGTGATGGGTTCATTGCTAACCATAAGACTTGCAGATAATCACAGTTGGAATATGTTAGTTTTGTAAATGCTTGCTGCATGGTCGATGATTCTGCGTTACTGTGACTGTGGTTATGCTCACATTAGTTGATACATTGCTTTTGAAAGATGTAACTCATTATGGGAAACCCCTACACGGAAGTGAATATTCTTTTTTCTTAAGTGCCAACTTTTGCATTTTTAATTTCTTAGAACCCAGTGAAATGAACTAGCATCTCAAGAATGTTGGATGGGAAAGACCCTTGCTTGTTTGTATGGAAGGCATGATCGTTAATACAGAATTGTTACTACCACAGGTCCACAAGCCTTTTTAATATCTTCACACGGTCAACGTTACACTTTTTTTAATAAGAAAAGGTCTCTCTTAGATGAATATTACAACACTGTTTCAAAAAAAACTTGAAGAACTTGCGGATTGTGGAAATATGAATACCCTTGTTTATATATTTACTTTTCAATTTACTGTTGAGTAGCTGTGCATGGCGGGTGAACTGCTGTTGTTGATCGAATAGATGATGCATACGCGTTTTGATTTGTATCTACTCCTCCTAGTTCAACTCGTACTCTTTTTTTGAATCCTACGTACTCCTCTTACGAATTAAAGTGGGATAGTGATCTCTTAGGTCATGCACTCTATATTTTTAGGTATTATAATCTCAAAAGGATTATTCATGAAATTATTTAAAATAATTGCATGTTATATTTATTTAATACATAATTATTTAAAGGATCGAATAAAAATTTATTATATCATTGTCAATTTGTCATTAATAACAAAGATATCATATTTAGTTTGTTTGAATATAGATGGATAAGATAAGATATGATAGATCAGACATTTTAAATAAAGTTAAAAAGTAATTTTGTCCATAAATTTTTAGTCTCAAAGGGTAATGAATTATAATACCTAATTGAACATGATATTAAATAGTTATTCCTTCCACTGTCATTTTATTATCCGGGAGACTTGAGATTAATAATAAAATCCCAAGTGCTATCCTTGTAAACAAACATAGACACTTGTGATTAATAATTTTATCCTAATTGTAATCCTTGCAAACAAATATAACTTAAGATACAAATAAGTCTAAACTATTCAAAAGACCTCTTAATATAAAAATGTGATATGTTAAAATATATTAAGAGGTGAACTTACAATTACTACTTTATATATGTTTCTTTTATGCATAATTAACCCTCGTCATGTTTAGCAGCTGATGAAAATTCAGGTCTATTTCCTTACGAAATCAAGCTAGTCAACCGGAACGGAAAACTATTTCAAAATTAATTTGGTGTAGAAGTAAAGTCTGTAGCGTTGCACAACACAAACCCCTTACCCTCGACATTAAAAAGAAATATTACTGCTATGAATTGGCCAAGATTAGGAAGAATTCAAGAATATGTTAAACATGTTTAAGTTGTGGCTTTACATCAAATTTGTTTGCATATAAAGAAATCCTCCACAACATAAACTGCCCAACTTAAATGCAGACAAGTAGCTGCTGCTCTTCAGTTTGATATATTTTTTCACAAAAAGTGGATCAGTTTATAATAGGATGATAATCATTTGAAAGATGGAATAGAGTATGCAGCATCCATTTTTGCAACAACCTGTGGATCATATCAGTCAAAGTATCCTGTATCTGTATGCCATTGATTAGACTTTGAGGCTGAGCAATCTGGTCGCAGGATTTCAATAGTAGATAATGAGCTTCATTCAAATGATATTATCTCAATGGTGAGCCTTCTCCATGTTAATAAGCTGTTCAATCACATTGATGATCAAAAACAATAACATAAAAAGGCTTTTTACAACTACTCCAGTAGGAGTTAAAATAACTAAAACTACCTCAGCTCCAGAAAAGGGAGTCCTCAGCTAAAAGTCAAAACTTTTTAGGAAAGATTTGCTTTGATGTATCATTGACCAAGAAAAAGATTTAATTGAATGTGTGATTTGGTCCCATGAAATTTAAAAGTGATCTTACTTTTTAACCATTCAGAAAAAAGGAAAGATATCGCTCTCCCAGAAGTAGTTGTTGAGAGGATTACCTTTTCTGTGCTAATGGCTCGAAGCCTGCTCAAAACCTCGGCAAAATCTTCAGGTGGCAGGCGAGAAAAGCTTACTTTTTCCCCAGTGTGTGGATGCATAAACCTATTAAACAAAGGCATATAATCATTCTGCATTCATGCAAAGTTCATTCCTAGTACAAGCTGAGAGATGAACAAGCAAAAAAATTGCTTTATCTTCTGACCCGAGAGTCAAGGCGTGGAGACATGGCCTCTCTAATCTAGAAACCAGTTGCAAAAGTTGCCCATACAAGCTAGATGGGTTCCTCTGCTGCAGCAGCGCCAGGACCATGCTCTTAGTCCCTCCATACACCTCATCCCCCAGTAGAGGAATTCCAAGATATTTTGCATGTGCACGTATCTACTTCAAAGACAAAATCAAGGGCATTTAAACAGAAGATTATAAGATCCTACAAATTTCTTGCAGAGAAGTAGACGTCTAGAACAATATTAAGAAGTTCTGCTATTCATCATACGCTCGGCCCATCAGTTTAGTCCATACATGTACAGTTAGAATATGCACAGAGATGCTAACATTAATCTCTTTTCTTTTTAGTGACAATTACCTTGTCAAGTTTGACAATAACCATCCAATTACCACCTGATGTCAAGGCAATCCTTGAAGATGCCAATATCACTTCTATAAATTGATATCAATAGGAAATAAAAATTCCAACGGTATGTTTGACTGTTGGAAGTTAAACAATTGTCTTCATAGGATACTAGGATATATATTTAAAATTTTAAAAAAAAAAATGTTCAACGGAGAGAATGTCAATAAACTATAATGCTTTTAGTTAAATCCATATGGACGTTATAGTTTAGTGTGTCCTATTTTAAGAACTCCAGTACCTGATGAGTGCGCCCAGTTTCTAGTCTCCACTCAACCAATGCAGAACTACCACCAGCAAGTATTTCAATCACTCTGTACCTGATAATATCCAACAAACATAACTACACATTATACAATCAGTAATGCACGCCTATTACTTATTACTAAGCCTGTGCACCAATTCATAATAATATATATATATATATATATATATATATATATATATATATATATATATGGAGGAAAAGAACCAAAATATGAGTTATAAATATAAACAGGAGAGAATCTGATTGATATTATGAGACATAGACAGGTTCGAGCTTTCCTTAAATGTGTACTTTACTTTTTTCAGCCCTTTGCATTAATGTTTCTATGTAAAAAATACTGCTAATTACAAAATTTATTGTTTTCAAAAGTAAAATGAATCTTATCAAATGCAAATTTAAAAGTATTTCATATTGACGTTTAAAAGTCAAAACTCGATTATATATATGTGTATATATATGTATATGTATATATATTTATATGTATATGGCGGGGGAGATGGGGAGCAGAGATAGTAAATGAATACTTGTTTTTCAAATTCTCTTACTTCGAAATTTTGACTTCAAACCAGGAGTACGTTGCAACAATTTTGAAGCCAAAGATAGTGGCAACTATGAGAAGGTATTTTAGTGGGATTTGTGGGTGAGAAACCAGTACTGATGTTCTCATCAAGTACTAAAGATGAAGCAAGTTTTAAAGACCTTAAATCACCTACTAGCTGCATGACGAGCCTTTCCGCATTTATTGGATCCAGCTACAGCAGCCATACGAATTCGATTATTTGAATCACGACCTATTGGAATATCAACACGTCCTGCAGTTGGGGAGGGCACTCCACAAGTAAGACTGATGTATACTCTTTGGATGGTGTGTTGCTTAAATTGTTCAGATAAATGTGCATGAGTATGCTCATCCTGTTCCAGTACACGAAATACTTTGAATTAGCAAAGCACATATAAGCATAATTAATATCTCAAACAAAAAAGCAATCAAGTGAAAACATTGGCATTCTTACGGATCTCAGGGAGTAAATAGAAATTTTGTTATTTGGGTCGACAAAAAGGGGTGTAGAGGAGAGGGGAGGATAATCACCTTTGCAACAAGAAGCAGTCCACTGGTTCCTTTGTCTAATCTGTGCACAATCCCCGGCCGAATAGATGCCTCATTCAAGCCAGAACAGAAGCCTTCTGAATAACTATCATCTGGCGCAAAGTTATTGAACTCAGCTTCAGAAACATCCTCTGCATCAGAGAGTATGTCCTGGTTAGGAAATGATGCCATGGGAAGGCTGCAATGATGAAGAATGCCATTTACGAGTGTCCCATCAGCATTTCCAGGTGCTGGATGAACAACCTGTAACATAAACAACTTGTGGATTAGGCCCAATTTTTTTTAGCCAAGGACCCAAGTCGCTATGGTAATGTTTGGCACATGATGCACCATAGGATTCATCAAAATTAGCATCACAGCCCTTGTCTCCCTGTGTGAATTTATGTACAAAAGTACATGCAGAAAGTGCATGTCAGCTGCATGCATCAAGGCTCAAGGGTAAGTTCAATCACAGAGTTAAAAGCTAAACTACTAAAGAGATTTAGACATCTTACCATGTGTGCAGGTTTGTTAACAACTAGTACATGGTCATCTTCATAAACAATATCCAATGGTATATCTTCTGGTTCAGCCTTTAGTGGCTTCAAGTCTGATATAATGCAACTAACCTCATCCCCAGCTCTAACCATATGTGAAACCTGCCAAATATTAATCCATAACTGCAATAGCCAAAATCTTCATTGTTTACAATTTAATTATAGAACAAATAAATCAGAATTTTACATGACACAAAGTTATTAAAAACAATAGTATATTATTCCATTTTCCCTAAATGAAAGTCCAAATTTTCTTTAGGACAGAGGAAATACTCAGTTATGATCTTGGCTATTTATTTAGTTACACTCAAGATTCTTAAAAACACTGACTAAGTAAATGCTCATTTCTTGACCGGATATCACACATCAAGTTACCTATTATAATCACAATAATCTTAATAGAATATCCAATGAATTGAAGTTTCCAAAATTTTCTTCTACCATTAGCTTAAGTCAGCATTCTCAGCAGAGATGCCACAATTCCAAGGCCTTGAACATTAGTACTTTCAAGCCACAGAAAGAAGTGCTATATTGCAACAATTCACCAAGTAAGAAACATTCAAGTACACAAAAACCTAGAGCCCAGGTTTGCCACTGTGAAACTAACTGAACAGAAAAAGAACACCATGTGTTCATTTTAGAAAATACTCCCTTGGTCCCTCCGTTACACAACAAAAAAGTCTCATTTGTAAAATTTGCAAACATTAATGAGTATATTGTGTCATTGAATACGGCTATAAAAGAAACCAAGGGAGTAGGTACTAAAAAGAATGCAACAATGGAGCCAATCGAACTTTCCCTGTATTGACTGAACTGATTGAGTTTAATATTACCAGAGAAAAAAATAAGGAGATGCTATTACAGTATTACCAGAGTAAAAGCAGGAGTGGATGCACGTTGGGGCAATTACCTCCTCTTGATTTTTATAATTATTTTGTTAGTATAGGAGCATTTAAGTAAAATGACCTCTCTTAAAAGAAATAATAGTAATTTTTTTAAATGTATATGTAGTGAATTTATGTACTCCTTTCATTCCAAAATATAAAATCATTAGGACTTTCATAAAAGTCAATTTGAGATATTTTTAAACTCAAATTAACATAGATTCATTTAACTTTAATGAAAACAATTATAAATATTATTAACTATATAAGTACTACTAATACATTTCATCAATTTTGAGCTTTGAAAATTTTTAAAATTGACTTGTAAGTAAAAAAACGATCTTATAAATTGAACAAGAGGAAATATGTTTTGAAATATATATTTGGTGAATTTTGTTACTCTCTGTTTCACAATAAAAGAGTCTCATTTGGTAAACTTCCTTTTTTTACCAAAAAAAAAATCATTTTTTATTGATAATAATATAATGACACAATATACATCATAATTTTATTACATGTCAGTATGTCACTCACTATTAGACTAGCAACTCATTATACCAAAATGATATATATTACGAAGGTTGATGTTGACTTTTTTATTGTCGGTCAACATTTTGATTGGTATTAGTGATAATCTTTTTGTAAAAAAGTGGAGACCCTATAATTTCTACTTTATAGCAATACATAGCAATGGTAAATATGAAATAAAACTAATACAAATGAAACTTTTGGATAAGGAAGAGAGTAATTTTATTTAATTATAATGGTGCCCTCATTCCTCTTACCGCTTTAAGAGCAACTCCAGCAGGCCGGAGTTGCGAAAATCCTAGACTATATTTATTCTAGGAAGCAGATTTTGCTTCAGCAACATTTTTCCAACAATCCAAAAGACTAAATCAAGGAACGAAAATCTCATGGACTATAATTTTAATATTATTAAATGAGAGAGAATAGAAGAAAAGAAGAAGGATATGAAGATCTGTGAAGAAGGAGATGAAGGAGAAGGTCTGTGAAGAAGGAGACGAAGAAGACGAAGTGGGAAGAATAAAATAATAATTCAATACATTAATCAACTACAAAAAAAAAATACAATAATTTAAAATACAAAAAAATATGTACAATAATCAAAACATAAAAAATCTATAAAAAATAACAACTGATAGAAATTGTTAGGGTAATTGGAAAATCTATAAATATATACAATAATTCAATATATTTTACATCTTTCAATCAACTACTCCAACATCTTTCAATATATGGTCGTTGGAATGAATTTTTTGAATTCATTGATTATTTTAATCATTTTATATTATAGTCCACAGGATAGTCCACATAGTCCACAAGATATTGAAGACTAAAGCATAGCAGATAGTCCATCGGCTGGAGATACTCTAAGTGAAAGTGCACTCTTTATGCACATACTATATACTATATAATAAAAAACTTGGTATGGAAAATATTATAACTAAGGCTTCCAATTATTGAAACAATAAAGGATTTAAAGACCCTACATATATGTTTTACCTTGTCAATTATTCGGCCGTTGACGCTAACAAGTCCAGATTTTATGCTTGATTGGACGCGAGCTCTACTGATTCCAGTAATGCGAGAAGAAATCCAAGAATCTATCCTCAGCTTTCCCGATTTAATACTATTAACACTCTCTTCAAGTCGAACTCCGGCGTAATTGTTTCGCCTTTCTGAATGAATGTCATAAGGTCCAACCGAATCGGAGTCTCCGGCCGAATTGGAGCAAGCTCTTACGAGCCATGCCCTATAAGTTGTATATCTAGGGTTTCGAGGAGAGAAGCAGAGAGACGACGAGGACAGAGAGAGCATAATTTTCTAGTTGTCAATCTGTCTATCGGTCAATTGGGATTTGGGGGTGTGAAGAGTTGTTAGAGAAACTAGGAAACGATGTCGTTACGAGGAGGGTTTTTTAATACTTAGAACGACACCGCTTAGCTCTGAACTGAGCGGCCATTTAACGTTATTACTACTACACAAACTATTTTACAAATTATCGATGTGACATACTTTATTTCAAGATATTAATAAACAAATTATTTTAATGTAATTTTTGGCCTACACAATATCTTTGAGGTGGAATAATATCATAAATATTTATAAAATAGTTTCTAAAATCTAGCATTATTCTTAACAGTTGATAATTGCACGGGAAAATTGCTTTGCAAAAAAAAATAAAAAAAATTAGAGTTCCATACTTTCATTTACATATATTGTTCATAGTTATTTTATGAAATGAAATCGATTTTTAATTTATTTGATTTTATTAATGAAGTAGTCAATATTGAAATAAAAATAATTAAGATGAAACTTAATTGTCTAACTTTTTCTTCTCTACCATTAAGGAATCCTTATACTTTAATATTCAAAATCGAAGGTTCTCAATAAATTGATATAAAAACAGTAGAAATATATAGATAGGTCGATCTCTTCCTGGCTGACATTTTATATTAAACCTCACGTACGTACACAGGTTTGGGCAATTTTCTTATGAGCAGTTCTATATATTACTAATATTTTATTTTATTTTTTTTATGACAAGATAATAATAATTAAGGAACGTATATATACTACGCGCGTCAACATATTGTATATGTTCCTTGTCTTATCATGGTGGCATGCAAAAATAAAATTCAACTTCCGATCCTCGATCCCCATTTTCTTTTCTTATATATTACTGACATGCAAGATATTCAGTCATAGCATATAATAATAATAATAATAATAATTAATCTTAATAATAACGAACTACGCGCGTCCGTCCATCTAGTGTTCCTTTTCATGGTGGCAGCCCTTCCGATTCTCCCCCATGCCGGTATGAATATATATATATAGTTATATAATAAGGTCATTTTTTGTTATAAACCTAGACAATTTCGGAAGAAACTTACTCCATTAATTAATTGAGTTTCAATAAGGTCATATATTGTTTGTCTTTCAAGAAAACATTAATTAATTCAAAGTACTCCATTGTTGCTTTATATATAATACTAATTAAATATAATGATCATACATATGGAAGTGCATGCATGGAGAATATCTTACAGTTGTTATTTTTTTATCATATAATTTTGATTTTTTTTTTGTTTGAATTTGCCTCACTAAAACCTGTTTTATGTATGTATTTAAGTTTGAACAAAATATTATAAGTTCAATAAATTCGAAATTCAAGCTTGTTAGTTCACTCATATATATCATGTGATTGTATCGCTTTTGTCTCTATACATATTGTTGAACATCTCCTTCAAGCCCTTGATTGAAATTTACTTGAGCAATCCACCATAAAAAACTTTGCATCCAAAAGAGGTGCGGCATAATAAATTTAAAATACCTTGCATCTTCATTACGAATAAATCAAGGGAAAACCATTCATTATAGTCCAATTCTCTATACTAAATATCGACAGCAGAAATTCATCCAAACACTAATTTAAGACCATTGCAACATGGCCCGGCCCACTCAGCTGTAAATTTAGGTCAGCCCAATTCCATCAAGCTGAGCCTAGACCCGTCTTCAGCTGTCATCATTTGGGTCCCGTTCAACAGTGCTCACACATTTGGGGTGGACTTCATACCCGCATTCAATGCACTGATAAGCCCATCCAGACCCTTGTTCATCACAGTCGCAACATATAAACGGTCCTCCTCCAGAACCCTGTGACACCAACGTGAGCTCGTGCCGGTGACCGGCATGGAACTCCGACCTAGGGAGGGTTTTTGCCTCTTCATCCATTTTCTTCTGTAATAACTCCACTCTAGCCTCGGTAAATGGGTATGCATTTTGTTGGTACAAGTTTATAAGGTTCCTTCCATTTTTTGTCACAGTTTTACCATTTGGGCCCAATATCACCAAGCTAGGAATTCCTCTAATATCAAAATACTTGGCAAGGTTTTTGATAGCTATATCTCCAAAAGGCAATGCTAGCCATGGCATACTACTGAATTGCGAATTGAATTCGATTTCGTTGCGGTCACTCGACACGTAAACAATCTCAAAGTCATGATCATCATCATCAACATCTTTTGTTAACATTTCTTTGATCTTCTGGTATATAGATATCAGCTTTGGAGTGAACTTGATACCTGGAACGCACCATTGGGCTGAGAAATAAAGCCCAATTGTTTTACCCATTAAGGATGCAACTGGCACCTACAAACAAAAGACATTCATTCCTTAACCTCTCAATATAATAAATAAATAAATATTAGACGAAAAGATGCATGCCTCCCTGCATTGTGCTAATTAAAAAAAATTCAAAAACTCAAATTAAAATTTTAAAAGTGCGGTCAACAATTCAATATATTCTCCTTGAGAAATGATCTCATGTAGCCAACACTAATTAAACAAGGCTCCTTTTAGAGAAAAAAGGGCATGTATATTATTTCCTTAATAATAATAATAATAATAATGCATGAGACACTGTATACAAAACGCACCTGCGTAGGACTGGAATGAGCCAAGAGAAAGTGCCTATCATTGTTTATGAGTAAGTTTGATAAGGTTTGGCTTTCTTGCTTCTTTCTCTCCTCCTCTTGCAATTCTTCCAATCTCTGTTTTGTAAAGGGGAAAGCTCCAACTCCATGCCGATAAACAAGTTCAACTCCATCGTGTATTGTACCATCATCTTTGTTGTTGTCCGGTTGTAAAACAATTAAGCAAGGAATACCTTCAACATCAAACCTACGATTCAATGCTTTCTTGGTCTCCAAATCAGAAAATGGAACTGCTAGCCATGGCATGCCTGAGCGAAAATTATTGAAGGTATCCAAATCTTCGTCAGATGACACAAACACAATTTCAAATTCGGATCTACAACTCTTAAGTTCTTCATAAGTATCTATTAAAAGCTGGTTGAAACTTTGACATGGTGGATACCAATTTGCCGAAAAATAAATGCCAATAACCTTGCCTTCGAGTTCAGATATTTTAACCTACGTACGTTAACAAAGAAATGTGTCATTATATTTTATAATAAAACAACCTAACAATTAGTCTTTTTTTCCTCCAACTTTAACTCGATTAATTTGAAGAATTTACCATCAGCCATAGCCCATATTATCACTAGAAGAATTAAGAATGGCACCCATAGGTATGAAAAGGATGTGGTAACTTACCTACCTACATATATCCCATTGAATTTTGTCATATACATCTCTCACACCCTTTCTCTCTCATCCTCATCAGTTCATAACTTTGGTAAGATCAAATATGGGGTCACCTTTGACATGGCTTATGTTTAGAAAAAGATCAGTGCATGTGGGCAATATTGGGAAGCTAGAAATTTAAGCTAATTAACATCAATATGCTAGTTAATTAATAACTTACTAATCATATATAAACAACTTAATAGTACTGAGATTACGAGCCAAGAGTTTACTTATTAGATTTAAGAGTATAATGGTAAGTAATAAATCTATCAGTTTGTGTTTGGAGCAAACATATATAAAATATACAATATATATAAAACAAAGCAAATTAAAAATGCTTAATCACCAATACATATATAGCAATGTAATTCCTTGCTTTAGAAAGGTTATAAATTCAATGGTCTAATCACCTCATGCGTATACAGAAGAGGATATACTCTTGTATAACCTAAATTTTTAGACATATTGGCTCGATCTCTAGCTTGTAATGTCTTTTATATATATATATCGTTACAAACTAGAAAGTTATCAAGTAATGTCATTAACTGATGTCGCACAATAAGTTACTCCATCTACTATCATATATATAACATTTAGAAACGGTACGTATCATGATGATATATATACGGAGTATATATAACCGATGGATGGAGATATAAAATGACTCCAACAATATATACTAAGCCAAACTATCGCTAAAAATTTCATTTACCATCAACTAATTAAATTTAGAGACGACGTCGAATCTTAATTATATACCTTATCGTTTGATGATTAAGTGAAAGGAGATAGAACCAAAATATAAAGACAGATCAGAACTTAGTGTGTGTGTGTGTGTATATATATATATATATCCTTTACATATGTATATATGTGCGAGAGAGAGCTTAAAAAACCTGATTGCCGTTGGGAGATAGCAGAAAGTCACGATCTGAAGAAGCCAAGAGGGACAAATATCTTGAGCTAATTCTCTCATCAGACTCATCCTTCATACCCACCTTCAGTCCTTCTACCTTGATGTTCTTCTCGTTCTTCATTTTCTCTCTCTAAAAGTATATATCTGTATACATACACTATTCCAATAGATGATAATATATATATATATATATATACTAGTTGTCTCGTATTTTTGGC
This sequence comes from Panax ginseng, assembly GCA_020205605.1. Lineage (NCBI taxonomy): Eukaryota > Viridiplantae > Streptophyta > Magnoliopsida > Apiales > Araliaceae > Panax > Panax ginseng. Next base: position 3,559,298 of record CM035140.1, on the reverse strand, counting down.
ATTATATAATTAAATGAGATTTATCTTAAATTTTGATGTTCTTCTCATATTTCAAATTATATATATATATATATATATATATATATATATAATTCAATATCATTTATTTTATTATATAGATATATTCAATTTCACTGTTAAGTAAGTAAAGTACTATTCCTTCTTATATTCTTCAAAACCATTTTCTGTTTCGTATCGCACCACAACCATTATTACACTCGACACGTATAGCAATCAATTCAACTACCGTCTACATCTCACCTCCATCAACTCTCATGCTTCACCATCCCCTTACTCTCAAAAAGTTGACCTCCGATTCCTAACGCCAAAACTCCTGAATGTATCACGTGTATCATGCTTGCTGAGAGGAAGACCATCAATATTGATGTGGTATAGGAGCAGGATAGTGTTGTCTCTTTACACAAATTAAGGAGCGTGTAGTGTTGAAACACCTTTAGATGGGTGAAAGGGGCCAACAGTTGTAAGGGACACCTGTCTCCCTCGATTTCTTGAATTCACTTTCTTTTTCACAAAATTACTTTTCCGGGAAAATGTGAACCGGCAATAGGTCCAACAATTAAGAAGCATTATCGATCCTACGGCTTAGAATCTGACATGTGCACCTTAAGTTACTAATCATAAATACGTGAAGGAAAAATAGAGATTTTGTGTGACAACGTAATTTTAATTAATAAATTAATAAAATATCAAAACATGGTATGAATAAAAATGATGAAACATCTAAACTATTATTAATAAAAAATCTTAAAATAATAGAATAAAAATAATATTATAGACAAACTATTTTATAAATTATTGATGTGATATACATCACCTCAACATATTAATTAATAAATTACTTTAATATAATTATTGGTCCTACATAATATGTTAAAATAAAATATACCACATCAACAATTTATAAAATAATTTGTATCTCTAACATTATTTAATAAAATATTTGTCTAAAGACACGCCGTTCCTTTGTTTACGTCAACCTTGTAATTGTGATACATTATTATTATTTTTAACACAACAATTTTAATTATATTTATATATATATATATATATATATATTTGTCTTTCTACTTAACTCTCTAAGGGGAGTGTATTCAATTAAGATTTTTAAAGACTTTTTTTAAGTGATAGACTTTTGTAGAATTTGTGTGATTTTAATGACTTTTAAAGACTTTAAAGACTTTTTAAAAATGACTTTTATAGACTCTATGAAATAAGTAACAGACTTTTATAAACTTTGTATCAAGACTGTGATAGACTTTTGTATACTTCTAATATATTTTGCAACTTATATTAATTGTTAATTACCCCATGTGTACAACATCTCCCTCTTTTTTCATGAACTAAAGTAAATCTCTTTATATTATTGTGGCATGAGATTTTATACATGTTGAAAACGTTCATATTATATATTCTACTCATTTCATGATATATTTGGATACCAATAAAACTTTAAAAACTATAGTATTTGATACAAAAAATTAAGATCACTTTTCATTGAAGTTATATATACTTTTATGATATCGTCTGTTTCTTTATTTAAGAGAATACCAAACTCTGTTTTTCACAAAATAATATGACAATGAAAATCTATATGATCAAAAATTACAAAACTTTATACATGTGAGTAAAAGGAAATTAACAATAATCATAATATATATTGTTTAAAGTGAAAATAATATATAGTAAATACTGTTTAATGATAATCATATATGATATATAGTATATACTGTTTGGATCATATTATTATTTTTAAACAGTATATATATATATACATCATATATACATACACATCATGTATTGTTTATTATTTTTGCCAATTAATGTTAAAGTGTCAAAAATTAACAGCAATTTTTTTCGTTTGAAATGTCAAAAAACTAAAAAAATAAATACACATCATATATTTTCTATTTTCATATACTATACTTACATAATCTTAACAACTGAACAACTGATATGAGAGTTTCATGATCTCGCATTTGTTGAACAAATCTCTTTCCTCTTTTTATTGGAAGCTTTCGAACGATTGCTTTTTCTCTCACCAATTCAGATTAGATATAGTTATTTGTTTACTTATTAATATATCTTGTTAATTCTCTTATTATAATAAATCTAATTATTTTTATGGCCGAAATTTTACCAAATTATTTATTCATCACATATTAATATTTATTAGCCCATATAAAATAAATAACTAGTTTGACTCAATAAAAGACAAAGTCCAAGTAATAACAATTTTATTCACCTTTGTGTTTATTTGGAAGTCTTTAGAAATCTTTAGAGATGAGGTAAGACTTTGGATATGGGTTGATAGTTATAATTCTTCTTCTAAAAGTGCATCCAAAGTCTATCATTTGATAGAAATATTTAAAATCTATGACTTTTCGAATACCAAAATACTTTTATAGACTTTGTAAAAATCTTAATTCAATACCACCTAACTTTTAAAGACATTAAAAAAGTTGTAATTGAATACCACTAAACTTTTATAAACTCTTTAAATGTCTTGATTGAATACAACAAAACTTTTAAAATCTTTAAAAGTCTTTAAAAATTTTAATTGAATACACCCTCCTAAATTTTAAACTCTCTCTTTCTTTTACAAAAAAATGTCTCACTTATAAATTTAATAAACATTTTAAAAATAAATCCGTGTCACATTTATTCTTAAATTTGATAAATATTTTTTTTTAATAGTAATATAAAGATAATAAAACGGCAATAGTGACTTAGGTTTATATTGTTATTTTATAGTACTCCCTCCATCTTCAAAATGATGTCTTAAAGTACAAATTATTTTCCATAAATTAAGGGGGGTGTATTAAATTATGATTTTTAAAGACTTTTTTTATGTGACAGACTTTTGTAGAATTTGTGCGATTTTAATGACTTTCACAGACTTTAAAAACTTTTTTAAAATAATTTTTATAGACTCCATGAAATAAATAACAGACTTTTATAAACTTTTTATCAAGACTGTGATAGACTTTTGTATACTTCTAATATATCTTGCAATTTAAATTATTTGTTAATTAGCCCATTTGTACAACATCTTCCTATTTTTTCATGAACAAGAGTAAATCTCATTATATTATTGTGGCATGAGATTTTATATATGTTGAAAGCGTATATTATTATTCTCATTTCATTTCACATGATATTTTGGATACTCGATACCAATAAAATTTTAAAACTACATACATAATACAAAAATTAAGCTCACTTTTCATTGAAAGCTATATATACTTTATACATATCGTCACGCTTTTTAGTAGGAATACCAAACTCTGTTTTTCATAAAATAATATGACAATGAAATACATATATATTTGTCATGCAGGAATACATATATATATTTGTCATGCAGGAATAGAACCACATGTTACATTATTTCACTATGATACACCAAAGACACTTGAAGACGAATATAGAGGATGTCTCAAAAATTAACTATAATTTTCTTCGTTTAAAATGGCAGAAAACTATAAAAAATATATACACATCATATATTTTCTATTTTCATATATTAATTATATATACATAATCTTTACAACTGATACGAGAGTTTCATGATTTATTTCATTTTTGTTGAACAAATCTCTTCCCTCTTTCTATTGGCAGCTTTCGAACGGTTGCTTTTTCCCTCAATAATTCAGATTAGGTCTAGTTATTTATTTATTTATTAATATATCTTGTTAATTCTCTTATTATAATAAATCCAATTATTTTTATGGCCCAAATTTTATCTAATTATTTATCCATCACATTTTAATATTTATTATCCCATATAAAATAAATAACTAATTTGACCCAATAAAAGAAAAAGTCCAATTAATAACTAGTTTTATCCACCTTTGTATTTATTTGGAAGTCTTTAGAAATCTTTAGAGATGAGGTAAGACTTTGGATATAGGTTGATAGTTATAATTTTTTTCTAAAGTCTGTCAAAATCTACCATTTGATAGAAATCTTTAAAATCTATGACTTTTTGAATACCAAAATACTTTTATAGACTTTATAAAAATCTTAATTCAATACCACCTAACTTTTAAAGACATTAAAAAAGTTGTAATTGAATTCCACTAAACTTTTATAAACTCTTTAAATGTCTTGATTGAATACAACTAAACTTTTAAAATCTTTAATAGTCTTTAAAAATCTTAATTGAATACACCCCCCTAAGAAAATTAAAAGAGAATATAGAGTATAAAATAAGTATCAATTTTTTTTACAATGGACTCCATGCAAATATAGTACTCCCTCCATTCTTAAACGATTGTCGTTTTAAAAGAAAAAATTCGTTTTAATTTTATTTGTCGTTTACAACATTCTAAGAGAATAAATTATTTCTTTTGCTATATCACCCCTACCTTCTCTCATTGTCCCAATAAATTCTTTTTCTTGTATTAATAGTTTTTAACTTCCCATAAATGGGTAGAGATGAAATTTCAATTAAATTTTAATTGTTAAATGATAGTTGTAAGTGTGACGCCCCCAAAACAGGTCCATTCCATCCAACCCATTCTGAGTCGCCAAATACATGGTACAGAAAACAACTACAACTTTATTACAATAATTGTCGTGCAAAATACAACAACACATATCTTTGTGAGTTTGGATACAAATATATATCAACTATAACTCATGTCCCAACCGTGGACAAAGACCTCATAATGACACCTTACATAAAGGTATAATCGAAACCTGCTTTTAAAATTAGAATCTTTGGGAAGTGCTCAAGAAACCTTCGTACATGGGAGGTCATGCTTCAGGTTATGATAGATATCATATGGCCACGAATTATCCTTGGTTGATCTAATAGACCCCCAAAAAAAAGCGAGAAGATTACTATCATATTCTTCCCAATGGTGAGTCTTCTCTTGACTTATCATTATCTCCATTGTCTCAAATTGAGAATTATGCTTCAAACAAACACCAAGATTATATAGGTAGTGCACGTGAATATACTCTCGCTAAGTGGATGAGCCTGACCCCGCATCTTATGATGACACGAGGTTGTATGTCATTAGACATCTTGTATGATAGTGGCAAAACACCCTTCCAACGTTGGGTTTGCCTTCTCCTATATGATTCACCAAATATAACTACTAAAAGATGTATACAACACACTTGTCTATCTACTGCTTAGGGGAGAACTCCACAACTAGAGACCACCGCTCTATTTCCTTGTTACCACCGCCGACATTTTTACACTTTTATTACCCGAAAGGAATTGTGAAGCAAAAGGGTGAAACACAACTAGCTTCAAGAAAGAATATCATGACTAAAGATAATTAAATTATCAATAGCCTTCATCAATAACAAATCGTAGATTTAGAACATATGGTAGATGATAAAAATTTTAACCATAGTTGCGATAGACGAAAGCAATCCATTAAGAAAGTCGAAAAAACAATACAAATTTATTATCTTCTCCATGTTAAAAGTCCACCAATAATATTTTATCCCTGTAACATCAATCAACAGTTCCTTTTCATAATTATATGAATATCTCATAATCATAATTGTGATTCTAAATTTCTCTTCGTACCCAGGACGAATATAATTTTCATCACATGTCTTTACCTGAAACATCAAAGATCATGGTTATACCAAATCACAGTTCCTGTTCATAATCATACTAATAAATTCATCTTTGCACTACGGGCCAAAGATATTCATCCACAATTCATCTTCGCACCACTGGCCAAAGATATTCATCAATAATACATCTTTGCACTACAGGCCAAAGATATTCCTCAACAGTTCATATTTGCACTACAAGCCAAATATATTCATCAACAGTTCATATTTGCATTACAGGCCAAATATATTAATATCTCAAAGAAATATATAATCATTTCAGAATTTATTTAAACAATAATTATAACCATGTTGATCAATTCACCTTTGCACTTAAGCTAAAGATATTCAATTATAAATTCAATGGTTATGATCATACCAGTCACAATTCAACTTTTCACTACTGGTCAAAGAAAACCCTAGTCATGATCATACCAATAATCTACTCATCTTTACACTCCAGTGAAAGAGAATTTCAATATCAGGGTTATATATATGATAATAAAATCAATATAATCAATATATAGTTTTAATCTCTAGAGTAATATTCATAAATCAACTATAATTTGGTTAGAAAAAGAAACCAATTTTGTAATGAATAGTACCCGTGAATAGTAACTCATGAATAGTAACTCATGAATAGTAACCCTAACACAAAAAGGTAGAAATTCTACAATAAAATCTATACCAATATTTCGAAGGTTTAAGCTTTCTTCTCTTCATTGACTCTTACTTACAGAATAACGCTTTCTTGCAGCCTTCTTTTTATATTCATCACCTGTGTCTGCAGAAGGCGGAGCGCGGCTTTAACATTATCGATTAAAGTCGATTATACTCGTATATCATCACGTGGGTACCTAGAGTTTTCATTTCCATCTCTATTATTTGTAAATTATAATGAAATGAGTCTTTGACAATATCGTATTCAGTCTTGTATAACGATCTTCTACTCAACACGTCACCTACCACGTTCGCTTTTTCCCAAGACGGTATGGTCGAACATGTGCCGAAATGAGTCTCCTCTTGAGTTCTTCGAAGCTCTTCCCACATTTCTTGCTCCATTCGAATTTTGTATCTCTACGAGTCAGCTAAGTTAATGGAGTAGCGATTCGAGAATATCCTATTACCGATAATAACCAACTAAGCCTAGAAAGCTACGTATTTCGATTACCGACTTAGGTTGTTCTCAATTGTGACTCATATCCCAACCTTGATAGCATGTTACAATGATGACACCTATCGATTCTTATCGCATCGAACATGGTGTCCCCTACAGAGAAATGGATTGGGTGCGTTCCACAAAAGGAAGTCACCGGATAAAGGCTCGGTACCAAACTCTATAGTTGACTTTTTAACTCCCACGAAGTTCAATAGAGCCATTCGATATGAGATTTTAGAAATGAGTTTTGTCACCGGATTCAAAGTCGATACAAAATTTAATATCGAAACTTTGGGAGTAAGCGAAATTCTTCAGAAATACGTCGGGAAAAATCAATAACAACAGAATATTATTCAAATCTGACGTGTCTTTATTCAAATACATAACATGGACTAAGAAAACTTGACATCCGTAATAAACGAATGACTTCATGGCTTGATATGAAAATGTTTGACTACAATGGTTTTATTGCTTGAATTCGAATAACAGGTTGCTTAGAAATATGAAAACTAACAACCTTACGAAAGTAATCAATTTTGGCATGATGAGTAGTTAACCTTAAAATCACATCAAAAGCAAATATCTCTATAGAAATAAGGTTAACAGGTAATGTGATAGTGTCAACCTGAATCAAGCAAGATTTCTAAACAACGGATGTAATGAAAGTTTCTCCTAACGGAGTTTCCACAAATAGGTCAAAGTCTAATTTCTCCGTAGTCAAGTTCAAACGTTGAAATAAAGCAAAGAGATAAAAGAATGGGTAGAATCCCAGATCTAGTAAGGTATTAACTTCAAGAATTTATAATTAACTAACCCGTCTTAACTTCGTTCGGGTTCCTCGCATTTTAATGACCGTCCACGACAAACGCCTCTTCCAGAACCGCTGACTTTGACTTTTCTCTGGACATCCTTTTGAGTCACCATTCCATTGGATCTGGTTTCGATCTGCGTCATAATCTCGAAGCGATATGTCCTTTTTTTCACAATTATAACATACCTTAAACTGTTGTGGGCGGTTTGGTGATGATATGTCCTTCTTTCCCGCATTTATAGCAAGATATACGACCGGTTGTTCCTCTCCTTGGAACCAATTCTTCTTTGGCGCCGACGCCTTCACATGGTCATTGTTGAACCTTCTTTCTTGAAATGTCCACTTGAGTCACCTCTCCTATTATCATGGCCACGATTACCACCCGAAAGTGGTTACCGCTTTTGTCCAGATTCTTTCCTCCCCATTGGTTATTATCGCTTCGATGATCTGGCCACCGATATATGACCGTCAGTGGTCCCTCGGTTGAACATACTCAAGTTATCACGCCTAATGATTGAGCTCATTTAAACATCCGAATAGAGAGAAATTTATAAGAAATGAGATATTGTCGTGGGTTTCAAACCTCTCGGAAACATCCGCGTCATACGCTCCTCATTCTCCACCAAATGAGGTCTGTTGGATAACTCGCAAACTTCGCCTCGTCTTGACACCGCCGTGTTGTTCTACCTCGGTCTAATAAACTCCACTTCCTTCATACGCCAACAACACTTTCGGAAAGTATTTGTCATTAAATAGTTTCAAACGTCTCCCAAGACATGTTGAGTGCGGTGGATGGGTGCGCTTCATGATTCCCATCGATGAATGCGCTTCGCCACGGAACATAAAGGTGGCGAATCGGAACCTTGTGTTCCTCCGTGCCCAAGACATCGAATATCTTGGTAATTTGCTTGACCCACGTTTACGCTTTGATCGGATCCGGCTTCCATGGAAATCTGGTGGTCCCAACTCCTCGAATCGCTTAATCGCGATGACGGCAAGGCGTTCTTTATCATTTCACCAGATATGGATGGAGAGCGCGTTGTTGCGTTGTTGCATGAATTGCATAAAAGCCTCGACCATCCCATCATTCACCATTTCATCCGGTGTTATTATTTTCATTAGGATTATTGTCCTCCAGTTTGCGTATTATCCTCGATTATTGATATGTGGAGACTCAACGGTCTCTCGTGCTCCATTCTTATCTCAACATTTTCTGGATGCCATTTTCAAATATCGCCACAAAACAAGGGTTAATTAAATAAATTAACATATCACATAATATCCCTATATATTATGACCGATTAACAAATAAGCTTAGGTAGGACACACTAAATGAAAGATTTATTAAATCCTCTCCCTCCTAATTATTCCCCGATCTCCGCCAGAGATCATATCCCTAAGCTCGATATTAATCGCGACGCCTCCCCAAAATAGGTATACATCACCCATTCCGAGTCGCCAATAACATGGTACGAAAAATAACAACAACTTTATTGGTACAACAATAAAGCTGTGAGTTTAAATACGAGATATTGCCATCTAAACAATATCCATATACAAATAAATCCTCATCATAATTATTGATACATTATTTTACAAAATGGTGAGGACTACTAAACAACTCTCTAAAACTATCATTCCATACCCCGACTTACGTCTTCGCTACATTCTCGCCTCCCCAGAGAAGAAAAATGGAACAAAAAAGAAAAGGGTGAGCTCAACTAGCCCAAGAAAGAATATTATGACTAAGATAATACGTAACAAATTATCGTTAGTCTTCAACAGAAAAAAATCTAATAGAATACAATAGAATAACAAGTTTTAAATCAATACTCAATGAAAAATATTAATTCATGTAAGAAGAGTTACGTAGAGGATGAAATCTACTAATATCTATGAATTTAACGATCCATCATTAATATTTTTATCCTCGTAACATCAATCAATATATATCCGGAATCATATATTCATCCTTTTACTACTGTGCCGGGGACATTCACCACTTGGTCATGTTCATCTAAACACTGCTCATCTTTGCTGACTACGGGCAAAGATATTCATCGAAATCATTCATCTTTGCACTACAGCCAAAGATATTTATCGAAATCATTCATCTTTGCACTACAGCCAAAGATATTCAATAATATCATCATTTAAGACCGAGGATGATGAAAATATTTTTAAAAAAACGAATCCAAAGGAAAATAAATGACAAGGATTAAAGATTAAGGATTCGTACTTTGTGCTTTATCCATGTCCAAAATACCTCAAAAAAATCATAGTGGTGTAAAATTCAAGAATGATCAAAACATGGATACAATCAAAGCTAGTATCCACAATAGATATTTTAGACGAAAAGGGAAAATTTTCATTTTTTGATGAATAGTGTCGTATTCGTGAATAGTGTCGTATACGTGAATAAGACTAGTATATGTGAATAAGAATCTCGACACCAAAAGTTCCAAATTTGATAAAAACTTCAGATCAATATTTCAAAGATAATGATATTGAAGAAATAATATCATTACGGAAAAAAATATCCTTACCTCGGAAAGACAAGATTTAACCTGAATATTTGGATATAAATTTATAACTTGAACTTTCACCGTATAGCAATACTCAAAGTATACTCAAAATACTCACAAGAATACGCCGATACTATAGAGAGAGAAACTTCGCTTTACGGTGTGATTTTCAATTCTAACCTAAGCACCTATTTATAGAAATTCTTAGAACACCCAAAGCGAAAATTTAATAAAATAATAATATATATTATAAATTCTCTCACGCACACTTCTTGAATCTGAAAATCTGCATTCAACACATTCAAATCACATGCTAGACCCACAAAAACATTTTTCATATTTAAATTATTTTAAACTTCTAAAAATCAATTATTTCGGAGCTTCGGAACTTCAATAATTCACAATAAATAGCCCTTTTGTCAAAAAATTCAAATCTCGAGTGTTTTTATAGAAAATTCAATTCTCTACAACTTTACGTAAGAAAGTTTTTCCAAATTCCAAGCGTAAATTAATCAAATCCACAAACAGGCGATTTTAGAAAGTTATAATCAAATTTACGTCAATAAATGGGGTCCAATCGACATGTTTAACATGTTTTAAACATTTATTGCAAAAAAAATACTCTTCTCCTCGTATACTCATATATCCCACATTCGTTGTAAAAATATCACCATTAAAATATAATAATATATATATTTAAATGAATTATTTTATCAGAAAAAGATAAAATTTCAATTTTCAACAATTGTCACATTAAAAATTTTCTCCATCTATATCCACATAAAATCAATATTTTCCTCATCATATGAATCAATAATTAATTATTCACAAATAATATTACAAAATCACAATATTGATGACCAGTGCGCTTCAGGAAAGAGGGCTTTCCAATAAGAATTTCTCCTTCTTGGCAGCAATTAGGTGACCAAACATCTCCTTGACATGAACTTTCTAGACATTGCCAATAATTTTATCTAATAATATTATTCGGATAATATGAATTATTAGCTTCGATAATGAAAAATACTCGTGTAATGACAATTATTGAAACAACAAATATATAAAATATCAACGCAACAATTATTGAACCAATAAAATAAAATATCTTTGAATAAGAATTATCTGTAACCATTATTGAGTAAAGGCCTTCTTACGTAAGAGTCAATAATTGGTGCAATACTGCGTGTCTTCTTGTCTTGACAACGCGTCTTCTTGTTTTAACAACCGGGTATTCCAACAATGTAACTGTAATAACTACGCCAAGTTATTTTAAAACAACTTATATTTGTCGCTTTTTTCCTCCAATCGCTTTTTCCGTTATGGGCCCACTCATGGTCACCATGGCCGTCGCATTTAATATTCCACGACCAAACGAATATTCCCTAACAACAATGAATATTTTATAACCACTTTACTTATTTTAAAATATTTGCGTATTTTACCCATAACTATCCACATTAATCACATCAACCCTTACTATTTAAAAATAATAATCGAGGAAAATTAAATTTCATTTATTAATTATTTGGGGTCTTTACGATTAATCTGAATAACTACGCCAAGTTATTTATAAAAACTAAATTTTGTTGTTATCTTCATCCCATGCGCTATTATTCTATTATGGGGCCCACAATGGTCACACAATCAATACGAATATTCTCCTATGTAAAGAATATTCCACGACCAAACGAATATTCCCTAACAATTGAATATTTTATAACTACTTGCGTATTTTGAAAAAAAAATTCATATCTCACACTTAACTTTAAACTTTTATCAATTTAACTATTTACTAAATAGAAAAATTGAATAATTTTATTTCATAAAATTCGGGGTCTTACAGTAAGACCCCAACTTTTATAAATAAAGATGAATTTTCTATAAATATTATTTTTGAATATTATGGAGTAATTTTGATATAATGTTATAGTTTTGGGTAATATTTATAAATTTTACAAAGTAAGCAAGTTGTTATAAAATATTCGTTTGGTCGGGAAATATTTTTTTTTCGGGGAATATTCGTACGACGGCACAATCATTGGTGGACCCCACAACGAAATTATTGTCGGATTGAGAAAACGATAAAAATACTTTATAAAAATTACTGCGGAGTTATTACCGTTAAAACTGTTGAACTACCCGGTAGTAAAAATACAGTAATATGCGTGGTTGCATAGTAGCACACGGTATTGATTATTGATGCTTACGTGAGAATTCACTCAGCTATACTCAATTATTGCTACAGTAATTGATGCATCATATCTCTTATATTATTGATTCAATTATTGTCACAGTATCATCTGTGTAATATGTTATATTATTAAATCAATAATTAAGACGACAAGTTATAAATGATTAATAATTGTTGAAAGATTAAATATTTGTTGATTAAAAATAAAATGATTTGTGGTAATATTTATTCAATCCTTGATGTATATAAAGAGTCTATTATGAGACGTTTGTGTTAAGTTTGGTTATTTTATGGGGGGGCCATATGTCATCATCTAAGAGTCCATTCGTCAATAGTAATTACCTTCGTCAATAGTAATTACCTTCGTCGATAAGAATTACCTTTGTCAATAGTAATTACCTTCGTCAATAGTAATTACCTTCGTCGATAAGAATTACCTTTACCGACGTCCAAACCACTTGCCGCTTCATATTACAATGTCGTCGACCAATTGTCATTTCACATTACAAGCGCCAAACCACTTTTCTTTTCACATCACCGGTCATTAAATCAAGCCACTTGCTTTTTCATATTTCAAGTCTTGCTTAGAAATCTTCTATAAATAGAGGCTAATGTCTTCATTATTTTTACTTAATTCATTCAGCTAGAGAGAGAAGAAGAAGAGTATTTTGTTACTACCTTCTTTGAAGTATTCAATCTCTTCTTAATGTAAAGGCGTTATTCTTTCTTATTCATTAAGAGAATTTATTGTTATTCCATTGCTTATTATTACATTTGGAATAACTTTATATCTGCGATTTACCCTATACTTGGTGACATTCTTCTATTATTTCGTCTTTATTATTCCATTGCTTATTATTCCAACAAAATAGTAAAGACGAAATAATGAAGAATGTCATCAAGATAGGGTAGATCATCAAGATATGTGTTATTCCAATGTAATAATAAAGAATGGAATAACAACAACATTCTTCTTCATGAATAAGAAAGAATAACATCCCTTACCGTAAAAGAACCTAATATAAGAGTAGTTAAGTAGTAGAAAATCTTTTCTTCTTTCTCTCTATAATTTTCTCTCTAGAGTTTCAAAGAATTCGTAAGAAAATAATGAAGGAATGAGCTTCTATTTATAGAAAAATGGACCCATAATAACTAACTCATGAATCGGTCCAGATTGATTTACTTTAATCTGACGGTATCCATATTTAAAAGCAAAATTTTTAAATAAAATATAATATATTCTATTTATAATCTAATAAAACGAATAACTTTATAAAAGATTTTCTTACGCAAACACTATGCAGCACTTATGCATAATAAAAAATATAATATATTCTAATTATTATACAATAAAGCAGATAGCTTTATAAAAGTATTACTTTTTTATATAAAAAGATTTTACTATGAAAACACTATATCACGACATACTTTATGCAACACTATCATAATAGAATATAATATATTCTATTTATAGAATAACTTTATAAAAGTATTCATTTTATATAAAAGATTTTCTCGTATTATTACATTAATAATACCAACAAAACCGAGTGACTTATCACGTAAGCATCAATAATCAATACCGTGTCTACTTACGCAACCACGCCAGTATTCTTTATTTTTTAACACCGGGTGTTTTCAACAGATTAATTAGTAAAACTTCCGCCGTTATTTTCATAAAGTATTTTTGTCATTTTCTCAATCCGACAATAATTCCGTTGTGGGATCCACCAATGATTGTGCCGTTGTACTAATATTCCCTGTTAAAACGAATATTTCCCGACCAATCGAATATTATATAACAACTTGCGTACTTTGCAAAATTTATAAATATTACCCACAACTATTATATCAATTTCACTCCATAATATTCAAAAATAATATTTATAGAAAATTCATCTTTATTCAAAAAAATTGGGGTTTTACACCAAAGTACTGAAATTCACTTACTATTCAATTTGTAAAAATAATAATTTGACTTGTAAAAATTATATTTTCTTTTGTAGTAATTAATCAGTTAAATGTGGAATGATTTTGTGAATGCATTTAATTTTTGAAATTTATTTTATTGAGGTTGTATTTTGTTATTTAATGTTATGTTATTTTTTATTGTAATACTACCTTTTAATTATCTTCATTTTCGCATTAATCTAAAACTAACTTATGCGTGAGGAACATTGTAAAATTAACATACTTTTTTACATATATACAAAAATAAGAATCAATGAATGTAAAAAAAATATTGAACTCGTGTCAAATTATCAAAATATACACAAACTTTTTTTTCACCAAAATCATTGAACATTTAAATAATTGCACGTCAGTTCATATAGTCAAATGTTGGATATTTCTTATAATATTTGAAAGTTGATTGATATTGGTGTGAAAAAACACTTTGTATATTTGACAAGAGTTCAAATATTTATAGATATATTTGTTAACCAAAATTGAAAACTGAAAATGATACAAATTGTTGAACAAATGCTAACACAATATTCCTGATTACATTAAATTTTAGGGCATCGTAATAATTTACCAAAAGAAAAGTAAAAGGGATATTTAAGTCCAAATTAAACACTGAAAATTCATGAATTACACTAAATGAAATTATGATGTTTTAGACTTCAAAAATATTAAAATTCCTAAAGTCTAAGACTTTAAATCCAATGGATCAACTAAAAGTCATTCAAGTATGTGCTCTATTCTATTTTTAATTTATTTAAATTTTGTAATTGATATTGTTACTTGTTACTTGTAATTGAGATTGTTTATTATTGGTGCTAATTACAATTGACTATTCATATTTTATATTGATTTTGTTTTGATGTTGAATTAGTTTTTAAATATTTATTGATTGTCAGGCATGGACATACGTAATTGGGTTACAACAACTAAACGTACAAAATTTGAATTTATTACTGAAAATGTCCAAACCGAAGGGACTAGTGACAAACATGTCACTGCATATATTCACCAAGAAACTCACCCGCAAAATGTTAAACTCCAAAATCAAGTATCAGAATATGTTGTCCCAAATATTTAATTCCAAATTCATACATCGTTATCTATTTCGGAGGATCTCGGTAAAAGATCACCAATAAATTCTCATCCTACTAGTAAATGAGATAATTTTTGAAAAAATTATCAAAAAAATGAACTTCATGCTAATCATTTTCCATTTTGAGATGATCTAGAAGGAAGAGTCAAGTATCCAGAAACTACTCATTTACGGAAGTGGTTACCATGAAGTTTATTTTTGGGTAAATTGGTTAATTGATCAATAAAATACTGACACACATGCGATGCTTTATACATATCAATATTTTACTGACTAATTGATCAATTTATCAAAAAAAAAACTTCATATCCTTCATTTACCTATCTATCAAACTCGCCTCGTTTGCTTTCAAAAAATGGTGGACAATAATTCTACAAATAGAATCCAAGGTGGTCCCACTTAAAGATTCTATAACCAATTTATAGGGCCACGTTACAGGCCTAAGATCTAAATTGGGGCCAGTCCAGTACCGCAGTACGCTGCCGGGTCTAACTGCGGAAGGTGGAAAATCCTAACGTGTCACGCTGTGGTCCCCTTGTCTGCTCACCAACTGATCTGTTATCTATATAAAGCAAAGCTATCTGATGGGACTTGGTAACATCCGTAAAGCTAACGTGTCCCTTTTTACAGCTGCTTAATTCTCTCATCTACTAACTAGCTGACACGTGCATCTCCCTCTCTTCTGTCTCGTGTTTTTTTATTTTGTGACATGTATTTTTAATCTGAAAATACTACTACTTTCATTTTACTTTCTCTCTTTAGTTTAGTGTTCAAGCAACTTGGTTAAATTCGTAATATTTTTTTGAAATCATCTTTATTCTTAATTTATTTAAAAATATTATTATTAATACCTTAATTTCTTATATATAAATAAATTATTTTTATAATTTTTAATGTGGAAATTGAATGCTAAAAACCATTAAATATATATGTTATGATATGACATCACGATCACAGGCCTCACAAAAGTAAAATCAACAAATCTGCGCTGTTAAATTCCACAATGAAAGGAATATTTATTTCAACAATGAAATGAGATATGCCCCTTGTAATTTAGATTCAAAAAGAAAATGAAAGTGGTCTCCTTTTTTTATTTTATGATTTTGAAAATTTGTGTCTTTTTTTTTATATATACTGCCGGAGCAAAAAACGAAGTAATTGTTTCTTGGTGTAATTTTATTATAAAATATTAATATTAAAAAAATTCTTTTTATTAAAAATTATTAATGACCGACTAATATAACATACGACACTCTGGGGTTGTTTGATTAGCATTGAATGGCTGATCGATTCAAATGAATTCAAAGGTCGCGTTGTTCGAAAAAAATTTGTTGCGAATCGATCAAACATTCAAACGATTTGAGTTGAATGGTTAAATCCTATTTTTTTGGTTGAATAACGACTGAATTATCATAAATTAAACATAAACTAAAATTCACGCACCCAAGATTGACATGCCAAAATTCAATCTCAAAATTATCATAAATTGAGTAGAATAACTCTTGTTCGGTGTGTAGTTGGATATTGAGCGTCTCCTGTTTACAGTATTTTTTCAATAAAAAATATATTTTATTTAATCTTTACATAAGATACAACAAATAAAAAAAAAGTAATTACAAAATAAAACACAAACAACATAATTACAAAAATAACGCCAACATAATATTACGCTGGATCTTTTTTTTCATATACACGCTTGCTACATTCTCTCTCATCCCCAAACCGCTTCCTAAAATCAAGTCGAAAGGAACATAACATTCATATTTTGAAATCGAGAAATCCAATTCTTCATGCGCTGAAGTGAGATCTAAGATCACAAAGAATCTCAAGTTCACAAAGAACAACTAAGATCGAGAAGACGAAATAGAATACAAAAATCATCATCAACAACTAAGATCACAAAGAATTTCTACGCCAGAAATGAGATCGGAGAAGACAAAACTGTTTCGTCATGACTAAGACGCTTAAGACCGAAAAAATAAAGATACAAAATAAACATCAACTTCAATTCCAAAGAACAAAACCAATCGAACTCACCGCATTGTTGAAGTTCGTAAACAAAATCGCAAAGAATCTCCGACAAAAAATCAATATCGAGGTACGTGAGGTTAAAAATCGATACATATAGTTTCATCTGCTTTTTCACGATTTAAAATGTTTACTACAAATTCATATAACGATTTGTTGAATCATTGATATGTTTTCTATTATGGTTACTAAATAGATATAAATTGTTATCGCTTATCGTATTTGTTTGCTAAATAATATTTATTTTAATGGCTTTATAATTTTTAAATGAGTTCTACCGATTTTTTTATATTAATTGTTACTCATCAAATAATTTGGTTACCTTCACGCAATCGCTGGTTACTCTCTAATGTCAATAAAGTTATCGCTCTAATGTCAGATTGGTTACTTTAGCATAATATATCGATTATGTGTTACAATATATCGGTTACTAATTAATGTCGAATCTAAGCATCGAACAATGCCGGGTTGGTTATTGAAAAATGATAACTTGTTATCGATTAATTTTTATTTGTTACCGATTAACATTATACCGTTATCGCCTAATGTCAGCTTTTGTTTATCGACAATTTCGTTTGATTATCAGAAACATTAAAATGTCTATTACTATCTTAGTTATCGACTAATGTCATTTTGGTTAATGTGATAAAATTACTAAATAATGTTGAATTGGTTATCGATTAATGCCGATATGGTTACTATGTAACATTATTTTGATTATCGACTAATGTCGATTTCACATCGTAATCGTAAAAACTATAATGGTTAATGATTAATGCCGACTTGGTTATCGTGTAAAATTATAATGCTAACTCGGTTATCGATCAATGTCGATTGGTTACTTTGGTTACAATTTAAAATGGATTTGGTTATCGATTATATTGTCGATTTGGTTACTTTTATTGTAAAACGCAAGGAAAACCCTATTTTTACCGGGTTGTTTTTGTTACCGACACGCCGATTCTAAGCATCGTAACATTATATGGTTACCGAATATTGCCGAGTTGGTCATCATGTAAAATTATAATGGTTATCGACTAATAATCGACCGATACTCGCTTTTACATTATATTGGTTATCGCCTAATGTCGATCGTTACTATGTAAAATTATAATGGTTACTCAATAAGGTCGAATTCGTTATCGTGTAAAATTATAATGTTATATTCTTTTGTAATTGTTTCATTTATATCGATGTTACTTATCGACTACATCAGTATTGGTTACATGGACTAATAAGAACTAATACACCAAATTTGATGTTTGACTAATAAGAACTAATACACCTTTAAGACATATCGATATTTTTTATATTATTTGTTTTTGCTATAAAATGTTGTCAAATATGTTTTATGTTACGGATACTAAGTAAATATATGTCAAGTTACCGCCTAACTGGATTTGGTTAGTTTATAATGTCGATTTGTTTATCGTGGTAATATTACCATGGTTACTACATAATATTACCGTGTTTTATACCGATTTTTTTATATCGATGGTTACCGATTAACTACATCGGTTACCTTTATACACCGTTAGTCTTTAATTTGTAACAAAGTCATTATCGATTATTTTGGTTGTAAAATGAATGTAAAAATATTTTTATAATCTCGCTACTAATTACATATATCTTGGTTATCAGATAATATGTATTTAGATATCGAAAGGTGTTTATTTGGTTACTCTATAATGTTATTGAGTTTTATAATTGTTTATTTTATATTGGTAGTTACTTATCGACTACATCAAGTTACCTTCATACAACCGTTAAATATCGGTTGTTGTATACTATTTAATCGGTTACAATAATGTTTATTTGGTTGCGTTGACAATTTGGCAATTTTCCGTCAAGTTTGGAGTGTCGGATTTTGGCGCTTTTCAGAGCCTAATTTCATTGGAAACGGTCAACGATCAAAAGTCACCACTTTTGGCCGGTGAACTGCATGGTTTTTTTGGTCAAATTCCATCATTTAGGCCTTCAAATTTGCATGTAAAATTTGGTTTATTTTCCGTTACTAATATTATGTAATTTGTTATCGCTTCAATATTGATTTGGTTACTTTATAATGTTTATTCAAATTGTTAGACAATGGAGACCGACAAAGAATCAATACAACAAATCTAATTATTTACAGTGAATATATAATTGTTTATCGTTATTAACCATTAACCACACGGGTTGGTAACATTTTTGATGGTGTACAATAACCAAAATTGATGTTGATTAATATTTTTATTTTGATTCCATCATGAGTTATCAATATAAAGTAAACATATACAAGCTTTATAACAATCTTGATACAAACTTTATAATATCTTTTGATAAAGTTTATAATTATCTCGTTACTAACAAGCTAAGAATTATCTATGATAATTATTCGTTACTAACAAGCTTGTAGATAAATAGACACTCACACATGTACATTTAACAATTAATGTTTGTCCCGACACAAGCTTAGAATTATCTCGTTACTAATAACAAGAACTATAATGTAACATAATAAAACAAGAACTATATAATTATACGATAAGAACTGTAATATGTTTTAATGGTAGCCAAAAATAGTAAACATCATGTAATGAAACCCGCTTTAAGAATCCATGTATACTATAACCATAATGTAACATAATAAAACAAGAACTATATAATTATACGATAAGAACTATAATGTGTTTTAATGGTAACCAAAATGTAAAACATCATGTAATGAAACCCAGCTTTAGTAATCCATGATACTAAACAATTACATATTAACCGTAATAAAAAAATAAAAGTATCCAAAATCCCACATTGAGGACACAATAATAAGAGCCAAACCATAAGGTAACAAAGAATCAAAACATAATAAAGAAGTAACCAAATAGTTATACGAAAGAACTGCAATACGTAAGATGTGTTTCAGGAAATGGAAGTAGAAATAGAATAAAGATAAACCTTATAGAATATATTTGAAGGAATTTACAAAAATAATACATCAATGTATACTAAAGAAATACATGGTTTATTACGACTTGAGTTTATTATTTACAAAAATAATACATCCACAAACTAATGATGCCTTAAACTTCTTCAACTGCCTCGGTTCAATTTCTTGGTAATAATGTTGGGACTTCCATGTCACACCAATATATAACTTTTCCAATGAATTTTCTATCAGATTCCCCATAAGAAAGATTCCATAACCGCAAATAAAAAAATCGATTTACACAATCATTAAGAACTGTGACATAAACAATATTTATATCATAAACATAGCTTTACCAAACAAATACATCAGAACTAAAACAACATATAAAAGTAACCAAAATCTCAATTGAGGAAAAAGAATGGTATCCAAATCATAAGCTAACAAAGAATAAAAAATATACTAATGAAGTAACCAAACAAATTATATGTTAAGAATCAAAACATATATTAATGGTAACCAATACATAAACAACATATAGACCAAACAAAATTTAGTCAACCCATATATTAAGCAAATATATCAGAACTGTAACAACAAAAAAAGAAGCAAAATTCCAACTCAAGGAAACAAAAATGGAATCCAAATCGTAAACTAACAAAGAACTAAAAACATACTAAATAAGAACCAAATATTTATACGATAAGAACTAAAACATGTTTTAATGGTAACCAATACATAAACAACATGTATACCAAAATCAGCTTTAGTCAACCATGTATACTAAGCAAATAAATGGTAACCATAACAACATAAAAAATAACCAAAATACCAAATCAAGGTAACAAACATGGTATCCGAATCTCAAGCTAATAAAGAACTCAAAACATAATGCGTAAGAACCAAACAGCTTATACGATAAGATTCATTTTTATTTCTCGACGAAGCTACAACGTAAAGATTACATCAAGCCCCATAAATTAGTCTAAGATACTAAACAACATGTAGTTCAAACTCGCTTTAGTCAATCAATGTATACTAAGCAAAATACATTGAACCAAAACAACATATAAAAGTAACCAAAATTCCAATTGAGGAAAAAAAGAATGGTATCCAAATCATAAGCTAATAAGAATAAAAATATACTAATGCAAGAACTAAACAAATATATGTTAAGAATCAAAATAATGTACATGTGAGGGTACATAATGTACATGTTAGAATAAAAATAACAAAGAACTAAAATCCCACATCGAGGGCACAATAATAATAGAGCTAAACCATAAGGTAACAAAGAATTAAAACAAAATAAAGAAGTAACCAAATAGTAATATGAAAAGTAACTAGTAATATGTTTTAATGGTAACCAAAATGTAAAACAACTCAGATATCCAATTCATTTTTAGGCAAACCCATGTATACTCTCACACGTACATTTAACATTTGATATATGTCCCGATACAAGCTTCAGAAATATCCGTTACTACAAAAAATAAAATGGTTACTCTTCTATGCATGTTTGGTTATCAATCGCACCTTTCAAACAATGTATTAAAAACAACTTAATACTTAACCAACAAATAATGTCAATTATACAATCAAATATGTAATTCCATTTACATAAGCTCCAATAAACATTATATACTCACTAACCATAACAAATGGTTATGTTTCAAGGACTTTACAAAAAAATAATACATCAATGTATACTAAGAAATACATGATTTATTATGACTTGAGTTTTTTATTTATCTATATCATAAATATTTACATAAAGATTAACAAATAAGAAAGATACTAACCAAAATATAATATAACAATTACACAAGAGTCAAAACAGACTATAACAAATAACCAACGTCCCAAATTAATCGTATACAATAATAGTATCATATCATAATATAACATTAACCATACCATAATAAAAACAATAACCAAAAAAGTTATATTATATAATCTAATGATAACCAAAATATAAATAATATGTAAGACAAACCATTTTATGTAGTAAACAAAACATGTATACCAAAAAAATATACTAAAGAAGTAACCAAAAACAAATATACGCTAAGAATCAAACCATGTTTTAATGGTAACCAACACATAAACAACATGTAGATTCAAACCCATTTAGTCAACCAATGTATACTAAGAAAATACATCAGAACCAAACCAACATATAAAAGTAACCAAAATCCCAATCGAGAGAAAAAGAATGGTATCCAAATCATAAGGTAACAAAGAATAAAAAATATACTAATGAAAAAAACCAAATGCTTATATGTTAAGAATCAAAACATATAATAATGGTAACCAATACATAAACAACATGTACACTAAAACTCAAATTTTAATCAACCATGTATACTAAGAAAATACATGGTAACCATAACAACATAAAAAAAAGTAACCAAAATACCAAATCAAGGTAACAAAAATGATATCCAATCACAAATTAACAAAGAACTAAAAAAACATAATGCAAAAGTAACTAAATGCTTATATGATAAGAATACTAACAAAATTTAAATTAACACACCTTTAAAAATTATATGATAATAGAACAACATGTATGCTTTCTCGATTCAAAACCTTTTTTTCACTAAAATGAACAACCTCGTGAATCAAGAAGTCAACAAAAACAAAAGTAAATTAAAAATAATTAACTAATTAATTTACGCCACCAAACAAAGAAGACTAATCAAGAGAAAAAAATGAAATATTAGTAGAAATATCAAGACAAAAAAAGAAAAAATAAAAATAAAAATATCACCTCTAATTAATGTAAAAAAAGAAGACTAATTAATTAATGATGAAGATGAAGAAAAGAAGAAATACCAAGAGAAATAACAATACAAAAAGAAGAAGAAATATCAAGAGATGAAGAAATATTAGATGAAAAAATATCAAGAGATGAAGAAATACCAAAGAGATGAAGAAGAGATGACGACGACAAGTTGAGAGACCGGTGTTAATGGCGCATGACGAGTTGAGAGACTAATGTCATGTGGCACGATTTGAACGGAAGAAGATGACAACGAGATGCTTCGAGAGAGACAAAAGAAGTAAGAGAGAAGAGAGAAATAATAAAGGCGGATGGAGAGAGAGAAACTAATAACCCATTAATACTAATCCCTTAATTTAAGGACTTTTAATTGTATTAGGTTTGAAAATAAAAATGATGAAGTGTAGAGAAAATAACTAATTTTTGTTATATCAACCCATTAATATAAAAATAAAGAAAGATTGGCCCAAACTTAATTAAGTAATGGGACTTCCTATTCTCTAATTTGCATATTTAAAAAACATGTTGGGTTGATTCCACTTCCCCCGTTGAGCTGTTTATCCTAACATAAGCAATCATGAAAGCAGCTGTAATACATAGGATTAGTATTTTTGTAATTATTTTATAACAATTGTAAAGTCTTGAATATTTGATTTTTTGTAATTTGTTTGCCCTTCTTATTTGCACTTTCAAAAATCATTGTACTAATATATGTAATTGTCCCAGTATTTAAATTGACCAATTTAAGGATTTATGATACCAAATTTCAATACAAATTTGATTTGATATTTTAGAAATTAATTTAAACATTTTTAAATTTATAATTAATTCAAAATCAGTTAACTTTAGACCGTATAAATATTAAAATTAGAAAAGAAAAAATATTATTCATAAATAGTATAAAAAGAAGTTAAGGGTAATATAGAAAAATAAATAATTTATTGTCCTAAAAAGTTGTAAATGATAAATAAATTAAAATAAATTTTTTTTTTTTAAAAAGATAATTATTATGAACAGAGTAGCAGTAACGATATGCTCCAGATTTATTTACATGACATAAATTTTGAATACCAAAATATATTTGATCGTGAGAAATCAGAATGGAAGGAGTAGTTGAGTCGATAGACAAACAATGCCTTGAGAAGTTTAGATTTTTTGGGTAATAGTGGGACTTTTCTGAGTGCAGCTGACATGCAGATGGAAACCGTGTACGCAGCAGAACTAGAAACTAGAAACTAGAAACTATAAAGCAGAAACTGCTCACGCAGCTAGTAATTAATCCTTTCCTTGTATCAACACAACACCATGCAAACCACTTACACCCCCACCCCACATAACAAATTTTATTAGTATTTATTTTCCAAAATAATTTTAAAACTTTATAATGTTGGAAATTAAATACCGTTTTTTATATAAGATAAAAAATAATATGAACAGAAATATTAATTATAAAAATATTGCTGATATATATTTATTCTGATAATATTATTAACCTTTCTTTAACCTTGGCTTGTTTGTGAGTTTTAATTTGTAGTAAAAGGAAGGGATTAGAAGGAAATTTTTCTTCTTCTTAGAAATAACAACTTTCTCTTCCCTGACCTCCTAAACAAAACTCACAAATTAACACAACATAAAGGATAAAATTACTTCTCAAGTTAAACCATTTCACATTCATGGATTAGTTTTACCCAGTGAAATTGGAATTAAGAGGTAAAGATTTAAAAGAAAAAGTATAGACAGAAAAAAATTGTATACTACTATTC
This sequence comes from Panax ginseng, assembly GCA_020205605.1. Taxonomy (NCBI): domain Eukaryota; kingdom Viridiplantae; phylum Streptophyta; class Magnoliopsida; order Apiales; family Araliaceae; genus Panax; species Panax ginseng. Next base: position 3,534,472 of record CM035140.1, on the reverse strand, counting down.
TATTGTATTAATTAATTAATTTAAGTAAATCACATACAACACATTGAGTAACACCTTGCTCACTTGCTAATGATAATTCAAAAACCTAATAAAAGAATTAGAGGGAGAGAGAAACAGAGTTAGGAGCAGGGCTGTGTTCATAATTAATCAGCAGGGATTGGTGTCTGGATGATTAAAAAGGAGGGACTGGAGTCTGGATGATTAAAAAGGTCAGGATGAAGCTTTCCCCTACAAACAGGGCAAACAGAGTTCTTGGAAAGCCAAGTATCCGCGCATAGTAAATGAAATCCGTGTTTGCAACCGGGTAACAGCCGAGCCAGTTGGTCTTCGCCGATGTCCTCCAAGCAAACAGCACATTCGTTCCCCATCACCAAATCCTTTCCCGTCATTTTCGGAAGCTTCTCGAGGTCGGAGGCAGAGAGCCCTTTTTCCGCTGTGGGTTTTTCCGGGAGCCGGAACTCGTAGTGGTTGTCGCCAGTGCTGGCAGCGTACCATAAAAGGCATATGTAGACTAAGAACACCAAGCTCAAGCCGGCGCAGGGCAAAAAGAGGGCAAGAAAAAGGGACAGAAGCATTCTTCGTCGTAAATGGAAATGGGTAAATTGTATAAAGTTTGGAGGCGGTAGAGTGAAAGGGTTGGAGGATGGGAGGGGTGGGGTGTAATTGTGTAAAGAATACCATAGCGCACGGGAAGGGTTTGCAACGGAGTTTGCGACTTTATAAACGAGAGAGAAAGAGCTATAAGTGCTGTTTGGCCAGACTTATTTAAACTCTGAGCTAGCGCCTAGCTGGGAGGGAATAAGTGATTTTTGTCGAGGTAGTAGTGGGCTTTTCCTATTTAGGCGTGACGTGTACACAGAGCGGTCCCACCAGGGGGGCCAGTGGGGACGCGGTTTCCCGTCTTCCATAGTACTCCCTCCCTTCTTTAATATAAGATTTTTTAAAGTTGTGCACAAATATTAAAAAAATAATCGTACAATATTAAATATAATATTAAATATCTATATTGTTCTTCTATTTAAAAAAGAGATTGTTATTTATTGGGCAAAAAATAGTGAGAGAGCCAAAATTATATTTAATACTTGGGTTAATATTGGAAACTAAGCAATTAATGTTCACTTAAAATTCTAAAACGTCATATATTAAAGGACAAAAAAACTTCTCTAAAACGTCTTATTTATGTTAAGGAACGGAGAGAGTATTTTTCTTTTGGGAACACTATTTTCACATGACTTGATATTTTTACATAATTTTTTCTCATAAAAAAAATAATAAGTTTTACATTTATGTGAAAAAAATGCATGTAAAAATATTAAAATTATACGTACAAATATTATTTTCCATTCTTTTTTTCCTCCCTTGTAGGGGTTTTTATTTTGCTATGTAATGATATGGCTACTAAAAATTTTGTCCCGTACCGGATCTTAATTACTTCATCCGTTTCTAAAAGATTGTCGTTTATTTTAATTTATTTATCATTTATAATTTTTTTGGAGAATAAATTATTTATTTTTCTATATCATCTCTACCTTCTTTCATTATCCCAAGAAATTATCTCCCTTGTATTAATAGTTTTCAACTTCCCATAAAGGGGTAGTGATGAAATTTTAAACAAATTTTAATTGTTACTAAATGATAGTATTAAATGACTTTCTTATCTATGTGCAAAAACCTTAAACGACAATCTTTTAAGAACAGATATAATATTAAATTTGAAAAATTAATTTAAAATATTTTTAAACTCAAGATTAAAAATTAGAACTATGAAATAATAATGAGTAATATTTTTATTAATAACTATTTTTTTGTCGTTATTTACTTATAGTAGCAAGTGGCCTGACTCGTGAGTACGTTGATATGGTATGGAACTGCCTCTAGGCTCTAGTACGAGTAGTATAATACAATTTCAGTACAAAATTTTGCAAAACCGGAACGCAAAACGCATCTGATATCTGCGTTTTAAAGCTTAGTTGTAAACCAAATAGTGCGTGGACTGTGTGTGTGTATTCCTAATCCTATGGGCTATGGACGGAGGGAGCTGCGCTCTGTGGGCTGTGTATGTATTTGCTGCTTTTCCAACAAAATCTACACATCACATGAATTAATGGGGTTAAATGCTTTTTAGGTCACTGTACTATAAATCGACTTACAAGTAGGTTACTAAATTTTTTTTTCTTACAATCAACTCACTGAACTTTAGTTTACTAACACACCGTTACAAAAACCGTTAAGTCAAAGTTGACCTAACCGAAATGATGACGTGGCAGCTAACTTGTCTAAAAAAAAGCCTATGTGACAGTTAGTATGCTACGTGGCAGTGATGATGTGGATTTGGAGGAAAATTTTGATGAAAAATAGAAAAAAATATTTTAAAGTATAATATAAATTATAAAAATTAGCAACAAAAACAAGAAAATAAATAAATAAATAAAAATAATTATTTTTAATAAAAATTAAAAAAAGCATTTTTTTTTAATTTTTATTAAAAAAAATTAAAACGCATTCTTTTTAATAAAATAATTAGTTTTATTAATTTATTTTAAAAAAAAATTAAAACGCAATTTTTTTTTTTTAAAAATATTTTAATAAAATAAAAATGCAGTTTTTTAATAAAAATGCAGTTTTTTAATAAAATTATTTTTTTATATATAAAATGCGCTTTTTTAATAAAAAACGCTATTTTTAACTATTTTTTAAAAAAATAATGCTATTTTTTATTAAAATAAAAATGCGGTTATTTTTTATTAAAAAACTATTTTTTATAAACTATAGTTTTTTATTAAAAAACGCGCTCTTTTAAACTGCTTTTTTAAAATAATACTGCTTTTTTATTAAAATAAAATGTCATTATTTTTATTAAAATAATGTTTATTTTTTTAAACGCTTATTATTAAAATAATGTTTGTTTTTTTAAAAGCGCTATTAAAAAACGCTTATTATTTTTTTATTGGCGTAGGCTCTGTGTCCTCGACTTCAGGAAGTTGGGACAAGTTCTTATCATTGGTGGAGTTTTTCTACAACAACAATTATCGCAAGTATTGGCATGGCTCCATTTGAGGCGTTGTATGGAAGAAAGTGTCGATTCTCGGGTATCTTTGGGATGAGGTAGGTGAAGCAACGTTGTTGGGACCGAGTTGAATACGTATGACTACGGAAAAGATTCAAACAATCCGACAACGTATAAAAATCTCACAAGATCGACAAAAGAGTTATGCTGATCTTCATCGAAAGGACGTAGAATTCGATATTGGAGATCATGTGTTGTAAGGCCCCAACTTTTTATAAATGAAGATTTAATTTCTCTAGTTATTATTTTGAAATAGTAAGGGTTGAATTGATTAATGTGGTTAGTTATGGGTAAAATGCGCAAATATTTTAAATAAGCAAGTGGATATAAAATATTCATTGTTGTCGGGAAATATTCGTTTGGTCGTGGAATATTCTTCCTGTCGGGGAATATTCGTATGCACCACATGATCTTTATTGTGGGACCCATAACGAAAACGATTGGATGAAGAAAACAACAAATATAAGTTGTTTATAAATAACAGCCATGATTATTACAGATTAATCTTGTTGAAATACCCGGTGGTTAAAGCAAGATGTCTGGCGTTGTTGCAGCTGATAGACACTTGCGGTATTGCACCAATTATTGATTCTTACGTAAAGGCCTTCTACTCAATAATTATTACGGTAATTACTATCGCATATTTTATTTTATTTATTCAATAATTCTTTGCGTTGATATTTTATATTCTTGTTGTTTCAATAATTGTCACTACACGTTATTTTCCATTATCGAAGCAATAATTCATATTATCCTAATAATATTATTAGATAACATTATTGGGAATGTCTAGAAAGTTCTTTCTAAGGAGAGGTTTGGTCACCTAATTGCATGGCCAAGTAAGGAGAAATTCTTATTGGAAAGCCCATATCTTTTCTTTGGGAGCGGCTGGTCAGTTGCCGATCTTGTGATTCTCAGAATATTATTTGTGAATAATTAATTATTGATTTATATGATGAGGAAAATATTAATTTTATGTGGATATAGATGGAAAAAATTTTAAAGTGACAATTGTTGAAAATTGATATTTTATCTTTTCGATAAAAAATATTTTATTATATTATTATAATAGAATAATGATGATATTTTACAATGAATGTGGGATATATGAGTATATGAGGAGGAGAGTATTTTTGTTGCATTAAATGATTAAAACATGTTTTGTGTGTCGGTGGACCCCATTTCTTGATCGAAATTTGATTATAAACTTTGAAAATCGTCCGTTTGTGGATTTCTGGTCAATTTCTGTTGGAATTTGGAAAAACTTTCTTCTGCAAAGTTGTAGAGAAATTGAATTTCCTATATAAAAGTCGTAAGATTCAAATTTTCGACAAAAGGGCTATTTATTATGAATTATTGAAGTTTGAGATATATCGGGTGTGAATTGATTTTTGGAGTTTAAATGATTTTTGTTAGAAAAACGTTTTTGTACTTTTCAGGCCCCTCAATTGCACATGTTAATGGTGAATTCAAGTATCTAGAGGTGGGCTTGAATATTTTGTAATTATATTAATATTATATTAAATTTTCTGCTTTGGTGTTCTAAGCAATTTCCTATAAATAGGGTGCTTAAGTTAGAATTAAAAATCACACCAGAAATTGAAATCTTCTCTCTCTTTCTCTCTCGATTTATTAAACGTATTTTTGTGAGTATTTTAGTACTTTGAGTATTGCTATACGGTGCAAGTTCTTTCAGCACTATATCTAGTATTCTAGTCAGAAGTACTATTTTTGCGAGGTAAGGGATGTTATTTTATTCGAAAATGATATTATTCTTCAATATCATTATGCCAAAATATTGGTTGGAACTTTTTATCAAATTTAGAACTTTTTCATGTCGGGGTTACTATTCATGAATTACTATTTACGAGTTACTATTCATGAGTCACTATTCATGATTTACTATTCACGAGTACTATTCACGAAGCATGATGATGTTTTTTGTGAAATTTCTATCTTTTGGTGTCAGAGTTACTATTCACGTATACGACACTATTCACGTATACGACACTATTCACGAATACGATACTATTCACAGAAAAATTAAATTTTCTTTTCTATGTCCAAGATTGTCTGTTATAGTTCTTTTCTTTGATTGGATCTATGTTTTGGTCTTCATTCTTGAATTTTACTCCACTCTGGTTATTTATGAAGTATTTTTGAACTTGGATTGTTTAAAGTACGAATCCTTAATATTTATTCTTTTGTTTCATCGGATTCGCTTTTCTTTAAAATATTTTTCATCATCCTCGGTCCTAAATGATGATATTCTTTGAATATCTTTGGCACATAGTGCAAAGATGAATGATTTCGATGAATATCTTTGGCCCGTAGTGCAAAGATGAACAGGTATTTAGATGAACATGACCAATTGATGAATATATTTGGCCCGTAGTGCAAAGATGAACAGGTGTTGAGATGAGATTGTAAGACTGCATGGTATGTACATAAATGAGATTGTAAGACTGCATGGTATACCTGTGACACCCCTAAAATAGGTATACATAACCCATTCTGAGTTGTCAATACACGAAGCATGTAAACAACTACAACTTTATTATTACAACTGTAAAATCGCTATGAGTTTAAATACGAGATATTGCCATCTAAACAATATCCACATACAAATAAATCCTCATCATAATTATTGATACATTATTTTACAAAATGGTGAGGACTACTAAACAACTCTCTAAAACCATCATTCCATACCCCACTGCATTCGCTTACATTCTCGCCTCCGAGAAGAAAAATGGAACAAAAAGGAAAAAGAGTGGGCTCAACTAGCCCGATAGAAGAATATTATGACTAAGATAATATACAACAAATTATCGTTAGTCTTCAACGTGGAAAAATTTAATAGAATACAATAGACATGACAAGTTTTAAATCAATACTGCAATGGAAAATATTAATTCATAGAAGAGTTACGTAGAGGATGAAATCTACTAATATCTATGAATTTAACGATCCATCATCAATATTTTTATCCCTCAGTAACATCAATCAATATATATCCGGAATCATATATTCATCCTCGCACTACGTGGCCAAGGACATTCACCATTGGGTCATGTTCATCTAAATACTGCTCATCTTCGCACTACGGACCAAAGATATTCATCGAAATTATTCATCTTTACCTACAGGCCAAAGATATTCATCAAAATCAATCATCTTTGCACTCTGGGCCAAAGATATTCAATAATATCATCATTTAAGACGAGGATGATGAAAAATATTTTTTTTCTTTAAAGAGCGAATCCAAATGAAACAAAATGACAAGGATTAAGAAATAAGGATTCGTGCTTTGTTTTATCCACGTCCAAAAATACCTCAAAAATAATCATAGTGGTGTAAAATTCAAGAATGATCAAAATATGGATACAATCAAAACTAGTATCCACAATAAATATTTTGACTGAAAAGGAAAATTTTCATTTTTCGATGAATAGTCTTGATTGATGAATGAATAGACAGATATCGTAAATAGTAACTCAGACACCAAAAGTTTCAAATTTGGTAAAATTTCATATCAATATTTCAAAGATAATGATATTGAAGAAATAATATCATTTGAAAAAAATAATATCCCTTACCTCGGAAAGACAAAGATTTAACCTGGAATCTTTGGATATAGGCTATAACTTGAACTTTCACCGTATAACAATACTCAAAATACTCACAAGAATACGCTCGATAATATAGAGAGAGAAAACTTCAGTTTCTGGTATAATTTTCAATTCTAACCCAAGACCCTATTTATAGGAAAATGCTTAGAACACCAAAAAGCGGAAAATTTAATATAATAATAATATATATAACAAATTCTCTCGCTTTACACTTTCTAGATTTTGAATTCAAAGATTTACATCACATGCCAGTCGCCTGAAACAAAAAAAACGTTTTCATTCTTTAAATATTTTAAACTTCCAAAAATCAATTATTTCGTAGCTTCTAACTTTAATAATTCACAATAAATAGACCTTTTGTTAGAAAATTTGAATCTCCTAGTTTTATAGGAAATTCAATTGCATAAACTTTGCGTGAAGAAAGTTTTTCCAAATTCCAAACATAAATTGGCCAAGAAAATCCACAAACGGGTGATTTTAGAAATTTATAATCAAATTTCAAATCAATAAATGGGGTCCAATAGACATGTTTAACATGTTTTAACATTTATTGCAACAAAATACTCTTCCTCCTCGTATACTCATATATCCCACATTCGTTGTAAAATATCACCATTATTATATTATTAAAATATAATAATATATATATTTAAATGAATTATTTTATCGTAAAAAGATAAAATTTCAATTTTCAATAATTGTCACATTAAAAATTTTATCCATCTATATCCACATAAAATCAATATTTTCTCATCATATGAATCAATAATTAATTATTCACAAATAATATTACGAATCACAATATTGACAACCAGTGCGCCTTCAGGGAAAAGGGGGCTTTCCAATAAGAATTTCTCCTCACTTCTTGCAATATGATTAGGTGACCAAACCTCTCCATAGACAAAACTTTCTAGACATTGCCAATAATGTTATCTAATAATATTATTCGATAATATGAATTATTGCTTCCGATAATGAAAAATACTTGTGTAATGACAATTATTGAAACAACAACAATATAAAATATCAACGCAACAATTATTGAACCAATAAAATAAAATATCGAATAAAGAATTATCAGAACCATTATTGAGGAGCGCCTTCACGTAAGAGTCAATAATTGGTGCAATACTGCGTGTCTTCTTTGTGTAACAACGTGTATTCACGTGTTTTAACCACCGGGTATTCCAACAAGATAAACTCAGTAACAACTACGCCCGTTATTTTTAAACAACTTATATTTGTCGCTTTCTTCCTCCAACCGCTTTCCGTTATGGGGCCTACATATGGTCGCTACTTCGTCATTTAATATTCCCAGACAAGCGATCGAATATTCCACGACCAAACTAAATATTCACCGACAACAATGAATATTTTATAACCACTTTTTATTTTGAAATATTTGCGTATTTTACCCATAACTATCCACATTAATCACATCAACCCTTACTATTTCAAAATAATAATTAGAGAAATTAAATTTCATTTATTAATTATTTGGGGTCTTACAACCTCCCTCCTTATGAAATTTAGTCCTCGAAATTGACATACGCACTGTGTTTCAAAAGGTGAGGATACCTACGCTTTCATTTTCGTTTCCAATTCCCGTGTCATTTCTTCTATAACATGGTTCCTCCACAAAACTTTAACTTGTGGTATGACCTTCGTCGTAGGACATCTTCCTTCCTATCCAAGATCTTGACAAGTACCTCTCCTCATACGTTAAGTCTTGGCTATCTCGTCCGGTTCTAACTCAATAACGTGGTTCGGGTCTTTCACATATTTATGAAATACGGATATGTGAAACACATTATGAACACGAGACATACTTGGAGGTAACGCGAGTCTATAGGCTACATTTCCTACTCGGTCAAGAATTTGAAATGGACCAATAAATGCGTGGATTGAGCTTTTCTCTATTCCCAAATCTTGTAACTCCCTTCCATGGAAGAACTCGCAACAATACATGATCCCTATACTAAATTGTGACGTCCTTTCGATAAAGATCCGCATAACTCTTTTGTCGATCTTGTGCCGCTTTGTATACGTTGTCGAATCATTTGGATCTTTTCGATAATCATACGTCTTAACTTTCGGGTCCCAACAATGTTGCTTCACCCACCTCATCCCAACATATTGGAGAACGACACTTTCGTCCATATAATGCTTGAATGGAGCCACACCTTATACTTTGCTCGATAACTCATTGTTGTAGGAGAATTCCACCAATGGTAAATACTTATCCCAACCGCCCTTGAAGTCTGAGGACACACGAGTCTTAATAAATCTTCAAGAGTTTGAATAGTCCTCTCTCGATTGTCCGTCTGCTTGAGGATGGTATGCCGAATCGAATCTTAAATCCGTACCATAGCTTTTGCAAGCTAACCCAAAATCTTGAAGTGAATCTTGGGCACGATCCAAACTATAGATATCTTGGCATGCCATGCAACCTCACAATCTCATTTACATACATACTAAGAAGGCGTTCAAGAGAATAAGTCTCCGTGATCGGCAAAGAAATGTGCGCAGACTTGGTTAATCTATCAACAATAACCCAAATAACATTTATGCCTTGAAAACCGTGGAAGACCCGTAACAAAATCCATGGTAATGTGTTTCCACTTCCATTTGGAATCTCAAGTGGTTGCAATGGTCCTTTAGGCACTTGATGCTCTTTTTTACACGCCGACAAGTTAAACATGTTGAGATAAACTTTGCAATCTCTCTCTTCATATTATTCCACCAAAATGTATGTCAAGATCACGATACATTTTGTAATTCGAGATGGATTGCAAGTGGTGTATGTGTGCCTCCATCATGATCTTGTACTTCAAATCATAATCGTTAGAACACAAAGTCCGGAGTGGACTCAAGTATTCCTTCTTCATCAATTCTCGCTTAGGAATAGCGAAGATCTTGTACTTTCTTCTTCATATGCATCACTCCGGGTTGGTGGCTTGAGCAACCTTAACTTTTTCTATTAAAGTTGGCTCTATCGTATACTTAACATCATCGCACTTCGTTCCTCGCGATATGATCTTCTACTTAATCGCGCCGCCTACCACGTTCGCTTTTTCTAGGATGGTATTGAATAGTGTGGTCGTAGTCTTTCAATAGCTCGAGCCAACGTCATTGCCGCGATGTTAAGTTCTTTTTGAGTGAAGAAATATTTAAGGCTTTTATGGTCCAGAATATATCTCCACTTTCTCCCCATATAGATAGTGCCTCCATATTTTTAAGCGAAACGATCACGCCAACTCTAGATCATAAGTAGGATAATTCCTCTCATATTCTTTAAGTTGTCATGAGGAATAGGCTATGACTTTCCCATGTTGCATGAGAACACATCCTAACCCTTTGCACGAAGCATCGTTGTAGATAACAAATCCATCCGTATTCGGATGGTATTGTTAGAAACAGTCTTAAAAATGAGTTTCTCTTAAGCTCTCTGGAAACTCTTCTCGCATTCCTCGCCTCAAACGAATTTTGTATCCTTCCGAGTCAACCGAAGTTAACGAATAGCGATTCGAGAAAACCCTTCCACGAATCTCCGATAATAACCAATTTGACCCGAAAGCTACGTCTTGATCCACCGCCTTCTTGGTTGCTCCCAACTTTGTATTGCTTCAATCTTCACCGGTCAACAGATACTCCATGTTTTGACACCACGTGCCCAAGAGAATGCTACTTCCTCCACCCGAACTCGCATTTCTTCAACTTAGCATATAAATTTGTTTTCACGAAGCCATTGGAGTACCAAATTTCAAATGGTGCTCATGATCTTCACGGCTTTTGGAATATATGAGGATGTCATCAATAAAGACAACAACGAATTTATCCAAATATTCTTTGAATACTCGATTCATCATATCCATGAAAGTCGCAGGGCATAAGTCAATCCAAAAGACATGACTAGGAATTCATAATGCCCGTCTCGGAGTTCTAAAAGCGGTCTTTGGAATATCCTCGCCTAATCTTCAAATTGATGATATCCGAACAAAGATCGATTTTTGAAAAGAATTGTCTTCTTTACAATCGGTCAAACAAGTCATCAATATGAGGTAGAGGATACCTATTCTTGATGGTGACATGGTTCAATTCGATAGTCGATACAAAAGTCGCGATACTCCCGCTTTTTTTCTTTACAAATAAAAGCAGGAGCACCCTCAAGGAGATGTCTTGGGGCGAATGAAACCGATGTACAACAACTCCCGTAGTTGGACCTTTAACTCCTGAAGTTCAATAGGAGCCATTCGATATGGGGTTTTAGAAATAGGCTTTGTACCAGGTTCAAGGTCAATAAAGAATTCAACTTCACGTTCTGGGGGTAGACCGGGAATTCTTCAGGAAATACGTCAGGAAAGTCAATAACAATAGGAATATTATTCAAATTTTACGTGTCTTTATTCAAATCCATAACATGAGCTCAGAAAGCTTGACATCCGTTTTTCAATAAACGAATAGCTTTATGATTAGATATGACAGTGATTGATTTTAATGGTTTAGTTGCTAGAATTCGAACAACAGGTTGTTTAAGAATATGAAAACTAACAACCTTACGAAAACAATCAATTTTGGCATGATGAGTAGTTAACCAATCAATCCCTAAAATCACATCAAAAGCAAGTATATTTAAAGAGATAAGGTCAACAGGTAAGGTGATGGTGCCAACTTGGATCAAACAAGATTTATAAACAGTGGATGTGATGAAAGTTTCTCCTAACGGAGTTTCCACAGATAGGTCAAAGTCTAATTTAGCCGGAGTCAAATTTAAACGTTGAGAACAAGTAGGAGAGATAAATGAATGGGTAACACCGGTATCAGGTAAGGTATAAACTTCGCAAGAATTTATAAATAGCTTACCCGTGATCACCTCGTTTGGGTTCTCGCATTTTGACCATCCACAACAAACGCTTCTTCCGAGAACCGTTGACTTTGACTTTTCCGAGACGATCTTTTGAGTCACCGTCCCCATTGAACTAGGTTTCGCTTACCATGCAATCTCGGCGATATGTCCTTCCTTTCCACAATTATAGCATACCTTGAACTCATTATGGACAGGTTTGGACCGATATGTCCCTTTTTCGCATTTATAGCTTATACGACCGGTGGTCGTTTCTCCTCCTTGAACCCGATTCTTCTTTGCACCGTCGTCTTTCATATGGTCGTTGTTGAATCTCCTCTTTTTAAAATCTCCTCCCGACTCGCTTCTTCTATTTTCATGGCCATGATTACCACCAGTGTGGTTACCATTTTTGTCCGTCTTTTCTTTCTCCATTGGTTATCGTTGTTTTGTTGATCGCTTATCTTCTAGATGATCCTCGATTAGGCGTACCTCTGTTGGCCGTAATGTCGTTATCTCGCTTCTAACAATTGAGCCACATTAACAACATCTGAATAGAGAGAAAATTTATGAGAGATGAGATCTTGGCGTATCTTGGGGTTTTAAACCTCTCGAAACATCTCTGCGTCATCGTTCCTCATTCTCCACCAAATGAGGTCTGAAACTGGATAACTCTGCAAACTTCGCCTCGTCTTTGAGACACCGTCATGTTGTTCTGCTCCGGTCCTAATAAACTCCACTTCCTTCATATAGACGAACACTTTCGGAAAGAATTTGTCATTAAATAGTTTCTGAACGCTCTCCCAAGACATCTTGAGCTCAAATTTGGATGGAGTACGCTTCACGATTCCCACCAAATAGTCTCACCTCGCCACGGAACATAAAGGTGGCGAATGGAACCTTCTGTTCTCCGTGCATCCCAAGACATCGAATATCTTGGTAATTTTTCTTGACCCACGTCTCCGCCACGATCGGATCTCGGCTTTCTTTAAATTCGTGGTCCCAACTCTTTGAATCGCTTTGTCATTTGACAACCCGTGAATTGATATCATTTCTCCTCGTATTTTGAACACGAGTCTCCTCGTGCGATTTTGCATGAACTTTAAAAACTTATAAACATCCCTCGTTCATCATCTCGCCATTGTGGTGTTGTTCACAGGAGGAACATTTCCAAATTGCTGTTACGCGTTCTCCTCGTTGGTAAGACAAACATCTCCACGATCTAATTTACTCCACTGTTAACATTCTCGGTTGCCATTCTTAAATACTGCCATAAAACAAGGGTTATTTAAGCAAATCAATATATCACATAATATCCCTATATACTGACCAACTAACAAATAAGCTTAGGTAGGACACACTTAGTGAAGGATTTACACGCTCTCTCTCTCTCTAGTTCTATTCTCCGATCTCCGCCAGAGATCATATCCTAAGCTTTGATACCAACCGTGACACCCCCAAAAAATATACATCACCCATTCTCGAGTTGTCAAAAAACAAGGTGCATGTAAATAACTACAACTTTATTGTTCATGACATATAAATCTGTGAGTTTAAATACGAGATATTGCCATCTGACAATATCCATATACAAACAAATTCTCATCATAATTATTGATACATTATTTTACAAAAATGGTGAGGACTACTAAACAACTCTCTAAAACCATCATTCCATACCCCGACTGCATCTTCTCGCTACATTCTCGCCTCCACGAGAAGAAAAAATGGAACAAAAAGGAAAAGGGTGAGCTCAACTAGCCCAAAGAAAGAATATTATGACTAAGATAATACTGAACAAATTATCGTTAGTTTTCAACAGGAAAAATCTAATAGAATACAATAGGCAACAAGTTTTAAATTAATACTGCATGAATGAAAATATTAATTCATAGAAGAGTTACGTAGTATGAAATCTACTAATATCTATGAATTTAACAAATCATCATCAATATTTTATCCTCGTAACATCAATCAATATATATCACGAATCATATATTCATCCTTGCACTACTGGCCAAGGATATTCATCGATTAGTCATGTTCATCTAAACACTGCTCATCTTCTTGCACTACGGGCCAAAGATATTCATCGAAAATCATTCATCTTTTGCTTTACAGCCAAAGATATTCAATAATATCATCATTTAAGATCGAGGATGATGAAAAATATTTTTTTTTTTTGTTAAAGAAACGAATCCAAATGAAACAAAATGAAAAGGATTAAGGATTAAGGATTCGTACTTTGTTTTATCCACGTCCAAAAATACCTCAAAAATAATCATAGTGGTGTAAAATTCAAGAATGATCAAAATATGGATACAATCAAAACTAGTATCCACAATAAATATTTAGGACGAAAAGGAAAATTTTCATTTTTCGATGAATAGTGTCGTATTCGTGAATAAATAATCACCAGATACGTGAATAAGGCCTGATATCGTGAATAAGAACTCCAACACCAAAAGTTCCAAATTTGATAAAAACTTGATCAATATTTCAAAGATAATGATATTGAAGAAATAATATCATTACTGAAAAAAAATATCCCTTACCTCGGAAGACAAGATTTAACTGGAATACCGGATATAGGCTATAACTTGAACTTTCACCGTATAGCAATACTCAAAATACTCACAAGAATACGCCGATAATATAGAGAGAAAAACTTGATTCTGGTATAATTTTCAATTCTAACCTAAGCACCTATTTATAGGAAAATGCTTAGAACACCAAAAGCGAAAAATTTAATATAATAATAATATATATAACAAATTCTCACGCACACTCTCTAGATTTTGAATTCAGCATTTACATCACATGCTAGTCGCCTGAAAAAAAAAAAAAACGTTTTCATTCTTTAAATATTTTAAACTTCCAAAATCAATTATTTCGTAGCTTTTAACTTTAATAATTCACAATAAATAGCCTTTTGTCGTAAAAAATTCGAATATTACGAGCTTTTATAGGAAATTCAATTCTCTACAACTTTGCGGAAGAAATTTTTTCCAAATTCCAAATGAAATCGACCAAATCCATAAATCGGGTGATTTTAGAAATGCTATAATCAAATTTCAAGTCGATAAATGGGGTCCACCGACATATTTAACATGTTTTAAACATTTATTGCAACAAAAATACTCTTCCTCCTTGTATACTCATATATCCCACATTCGTTGTAAAAATATCACCATTATTATATTATTAAAATATAATAATATATTTATTTAAATGAATTATTTTATCGAAAAAAGATAAAATTTTAATTTTCAACAATTGTCACATTAAAAATTTTCTCCATCTATATCCACATAAAATCAATATTTTCCTCATCATATGAAACAATAATTAATTATTCACAAATAATATTACAGAATCACAATATTGACAACTGCATGGCCTCAGAAAGAGGGCTTTCCAATAAGAATTTCTCCTTCTTGGCAGCGCAATTAGGTGACCAAACCTCTCCTTAGATGTAACTTTCTAGACATTGCCAATAATGTTATCTAATAATATTATTCGAGATAATATGAATTATTGCTTCGATAATAAAATAATTGTGTAATGACAATTATCAAACAACAAGAATATAAAATATCAACGTAACAATTATTGAATCAATAAAATAAAATCGAATGAAGAATTATCTGTAACCATTATTGAGTAGTGCCTTCTTATGTAAGAGTCAATAATTGGTGCAATACTGGTGTGCTTCTTATCACAACAACGCCATTCATCGTGTTTTAACCACAACGGTATTTTAACGATTAAAATCTGTGAACAACCACTGCCCGTTATTTTTAAACAACTTATATTTGTCGTTTTCTTCCTCCAACCGCTTTCAGTTATGGGGCCCACATGATCGCTAGCCATCGCATTTAATATTCCCAATAAAGATTTAATATTCCACGACCAAACGAATATTCCCAAACAACAATGAATATTTTATAATCACTTGCTTGTTTTTAAATATTTGCGTATTTTACCCATAACTATCCACATTAATCACATCAATCCTTACTATTTCAAAATAATAATTAGAGAAAATTAAATTTCATTTATTAATTATTTGGGGTCTTACACAAACTGTTAGTTACAAGATTTTTAATAATTCATGTTAAAGTGACCACCTTTGGAATTTGTTTCATAAAATTATATTAAATAAACAGTAATTAAGTTTTTCTAAAAACTTTAAGAGATTAATTAATTATACTTTTGTGTTACTTAGTGTCACATGAACATCATATATATCTATTAGTATAAAAAATCAGATATTGCAAGCAAAAGATGTACAAAGACCTTCCGCAAGATGTTCATTTAAAATGAAAACTTAATTCAAGACGAAGTGTCACTCCTTCCTACTAAATGAAATTAAGAAAAATAAATAGACGACTTTAGATCTCTTTTTTTGTAATTCTCACCTATTATCAGAGGTTAGTGATTATAATAATTCTAAATCAGATAGGTGTATACGTAACTACACCTATATTAACTACATATCTTAATTATAATTTTTAATTATAGTTAAAATATATTAAAGATTGCATTAGAAATAAATAGTTGTTGTAGCCCAGTTGGTTTGAATTCTTATTTATTTACTTACAAGTCTTGTGTTCAAGTCCCACAAGTAGCAAAAATTTATTTAAAAAAAAAAAAAACTCACGGGCCACGGGCCGGGCCAGGCCGGGCTGGGCCAAAAACGCCCAAGTTTTCATGGGCTAAAAAAGTTAAGACCAAAGCCCAATTTTTGGGATCACTTCTACCATGCGAACTTCGGGCCAATTTTGTCAGGTCTAGTTGTCTGAAAATGAAAACATGTTAAATTGTTATAAACCATGTGTTAAAAAATACAATTGATAGTATGAAATGAAAACATAAATGCTTATACCTTATTCATTCTTGATTTAGGATGAAAAGGATATGTATACGCCCTCATTTGTTATGCCCTAGATGTTAAACACCTTGCACATGTGATGATGCCCACCTTTTCTTGTTACTTTATGTTGGTTTTTTCGTTCATCTGAGCCTTTCTTCCGAGTTTCCTCGTCTCGCTAAATGGGCTTATGATAGGTTGGAGGTCAATCTTTGCAAAATTAGAGTGAACCCATTCATGGTGACTTTGCATGAGCTTTATGATGTGGTTATATGTGTTCAAGTACACATCCTTCATATAAGATCGATGGCAATAGCCCTCCAGGGTCGCTTCCTATTTGTCCATATTACATATACAACATGTCTGCAAGGAATCCCACTAAGCTGCCACATTTTACAACCACAAGTCCACTCATTCAAATTCACAACCCATGTTCTGTCATCAACTTCTACTTCAAATTCTCCACACCTGCACTTCAAAAGCGATTAAATCCTTTACAAGCTTTCTTAATCATCTCCAATTTTTTTTTGAATTCTGGGCCCAAGTGACCCTTCATACTTGTCCATGCCTTCCCTTTTTACTTGAAACCTAACCATTAATTTCTTTCTTATCCACTCTAGCATGTTTATTATACCTTTATCCCTTGCCTCAGGATGTAATTATTCCATGACTCATTCAAGTTGTTCACTCTTATATCACACTTACAATGGGGTGAAAAATGAGACTCAGCCCAAAATTTTGGCCCAAAGAACCATTAACCACTTTGCAGCCTTCTACATCACTTTGTGCACCTCATTCACGGTCATTCAAATGAAAACATGTCACCACCAACCGGTCGCATTCCGAACAAATCCTTAAGCAGCTTCCCTAAACTTAATTTTGAAGTTGTTGTCATAAAATGCTTTAAACAAAAATCTATGTTCTTTGTTGGGTAACATTGTATGCAAGACCTCTACCAAATTTTTTTTGCTATCGAAAATGAAAACATACCTTCTTGTCTCATTTTCACCTATGTCATCTAGAAGTTGTGTAAGAAACCACCGCTAACTATCTTTACATTCAATTTCAATAACAAAGAATCGCAATGGGAAATATGTTGTCATTAGCATCTATTCCTATAAAGACTTAAGTAGCTATCCACCAAAACCCCTTTAAAAACACCCATCTAATCCTATAATAGTCTACACCCAACTAGAAACCATGTTTGGGCAATGAAGCCTCATATAAAACCTCTCAAAACAGGTAGTGAACCTGGATCTTTCATCTGACCCTCACTACAAAACTTGAAGATTGTTCCGTGGTTGAACTGCTTGGACATCTCCACATAATCCATCACCGTTATATCGCTTCCCACATCACCTTGCATGTGTTGTAAAGCCTTTCTTTTAGCTCTATATAGGATGATTTACTTAGACTAGAGTTACATTATTTTTGTGCCTTGTTCTTCTACGCCTCGCAAATCCCACTTTCAGATTATCTCTCAAGTCATGCATATATTTTTTAGACAAGTATCTACTGTCAACAAGATGATTCTTATTCTGTCCATCACATGTATGGTCCCCCCCCCAAAAAAAAAGATTTTATCTTAAAAGTTTGTTCACCCTGTTTAACTGATGCATGAATCCTCCATTTACAGTTTTCACCCTTACACTTAGCAGTTATTCTTTTTTTGTCATTTTGTATATACTTTATGTCAAACTCCCCTTTAACAGAAAATTCAACTAATGTTTGTCTAAAAACCTCATGATTTGAAAATTCCATTCCAATCTCAAATTCTATCTTACCCATATCAGTTGCCTCATTAAACTCCATACTTCTATCCCATTCTAAATTATCCTCATCATCTGACAGAAGAAACTTCTTCTTTAATGCATCTTTCCCTTCTCCATCATCACCATCACTCCACCAATCCTCTACAAAGACATTATTCATGTACACCTTTGGTTCATCTGTTTTTTTCCCCTCTTCGAATATATCATCATCTCCAGGCCCCTCTAGATCCTCATCCATCAATGGTGGATGCTCTGCTTCTTCCCCAATATCATTATTAGCCTGTTTTTTAATTTTTTTTCCTTTGTATGTTTTGTTCGATTTTTAGGCATTTCAGTTTGTTTCCTTTTTAGTTGTTCTGCTTTTTCTCACGCCTCAGATATCTGTTTTGTTTTGCTTTACTTTATCAGTAGCCCCACTTTGTTTAATGTTATCAGTTGTTTCACTTTGAACACCAAAGTCTTTTTCATTTTCACTTTGGTTCATGTTATCAGTTGTCAAACCACAAATATACCTAATGGGATCATTTTCAACTTCTTCTGGACTAACAACTTTTAAGGGACCCTTCATTTCTTATCCATAAATATGCACCTCCCCACTCTCTGCACTAACTAAGAAATCAATCATATCAATGACATCTTTGTCATTTTGCATCACTAATGCCCCACCCTCCCAAATTTCATATCCCGGTACAAGGTAATAAATATTCAAATTTGAAACTGGGCATAAAGTAGTGTAGTATTCATGTATACTAAGCAAAGAAAGGTAATCCAACCCAACATTTTCTACTATTTGTTCACTACCCTCAACATATTTATATACTGGATCTTGAACAAACTTCCCACCATAATAAAAAAATAATTCTGACAGACATTCTGCATTAAACAAATGAAGGAGAAATGGTTGAATAATATACAAAACATTAAAACAAGTATCACAAAAGGGGACCAAATTCAAAAGGCGCATAATTTGGGACAATAATATAGTAATAAAGAAAGGGGACCATAGAGATTTCGAGATAATTTATCGGACCAATATACTAAATAATTCCACAAAAAGGGGACCAAATTCAGTGGCAAACATGCATGCATATACAACAAACAACTCATAAATTAACAAATTAGATATGATATTTATCAAACAAGGAGAAATTTACCTTAATTCCAAGACCTTCAGATCACGCACCCCAATCGAAGGTGGGAACCCAGTCCTTGCCCACAGATCTAACACGAACACACTAACCCACACCCTATTTGTAACGACCCCAAAATAGGTCCATTCCATCCAACCCATTCTAAGTCGCCAAATACATGGTACAGAAAATAACTACAACTTTATTACAACAATTGTCGTGCAAAATACAATAACACATATATCTTTGTGAGTTTTGATACAAATATATATCAATCTGTGACTCATGTTCCAACCGTGGATAAGACCTCATAATGACACCTTACATAAAGGTATAGTCGAAAACCTGCTTTAGAAATTAAAATCTTTGGAAGTCTTCAAGGAAATCTCGCATACATGGTAGGCCATGCGTCTGGGTTATGGTAGATATCATATGTCCACGTAATTATCCTTGTCAATCTAATAGAACCCAAAGAAAAAACGAGAAGATTACTATCATATTCTTCCCAATGATGAGTCTTCTCGACATATCATTATCTCCACTGCCTCTAATTGAGGGTTATATTTTAAATAGACTCCAAGATCATATAGATAGTCTTTGGTAGATATACTCAAAGAAGTGGATGAAAGACAACCTCGTCTTTATGATGACACGAGGTTGTATGTCATTGTACATCTTGTATGATAAAGGGCAAAACACCCTTCCAAGTTAAATTCACCTCACCTCAACATCTATGTTTCACCGCTTCTATTCCCTTATTATTCCCCGTCAACCCAACTACACTTTTATTACCCGAAAGGAATTGTGAAGAAAAAAGGGTGAGCACAACTAGCTCGATAAATAATATCATGACTAAAGATAAATAAATTATCAATAGCCTTCAACAAAGAATAAATCGTAGATTTAAAACATATGGTAGATGATAAAAATTTTCAACCATAGTTGCAGCGGAACGAGCAATCTATTAAAAGAGTCAAATAGACTATAAAGTCTATTATCTTCTCCATGTTAAAAGTCCACCAACAATGTTTTATCCCTGTGATACCAATCAACAATTCCTGTCCACAATCACATGTATAACTCATAATCGTAATTGTAGTTCTAAATTCCTTTTCTCATCCAGGACAAAGATAATTTTCATCACCTGAAACATCAAAGATTATGGTTAAACCAAATCACAGTTTATGTTCATAATCCTATCAATAAATTCATCTTTGCACTACGGCCAAAGATATTCATCAACAAGTCATTTTTGCACTACAGGCCAAAGATATTCAACAACAGGTCATCTGTGCACTACGACCCAAAGATATTCATCCACAATTCATCTTTACACTACAGGCCAAAGATATTCCTCAACAGTTCATATTTACATTACAGACCAAATTTATTAATATCTCAAAGAAATATATAATCATTTCAGAATTTATATAAATAATAATTATAACCATGTTGATCAATTCACCTTTGCACTTAAGCTAAAGATATTCAATTATAAATTCAATGGTCATGATCATACCATTGACAATTCACTTTTTCACTTCTTGGCCAAAGAACCCTAGTCATGATCATACCAATAATCTACCCATCTTTACACTCCAAAGAAAGAGAATTTCAACATCGTGGTTATAAAATGTTATATATGATAATAAAATCAATATAATCAATATATAATTTTAATCTCCAGAGTAATATTCATAAATCAACTATAATTTGGTTAGAAATTTTTTTTGTCATGAAATAAGAATTTTAATGAATAAGAACTCATGAATAGTAACTCGTGAATAAAGATCTCATGAATAGTAAACCCGACTCAAAAAGGTAGAAATTCCACAATAAAATTCATACCAATATTTCTAGATAATGATATTGAAAGAATAATATTTTTTAAGCTTATAAACAATTTATTTAATTATTTACACTTTACTAAATAATGCATTTAATCATTCTAAAATGCCAAACTCATAAGATTTCATCACCAATAACCAAAATCCTCATCAAAAATCTGCATATACCTCATGTAGGATTCTCAAGCCATAAAATCCTATTTTTAATTTTCTTACTTCACATAACATATTTAATTCATTTACTCATAACTAGTCCATTTTTATGAAAAATAACAAATCAGTTCAAAATATTTCTTTTACCGAATTTAGCGGTAATATAGTCATATATCAACATATATTTTTTTCTAATTTTTAAAAGTCATTTACTATTTTTCATACGGCCAAAACCAATTTAATATTTACATGATACATCGAACTTTTATCCAAAAATTCGAAATTTACACGATATATAACGATATTATATAGATGTACTCCCAATAAAAATTTCATCAATTTTGGAATTAATCACAAGGAGTTATAAGGGTTTTCTTTTAAAATAGTCTTTCCTCATAAAATTCATAACTCTTAATCTATACATCCAAAATCATCATTTTGGACACAATCAACAAAACTCATCAAATTATCATTTCAAATTTTTTCGTAATTTTTGAAGGTTCGTAAGAATTTCAAATAATAACCCTTAAAATCCTTTATTATCCCTTTACCTCAAAAAAAGCAGATAGTTCGACCGAATAACGTTGAACGAACTTGCACCGTATAGCAATACTCAAAGTATACTCAAAATACTCATAAGAATACGCTACCGATAATATAGAGAGAAAACTTCGCCGGGTGTGATTTTCAATTATAACCCAAGACCTTATTTATAGAAATTCTTTAGAACACCAAAAAAGTTAAAAATTTAATTTAATAATAATATATATAAATCAAGATTCCTACGCCTCTAGAAATCGATTTTTAGCTTAATAAGCACATGCTTAGGTCTAAGACCCCAACTTATTATAAATAAAATTGAATTTTCCTTTATTCATTATTCTAAATTAATAAGGGTTAATTTGATATAATTCTTCGTTATGGGTGAAATGTGCAAAGTTTACAAAATAAGCAAGTGGTTATAAAATATTCATTATTGTTGGGGAATATTCGTTTGGTCGTGGAATATTCTTTTTGTCGAAATCTCCGCATTTACAAGGCCATGAGCCATTAAGTGGGCCCATAACGGAAAAAGCGGTTGGATGAAGGAAAACAATAAAGATTGAGTTTTATAAATAACGACGTAAATTGTTACCGCTAACACCGTTGGGTTACCTGGTGGTTAAAATACGTGAATACGCGTGGTTGAACAAAGAAGACACGATATCGCATGATATTATTGAATTATTGATCCTTACGTAAAGAAGGCACTACTCAATAATTGTTACAATGAAGCTATCGCTCAATATTATATTTTATTGATTCAATAATTGCTGCGTTGATATTTTGTATTGTCTTTGTTTTTCAATAATTGTCATTATACAAAGATTTTCTATTATCAAATCAATAATTCATATTATTTGAATAATATTATTAGGTAACATTATTGGCAATGTCTAGAAAGTTCTGCTAAGGAGAGGTTTGGTCACCTAATCATACTACCAAGTAGGAGAAATCCTTTATCGAAAGCCCCTCTTCCTCGAACTACCGTTGTCGATCTTGTGATTCTCAGAATATTATTTTGAATAATTAATTATTGATTATTATGATAAAGAAAATATTTATTTTATATGGATATAGATGGAGAAAATTTTTAATGTGACAATTGATGAAAATTAATATTTTATCTTTTTTTGATAAAATAATTCATTTAAACATATTATTTGAATAATATTATCAGATTACATTATTGGCAATGTCTAGAAAGTTCTGTCAAGGAGAGGTTAGGTCATCTAATCACATTGCGCCCAAGAAGGAGAAATCCTTATTGGAAAGCCCTCTCTATCCCAGGAAACTACCGTTTAGTCAAGATCTTGTGATTCTCAGAATATTATTTTTAAATAAGTAATTATTGATTATTATGATAAAGAAAATATTTATTTTATGTGGATATAGATGGAGAAAATTTTAATGTGACAATTGATGAAAATTAATATTTTATCTTTTTCTCGATAAAATAATTCATTTAAATATATTATTTTAATAATATATTAATTGGTGATATTTTTATAATGAATGTGGGATATATGAGTATATGAGGAGGTAGAATATTTTGTGGCATTAAATGTTTAACATATGTTTTGTGTGTCGGTGGACACAATTCTTGACCGAAAATTTATTATAAACTGTAAAATTGCCCGTTTGTGGATTTCGGTCAATTTCTGTTTGGAATTTGGAAAAATTTTCTTCTGAGAAGTTGTAGAAAATGGAATTTCCCATAGAAATTTGTGAGTTTTGAATTTTTCTGATAACCGAGCTATTTTCTACGAATTATTGAAGTTTCGGAAAATAAAATGATTTTTATTAAATTAATGGGTGGGACCCACTTTTTGGTTGGTGAGTAAAACATATGGGTCATTTGAATTCTCCCAACATGGCTTTGCCCAAAATATTCAAAGCATGCGTGGGATTTGAAAATAAATAATAATAATTTATTAATTTAGTCTCCTTCAAGCGTTATAACATTTTCCTATAAATAGAGGCTGTTAGAATTGAAAATCACACCGTAAACAAAGTTTTCTCTTTTCTCTAAATTATCGAGCGTATTCTTGTGAGTATACTTTGAGTGTTGCTATACTATCATGGTTTCACAAGACTATACCGAAATTCAAATCAAGATTTGCTTATTTTAAGGTAAAGGGTATTATTTTCTTCTTAAATGATATTTTTCTTCAATATCATTATGTCAAGTATTGGTGAACTTTTTTTTATCAAATTTAGAACTTGTTGTGTTTGGAGTTACTTATTCACGATACTGTATCTATTCACGATACGACACTATTCACGAATCACGACCTTTATTCACCAAAAAATAAAAAATTTTTTTTTTGTCCAAAATATCTATTCGGATACTAGCTTTGATTGTATCCATGTTTTGATCATTCTTGAATTTTACACCAATATGATTATTCTCAAGTATTTTTGGACACGAAGTAAAACAAAGTACGAATCCTTAATCCTTAATCCTCATCATTTTGTTTCACCAATTCGCTTTTTTAAAATATTTTTCATCATCCTCACCCTAAATGGTGATATAAATGAATATTTTTGGCCCAGTGAACAAAGATGAACGATTAATCGATGAATATCTTTGGCTTCAGTAGTAAAAGATGAACAGTGTTGAGATTTAACATGACCAACCGGTGATATAAATGAATATCTTTGGCCCAGAAGTGCAAAGATGATTAAAGATGTATATTGATTGTTATTACAGGATAAACTATTGATGATGGACTTTTAAACCTTAGTAAGATGTAGAGAATTCTTTCTCTACGTGACTATTCTAATGGATTCATTGCTTTCACGATTTGATGATCTAAAACTTGTTGTCTATTGTATTCTATTAGATTTTTCCTCTATCAAGACTAAAGATAATTTGTTGTATATTATCTTAGTCATAATATTCTTTACTCAAGCTAGTTGAGCTCACCCTTTTCCTTTTTGTTCCATTTTCTCGGGAGCGGTAACATAAGCAGGATCGAGTCTGGGTATGGAGTGATGGTTCTAGGAAGATGTTTTAATTGTCCTCACTATTTCTCGTAAAATAGTGTATGAATAATTAATGAGGACTTATTTGGGTGTGTATATTGTCTGTAAGACAATATTTGTATTCAAACTCACAACAGATTGTCGTATCCTACACGACATCCAGATTGTCAAAGTTGTAGTTCGCTTTCTATACCATGTATTTTGGCGACTCAGAATGGGTGTTGTATACCTATTTTGGGGGCGCCACGCTTGGTATCGTAGCTTAGGATATGATCTCCAAGGAGATCGGGAATAGAACTAGGAGGGAGAGACGAGTAAATCCTTCGCTAAAGGTGTCCTACCTAAGCTTATTTGTTGGTCGGTCCATAATATAGGATATTATGTGATATGTTAATTTGTTTAATTAACCTCATTTTTTATGGCAAGATGTTAAGAATGGTCACGAGAACGTTAACAATGGAGTTTATGAGACCGTGGAGACCCTTGCATTCACCAACGAGGAGAACGCGCAACAGTCAGTGGTAATGCTCCACCCGCCGTGAACAACGCCATCGAAAGTAAATTATGAACGACGGGATGTTTGAAGCTTTTTGTAGTTCATGCAAAATCGACATTTGAGGAGACTCGTGTACAAAATACGGAGGAAATGATAAGAACGCGCGGTTTGTCACTACCAAACAATTCAAATAGTTGGGACCACCAGATTTCCATGGAAAGCCTGGATCCGATCAAGGCGTAAACGTGGGTCAAGCAAATTACCAAGATATTCGATGTCTTGGGTCAGACGAAAAGAATGTATGGTTCCATTCGCCACCTTTATGTTTCGTGGTGTAGTGAAGCAGACACTTGGTGGAATCAGCCAAGTCGCACTACCACCAGCATGCACTTAACATGTCTTGGGAAAGATTTCGAACCGTGTTCAATGATAAGTACTTTCCGAAAAGTATTCGCTATATGAAGGAGGTAGAGTTTATTAGACTTTAACAGAAGCAATACGACGGTGTCTCAAAGACGAGGCAAGGTTCGCAGAATTATCCGTGTTCAGACCTCATTCAGTGGAGAATGAGGAACGAATGACGCGTGATGTTTCGAGAGGTCTAAAACCGTAGATTCGCCAATACCTTATCTCTCATAAATTTTCTCTCAGATTCGGGATGTTGTCAATGTGGCTCAGCTTATTAGAAGCGAGATAAAGAGTATATTCAACCGAGGGACCACAATCGTGGTAGTCATCGAACGATGATAACCAAATGGTGAGGAAAGAATACGGACAAAGGCAAGAACTACTCAAGTGGTAATCGTGGACATGATAATAGGAGAGGTGACTCAAGTGGAAATTTCGTAGAAAGAAGATTCAACAATGACGGAAGATATCAACGGCAGAAGACCAAAGACCAACAACAAATGCTGGGGAGGAGAATTCACCGCCGCTTAGATGTTACAAATGCGGAAGGAGGGACATATCGCCCAAACCGTCCACAACAATCCAAGGTATGTTACAACCGTGGAAAGGAAGGCCACATCGCCGAGATTGTACTTATCGTGAAACCAAGTTCAAGCAGAGTGGTGATTCCAGGGCACATTCCTGATAAGTCAAAATCGGCGGTTCTCGGAAGAAAGGTTTATCGTGATCGACAAAACGTGAGGAACCCAAACGAGGTGATCACGTAAGCTAATCTTGAATTCTTGCGAAGTTTATACCTTACTAGATAATTGGCTTCTACCCATTCTTTTATCTCTCCTTCTTGTGCTCAACGCTTAAACTTGACTCGAGAAATTAGATTTTGATTTAATCGTTGAAACTCCGCTTGGGTGAAACCTTAGTTACATCTACGCTTATAAATCTTGCATGATCCAAGTTGGCACTATTACATTACTCCGCTGATCTTATCTCTTTAAAGATACTTGCTTTTGATGTGATTTTAGGAATTGATTGTTAACCACCATCATGCCAAAATTGATTGTTTTCGTAACGCTTTTTAGTTTTCATATTCCTAACTAACTCATCATACGAATTCAAACCACTAAAATCACCATCATCATATCAAGCCACAAAGCTATTCGCTTATTGAAAACGGATGTCAAGCTTTCTTAGCCCATGTTATGGATTTGAATAAAGACAAGTCGATTTGAATAATATTTCGTGGTTAGAGAATTCCCGATGTATTTCTCAAGAGCTTCCCTGTTTACCCCGTAAAGTGATGTTGAATTCTTTATCGACCTTGAACCGCACAAAACCCATTTCTAAAACCCCATATCGAATGGCTCCTATTGAACTTCGTGAGTTAAAAGTCCAACTACAGTGAATTATTAGACATCTGCTTTCATTCATCCTAAGACGCCTCCTCGGGGTGCTCCCTGCTTTATTCAGAAAGAAGAAAGACGGGAGTATGCTACTTTGTATTTACTATCGAGAATCGAACCATGTCACCATCAAGAATAGGTATCCGCTACCTCGCATCATGACCTGCTCACCAGCTTATAAGGAGCTGCAATTTTTTCAAAGATTGATCTTCGCTCGGATATCATCACCAAGATTAAAACCGAGGATATTCCAAAGACGATATTCGTGAATCGACACGGCATTATGAATTCTTGGTCATGTCTTTTGATCGACTAATGCTCCGCCGCTTTCATGGATACGATGAACCGTATTCAAGGAATATTTGATCGCCATTGTTGTTGTTTTATCAATGACATCCTCATCTATTCCAAATGTCGTGAAGATCATGAGCACCATTCGTTTCGGTACTACAAAGACTTCGTGAACACAAGCTTTTATGCCAAGTCAAGAAATGCGAAGTTCGGGCTTGAGGAAGTAGCATTCCTCGGGCACGGTGTCAAAACAAGGAGTATCTCCGCTGACTTCGCCAAGATCAAGCAATACAAAGTTGAGCAACCGGTTTGGTGATCAAGACGCAGTTTTCCTGGCTTAATACCGGTTATTATCGGAGATTCGTGGAAGGATTTTCTCGAATCGCCATCTCGCTAACTCAAATTGACTTTGGAAAGATACAAAATTCATATGGAGCGGAGAACGTGAGATGAGTTTCCAAGAGCTCAAGAGAGACTCATTTCTAAGACTGCTCAACAATACCATCCTCGTTCGATGGATTTGTTATCTCAAATGATGCTTCCGTAAGGGGTTAGGATGTGTTCTCATGCAAATACGGGAAAGTCATATAGTTTATGCCTCACGACAACTCAAAGAATATGAGAGGAATTATCCTACTCATGATCCTGAGTCAGCAGTGCAGCGGTTTACGCTGAAGATATGGAGACACTACTTAGACGGGGAGAAAGTAGAGATTTATACGGATCATAAAAGCCTCAAATATTTCTTCACCCAAAAGAACTCAACACGCGTAAGAACGACGTCATCGGAGTCATAAAAGATTACGATCACACTATTCAATATCATCCTCGAAAAGTTTAACGCGGTAGCCGACGATCGAAAGTAGAAGATCATACGCAAGCACGAAAGTGCAATATTGTCAACGCAGGCCCATTTTGTATGACTTGCAAAGGATGGAGGTAGAATTAAAGACCTGTGGACCCACATAATGATGGCGAATGTACGAGGTAGAACCGACTTTAATCGATAAAGTTAAAGTTGCTCAAGCTACGAACCAAAATATGCGCATGAAGAAGAAAAGTCTGAAGAAGAGCTATTCCTAAGCAAGAATTGATGAAGAAGGAATACTTAGATTCAACTCCGCACTTCATGCTTCTCGACGACTCTTTATTTGAAGCATAAATCATGATGGAGGCACACAACACACCGCTTTGCAATCCATCTCGGAGTACCAAATGTATCATGATATTCGACATACATTTTGGTGGAACAATACGAAAGAGAGAGATCATGGAGTTTATCTCAAGATGTTTAACTCATCAACTCAGAAAGGCGAAAGATCAAGTGCCAAAAGGTCCATCAGAACCACTTGAGATTCCGGAATGGAAATGGAACACATTACTATGGATTTTGTTACGTGTCTTCCCAAAGTTTCTCGGGCGTAGATGCAATTTGGGTTATTGATGATAATTAACCAAGTCCGCCCATTTCACCGACACGCTGTGACTTATCCCCTCAACGCCTTGCTCAGATGACACGTTGAATGAGATTGTACGATTGCATGGCATGCCAAAGATCCATAGTTTTGGATCGTGACCTCGAGATTCACTTCAAGATTTTGGGTTAGCTTACACAGAAAGCTATGGGCACGGATTTACGATTCGGTTCAAAGATACCATCCTCAAACTGGACGGACAATCGAGAGGACTATTCAAACCTCAAGATCTATTAAGACTCGTGTCCTAGATTTCAAAAGAAGTTGATAAGTACATACCACCGGTGGAATTCTCTTATAACAACAAAGCTTATCGTTAAGTATAGCATGGCTCCATTCGAGGCGCGCCAGATGGATTTAAATGTCGTTTCCAAAGATCTTTGGGACGAAAGGGAGAAAGAACATTGTTGGGACCGTAATTAGACGCATTTACTACGTAAAAGATCCAAATGATTCGACAACGATTCAAACTTCACAAGATCGACAAAAAGAGTTATACCGATCTTCATAGAAAGGATATGGAGTTTAATATGGAGATCATGTATTGTTACGTATCGCTCCATGTATGGAGTTACAAGATTTGGGAAAAGAGAAAGCTCAATCCAAGGTTTGTTGGTCCATTTGAGATTCTCGATTTAATAGAAACGTAGCCTATAGACTCGCTAAGTTACCCAAGTATGTCTCGTGTTCACAATGTATTCCACATATCTATGCTTCAGAATATGTGAAAGACCCGAACCACATTATCATTAGTTAGAACCGCATTTGAGATAAATTAAGATTTAATAAACGAGGAGATACTCCGCTGAGATTTTGGATAGAAAGAAAGATGTCTTACGATCGAAGGTTATACCACAAGTTAAGGTTTTGTGGAGAAACCATGCAATTGAGGAAATGATACGGGAGTTGAATCGGAAATGAAAGCGAGGTACCTCACCTTTTCGACATACCAGTACGTCGCCAATTTCAAGGACGAAATTTCATAAGGAGGGAGGTCAGAGACCCCAACTTATTATAAATAAAATTGAATTTTCCTTTATTCATTATTCTAAATTAATAAGGGTTAATTTGATATAATTCTTTGGTTATGGGTGAAATGTGCAAAGTTTACAAAATAAGCAAAGTGGTTATAAAATATTCATTATTGTTGGGGAATATTCGTTTGGTCGTGGAATATTCTTTTTTGTCGGAATCTCCGCACGACTGACAAGCAATATCAGTGGGCCCCATAACGGAAAACTATTGGATGAAGGAAAACGACAAAGATTGAGTTTTATAAATAACGACGTAAATTGTTACCGCTAACAATCGTTTGGGTTACTCCGTGATTAAAATACAAGAATACGCGTGGGGTGGTTGAGAAGACACGATATTGCATGCGAGATTATTGAATTATTGATCCTTACGTGAAAGGCACTACTCAATAATTGTTACATGAAGTTATCGCTCAATATTATATTTTATTGATTCAATAATTGTCAAGCGTTGATATTTTGTATTGGTCATTGTTTCAATAATTGTAATTACACAAAGATTTTCCATTATCAAATCAATAATTCATATTATTTGAATAATATTATTAGGTAACATTATTGGCAATGTCTAGAAAGTTCTGCCTCAAGGAGAGGTTTGGTCACCTAATCATGCTACCAAGAAGGAGAAATCCTTATCGAAAGCCCTCTTCCCGGAAACTACCGGCACGGTTGTCGATCTTGTGATTCTCAGAATATTATTTTGAATAATTAATTATTGATTATTATGATAAAGAAAAAATTTATTTTATATGGATATAGATGGAGAAAATTTTAATGTGACAATTGATGAAAATTAATATTTTATCTTTTTTGATAAAATAATTCATTTAAATATATTATTTTAATAATATATTAACTGTAATATTTTTTATAATGAATGTGGGATATATGAGTATATGAAGAGGTAGAGTATTTTGTGGCATTAAATGTTTAACATATGTTTTGTGTGTGTTCAAGGACACAATTCTCGAATCGAAAATTTATTATAGATCGTAAAATTGCCCGTTTGTGGATTTCTTGTCAATTTCGCTTTGGAATTTGGAAAAATTTTCTTCTCGCAAAGTTGTAGAGAATGGAATTTCCCATGGAAATTCACGCGAGTTTTGAATTTTCTCTCGATAACCTAGCTATTTTCTACGAATTGTTGAAGTTTCGTAAAATAAAATGATTTTTATTAAATTAATGGGTGGGACCCACTTTTTGGTTAATGAGTAAAACACATGGGTCATTGAATTCTTCCAACATGGTTGCCCAAAATATTCAAAGCATGTGGGATTTGAAAAATAAATAATAATAATTTATTAATTTAGTCTTCTTTTGGCTTCTAACATTTTCCTATAAATAGAGGCAAAGTTAGGAATCGAAAATCACACCGTAAACAAAGTTTCTCTCTTCTCTCTCTAAATTATCTAGCGTATTCTTGTGAGTATACTTTGAGTGTTGCTATATCACGGTGCGGGTTTCACAAGACTATACCGAAATTCAAATGTAAGATTTGGTTATTTTGAGGTAAAGGGGTATTATTTTCTTCTTAAATGATATTTTTCTTCAATATCATTATGCTGAAGTATTGGTGAAATTTTTTATCAAATTTGGAACTTGTTGTGTTTGGGTTAATATTCACGATACGGCACTATTCACGTATCTGACAATTATTCACGAATACTATGACTATTCACGCGAATTATACACTATTCACCAAAAATAAAAAATTTCTTTTGTCCAAAATATCTATTCGGATACTAGCTTTGATTGTATCCATGTTTTGATCATTCTTGAATTTTACACCAATATGATCATTCTCAAGTATTTTTGGACACGAAAGTAAAACAAAGTACGAAATCCTTAATCCTTAATCCTTGTCATTTTGTTTCACTTTGGATTCGCTTTTTTAAAAATATTTTTCATCATCCTCACCCCTAAATGGTGATATAAATGAATATCTTTGGCCCCAGTAGTGCAAAGATGAACGATTAATCGATGAATATCTTTTGGCTGTGAAGTGCAAAAGATGAACAAGTGCTGGTATTGAATACGACTAACCGTGATATAAATGAATATCTTCGCTCCAGTAGTGCAAAGATGATTAAAGATGTATATTGATTGTTATTACAGTGGATAAACTATTGATGATGGACTTTTAAACCTTGAAGATGTAGAATTCTTTCTCTACGTGACTCTTCTAATGGATCATTGCTTCACGTATTTGTTGATCTAAAAACTTGTTGCCTATTGTATTCTATTAGATTTTTCCCCGTTGAAGACTAACGATAATTTTTGTATATTATCTTAGTCATAATATTCTTTATCGGGCTAGTTGAGCTCACCTTTTCCTTTTTGTTTCATTTTTCTCGGGAGGAGAAATATAAAGCAGGATCGAGTCTGGGTATGGAGTGATGGTTCTAGGAAGATGTTTTAGTCGTCCCTCACTATTTCAGTAAAATAGTGTATGAATAATTAATGAGGACTTATTTGGGTGTGTATATTGTCTGTAAGACAATATTTGTATTCAAACTCACAAATGTATTGTCAGATCCTATACGACATCCGTAGATTGTCAAAGTTGTAGTTTGCTTTCTATACCATGTATTTTGGCGACTCAGAATGGGTGTTGTATACCTATTTTGGGGGCGTCACACTAGGGCTGCCCACAAAACAAAAAACGTTTTTCACACTTTAAATATTTTAAACTTCCAAAAATTAATTATTTTGGAGCTTCGGAACTTCAATAATTCATAATAAATAGTCCTTTTATCAGAAAATTCGAATCTCGCGTGTTTTTATAGAAAATTCAATTCTCTACAACTTTGCAGAAGAATGTTTTTTCAAATTCCAAATAGAAATTGACCGAAATCCATAAACGGACGATTTTACAGGCTATAATCAAATTTCAGTCAAGAAATGGGGTCCACCGACATGTTTAACATGTTTTAAACATTTTTGGTAACAATATACTCCTCCTCCACATATACTCATATATCCCACATTCATCGTAAAAATATCATCATTAATATATTATTAAAATAATATATTTAATCAATTATTTTATCAAAAAAGATAAAATATTAATTTTCAACAATTGTCACATTAAAAATTTTCTCCATCTATATCCTCATAAAATCAATATTTTCCTCATCATATAAATCAATAATTAACTATTCACAAATAATATTATAGTAAACACATTATCGACAAACTGCATAGCCTCGTGAGAAGGGGCTTTCCAATAAGAATTTCTCCTCATCGACGCCAGTAATTAGGTGACCAAACCTCTTCTTGATGTAACTTTCTGTAGACATTGCCAATAATGCTATCTAATAATATTATTCAAATAATATAAATTATTGATCCGATAATTAATGAAAAATACCGCTGTGTAGGACAATTATAAAATATCAACGCAAAGAATTATCGAATCAAAAATAAAATATCGAATAAAGAATTATCGTAATAATTATCGAAAGTAAGGCCTTCTTACGTAAAGAATCAATAATTGGTGCAATACCGTGTCCTATCGCAAGCAACAACGCCAGACATTTTACTTTACCCAACCGGTATTCCAACAAAGTTAAATAAAGAACTACTACGCCATTATTTATAAAAATTTTAATTTGTCTTTTTCTTCATCCGACAGCTTATTCTCAAGTATGGGGCCCATGGTGGTCAAGCACCACATACTGTAATATTCCCAATGTAAAGAATATTTCACACCCAACGAATATTCCCCACAACAATGAATATTTTATAACCACTTGCAGTATTTTTGAAAAAATTTCATATATCACCCTTAACTTTAACTTTTTATCAATTTAACCATTTACTGAATTGTAATTATAAGAAAAATTGAATACTTTTATTTCATAAAATTCGGGGTCTTACACTATTGCTCTCGCCTCTCTAGCCCTAGATTTTATCCACGATCGCTCGCCACTTTTGTGTCTCGATATCAGAATGAAATCAAATGAAACAAAACCCTTATGGCTTCTGTCGTTTTCAATATATATATGAAGGGTAAATAAGTCATTAGCTAACTCAGATAACGGAGTAAAGACGAAAATCACTTTTTCACTTCAACTCAAAAGGTGGAGTGTTTTAATGTAGCTTTACGGACTATAGGTGGTTAAGTGGGAAACCGACAAAACCTCAGGTGGTCATCTGAATTTAACCCAAAAATGAAAGTGAATTACAGGTAGCAAAACGAATATAATAGTATTTGTTGAGAATAGCTGCACTTTGACTTAAACACTAATGTCATAAAAACACTTTCCTTGTTCTACAAATTTTGCATGCAACTTAAAAAGCATTTTCCACTTGTATCAAGAAAATAATAATACTCCATATGACTATAGGGATAAATCAACTTTTGGTATCTGTACTGGGACACGACTTACAATTTGGTACCCGATTGTACTCGAAAAATATTACACTCCGTTAAACATTAGGGACACGATTTATAATTTGGTACCCGAAGTGAAAAAAGTTACAAATTTGTGATTGTACTAAAAAATGTTACATTTCGTTAAACAGTAGGGTTTCATCTTTATACTGTTTGAAAATTATGGTTCTCTTCTTCTATCCTTCTTTTTCTTTCATTTTTCTTGTCTCGATTTTCCATTGATTACTGGTTCCTATATATTTATTAAAGGGTTTTCAGTGTTTAATTGAAAGGATGAGCTCGTCTTGGAGTGGAATCGTAAATAAAATCGGGAAAGAAGATTGTAGTTCATACAACAAAAATGAATGGATTACACCAGAGTTTCCAAGTCGGTGCCACTGTGGAGCAATGATGCGAATGTGGGAGGCAAGAAAAGATGGAACAAAACATCGAGATAGGATCTTCTTCGCGTTGACTTCGCTTCTCTCTTTGTATATATGTTTGTCTCTCCCGTTGGATCAATTTTAACGATTATTTAAAAATTGGAAAGTACAAACACCAGATTACAAAAAAAATTTAGTACAATCACCAGTTTGTAACTTTTTTCATTTCGGGTACCAAATTGTAAGTCGTGTCCCTAATGTTTAACGGAGTGTAATATTTTTCGAGTACAATCACCAGTTTGTAACTTTTTTCACTTCAAATACCAAATTGTAAGTCGTGTCCCAGTACAGGTACCAAAAATTGATTTATCCCTATAACTATATAACTATAAAACGGGAGTGTTTGTTTATAGCTGAATGGCTGAATCGGTCAGTGCGTTTGTTTTGGTCTAAATGGCTGAATTGGTAAAATGAACGAGCTGAATGGCTAAGTCATATTTTTTTATCTGAATGAGCAGTTGAATGAAGTAAAAAAAAAATATTAACTATTATATTAAGTAATATTAAATAAATTTACAACAATTTTGAATTTTTTCAGAGGGGTAAAATAATAAAATTTTATCATTCAAATATTTTAGACATGTCAATTATCAAATAATTTTTTTCATTCAGATTTAGATTCATTCAATTTTTATCAAATATCCCTTGAATATGTAATGAAAGACTACAACACAATTATGCTCATTAGCATATTATGCGAGTAGCATTTTTATAAATAAAAAAAACAAGTGGGACCACATTTTTAATATTATTTTTTTTAATTATTTTTTTCAAAACTACATAATTTTAATAAAAATATACTATTTAAGAGATATATAATTTAAAATATATACTTTAGATCCGTTTCCCCATATATATATATATATATATATATATATATATATATAAGTGGTTCTTAGCAAATTTATGACACTATTGACAAAGCACTAATAGAACTTGTTTTTAGTAAATTAGTAGCACTAGTATGAATCGGCGCGATGGTTTTCTCTCTCAAGTCAAGTATATATTTGTTCAATTTTAATTAGATAGGTTGTAGGTTTAGATTTTTTTTCCTTCTCAACTATTGATTCAATCATAAATTCTTCAATAAATGGCTACATAACTTACTCCCTCCGTCCTTCATATATAAGACTTTTTAGAGTTGTTCATCAGTATTAAAAAAATAATTATATAACATTAAATATAATATTAAATATTTATATTGTCTTTATATTAAAAAAAAAGATTGTTATTTATTAGATAAAAAATAGTGAGGGACCCAAAGTTCTATTTAATATTTGGGATAATATTAGAAACTAAGCAATTAATGCTTACTTAAAATTTTAAAACGTTATATATTAAGAGACAAAAAAACTTCTCTAAAACATCTTATATTAAGGGACGAAGAAAGGAGTATGTAATACCCCAGTTCACACATTGAAAGATAGTGGAAAAATTTATCTGCATATAAAAAAATAAGTTACTATCAATAGTACCTTCAAGTCATGATCTTTTGGATGAGTTTGTGGTGGGCTAAAATGACCCAAGAAGATACTATTGGACCAGTAAATTGTTTCAGAATACAATTTAATAGGTAATAATCACCCTCTCAATAATTTATAGGAAACTGATATTTTCACTTGAACATTAATTCTTTAGTGGAATTTTAAGTTTCTAATACTTTCTCGATCTACAATTTCGTAAATTTATATTCTAAAACAATCTTTAAACAAATAATCCATTTTTTCACTCAAACTTTGAAGCACACCTTCTTCTTTGTTGTGCTAGGTTTGATTTAAGTAAACACATGAATTAAGAAATATAACTAATAGTGTGTCTAATTTATTAAATATGATATAAAATAAATATTACCTTTTAAAAATTTATTGAGAAGACCAGAGGATAATTTTTTTTTTTTTGTTGAAGTGTATTCGTTAAAGAAAATAAATGTGTGTAATGTTTGGGTATAATATGATAAATTAAATAATTAATTTATTTTAAATTTTTATAATTTATGAATGATAGATAAAAAATAATACTTCTTTTTTTGAAAAAAAACAATTAAAAAGGAACGACAAGAAATAAGTTATTACTATAAGTTTCAGCATATAATAACCGTAACATATTATATCAATTATTCCCTTTATTTTCTATTAAGTAAACTTTTAAGAACGAATACAAATATTAC
This sequence comes from Panax ginseng, assembly GCA_020205605.1. NCBI lineage: Eukaryota > Viridiplantae > Streptophyta > Magnoliopsida > Apiales > Araliaceae > Panax > Panax ginseng. The sequence goes on along the minus strand of CM035140.1, from coordinate 3,497,538 downwards.
ATTTTTTAAATATTTTGTGTGGTTAATAAAATTGAGAAAAATAAAAGAGAAAAGAGTAAAGGTCCTCTAATTGGACTGAATAACTTGAAAAGATTAGTAGAAACAATTTCGTGTTTAATGATTAAGAATAAAATGAGAACTAAGCAATTTTTTTTAAAAATAATTTATTATTGACAAATAAAAAGCAACAAAAGAATTAGAGAATTGATTGAGTGATATTTGAGCTTTGACACGTGCAATTAATTTCTACACTTCTAGGTTTGCGTGTAAATTACTTTCATCTCATAAAAACATAGTTACTCCCTTTGTTCTTTTAAAATCAATATTTTAAAATAACACACATAATTAAAATTGAAATAATATTTTTGATAATTAATTATTTGAGTATAAATTTTAATATTATATTTCTAAAAAAATTTAAACGGATAACATAAAAAAAAAAAAAAAATTGATATTTATAAATTATTTCATTAATATTTTTTTAAATTCACAAATGACGGAAATTTTTTCGCCTAAGAAGACATACTTAATGATTATGTGTTTTGTAAAATTTTGTCATTTTGAATAATATATATATATATATATATATATATATATATATATATATATATATATATAGTACAAAATGGTCTATCTTAAAAATTTAAGAATGGTCCTCAACACTAAAATTTAGAAATAGAAACATAAATCTAGGTAAAGAAATTATTATTTTCATCTTTTATTTCATTTTAAAATCTTTTTATCTATATTTACTGATATATAATTATATACTTATCATTATTTTTTATTCCCATAATTTTTTAATTTAGTTAGTATTTTTTAAAATTTATATTCTTGATAAAAAGAATATTTTAATAGGAATAATATTTTAATTAATATAAAAAAATATAAAAAAAAATAATTTTATAACAAAATAGGTTCATGAGGTAATTATAAGAAAAAGATTAAAATTGAGTAGAAAATTAGTGGGCATCAGCTGACGCAGCCAGTGCCCCACCTCCACAACTGACACACAAGTAGAATAGATGATCAAGTGGCAATAAATCCCTTCGTCTTTATACAATACAACTTGTATTCCATTATTTTTATGTTGTTGATCTTTTACCAGCCGTATCCACAACTCACTAAGATCAATGGCGAGCCCAAAACAGTCCATTCCCACGTTGATACTAACACTACAGTTATGCTTTCTGTTCTTCTTTTATCCGATCATTCAGGGCCAGACCCCGATTCCGGCCAAGTACGATGGGTTTGTTTACAAGAACCGGCCTGCCAGCACCGAAACCATAATGGTCGAGGCCTTTTTCGACCCGGTTTGCCCCGACAGCAGGGACTCATGGCCCCCTCTCAAACAAGCTCTTGATCAGTACGGCCCTTCTGTCTCTCTCATTGTTCATCCCTTTCCTTTACCGTTCGTATCTACTTTACATACCCCTCTAATTTTGGTTTTGTTTTTTTTAAGTTGTTTATTGAAATACTCATATTTATTTGTGAACTGAAAAGATTGGATTTTTATGGTACTTATGTGATCCATTTTGGGTAGACTTTGGAATCTATTTATAGGTTTCCAAACACCCCTTTGCCTTTGAATTGGTTCACCTCTTCGTAAGAATGACATCCCAATTGTTGTTTCTGTGTCGCGTTATTCCAAATTGGATTTGCCGTAGTGATATTACCGTTGGCCCAACTAATTAATTTTAGAATTATGTTGCCATGACTTGAATCAAGTCCTTAATAGTAAAGACCTTTCAGTTATCCAACTAAACCAATTCATTTGTTGCCTGTTTGGATAGCATATAATATATTTATTATATACTTTTAGATAATGAAAATATCCATCAGTTTATATCTTCATGATTGATCTGACTTTCTGCATCTGATTTAAACAATTTCCAGGTACATTTTCGTTTTAATTATAAGATGGTTACCATAGTTTGATTTCAGCCAACTATTTTAGACTGCTTAATTGCTGTTGAATTTAAGAACTGTAGTTTTGGCTGAAAATTCTACTTCTATCTAGAGTAATGTGGTCAGATTAGATAATCATGTTGTGGTTGACTGCTGATCATTTGTTTTGTTTTGTTTTGTTTGTCAACATTTTGGTAATTATTCTTTGAAGTCTTTAGTTCGTGGTTCTTACAGTGAATGTGATTCTGTTTGTTCGTCTTGACAACTTTGGATATGGCTTACATTTCCATTTGAAGAATTGACAGTCCTTTTACCATCATATCCATACTCTTAATAACGAAGTTCGGTTTTCTTGTATATTTGTTCCCAAACATTGAACGAGAGCTTTAAAGTCTGGCCATATAATAACCTTTTTGTTTGATTAACACACAGCTGAAGCAGTTTGGTCCAGTCCACCATTGCTTTTAGGCTATTGCAGCTGCCCTTTTCGCTCACACTCTCCCTTTCAGTCCTAACAAACATAAACAAAATTACTTTTTGAAGCTTCTGTTTATCTGACATCAAAAGAATGAAGTTGTAACGATGTTTAGAGAATAAATCCTATGCAGCGGAAAGGTTACACTTAACCACCCAACATGCTTTTGAATAAGTTTTTTTTCTTTGAGTTACTTAAAAGGTTCCTTTCTTTTTTCTTTTCCATACTGAATCTGATGGTTTTAATGGAAATTTTTAGTTTTATACTGAAATTAAATCATAATTCTGAAAAATGTCTAATACTTATGTTTCTTGAATCTGTAGTTACCATGACAATGCTTTTTTTACTTCTAAAGCTCTGCATATTGTAATTAGTTGAATGCTTCTGCAACATATAACTTGTTGGAGATGTTCTTTAACCACCAGGTAAGGCAGACTTGATCATCATTCTCCTCCATAATGTTCTGGCCAGTGGCTCCCTTATCTTCTGTTTATCTGCAGTTGAATTTCCATACTGTTGTTTCGAGGCACTTGTCGTGCATCTAGGTTTTCTCGACTTATCTGCACAAATACTTCTCTCTGTTTCACAAGTTTCTTTGTCATTGCATTTGCCACCTATATGCATGGCTAAATCAGCTCTTCCTTAGTTACCTTAATAATGGTGATTAGGTTGATCATCCTACTTGAAGTCATGAAGGTGATTCTTTCGAAAATTTTACCTTTCTCTTCATGTCATATAAGTATAATTTAGGATGTCACAGAATAAGAACTAAACCAATGAGGGATTATATTTGAATCTTCTGAGTATCATATGTAGTCCCTCTTTTCGGAAATGAGAGTCCCATTTAACATTTGTTTTTTTCAATAAAAAAATTAGTTTTAAAATTTTTATACCGACAAAATGCATATAAAAAGATTATATCTAAATGACTAAATATGTCCTAGGCTAAACTTAATTTGGGTAAAAAAATCAACAGGTCAAATGAGACTCCATTTCTATACAAAGAAAGGGAGTATTTCGTAAAATATTTTCAAGAACAATCTTTACTTGGGGTGAGAGCATTAGAGAGTTTTATGTACCATTACTAAAGTTTTATAACCAAAAAATTAAAACTTAAGTAGATAACTTCCTATTTGCTATCATCGAGTATGGAAGGGTTTTTGAGAAAAAAAAATTAGCCTATTTATGTCTCACTTATCTCATATTGTGGAAAAAGTTACAATTGACTAATTGACTGGGCGACCCAAGTCCATTAACCTGAATATGATGACCTCATTATCTGATGTACAAAACTCATTTTTTTACCTATAAATTTTAATGCTTATTTTGTTTCTTAATGGAAAATAGTTTCTTGTGATCCTGCAACTTTTCGAGAAACTGAAAATTTTCATGGTCATAGAATAATTTGTAAACATTATTACTATACTGATAAGAGTCATAAGACTAAGATATATGCCTTTGATATAGATCACCTTTCTCTGACCATATGCTCCTTCAAATAATACTATTTCTGCAATCATCAAATGATTTTATTTTTGGTAAATATAACTTTAGGTTGCAGAGATTCACTCGTACCATGAACAGTAGTTAACTAGTTATTAGAGGGAATACGTTTGTCTATCACATCCAAATGTGGACATGCAACGTTATTGATTGTTGTATTCATTCATTCTTTAAAGACTTGTATATTTCTGTGATACTAATTTCTACAAATTGACTGTTTGACTATCATTATTTGGTAGTGAAGTACATTTCAGATTGTAGTTATTGGAATTTCATAAGTTGGAAATTTTGACAGGAGAAGTTGTACAACAAGCTAACATTCAACATGTCAAGGGCATCTGTTGTTAATCATATCACAAAGCTTGCGACCAATGTAGTTGGGAACTCACATTTCTCTACTGTTCAATCTGGCTTCAGTGACAGAAAAACCGATCTGGCAACAAGGATTTCTTTCAAGGTAAGGTTGGAAGTTGATATATCTATTCTCGTAATGTAGAGAAGTTGGGTCATTCATCTTTTTCCTTAAACAACCCAACTGATTCCTGTCATTTTTTTTTGGTATTAGTTTCGATGAACATCATCCGTTATATATTGTTGTAGTACTACTACTAGTTCCTTACGACATCACTATTATAATTAAGTGCATACCACCATTCTATTATAATTCTTACTCCTTTTTCTGGTACAATACAGTACGGTTGCTCAAGAGGGGTGTTTGGGACGCCATTTTTCTACGTAAATGGATTCAAGTTACCCGATGGGGATTCTACTATTGACTACGTGAAATGGAGAAGCATTCTTGATCCGCTAGTTGGCACCAAGAGGCAGGAGCTTGTACATTTCTTTTGATGAAGACTTGATCTTGTATGAGCATATGAATAATGGATGTGGATTTGCGTGTCAAATTGCACTAGTATCAATATGCGATCCCAAATGAAAAATGGCCAAGATACTCTTCTCAAATTAATGCATGCTTGAAGTTAGATTTTGTTAATGATATTTTTTTAATCAAAAAGTTGTATGAATTATATTAAATTTGAGTTTGAAAATATTTTATATTAATTTAAAAAATTAAATTTAATCTTATACTCCCTCTGTTTCAGGATAAAAGTTTTGGTGGACTTTTCACGCATATTAAGAAGAGGAATGAAATGACAAAATTGTCCATAATAATGTCATTAATTATTTTTAATGTAGGTGACAGAATGACTTTCTAGCTATTCAATTCAAAATATTCTTTCTCCATACTTATTAAATATGGAGAGAGAATTAGAATAAGAAAAATATGAGATATTTAATGCTACAGATATAATAGAAAAAATGTATAAAAGTTTGATTATTAAAAGAAAGTGAATATTTAATATGTGACTATTCAAAATAGTAATAATGACTTTTATCATGGGACGGATATTATTTTGAAAGAATGGGAGTGGAGGACTCATAATTGTTCCTTTTATTTATGGGGAACACTACGGATTTGGGAAATATTAGCAGTTTCCTCCCTCCATATAAAGTGAAAAAGAGAACATTAAAAGAAGAAAAATAAGATTAAAATGCAAAATTCTCCTTTGTATTTGTGTTCTTGTGGTATTTTTGTTTTTGAATTTGACTAATTCTCTCACTTAAATCTTATTTTTAAGATACAACTAGCGGTGCCGTGCCGTGCAAGATTGATTCAAAATGTATAGTTTTACCAAAGTAATAATAAACTCAAGATATAATTTTATATTTTAGTCAAAAATAAAACTTTGTTTTTGACCAAAACCTGGATAAGTTCAGTCCAGATACGATTTACTATCTAAACCTGGTTTATAATTCGGAGCCAATTAGGATTATACTCAGATACTCCTAAACCGGTTTGGACCGGATAGAGCCATAGAGGTGATGAAGTTAGGGACTTGGTTGGGGCATGTTTGAAAAGGGGATAAATTAATTTTTGGTATTTGTATTGGGACACAATTTATAATTTGGTATTTAAAATGAAAAAAGTTATAAATTGGTGATTGTACTCGAAAAATGTTACACTCCGTTAAACATTAGGGATATGACTTACAATTTGGTACCCGAAGTGAAAAAAATTACAAATTGATGATTGTACTCAAAAAATATTACACTCCGTTAAACAGTAGGGTTTTCATCTTTATTCTGTTTGAAAATTAAGATTCTCTTCTTCTGTCATTCTTCTTGTTTCGATTCTCCATTGATTACTGGTTCCCATATATTTATTAAAGGGTTTTTAGTGTTTAATTGAAAGGATGAGCTCGTCTTGGAGTGGAATCGTAAATGAAATTGGGAAAGAAAATTGTAGTTCATGCAACAAAAATGAATGAATTACACAGAGTTTCCAAGTTGGTGCCACTGTGGAGCAATGGTGCGAATATGGGAGGCAAACAAAGATGGAACAAAACATCGAGAATCTTCTTCGCGTCGACTTCGCTTCTCTCTCTGTATTTTTGTCTCTCCTGTTAGATCAATTTTAACCATTATTTAAAAATTGGAAAGTATAAGCACCAGATTACAAAAATTTTTGAGTACAATCACCAGTTTGTAACTTTTTTGACTTCGGGTACCAAATTGTAAGTCGTATCCTTAATATTTAATAGAGTGTAATATTTTTCAAATACAATCACTAATTTATAACTTATTTTATTTTGAATACCAAATTATAAATCGTGCCTTATTACATGTACCAAAAGTTGATTTATCCCGTTTGAAAAGGGTACCCGTATTGTATTTATATACTTGGAACTTCACTGTGTAGCGGTTAGGGCGTAAACGAAGAAACGAAGCCGAATAATAGGGTTTTCCTTCGTGGAGCCGAGCGTACTAAAATCTTTATCCTTTGATTCTTTCAAGGTACGCAATTGAAATTCGTATTTACTATAGTTTCAGAAAAACTTAAACTTTATATTTCTTTTCAATTCCTGTTATGAATTAAACCCCAGATGCCAAAGGTATAAACAATCAAAAGCCCTATTTTTTTTCTTCCTTTCTCACAAGCTGAAGTTCTATTAAGCCATAGTTATGAAAAACCCTAGCTTTACTGCTTTGTTTTTTTTCTCGTGCCGTTCCTTTTGTTTCTGTCAGTTTCACTCTGTTATGTTAGGTAAAGTTAATAAGTGGTGAAGTGCTTGTAGATGGATCGGTACCAGAAGGTGGAGAAGCCAAGACATGAGACACCAATTGATGAGAATGAAATTCGTATTACAAGTCAGGGTAGGATGCGAAGCTATATTACTTATGCTATGACCCTGCTTCAGGTTTGTTTCCTTTCTGTTCTACTAAATTCAGTTAATTTTCAGTTAGGTATGACTTTGATTTACGTTTTTTGTATCTCTTTACAGTCAAAGATTTTTTTAGTCCTTAACCATTAACCCTTGTACAGATTATAACCCTTATTATTAAGCGTTTGTATTGTTGTTGTTTGTAGTTGCTAGTTTAAAGAAAGTGCCCGAGTTATTGTGCACAGTGCCTTTTATGATTTTGAGATTTTTTATTGGGAATTAGGAATTTTTTTTTGTTTATTAAGATAGCTGATGACATGGACATTTTTTCAACTTTTTTAGCCTTATCCTTGAGATTGTTTTATGTTTTCAGTTTGTCTGACTTATAATCTGACTCGGTATGTTATAGGAAAAAGGTTCTAAAGAAATTGTGTTCAAGGCAATGGGCAGAGCTATCAACAAGACTGTTACAATTGTGGAGTTAATCAAGGTTTTTCCCTTACCTAAGATTTTCTACGAATTGCAGTCCTAACTCGCGATTTGGATTTTGTTATGATGAAATTTCCGACATGGATGTTGTATTTGTAATGCAGAGGAGAATAGTTGGCCTTCATCAAATTACATCAATTGGATCTACAGACATAACAGATACATGGGAACCCCTAGAAGAAGGCCTCCTACCGTAAGATCCTACAAATTTAATTCTGAACTAGCAGTGTGTCACAACTTTTCTATAGGCATTTGTTTCTGCCTTAATGATGGCTTGATGTCACAAAAACGGGGACTCTCTCTTGTTATTGCTTTGACAATCATATTTTTTGGGTACTGCAGTCTGGAAACCACAAGGCATGTTTCAATGATCACAATTACGCTCTCGAAAGAGGAGCTGAATACATCAGCTGTCGGGTAACTTAGCTCAATTCCATTACTTGTGCTTCATTGTTTTACGAATAATGACTCTTGCTAGGTGAGAGATATTGTTCGCATATTTTTGTTTTTCTAATGAAATTTTAGCATACTTTGTGTTTGTTGAATAGTAGAAGTGGCCGAATTTTTCTTAGTAGTGAATCTCTTGAGATTTGCAATCCCCCCCTCTGCTATTTGCATTTCTGTTAGTTCTAGTTTGTCTATGAGGGACTTGGATACCTAAGAATGCATATAGGGTCGTCATGTTTGTTGATGATGCGTAATTTCTTAAATGGGAGCTGGAGTTGTTTAAGTTTCTTGTGAATCTTTCATTTTCTAGTATTCGATCACCGTAGTTCTCTTCTATTAGAGTGATTTATTTACGATAAGCTCAGTGATGATAAAGAATAATTAATCCATTGATTCAAGTTGTTGGGTTTAATTTCCCAATTATACATGCTCTTGAGTTAACTAACTTACAGGTAATTAATTTGCTGCAGGTACCAGCCTCCATTGCCTGCCGAACAGGTTAAGGTGTCACCTGAATTCGATTATGAAGGAGGTAGTACTATCCATCAATATGTTGTCTAATTTTTATTGCAGACAACAGCAGTTTCTAACTTTCTATAACACGTGTTGATCATGCAGAGGGATCACCAACTAATCGAGGCAGGGGCCGTGGTGGCAGGGGAAGGGGAAGGCCTAGAGCTGTATCTGGTAGGAGCTGTAATTGAATCTTTGTATATGTGTGATTGTTATTAAGGGTGAAGATGATTACCTTAGTCTTCTGGTCAATATATTATAAATCAATTGTCTCTTAAACCTTCAGATGAGATATCAGACATAGAGGCTTTGAATCAACATGACTAGAGTTAAGAAGGTTCTAGATATTGTACTATTGATATCACTCTTTGCTAGGATTTTTACCCATATAATAATCCTTCATTTTGGAGAAAGAGAGGGGTCATACTGTATAATATGGGAGAAGTATAAAGGATGGATCAACTGTTTTTTCTACCATTATTTTTCTTTCCCTGTATATCTGGGCTGGGCTTTGCTGTTCTTTTTACCATTTTTATTGTATTGAATTAATGTTATCAAAGATTGATGATTTGAAGATTAGCTCATGGGCTCATAATTGCTTCGTATCATAATATGTGTAGCTGAAATTGGGTTGACTCATGCAATCTTATCTAGGGACTTGGAAAATCTATATGCAGTAGCATTACAGTTATTTCATCTGAAGTGAATGTGGCATTTTATACAGGTAACGGCTTTGTGGAGTTTGAGGATGGTGGTTGGGATCGCCCTCGAGGCTATGCTAGGGGTAGAGGGAGAGGGAGAGGGCGTAATTTCCGTGACCGTGGAAGGGGAGGGTACAATGGACCTCAGATGGATGCTCAGCAAGATCCAGGAGTCTATAATCAAGAAGCACCTGTTCAGGGCCGAGGTAGTGCTTCACATTTTTTCTAATCAAAGTTTCCGGAGATTGGCTGATGAATGTGCCCATTCATTTTAGATGAGATTTTTCTTCCCCTCAAAATAGGACAGGATGGGCTGGCTAGCCTGCAAACTAATACTACAATTTTCTTCGACTCTGTTGGATAATAAGATTGCAATGATGGTTGGTTAGTTTTTATGGATGCAGAACTGAACGACAACCCAAACCTGTGTTCCTGGCCAAGATGTGCATTTGACTGCTCAAATATTTGTTTTTTTTTCTTCTTAATTTGTTGTATGGATCAACACCTCATTAGCTACTAGTTTACCCCATCTTCTGAGTTCTCGTACTTGAAAAATATAAATGACCATGTATGGTTGGTCTTTTTTGGAACTTCAATGTTTTGAAGAACTAGTGTGGAATTTTGTGGTTTCAGCCCCCAGAATATTTTAAGAATATAGTGCTTTATAGGGGAACTCATTTAGTTATGTAACTGAAGGGATAGGATGTGGGAAGCCAACCTCATTATAAAATGGAACTGAATTTCGTTTAAAAGGCGGTGATATGTTTGTTTGTAGGCCTTTCGGATTTTTCCTTTGGATACTGCATTTACATGAACTTATGGAACAGTTGATATATTGACTCATTAGGCTGCTATTTGTTTGGTAACTGATTGTGATGTGTTTCTGCTGTAGGTCGTGGTCGTGGGAGGGGATCTCGTGGGAGGGGTCGTGGATTTAGATCTAATGGGCCGAACCATGCAGCTTCTGGAGATGCTTAGGTGGCTCCAGCTTCAGCGCATCGCAGAGTTGATTGTTTTATGATGTGTTGGGTGCCTTCTCCATTTCTATGTTTGACTGTTTTTCTTTCAGTTATTAAATTAACTATAGGACGTCTATGTGTAACATTGTAGACTAATTTTAGAAGCTTGGGACAGTGGCACTATGTTGTGGTGAGGTTTTCTGTAATTTCATTATTAAACATTTGTAGGCTAATTTTAGAAGATTGGGACAGTGGCACTGTGTGGAGAGGTTTTGTGTAATTTCGTTAGTTTATACCCTTTTCCCCTTTTATTTTTTTGTAGAATTAGGGAAAGTGTTGATGAATTGTAACTTGTTCAGTGAGCAGTTTTCTGGTGTCAAATTGATGTTTTTAAAATTTAACACTCTTTGAATGCTTGTTGGCTCGTTATGTATAGTGAGGCACCTTTGGTAATTTTGTTACGTGAGCCACATCTGTTCAAAATTTATTTAATTTTATACTTTGTTATGTGGTTGAGTGAGTTGATATGCAAGCACGAAGTGGGTGCAAAGTCGGGTGGTCTGGGACCTCTGCTTATGTTATGAATTTCGCATGTATCTAGCCTAAAAAAAGCAGCAGCAGCAGCAGCATTGTTTTGGGTTGACCCCATAAGGTGAACCACTTCACTTTTGGTCGTCGGTGTATGTGGATTTACAATGAAACTGAGGAATAGCTGGAGTTGTTGCATGTGGAATATTGTGAAAAAAGTGGGAATGAGTTTGTGCTGTGAAATCTTTCTGAAATGGAAGTCATACAAGGTACATTATTAAAACGAATTCCTTTGTTTCGACTACTTTCAATTCAAATACTACCTCAAAGTATATTTGTAATGTACAAAAGGCCTCAAAGTATTAGTCAAAAAATAAATAATCCTGTGATCCTCTAGGAGTGAATAATGCTGAGGTGTTATTATGAATGTTAGTGGTGCATTAGCAGGAAGATTTGAATCCATTGCCAATCTCTCCTCCCCCCCCTCCCCTCGCCTCCCTGTACTACCCAGCTAACACTTAAAATAATATATTTCTGCTTGCTTAAAAAAAAATAAAGTTTACTTACTATTATTATTATCATATAAAGTTTACTTAAAAAAATTGATAACAATTATATATGTTTTGTTTGTATCCATAGAGTCAAGGTTGGACCAATCTTACCTGCCTGATTGCTCCCTGACTATTATTATCATCGAATAAATAAAACGTATATGATTGCGTCATCACTCACTCCGTGGCCACTGGCCAGTGGCCTCCATATTATTTTAAAATAATAATGTACCTTTTTGCCCAAAGCATCTTGTAGGTTTGCTATAATATCTTCTTCTTCTTCTTCTTCGTTGCTCTAAACATATGGAGATGAGAGAGGAGGATGTTGTTATAGTAGGTGCCGGCATAGCAGGTCTCACTACTTCTTTAGGACTTCACAGGTATTCTTCGAGTTATTTTTATAGCTGTGTGTGTGTGTGTGTTCGGTTCCAAAATACAGACAGAATCCTGTTAAAAATTAAGTTATTGTTATTTTTTTGAAAAACTTTTTATAGGTTGGGTTTACGGAGCTTAGTTTTGGAGTCTTCGGATAGTTTAAGAATAACAGGATTGCTCTGACTTTATGGACCAATGCTTGGAGGGCATTGGACGCTGTTGGCGTTGGTGATTCCCTCAGAAAACTATCTCTGCAGATGCAAGGGTAAAATTAAATGGCATTTTCCAGTTTCCTACACTTTCGTTTAATTGGTAACATGGGTTCTGGCCTTCTGGGGAAGTTTGTTAAGGGAGTGTGTATTATTATTATTTGTTGTGAGGCTTAAATTTGATGTGCTGACTTGTGGTGTAGGTTTTCTGTAGCTTCTGTTGATTCAGATGTTCTTTCTTCGGAGGAATCGTTACTCAAGACAACTGGGAAACAGTGAGTATTTGTTCTTAATAACTCATCGGCATTCATTCCTATTCATTTTTATCTGTGTTCGATCCTTGAATATTAAATTGCACTACTTACAATGACTAAAAATGTTAGAGGGCATTTCAATGCTTTGGAGTCATTTAATACTTTTTTTCATTCTGTAACTTATATAGTTATAGAGGTAAACTATACAAACATGAGTGGCAACTTGATGCAGTGGCAGTCATGAAATTCGCTGTGTGAAAAGGAAAGACTTGTTGGAAACAATACAGGAAGCGCTACCAGAAGGCACTATCAGGTATTCTTCCAAGGTAGTTTCTATTGAGAAATCAGGACTCTTCAAATTGATCCACCTTGCTGATGGCTCCATCATCAAAACCAAGGTAGGCGACTATGTTTCCCTGTAAATTGGCTACTTTTAATTTGTCAACACTACTTTTTCTGAGTGCCATTATCATATGTATGCCGAACATTTCACTTATATGGGTCATGACCAAAGAATTAATATAAGTTGCCAGAGTACACTTTCCAAAATTTCAATGGTGACTACATGAATTGCTAACTACTTCACTTCAATTTTCAATATAAGGTGTTGGTAGGGTGTGATGGAGTTAACTCGGTGGTGGCAAAATGGTTAGGTCTTGAGGAACCTGTGAATTCTGGGCGATCAGCAATTAGGGGCTTGGCTGAGTTCCCAGATGGGCATGGCTTTGAGCCCAAGTTCCATGTCCACTTTGGAGGTGGTGTTCGTTTTGGGTTTCTTCCGTGTGATGACAAGTTCTTGTATTGGTTTTGCACTTTCACCCCATCTGCTAATAATTGTAAGGCCAGAAGACAAGTGCATTCTCTGATCCTCTGTCATAATATTTTCTAAGAAACTAATCTGATTGTGTCGTGATAATTTATTTCATTTCTGAAGATATATGAAGTAACAATAAATTTGAATTTTTTTTTGGGTCAATTCAGTTGACAAAGATATGGAAGAAAACCCATTAAAGATGAAGCAATTTATACTGAGCAAGATTGCTAATGTACCTAGAGAAACATTAAATGTGGTGGAAAGAACTGAGCTAAGCTGCATCTCCTGTGCTGCTTTGAAATTGAGATTGCCATGGAACTTACTAATGGGAAACATCGCGAAAGACAATGTTTGTGTAGCTGGTGATGCACTTCATCCCATGACTCCTGATATTGGACAAGGCGGTTGTTCATCATTAGAAGACGGTGTCATTCTTGCAAGGTGCCTCGGAGAGGCCTTATTGACAAAACAAAAGCAGGAGCAGATAATAGAGAGGAAAACGATGAAGAAGAATATGAAAGGATCAAAAAGGGATTGGACAAGTATGCGAAAGAGAGGAGATGGAGAAGTTTTAGTCTCATTAGTACTGCGTATTTGGTCGGATATATACAACAGAGTGATGGGAAGATTATGAACTTTTTGAGAGAGAAATGGTTGTTCAAATACACTGCTGCGGCTTTCTTGAGGCAAGCTGACTTTGATTGTGGCAAACTTGTCATTGCTTAGGTTGATGTATTGAAGTCTGAAATACTAGAGTATTTTGTTTGCTGTTTTGTGCTCAATGGCATTAAGAATCCCCGATAAGAAGTGTGACAATATATATGTACACTACAAGCATGATACTATTCGAGTACATTTTTGGATTGATTTTAGATTTTTGTTTAAATAAAAATATAAATTTTGGACATTTTTATTCACTTTTAAACCACATAATTAGAAAACAAAGAGCGAGAGTTATTACTATTCCAAAAACTTTCATAATCCAGATTCTCAGGGGGGGAAAGAAAAAAAATCAAATAAGCAATGATAAGAAGCCAAACCAAAAAGGCTCACTTGTTTACAGAAATGCTCTCAAGCCCCATTGTCTCCCTTGCGTCGATAGGTCTTGCTCTGTATTATTAGCGGTAAGAACTGGGCAACAAGTTCAGGGGTTAGCTTCAGCACTTGGGCTTGCTTCAGATTCATTTGTTCAATCCCATTTGCTCATTTTTATGTTAAATGCAACCAATTAACTGATGCTCTGAAACTGCTCGACTTTTTGCCCGAGGTTTTGAGCTTTTTCAAAGAGATGTAGACTGTTGAGGCTGCTCATACGCTACCTTAATTAAAGAATGATGATCAGATAATTATATACTGGTAAGGATTTCCATTTATCTAAGTTCAAGTTTTGGTAAGGATGTCATTTTTAACGCAAATATGAATAATTATAAACGGCATAGTTTGGTTAGTAACCCGGCTCCCATGCTGTACAGTTTGTACGGAAGCATCATGTGCTAGAATGTGGGGTTGAGTTCTTTAACATATTTAAAAGGCTGCAGTCATATTGGGTAGATGTATCCATCTCTTTCCTACCAAATTTAATGGGGAAAAGATTGGACCAAAAATTACCATTATTTTATCTTCAGTCTTCATTGTTTAAGAAAAAAATTCAGTTCTGCTAATAATAAGTTTATCTTTTATGCATGTCACGCATTCGCACTTATCTTCCACAAAATCATTCATATCTTACTGAAAATCCAGAATGCCCAACTTCTTGTTTGAGATTTAAGTTGGCTCCTATGACTTTTAGGAAGTATTCCGAATGTTCCAATGATTACAATCAACTTCCTAGTGGATATGCCCATTTCTCCATATTATTATAAATTTCTTTTGGCTTAGCTTGACGGTGTGTTATTATAACGTGGCCATTTTCTGTCAAATGGGAAGACAAAATTCTTATTCTTATTGCTGTGTATGTGGAAAAAAATAAATACTTTGCTTCAATGGGTACACACCGGAAAATAGGGGAAGGAATAGTCAACAGAAATAGATGGGGAAGATGGTGTACGGTGTGTACCTACCAATCAATCAATCAGTTAAGGTTGACAAAAGGGGGGGGGGGGGGAAATAAAGTCAACTTCATATAGAATGATCCAAAATAATTATGGGATGTCATCCATGTAAGGTCAAATGGGAGCCATGTGAGCTTCATATCAGATGATATAAGCAGAATTTTCTATCAGACAAGCCATTGAATGTATTGTATTTCCCTTCACATAGCAACAGCCAACATTAAAATAATTGCGAAAATGAGCAATTTGGTTCATGGGATTGAGGAATTCACGGCTCTTATGTTGGGGATGCCATGTGGGTGTTGTTTGATTCAATTGAAAGAGAACGTGGGAATAATTAAATGAGATACAGAATTCTTCAGACTTGCAGGGGTAATTCAATTGAAAAATCAGAACTATACTTGCAGATGTCATATGTAAAGAAGTTTGGTCCCTATTTAAGCACCAATCCTTGTGTGTGGAGAACCAATTGAATGTAGATAACAGTTCCATTAATTCCTCAACCTCCTCCTATCTTCTTCCTCAGCCGTTCTCCTGGTAAAGAAATGGCGAATCTTGGCCTTCTTGCATTGGCAGTTCTGGTTGGCACTTGTTGTTTTCTTGTCAGTGTCAACGCGTTTGTGGCTTCTGGATGGACAAAAGCTCACGCTACATTTTATGGAGGTAGTGACGCTTCAGGAACAATGGGTATGTAAACTAAACTCCTCTACTTGTATAAATTTGTACTCTTTTCTTAACTATTTTACAAGAGAATGAATCAGAGGGACGCTAGACTGATGATGACTTGCTTGGTTGGACACAGGTGGTGCTTGTGGTTATGGTAACTTGTACTCGACTGGATATGGAACTAGGACTGCTGCTTTAAGCACTGCACTTTTCAATGACGGAGCATCATGTGGGCAATGTTACAAGATTATATGCGACTACAAGGCAGACCCGCAATGGTGCAGGAAAGGAGTATCAGTTACCGTTACTGCTACAAATTTCTGCCCCCCAAACTTTGCTCAGCCTAACAATGCTGGTGGTTGGTGCAACCCCCCACTCAAGCACTTTGATATGGCTCAACCCGCATGGGAAAAGATTGGTATTTACAGAGGCGGGATCATTCCTGTGATTTACCAGAGGTATATTGATTTTCATCGGCCTCTTGTCTTGTGCATTGTTGTTCTTAATGTGTTTTCTTTCCCCAACATAACTGATGGTGTATAAATATTTTCGATTCAGGGTTCCATGCATTAAACGCGGCGGAGTTAGATTCACCATCAATGGGAGGGACTACTTTGAGCTTGTGTTAATAAGCAATGTTGGAGGAGCTGGATCTATTCAATCGGTGCAAATCAAGGGTACAAGAACTAATTGGATAGCAATGTCTAGGAACTGGGGAGCATATTGGCAGTCAAATGCATATCTCAATGGTCAATCTTTGTCCTTCAGGGTCACCACTACTGATGGAGTCACCCGGACTTTTAACAACGTTGTGTCATCTGGTTGGAGATTTGGTCAGATATTCTCAAGCTCAGTAAAATTCTAAGCTCGAGATATCTGGCTTTAGAGTTCAGGGTTCGTAGGCAGCGGCGTACTTACTATTTTACATGAGCAGCCCTCATTTTTTTTACAAAAACTACGACGAAGAAGACTGATGCCACTGTGTTTATGTATACTTAAATTTCATATATTTTTCTGAAGATAATTACTTAAGCCATCAATAAGAGGTATGGCTATGCTTCATATATATAGATTTTTCCTCATAAGCTTGTAATATGGATGTGTCAAGATATACTTGTTTAATGTGTCCGAGAATACTACAGGGTAGCTGGCCTGACTTCTTTTTATATTTATATTTATACACGTACAAATATATTTAAATATGGAATTTCTGATTATCAAAACAATCCCCCCCTTTCCCCTTTAGACGTCTGTCCATCTACTGACCTCAGATATATAACAGGATTCCTAATTAAAGATTCAAGACCGAACTCTGAAATATGTGACAGTAACTTTATTGGTCGAACCCTATCCACATTCCACCAAATACATTCTTTCCATCTTCTTTAAGGTCTGTAGGGTCACTCTATAATTTCAGAAGAAAGGCCAATGATTACTATGAAAATTAGTTAATTACATTTCCTTTTAAATTAACTTTCCAGCACTTGAACAAACATGAACTACAGCCCTCAATCCTCATACGGAAGAATAATCTATCTATCTATCTATCTATCTATCTATCTATCTATCTATATATATCTATATATTATATAGGATTAGGGGTTGTCTTCATATGGAAATGCTTGCTTTATAACCACTCTATTACAATAAACTACTACACTTAATTGTTCTTGTTCACCAAATTTGGTAATTACATAAACAACCATATCCTACTTCAACTCCATTACAACCCTCGCTCCCTACAAATACCATCTCTATCTTTCTAGTTTCTTCATTGATTAGCCCAAGAAGCTAATTAATAATAAATTCACAGATTAACTAATTTCTTTCCTACTATGGCATTGGCAGCCAGCAATCTTGCACTGGTTTTAATCTTTCTTCTGTTTCCATTTTCCTATGCACTGAGCCCAAACTACTATGACCAGACATGCCCAGAGGTCGAAGCAGTCATAACCAATGTGGTGAAGAAAGGAATGATGAACGATAAAACAGTTCCAGCAGCACTACTTCGAATGCACTTCCACGACTGCTTCATTCGAGTAGTTTATTTATTTTTCCCTTTATAATGTCATATTTTTTTTTTGGGTGTTGTGTTTACTAACGGTTATGGATGTTGTGTATATATATAAAATAGGGTTGTGATGCATCTGTGCTACTTAATTCAACTAAGAAGAATAAAGCAGAAAAAGATGGACCTGCAAACATTTCGTTGCATGCATTTTATGTAATTGACAATGCTAAAAGAGAGGCAGAGGCTATGTGCCCTGGTGTTGTTTCTTGTGCTGATATACTTGCACTGGCTGCAAGGGATGCTGTTGCTCTGGTTAGTACATAAGGCGGTTTAAATGTAATAAATATATATATATATATATATATATATATATATATATATATATATTCTTGGGTTTCCGTCTGTCACTCCTGAATTATATTTATTGGCTTTGCCAAAATTATTTCAAGGGTCTTTTCAGCTACTATTAAAACAAAACGACACCATAAGGTAGCTGGTAGTAGTATAATACTAGTAGTAATTATAATTGATTTTATAGTCTGGAGGCCCCAGTTGGGAAGTGCCAAAAGGAAGAAAAGACGGAAGAGTTTCAAAGGCAAGTGAAACCAGGCAACTACCAGCTCCCACATTTAACATATCACAATTGCAGCAGAGCTTCTCTCAAAGAGGTCTTTCTATGCATGATTTAGTAGCACTCTCAGGTATACTTGAAATACCAAAAAAGTTTGTCCGACTGAAATAATCTTGTATGATGATGATGATATTACATGTTGTAGGAGGTCATACTCTTGGATTCTCTCACTGCTCATCCTTCCAAAATAGGATCCACAACTTCGACGCCACACAAGATGTTGATCCCACAATGCAACCTGCGTTTGCAGGCAGCCTACGGAATGTTTGCCCTGTGCACAACAAGGTGAAAAATGCGGGTGCCACCACGGATTCTTCAACGTCTACATTCGATAATACGTACTACAAATTACTTGTTCAGGGGAAGAGTCTGTTCTCATCGGATCAAGCTTTACTCACTACAGGAAGGACTAAGGGATTGGTTTCAAGATTTGGTAGCTCCAAACAAGAGTTTGAAAGCGCATTTGTGAGGTCCATGATCAAAATGAGTAGTATCACATTCACAAGTGCTGCTGCTCAAGATCAAGAGGTTAGGCTTGATT
The DNA here is from genome assembly GCA_020205605.1 of Panax ginseng. Lineage (NCBI taxonomy): Eukaryota > Viridiplantae > Streptophyta > Magnoliopsida > Apiales > Araliaceae > Panax > Panax ginseng. The sequence goes on along the minus strand of CM035140.1, from coordinate 3,478,688 downwards.
GTAGAGTGGTTAATTAATTAATTACATGATTTGCAATTTCTTGGGAAGCTGGATCGAACAGTTTTTAACTTTATTCAAGCTTTGATTTTCATTATATTGTTTTGAGGATTAAATTAATAAATATACCAAGTGCGCGAGTTTGTTCGTCCAGTCCTTGTGTTGATATCTTTTACAAACATGTTTTCTCATTTTTGAGACAGTAATGTGTTCGGAATTGATTAAGGTAGTTGTATTTGTTTGCGTCTGTCTGTCTGATATCAATATGGTTAATGTATGTCAATAGGTTTGAGTTAGTTTTGAATTGCATAAAATAATTATGGATTTAAAATCATACTACTATAATTTATATTTCATACAGATTATATAATTTGAATTCAAATGATTATAATTTCAATTCAAGTCGACTTATATTTTAAATTATAACTTTACCATGTATATATACTCTTTTATTAACCCCAACAAAAGCAGGATTCAACGAATTGCAATGGTCTGAATACGATTGAGACGTTGAGCTGCTTCCGTAAATACGCGTTATCGAAATTCTTACCGTTACTTTTTTTCTTTTCCTTTTTTTTTTCCTTCTTTTTTTTGTGAAACAAACCTCTTGTCACATAAACTTAGAAAAAGTATTACTCTTTCTTTCGATGTTAAAATCAATGCTACTCCTTGAAAATTATTTTAGAATATTTAAAAAATTATCAATATAATTATGAATATTAAAGTTAATTATGACAGTTCTTGTATTTAAAATTTAAATGAATAATATTAATTTTAAATTTGTAGATATCTCAAATTAACTTTTAAAATTTTAAAGCCATGTTTGAAACTAAAAAGTGTATTACTCTAATAAAAGTTTAAAATGACATTTTTTTTTGTTAATATTTTGCAAATGGCCAAGTATTATATCATTAATTCAAATATTTGAAACTTGTAATTCAGTATGTAAGTGAAGAAAACCCAAATTGTGAAAGAAGATAACATATATAAATGTTCCACTGAACAAGAAAACTTAAGCATCATAAAACCAAAAGAATATATATATATATATATATATATATATATATATATATATATATATATATTGACACATGATACTTTATGACATGAAAAGGCCAGCCATTGGGCCAATCTGTTGGGTTATCTCTCTTGAATCTTGAAAGTATTGGGCTGGGTCACTGGGCCTTACCATTAGGAATGTAATGGTTTGAATTGGGCTTTGACCGGTAATGATGAAAGAGGATAGTTGTCATCTCCTGCATGACATTAATGAGGATGTGATTGAATTAATCGGCGGTGGACAAATGTGATGGAATTAGCAGGTGAGCTATCAGTAGTGGGTAGTGTCAGGGGAGTCGGTGGCACGCAAAACCGGAGGTTGAGTATATGATAGCAAAGATAGCATACAATAGGAGGTAACTGATAATTTTCTCTCTCAAGACACTAGACATTATTTTTCTCCATTGTTAATCTTGTGATCGCCTATACTGACTCTTACGTCGGAGTTATCCCCCGACGGTCCAAGCCGTCAAACTTCTGGTATTGACGTGTTTACTATGCAGGATTAGACGTGTTTTACGTGATTGAGGCGCGTGAAAAGATCTTGGCGTTAACATATATATATATATATATATATATATTATGAAAATGTGATGTTAAATTTAAGAATATTGTGTCATTATATCATCAATAAAAATAAAAGTCATTATTCTAAAATAAAATGAACAAAAAAAAAAATACTTTTTATGGAACAAATTGAGTTTTCCGGTTTGAGATTAAATTTTAATCTCTTTTTGGTTAACATCAAGTATTTCGGAGGATGATGGAACTTATAATATTCTATGGTAATCTGAAGAGTTAAATTTTTTTTGCCAACTCTGTAATTATTATTTGGAGTCAATATGGATCAAACCTATTAATCATTGATTAATGAAGGTCAAAATTAGTTAAATTGATTTCAATTTATATTTATAATTAATAATATGCGTCCAAAATTAAACCAACTCATAACATAAATACTAGTTAACCAATCCTATAAAACTCATGTAATTTTGGTCAACTAAATGTTTCTCAACCTAAATTGTCAGGTCTCACCTGAAATCATGTTAAATTTTTATGGAAGGAAGAGATTCAAAGGTGTGGCCTAGGATAGGCTAGATATTTTTGAATAGAAAGTAAATCTAATAACTGAAAACAATAAAATTAAATAAGTAGTCATGAAACCGATCATTAATATAATTTGGATTGACACAATTTACTTAATACAGGGTTAGCATGAAGTTTATTTTTAAATAAGTTGATCAATTGGTTAATAGAGTGCTGACACACATGCGAAATTCTATGTATATCAGCATTCTATTTATCAATTAACCAACTCACTAAAAAATAAATTTCATACTAACTAGATCCAAGTTTCAGGTTACAAGTAACTTAAAGGTTACAAGTAACTTAATAATGGCCATATATATATATATAATTTTATTTTATTTTGTTGTTCAAGTTTGTTATGCAGTCTTGGGGTCATTTGAAATTTTGGGGCCAACACCCGACGCCATGAACAAACTTGAAAGCACACACGAAGAAATCCTGAATTCGTCACTCCTTGTTTCTTGTTCCAATTTAAATTCCACCGAACAAAAAAAGGTAGATTCAGAAGGTCAAAAAGAAGACGAAGAAATGCAGTCTTGTTGTCCCAGATATCAGCAGTCTCCCTCTCACCCCTCCTTCTGCTATTGAATCCAATTTCGTCACCTACTTTGCTCCGGGTAATTAATCCTTAATTTCACTATGTTTTTTTCTTCTCAGAATTCAATTAAACCTAATTTTTTTGTACAAAATTTCATATTTTCAGATTTCATCAAACCTGGATACGATCAGTATGTTCATAGCCATGCCAATGGGTATAAATTTGTGTATATGTTTGGTTTGTTTTTGCTTTTAGATAAAACTGAATTTTTTGTGACAGTTTTATGTTTGTATGTGAGCAAAGCTTGTGTATTATTGGCATGGCTTCCAGATATGGCCTTTAAGGACGAAGGAGGTGTTACATCCGTTGATTTCAATGTGGGGAAGTCTGATCGGAGTGGAATTAAGGTCACCGGAAAACGGAAGAAGGTACATTATATTGCTTTTTTATTTTCTTTGTGATAGTTGACTCTTAAAAGGTGTTAATTTTAATACCGCTTGAAGAAATTAGAAAGTGATATAATTTTTTAATGTAGTACTCTTTCTATAAAGTGTGGAATCCAATTGTAGCATATATGTATGTAACAACTTCTCTAGTCTTTGACTTGTTCCTATGATTTCTGGAATTTTTGCTTTTGCTGCGATTCATGTTTCCTTTGTTAGATCCTTACTTCTACCCTGTTCTCAACCACAAGTGCTTGTGTCTCAAAATTCAAACCAAACCGTGCTCCTTTTGCCTTGTTTCCTCATTGTGTATTGCTATCCTTATTTTTCCTTCCGGAGCTGAATTGCTTAGTGACACAACCAAAGTTTTCCAACTATTAGGCAACGAGCTGAAAAGCAACAATGCCTGAATTTCGTCCTCAAGATTCAACTTCATGGTAAACAATTGGTTCACCAATCTTTGGAACTCACTCATATGCTCGAATACACTGTTACCATATTTATACTTCAGGTTCACGATCTTTCGAATCACAAAGGTCTTATTCTGAGCATTCTTCTTCTCGTACATGGACTCTAATGTAGTCCAAAGTGTATAAGCATCCGTTTCCTGCGAAACATGGTGGAACACACTCTGATCGATCCATTGTCGGATGTGACCGATTGTCTTCCTGTTCATCTTTTTGCAATCAGCCTCAGTCTTGTCCGCTGGCTTTTTCCCCTTAAGCTCCAATGGATCATACGAATCCTGGCAGTAAAGGATGTCTTCCATTCTAGGCTTCCAGATCAAAAAATTAAATGAGGTCAATTTAATCATGGCACCGCTTGATTCCTCCATTTAATTTATCAAAAACCAAATGCGCAAAGAACCTTGCTCTGATACCACTTTGTAGCGGAATTGCATGATCCATCCCATATCAATTCATCACACACCTGTAGACTAGTCCAATATGACTAGGATCCCCTCCATTTCAAATAAAATAGAGAAATGGAGAGTCTTCATTCTTTGTATATTCCTTATCATCATCTCTCTCTCCCATCTTCATGATGTCACCATGAAATGGAGACTCTCCAATTCATTTAAAATGGAGAGAATCCTAATTCAGCCCAATAAGCATGTTGGACTACCTCCTTACAGTTAACCTATTAGGTTGAGGCTCCACCATACTTATTAAACCAAAATTTATCCGATGTGGGATTCATGTGAAATATCCCAACAATATGTTATCCATTTGTTTGCCAGTTCTTGATCACAATTTTCACTTCAAACAGTTTCAGTACTTTGCGATGCAATCAAGGCTGTTGATTTCATTTATTGTCACCACGTGTCTCTGCTAATTTAGGAACTTATTGTTACTGAAATTTCCTTATCCAGAACGCACAACATTTCGAGTCCAACACAGCTTTGTGCAAAGTATCAACCAATGATACTTCTTATATTGTGAGGTGCAGTTTTCTTCTCTCTTGTTCACTGTCCATGGTCCTTCATTTAATTATGCTTTCATGTTTGTACACTTATTCATCATGTTCAAAGTTGAAGGCATTAGTGAATTCTGACAGATGCTGTGTTAAAGGTTCTCTCTTGGAAGTCAATGACTGGTTAATCAAGCAACCAGATTTGCTTAACTCATTGGTAAGAATAACTTGATACATATGTTTATAGGTTACACTAAAATACACTAATTTTCAGTTTAGAAATCATCATACATACACTATTTTTCGGTTTATACATCAGCATATATCACTCAATCAACACAGCTTAGTGCGAACTGCAAAGTACCCACAAATTATTATTTCTTTCCTTTTATCACGGAAAGGTTCAGTCTTGATGTTTATTGAATATGCCTCAATATATCCGCTGCAAGTTTTTTCTAAGATAATTCTTTTAATCAATTAAATGCTGAAAGTGACTATTAAGCAGGTGAAGTAAATGAATTTTACTTGAATCAAATTATATCCGGCTAGCTAAGTTAAATGTTCTAAAAAGCGGGAGGCGGCCGGCCGGAGGGGGTCTAGACGGAATTTTTTATTTTAAGTCAATTTTAATATTTTATTTTACATTTATCCAAACAAAACAATAATACAAAGCAAAACAACCTATAATAAAGATAATAAAAGCATTTGCTTAAAGTTCAAACACATATCCATATTGTTAATGTCAAAGTTCAAACACAAACATGCGATTGTTCAAAGTTCAATCATATTTTTAACGTATTAGTTTTATTCATAAACAAGATTGCTATTAAATAATAAAATTTAAAATTTCAAGAATTTAATTCAATATTAAAACTTAAGAAACTAAACATAAATTTAAGAATTATATTGAATTAAACTAAATATTATAAATATATCATCATTTATATAATTTAAAGTTGGTATAAGTTCAAAAAGTTACAACTATAATAAAATTATCCATTTTGACTTGATATTGTTCATTTCTTGTTGTGATTTAATATGTTACAATCTGTATAATGAATATGGTAAATCATTAGAAAAATAAATATATCAAGATCTGGTTTGAGTAGTTATTAAAAAAAAAAAACTCTCTGCCTATACCCCGCCTAATTTCCTGGAAGGATTTTTTTGCCGCTTTGGGCCTAGGTGAGGTGTTGGGGGGCCTAGCGCCTAGGCGAGGCGTCAAGGGGGGCCTAGCACCTAGGCGGGGCACCAATGGGGGCCTAGCGCCTAGGCGGACCTAGGCGGGAATTTTTAGAACACTGGCTAAGTTAAATCAGTACCAGTTAGTTATCACCTACTTAATTTCTTTATGTAATTGATGCCTAGGGAAGTGCTTGTGAACTATAGAAATGATGAAGAAACATAAGTTCGGCAATTTTTACTCCACTTTGAGGCGGAGTATCAGGTCAATTTAGCTATATAAACCTAACTTGACTAATCTGATTCCAACAGTGCAGCTTATTATCTATAATATCTCATACCACAATATCAGGTTCCTAAAACTCAGTTCTTTGTTATCTCAGAGAGGTCTGTTATTCTCATTATCATATGTAGGCAGTAGGTTCTCCTACATTTTGCTTCTCTTGATTCCATAAATATCGTGATATCTTTGACATCTAGTTCCTTATCAGTCTCTTGCACATTCAGTTTTTCTTCTTGTTCTTATCGAGTCCTGATACAACATGAATTTAGTTTGTCAAGTAAATTTTCATGAGAGAAATCCAAATAACAGATATATCTTTTCATCGCAGCTAGCTGCTATTTGAGTAGTAAGGAATCTTATATCTTTTAGGAATAAAATTATTGTTTTATTATTTGAGTAAGAGAGGTCATGAATCAGATTAAACAGAGATCAAGAACTTTGACACTATTCTCCACTTGAGTTATTCTTGTTGGTCATATTGTTTTACTTTTTACAGTCACAAGTCATAACTATACACAAGTGTACACTGTGTGGGCAATCTGAGCACTTAGCACATGTGAGAAACTAGTTCTGAAGGTTGTATGGAACAATTGAAGATTCATTCCTGATTAAATAAAAGAAGCCAACTGTTAATAAAATTTGAAACTTCATTATGCCTATTATTAGATTTCCCTTGCATGAAAGTTCTATAAATTTGAAAGAAATTCATGCATAACCACCACTTAAACGAGTGGGTCTAGCTAGTATATGTGATATATTATGAAATTAGCCTTGTGGAGGATAATTGCTGATGGTGCAGGCCCTGAAGGACGTAAATGTTCTGAGCATTTCTGTGCTCATTTCTATTATGTCCGTTTTCCTATATCCTGATCAGAATTTTCACCATTTTCCTGGATTCCTTCTACTCTACTACTCTACTACTCTACTACTCTTTATCTGTACCATTATGTTCTTTTGCTTATTTATTTTCTCAACATATATGATTATGGATCATATAGTATTCTTTACCTTTTTAGCTTGCATCAACATATGCTAGGAAGCACATACATTGCTTTATGATTACATTATCATTTACACATATCAAAATCTTGAGGAGATTCATCTTTAGGTCTTGGTAGTCTGTCTAATCATCAATGGGTAGTAGCATGTCTAAGGTTTTGCATCGATTTGAGATCTTTTGTTGTTAGTTTTCTTTGTTAATATTATGAAATCATCTTTGTGACCTAGAGCTGTTTCTGATACGTCATCTAGGAGTAATTTTTAAGAGAGTTATTTCATCTGTTTCATTTGGTCTGAATTGCAGGCCCACAGGGAAGGATACATAGCTATAATCATGCCAAAACCAGCAGACTGGCTTAAAGTTAAGGGTTCTTTACTGACCTTTGAAGAGTACAAGAAGTTGAGAGATGCTTGTTGACTTGTGAGCATGCCTCTTTAGGGTCTTTTCTTATCTTCTAGTTTCCCCAGCTGCACTGGGTTCACTAGTCTAAGTGAAGGGGCCTCGGAGGAAGAATCTGATCTTTGAGGGGGGAAATCATATAAGCAATGCCATCTATTTAGCTGTTGGACTGCACTAAAACTATGGGCATGACATTAGATTAGGGAAATGCTGGTTTGAACGAATCCGAATAAGCTGCAATTGCAATAATTTGATCTCATGTACAATAGCTATATTGTGTTTTGCATTATTATCGAACAACAATGACTTTGTATGAGAAGTTAGGACGATTTTGGTAAGTAATAAATCATAAATCACTTGTGTTGATTTGATGTGTATGTATGAGTATGCATCATGTCTGTATATCAACTTCTTTTTAAGTGAAGAACAAATCGTAGCTTTCCTAAATGTCTCTTAGACCCAAAAATACCGAAATGTTAGAACTATGAATATGGATTAATGAATTGTATGTTTCTCTACCCCTTTAATTTATTAAGATAGTATGGGAGTACGGTATGTATGCGGTCGTTTATTAAAAATACATAGTTAAATTGGACTACGTTTATGTTTGGTTTTAAACGGACTAATCTTTTATGAATTGTAACATACTTGCACAAGTCTGATATATTTCAATCCAAAATTTTTGGATTGTTTCGAAAAATAAAATAAAATGTAAACAGTTTTTTCATAAATACTTGGGCCTTTGAATGAATAATACTAATTTATTCTTTTTCAAATCCTACCGAAAATATATATTTTTCCAAAAAAAAATATATATTCTTAACAAATGCAGGTAGGAAACAATAATAAAACAAATTAATCAGTGTTCCTAGACTAAAACCTTTTGTAGCAGAGAAAAAAGAAGAAGCAAACAATACCAAGACAGAGAAATTAAAAATAAAAATCTCGTCTACAATTTGATTGTAGCGCCATTCGTAAGTTCTTCTACAAGTAGTCTTCTAGATCTGTTTATGGTCAGAAAACACAAATAGATGTGATCTTCAAGCTCTTCTAGTTGCTCCAACAAGCACGTCTCTTCCATCCGAAACTCCCTAACAACCTCCCTCAACACCTCAGCCTTTCCATTCCTTGCACACATATTAGCCACGGCAATTCTGTGTTCAATCTCATCATTTAACCTCCTCACTAGCCGGCTCATCGTGTTAAAATCATTGATCAAAATATAAACCCCTTTTGCCGCAAGATCAAGCTGTGTCCCAACACTTTTGGAACTTGCCTTGAGCAACAGTAGTCGTGATTTATTTCTCAACTTTTTTTGCCTCTTGAGAAATCCTATGGAGCAAGTTAGCACTGCAGGCGCGGTTACGATCCCAACCATGGAATGAAAAGCAAGGAGTAGAAATGCAATTGCGAGTGCAGTATAAGCAACTACAATTGTACAGCCCACAATTTTCTTAAAACATTTCCTCAACTTTATTCTCCTTGTGATTTTTCTACATTGTAACGTTAATTGATGCAGTAAATCATTACGGGTGGCTTGAGTTTGGCGGAACTCAAAAGGGCTAATAATACTTGATAAAGGGTTCTTCTTGGATGCGAAGGAAGCAAGGTGTTTAAACATGGCAGAGCAGCATTGATCATCCGTGTAATTACGCCTTCTTTTGCTTAGCTTGATTACCCTTTTGATTATACGATAATTTGCTCGTGTTTGACGGATGCTCTGAAGGAAAAACTCGCATAGATTGCATGCCTGTGTGGTAATCTTGAAGTAATCAACTAGGAGGGGATGAAGATTATAGGATTGAATGATGTCGGCTAATGTTTCTTGTCCGGGTTCTACAAGGCTTTCGGTTAGATCATGAACGAATAGAGGGAACGAAGATTGTTCGTCATTATTAACCTCCTGCTTCTGCATATGACCCTGAACTTTACTGCATATATCAATGTATGATTGTGTTCTAAAGGCTTCCTTGTACTCTTCATTCACGTTGTACTGTTTCGCCAAGCTGTTACTTTCACATTTTTTTCCACATCCACCTGAAATCAGAAAACTTAAGTAAGGATTATCGATCGAAGAAAACATCATCATAATCTATATATATTCTGTTTATAATTAATTTATTATCTAAAATCAACCCTATTTCATTAATTTCAATGATCAAGTTGAATGAAATTGAAGATCGAATTCTTCATGCACAAATTAAATTAAAGAATTGAAAAATGAAGTAACTAACCCAGAATCCTGAAAGGATGTTTGATCAGCTTGGGCCAAACCATCTTTTTGGATGGATTATTAATTTGTGTTGGAGGCGATGTAGAACATTAATTAATTGTTGAGCTAGCTAGCTTATTTATCTGATGGAATATTTAAGCTAGCCTAGCAGCAGCACCTGCACCGCCTCAAATTGGTTATGGCTAATTTCTTCACACATACGATATCGTCCTTGACACGTTTTTCGCCCCACCCGTAAATTAAAGCTTAATTAATTAAGGAACTTTAAATTAAATAGATGCACCCATCCGAATCCAATCCGATCCATCATATTTTTATCTTCTCCTTAATACCCGTTCCTTCCTAATTTAAATTTTGTATCTCATATTTTATTTGTCCCATCTGATTATCTATCAGATATTTTTTAACTATTTAATAGTAAATAAATATATCTAAAATATAAAGTTGACTGATTAAAATAATTTTTTAAAGTGACATTTGAATATTTAAAATTGGCATGGATTCTCTTCATTTTAGTCAATAAATGGTTATTATTTTAAAAAATACTAATTATTAAAAAATAAATTGTTTTATAATTTTTAACAAGTAAGTCATCTCAATTTAATTTTTAAATATTAATAATAATTTTATAATTTAAAACGAATATAATATTACTCTTGAAACTACACACGAGAGGTGAAACATGGGATGAAAAGAAATTTAGACTGTCCATCAATCCTAAAAGTGATGATAAATTGATAACTTAAAAGTTTGTTAACATACTTATATATATAATTTGATTTGATTGCCACATACATAAATATAGTTTAATAAGTAAGTAGTATCTCCAAAAGCAATTTAATTAGTTGGTGTTTGGAAACACATCTCACTTGTACATTAATTAATTAATTCCCATGCACCGACTAGCTAGCGAATGTACGTGTTGCCTGTTGGTGGTGGAGTATGTATGAGGTATGTGTATATATATATCTTACACGTAAATTAAATCTGAACAAATATATATATATATATATATATATATATATATATATATATATATATATATATATATATATACTCCTCCCTCCCTCCCTCCCTCCAATAATCTTTTCTTAGACACTGAGAATTGTAGTTCCATATGATTGGAAGCAAATGAGCGATGACTTATACGCGGTCTATGAAGTAATTAGTAATTGGTTAATTCAATTGGAGTGTCATATATAATACTCCCTCCCTAATTAATTGACGTTTGTTCAAATCTAAGAGAATTAATAATAATTTTTTCAAAATTACCCTTCATTACTCTACCTATTTTTTTGATACGTTAAACTCTTGTGCTATGATAAATTAATGATTTAAGGGTATTATAGACAATTGAGTACTATATTTAATGATTTTTAATCATTATCTTAATCCTTATGTCCATCTTTAAAACGTCATTTAAATAGGGACGAAGGGAGTATAAAGAATTCAGTGACTTGTAGTCTACGTTAGAAATACTAACACCATTCATCACGTACCAAACAACCTAATTGGAGTACTAAATTATACTTGCTCCATATCGATCTATCTACCAAGTGATTTGTAATTAAACTAATTTATTATTACTATTCACGTGACTTTGATCGATCGTATCTCCTCTCCTCTCCTCTCCTCCTGTTTTTTTGTGGCTGATTTTTAAGATTCAATTAAGGAAAGTAATAATAATATAATTGCACCTAATTCCTTTTAATTACTAATTTGAAAAGGTATACAATCATAATTAGCTATAGCCTATATGCTACTCCCAAAGCCAGCTGTTGTTTTAGCTCACTTCTTTATACTTATTGCATTCGATATATATTTTTCAAAATTAAAAAAATATTTTTAAATTTTAATTCTAAAATGCCATATATTCTTAATATAATAATTCTTTTTAACGTTGATTATGTATTATCATGTCATTACTATTATATTCTTAACTAATATTAATTATAAAACAAATAAAAAAAATCAAACATAAATCTAATTTTTGAAATTAACGGAGGGAGCTAGTACGTAAATAATAATATGATACTGCTCAAGAGAATTATTTGTTTGTTTATTATGTCATGTACCTATAGGAGATCGACTCCCTGTTAATTATTCATTTCAAGCTATATATATATATATATATATATATATACTATATTTATATTATTATTATCTGTTAATATATTATCATCATCATTATTATTATTTATATATTCCTTTTTAATAATTTAATGGATAATATATAAGACATTCTTGCTTTTACTTTTGAATGTGAAATCTCAACCAAACAAACGATCAGGACACATCCACCACATATGAATGTGAGATTAGGATTAATTGTATTTGTGGCAACTTACCTATATAATTACATGAAAATTGGAATGTTTGGCCGAAAATTAATTTGTACTATTTCTTACGTTCCCATAATTTCATTTCTTTGCAATAAAAAATTATAAGTACTTTTTTTCCTTCCTATTTCCTATTTCATTTCTTTACAAAATTCTCAATCGTAAATTTACATTTTATTATCCTCTATTACACAAAATAGACTCGATCATTTATAATTTTATCATATTATTTTAATTTATTTCAAAATTTATCTAAAAAAACATCATAGGTGTTTAGTTATTAAGTAATGACACGATATTATAAATTATGATGATGAATTTGGACATTTTATTATTTTCTCAGAATTGTGACACCTAAGTATGCACATTTTAAGAAATATAAGATTGTATTTTTCTTCCCAAATGGCGTCTAATTAGATGTTTATGCATTAATATACAATTAAATAATAATAAAATAAAATTTAGAGCATGTTAGGAAAATTTATTTCATTCTAATTCTAATTATCTAACTTTTTCAATAAATCTAGTATTAAGAAAAACATTAACAGTGTAATAGACTGTTAAAAATTATAGATAAATGTTTAAATTTAATTTCTTTCCCCAAAACTTTCTAGTCCAAACACAAATAAGCCAATTAACCTAAAACAAAGGAGGTTTATTAGTATTTATTTTTAGGATGCGTATACCCAATTGAGACGAGGAAAATATATATTCCATTTTGGGCCCAATAGGCCCTATCCCAGTTTCACTTGGAAATGTGGGCTCTGTTAGGAGTATCCATAATTAGGTCTACGTGGTATTGGTATTAGACCTATGTTGGGCTACATCGACTTACAATGTCCAAAGAAATTTATGATTTTGTCAAAATAAATTACTCTTTTATACATACATACATACTACTTATTATAGATTTAGTTATGTATCGAAGGAAAATTAAAATTATATAATATATTTTAAAACTTAAAGTGATCACATAAAGAAATCCATTTTAAGAAAAAGAATATTTTGAAAAATAATTTATTTTAATTAATGCTGATAATAAATGACACAATGAATACATAAATATATTCTTAAAAATATATCATATTTTAAAATAAAATTGTATTTTTGTGAGTTTTATACGTAGACGTAGACGTAGACGTAGACGTAGACGTAGGAATGGATTAGGGTTTCCAAATCCTAGTGGCAAGCAAGGCAACCCAAGGGTGTGACCGCGTGATTAGGAATAGAATAGTATAGAATAAAATAAAAGGAAAACTGAGGTCCTTTTTAGCAAATTGGAAATGGCAAACCACGCCACACTGCCACAGAGAAGTCCTAAAACTTAAACACGGTTAAAACGAGAGTGATCGCCCTTCTGACGGCATGATCGGCCGCGTTTTATTGTTCTACGTTTACTCACGCTCAGAAACCCTAGTTCAATTCTCTCTTTCGTAGCCGACGATGAAAATGTTGGTTTATAATGTCGTTTAATTTTTTACGAATGTACTCTGTTATGTACTGAATTTGATCAATACTATTACTCCTCGTTTACCCTATTGGGCATGGCGGCCGATTTATCTCCTACCAATCCCTCCTCCACCGCTCCTATAACTTCTGCCGTTAATAGTCCAAAATCTAACCGGAAAACTTTTCCGTCTCCGTGGGCCCAGGTGGTTCGCGGCGGCGAACCGGTGACACTCTCCGCCAAAGCTCCCTCCCCGCCATCTTCTTTGTCATCGGCCGAGAAACCCACTCCATCAGATTGTCTGTCGGCTGCGCCGCAGGGTGACAACGCCACCGCGCAAGAGGTTCCTATGGAGAGTTCCGACTGTACTAACGGCAATGCCAGTGTTTCGAAGAAGTCTGCTTGGGCCAGACCTGAAAACGGTGTCGTTGGGTCTGGTCCGGTGATGGGAGCTAGTTGGCCCACTATCTCTGAGTCAACTCGACCTTCGCCTAAATCTTCACCCGATTCCCCGAAACCAGTTTCTAATGGATCAATCTCTATTTCTCAGGTTCTCTTCCCTAAAACCCACATACATCTTTCTTATATACATTTGCGTTTGTAAAAGTCCATTGAAAGATTGAATTTTCGTTTGTTTTGAATGTGAATGTGAATATGAACGCATCTGTTTTGTACTGGGACCTATAATTTTCATACAAATTTGAATGCTTTAATATCTCTAAAATCTATATGACAAATTCTATATGTTTATGCCTATTAATCTTGGTAAATGTACATATACTAATTTTGAAGATTGATTGTTGTTTTGCTTATGAGTGTGAAGATTGCATTTAGTTTTGCATAGTGTGTGTGGTCTTGTATTTACATATTTGTTTTTCCCTTTATTTTTCTTTTAATACAGGGGCCTGTAATATCACATGCACCTCAGAAACAAGCCAATACTATTGGAAACCCAAATTTTACTCCAAAACACACACAGCCTGTTAGACAAAGGTCAATGAGGCGAGGTGGTGGCCTAGGGGGTGGATCAGGACATAGCGGATTCAGTCGGCCACCGGCACCAGGCCCACCACCACCACTTCCACCTCCGTTTCCAATACCTTTTGGAAATTTGTTACCACCAGTGATGGAGTTGCCTATTAGAGAACCTCCATACAATGGCAATAGTTGGGAGACTAGACCGATTGGAGGTGTTGGTTCTCATTCACAAGCTGGAAATGATCACTCTTCGCATCGGCATTCTTCCAGGAGGGGCAACTCGGGGTCCCGTCCCCGTGGGGATGGAGTATATCATAATGGTTATCGAGGCAGGCGTGATCAAGACCGTGACTGGAATGCTCCTCGAAATTCTACTGCAAGAGATATTCATATGCATCAGATGGCTCCTCCTCTACCGAGGGCTTTTATGAGACCAGCAATCCCAGGTTCTACCCCGTTCATTCCACCCCAACATGTTAGACCCTTTGGGAATCCCATGGCTTTTGGTAAGTTTAATTTGTGTTCTTTATCCTTTAGTGAATTAAACTAATATCATTATTCATAATCATCGATATCATACAGATATGGTCCCTCCATTTTTATATGGTCCACCATTGCCTCCGGAGTCTTTAAGGGGTGTTCCGCTCATGGCTCATCCACTACCACCGGCAATGTTTTTCTCTGTTATGGACCCTAATGTGCGTACTTTGTTAGTCAATCAGGTTGACTATTATTTCAGGTAAATAAGCATTGGTGTAATGATGTGCTTAGAAAAATATGTTATGCTATCACTTAATTTTTCAACGTGGCTTTTACCTCTTTGTAACCCAATTGCTAATATAATTCCTTGTTTATTGCAGTGATGCTAATTTGGTTAAAGACGATTTCTTAAGGTCAAACATGGATGATCAGGGCTGGGTAAATATCAGTTTAATAGCCAGCTTTCCTCGAGTAAGTAATATCTGTTATACTTACCACTGCTCTTTCATTTTGTTGACAATTGAGATGGTTATCTTAATTAGGGGGTGTTTGATAAAACTGAATGAAATAGTTCTGAACGTTTAAGTAATCTGAATGAACTGAATAAAAAAAGTTGTTTAATAATTGATATTTCTGGAACATCTGAATAACAAATTTTTATTATTTTACCCCTCTGAAAAAATTCAAAATTGTTGTAAATTTATTTAATATTACTTAATATAATAGTTAATATTTTAAAAAAAATATTAAATACAAAATACTTCATTCAATTCATCAAACAAATTACACTTGGCCCATTCAATCTAAAAAAATTACAATTCAAATTACACATTCGGCCATTTTTTTTATTCAAAACAAATACAATCGAATCAACCGATTCAACTTTATTCAAATTTCGTTCACTCTAAACAAACACCCCCTTAGTTTTCTTTGTTCTCTAGTCACTGTTCTTCCATAAAGAATGTTCAGGAACTTAATTGATTTGTTACTTTATACTATATGAGTCGTGACTTATTGACTACCAACTGAAATAATAGTGTACGTGTAAACTCTTAAGTAAATTGATATAGTCTTGGTCAGTTTCAGTCTTTACTTTCAAGAATAACCAACCGAAACCATTCTTCTACAAAGTGAATAGATAGAAATGCTACTCAAACTTCTCAAATATTTCATTGACCAATTTTTTTTTACGCAAATCGTTATGTTTTATCTAAAAAAACACACTCCAAAGTCCAAACCAAAGGTCAAAGAAGAAAATGGTACTCTTTTTATTTTTAATAAGTAAATGGCATTATTTTTTTAGGGCAGAGCCACTATCTTTTCTAATGGTGTATAAGAGTAAGTTTTATTTTTTGGCCATCAAGTGAGACTTGGGTTTTCAAAAATGAGCTTATTATTTTGGCCTTTGGAAGTCTGTACTAACATAATAGGTCTTTAATAAAAAACAATAAAGCAGTTAAAGGCTGTAAAATATAGTTCTATGTTTGGAAATAGTTTGTGATGGGTGATGTCTTCATCTGTTCGCTGATTATTTCACAGTGTCTTCCTGAATGTTTTTGCAAGAAGCTAACAAAAGAATTGTCAATGATGTTGATCTTCATACTTCAAAGTTAAGGGTTTCTTGATTCTTATTTTGTTTTCCTTTCTCTTTTTCTGTTTTCATTCTGTCGGTCAAACTCGTTGACAATGTTTCAGTTTTTCTTAAACCTTTAGTAAATGCCTTAGCTCTACAGCTGGAGCATGAGAACCGGACTTTTCTTTTAAGAAATATATAAAAGTATGCACCTGCGTTTTCTTACCGTAACAATTTAGAAAAATTACTTTGTTTTGGCTCGACCTTTCTTTGGTTATAATTGTTTGAGAATCTAGATATATTATCTTCATA
Source organism: Panax ginseng (assembly GCA_020205605.1). Classification (NCBI taxonomy): domain Eukaryota; kingdom Viridiplantae; phylum Streptophyta; class Magnoliopsida; order Apiales; family Araliaceae; genus Panax; species Panax ginseng. The sequence continues at coordinate 3,461,923 of CM035140.1, read as the reverse complement.
GTCGTATGCTTCATATCAGCTTTTTTCAATTTAAAAAAATGCTTCATATATGGCTGATATTGATCAAGTTTTCTCAGTTGAAATTGAGGAAATTTCATAAGCTGTATAGTAGATTTCCCAAATAGTGAGGGACTGAATGCAATATCATGCAATATGAAATATGTCCATCTAATCTCCCTGACTGGCAGAAAAATACACTTACGATGATCGTGTTAAGACCTCCAAATTTGTAACTCATCTATAAAGTAGTTAGTAACTATGTTCTGCATTAAAATGTGAAGGCTTTAAATTTCAAGATTTATTTTTAAGTTTGGAACGGGTTGTTCCGGTCATTTTTTTGTGAGGGAATTCCTCTCATGCTTAGCTGTACTGTATTTCATGTTATGTTTCAAAATATTCTTTCGTCACTAAAAAGTAAGTTGCTCTTGCTTTATGGTGGGCCAAAATGGGGGAAGATGAATAGGTGATATTTTGAGGAATTGGAAAAGTCTATGCCCTATATTGGTTCTTTATTTTTAAGTTTGTTTTTTTTGGCAGAACAAGGCTTACCTTCTTTCTGTGGCAACTATTTATGCTAGTATGCCTTGCATCCTTTGGGGTGAGTTTTTTGGGGCAATCTTTCACGCAGGTGTTTTTTTGTGTCCACCTGCATATTGTGCACTAGGTTGCATGGACCTCATATTGTGTTTCATCATTCATGTATAGTATCGTGAATCGTATCGTACGATATGGAAACGAAATGAAAAATGTGGTAATATATATTTAAACATATAAAATACAATTTATTGGACAATCAAGCATATTAGCTTGACGATATATAAAAGTAGTCAAATATTATTGTAGGCTAAAAATAAATTTTAAAGTTAAATAGTAGCCAAAATACTCTAAATTGATTTACTTGATATTATTTTAGATTCACCTTTAATCTATAAAACAAAAGAGAATACTTAAAATTAACAAGTGGAGATTTATGTATCAACTTATGGAAAGTGGCGTGAGAAAAATAGAGCGACATTCTGAAGAAGAAGATATACAACTCTAAAAAGTGATTAGGAGATTATCAAGTGATATATAATATGTTTGTGCTAAAAAACATCTTCATTTGAATTGGTAGAAGGTTTAAAAGTTTTATTTTTATTCTTTTGAATTTACATTAAAAAAATTCAAGTTGGTTGCTAACTCTAAAAAGTATCGTGTTTCGTATGAATCGTATTGCATCGTAACTGAATCGTATTATACGATGTCATTTTCAATTCACTTTGCGATACGTATCGAATTGTCTCCATATTGTATCATACGATACGTATCGCATATTGTATTATTTTGACAACTATGCCCCCATTGATACATATTCTAGTTATATTCTGGCAAAGAATTGATACATATGAACGGTTATATTTTAGTTATTCTGGCAAAGAATTGATACATATGAACGGTTATATTTTAGTTATTCTGGCAAAGAAACAATCAATTTTGCTTCATGAGCTGTCTTTTTTCATCAGATGAAATTTCTTTAACCCATCTCTCTTGTCTGTTTTTGTTATGTTTAAGTATCGTATGGAGTGTGGATCCTTTCTTGTTTTTTCATTTCAATTTCCCTTTCGATAACTTCATAGAGTTTTAACTAATCTTATATATATATATATATAAATAAACCTTCACATAGCTCTGTATTATTTCTCTTTGCAGTAGTGCCTAGCATTCTTTGCCTGGTTTCTTTGATCTAGATTTGAGGGAATAGGAATCTGGTTCCTTCATTATTTATAGAAGTTATATTCTATTTGGGTGATAAGTAACTTAAAAAGTTTTATGCATACAAGACAGATTCTACTTTGCGGGCCTCTCATTATTTGTTCATGTATAAATGGACACTGATTGTTAAAACGTACTCTTCATTCTTCCAGCTTGGGTGTATTGGAATGTCATTTGGCCAATAGTTAACTTGTTGAACGTAGCTATCTTTCTTTGTATTACTTGGGGATTTTATTTAAACAGTAAAACAAAAGTAAGGCCGGCAGTTTCATTACCTTGGTTAGGTTTTCTTTTTCAGTCTTTTTCGTTTGTTTTTTCTTATTGTTAATTCTCTTTTGCTGATTTTCATTTGCATTACTAATTCAATACTCAAATTTTCTTTTAAAGGTAATATTTTCCATATGTTTTGGTCTTCATATTATTCTAAACTGATCTTTTCCTTTTTAACTGAAGGAATTTAATTGCTTTCTTACTTATCATAAATGTTATTGTTGGTTTTAAAGTAAATTACAATGTTTTTTTGGTGAAACCCTATCGTTAGTAGTTTGCGGTGGAATTGCAGATTTCGTGTCCTTGCTTTAACATATTTTGTTACCTGAACTAATAATAATAATAAGTAATGATTTAACCATCGTTACATATACTAATGAACTTTTAATTTTTAATCTTACTTTATCATATTCCTCTTCCTTTCTCTCTTCCTCTTGTCTCCCCACACCTCTCCTAAGACGAAACCCTCCTCCCCACCCCAGATCTCTCTACACCCCAATCTCTCACATGGATCAAGATTCTCAAACCTTCCTCCCAGGATCTCTCCCCACCTCTCGCCTCCACGGCCTTGTTGTCGAGAAAAACCCTCTCCATCCATCATGTAGTCAAAACCAACGCCATCTTCTTTGCCTTGTGATTTCAAGAGGAGGTGACACACACCATGAATTTCAGCGGCTCGATCATTTTGGACTCGCCAGGCGGTGGTGAGTACTTCACGCACCTTAGGCGTCGGACTCCCCTAGATACTCTACATGGTACTCGACGCTTGTGGACATCATCGCTTGGATCAACGACATCGTTTGGATCCGGTGCTCCCCTGTTGAAATGCTACACGCATCAGGCAGAAAAAAATCATCATCTTTTGTCAAAGTTAGATGTGGTCACCTTTACGTAGAAGGCTCGATTCCCAGATCAGAATCAACGAAAAGAAATGTATGTACCAAGTATCATACAACACATACATTCGATGAATCGACGAAAAGAAGTTTTGAGAGGTTTAGTAGTTTTTGGGGAGGTTAAATACAAGAGATTGAATAAGATTTGTGGTGAATGACCAAGGTTGGGGAATAGCTATGCCTGAGTTATGGTCTTGGCAATTGTCATAGATATTATCTTTACTTACAGGTGTTGGGAGTTACGGTGTTGATTCATGTTTATGTTATTGGGAGAATCATCGGGGAGGATTAGTTAAGAGTATCTGATGGTTGAGAGGGAAGCTTTGGTAGCACAAAGCATGTCTCAAGATGATCTGAAAAACTTCCTTGCTTCGATTTCAAAGAAAAAAGAAAGGAACTAGTCCACATGGATTGCACAATTTGTTTAGAGAACTTTAAGGGTGGGTGAGAGGTGTAGGTTATTACCTTTATGCAAACTCAGTTTCCATGAAGGTGTATTTGATTCATGGTTTTTGAGCAATTTTCCTCTCCATTCTGTTTTATTTAATAGTTTAATTGAACAAATAATAAGAATCATCATCAATTTAATCATCCAATTTAAGAGATTTGCATAGTAGACAAAACAAATATATATATATATATATATATATATATATATATACACACACACACACACAGATATCTGAATGTTTATTCTGCTTTTTTCTCGAACTCTTTCTCAATGCCTATCATTCGGCTCTATGTTTTTTTTTAATTTTTTTCACGTGCCATATTAAGCCAAAATTAACGAATGACTTCCCACATACGATGGTTAAATCATTAGTATGAATTTACCAAATTCTCTCACTAAAAATTATCAATATACCAAAGTAACTTATTGATGATATCTACCTTCTTCGTAAACTTCTAAGTTCCACACCCTTTTAGAAAGTTATCCAAGTTTTTGTTTCAATTTTTTTTCTCAAACTGATATTAAAAGTTACTTAAATAAAGTGAAACTCAATAAGAGATAAAAGGACTTAAACAAGATAACAAGATACTCCCTCCCATATGAACTGTACCGGTGTCGAATCTAAGTAACACGTGAAGTCAAAAATAGAGGATCTGCGATATGGATTCAAATTTGGACACGGAAAAGGATACGATATGTTATGATTTTTAATAATAATATTTATCTTGTCAAATTTTTATAGACAAGCATTTATCATGAAACATCGGGGTTGAAGTGCAAAAATATAAAGAAACAAGGGCATAATTGAAACTATCAAACTTTAGGGGCTAAAATGAAAAAACAAAAGTATAGGACCGAGATGTAATTTTTAAGGTTTTCGGAAAACCTCCAAGGATATTTTTAATCCAAATCGATGAGACTAAACTCGTTTTAGGGGTTTCAAAATTTCGATCCAAAATTATCGAAAAACAAGAATCAAACCACTATTCAACTCACTGGTTCGATTACAAAATTAATCCCCGATTTTCAAACTTAATAATAATTAAATAATATTTTTATATATATTAATAATTTTTAAAAAACTAAGAAATCATTAACTATTAATAATAATTAATATATAAAATAAAACTACAAAACATTATTAATATATATAAAAAAATTAATAAAACTACTATTATATAGAAATTATTAATATATAAAAAATTTATTTTAACTATTAATTATTAAACTATTAAATTTTGGTTTTTTTTAATTTTGAGAATATTAAAAAAAGTGTTAAAATACCAAAAAAATTTCCTTAAATAAAAATCGCTGAAACTCAATAAGAGATAGAAGAAAAAGGTCGTCGTAAGTTTCTTCTTTCTGTTTTTTCTTCCTCCTTCCTCGTACTCCCTCTTCTTTCCGATGAACAGTTATGAAATATATGATCGAAGTTTGACTTTTAAAAATCAATAGGAGATATTTTTTTTAAATTTATTTTTAAAAAAAAAATGATGTTATTCATATCCTTTTGGAAACAATAAATATTGTTATTACTAGTCACTTTTACATAGTTTATTATTCTTATAATTGTATTCAGTGCTCTACCACCTACTGCCTAGGCCGAAAATGCCTAGGTGCTAGGTCCCCCTTGGCCGCCTAGGTCCGTCTAGCAATTTTTAGAACACAAATTGTATTGTCTAAAATTCAAAGTCATATCAATTTTAAAGTAGAAACTATCTCAAATTGACTTCAAAAAGTCGATATTGATCTTATATTTTATATTTTGGAGTGGAGTGAGTATTATTTAAATGGTTGCCAAGTCACCTGCACTGACTCATAGAAATTTGTGGCATTTTTGTTTTTGAAAGTTTAAGACAAAGAAAGAATTATATTAAGTTACAAAAGATGGATTTTAAATTGACACAATTTAGAGCTATATTACATAATTCTATAAGAGTATATTACCAGGTTGAACACTTGCAAGGCCACAAAATTCTGTACAAGTGTAGATATTTCAGCTAGCAAGATGAAGAAACGTTGCTCCAGTGATTATACATAATAAATCCATGACCGTGTCAGTACCTTCCCCATCCAGATTTTATTTCTTATTTTATGGTTCTTTTACAAGTTTGTCTATGTAAGACTAGCCATTATCTGTAGCTTAAACTCCCTTGCTGAGAAAAAAAGGTAAACAAGTCAGTCCTAGTTATTTGTGATGGTTACATTGTTTAAGATACCGTGTGAACATTCATGTCATATCAATAATTGGTCTGCTTCTTGCCTTTTTATTCTTGTATAAGTGATGTTAAACACAAATCAAGTTTTCTGCATGGTGTGGGTAGGTTTTGAATTTGACAAGCAACATCAAGCTGATTTTGGATACATTGGAAGCTTCAACAGTTGTGGAAGTGCAGGTAAAGTTTAAATAATGCATTATCAGGTTGACTTGTTCTACTTTAAGTTCTTTATAATTTAATTTTGTATCTTATGTTGTTGATTGATTGTGGTCCCTTTGTTTTGATCATGTGTGATGTTTTAAAATGTTGGGAACATCCATGCATAATAAAAGCATATAATGTACATAAATTTTGTACATTATACCACTATAAAACTTAATGTCGATTACCTTTGATTAGAGTTAAATACTGTAGTTACTTCTGAACTTTCCACATCTTATGCAAAATAGTAATTATAAATGGATTTTTGCAAAGTTTTACACGTCTGTTCTGCATACCCTGTACATTTTATATATATGAAACATACTAAATTTCTTTAACTGGTTGAATAACGTAGTACATATTAGCACATTAAACAGTATACATCTTAAATAATTAACAAAAAAAAATCAGCTCTCTTTCACTTCTTCTAATAGTTGATATATAGTTGCATACAATATTGGTACCATTCATCAATCACCCAACTTTAGATTATCACCATCTGCAGCAAGCCACGAATCGAAGATTAGCATCCCCAACTGTATTAACATATGAACCGTGTCTCCTATATTTTTGAATTTTTCATTAGTTAGTACAAGAAGATGACTAAAGCAAAAAAAAAACCCGAGAAGATGACTAAAGAAACTGTACTAAAATATATGCGGGTAACTGTGATGAGAAAATAAACTTCCTCTCGTATCAAATATAAATAATAAATAAACTTCCTCTGTTATGGTATGTCTTGTTTGAACATAGTTGGAGAAAAAGTCATGTTTATTGTAAGAAATGTAAAAGTCATGTTTATTGTAAGAAATGTAAAGAAGGTTTAAGCAATCAGCGCAACTGAGCACTTTTTTTTTGATATCATGAGGCTATCCTGGAGCTGTTATACTTTTTGTGTTTTTAAGGGGATTTTGTCGCTGGAAATAATTTCCTTGCCGCAGCCTTTCTGAGCTTTAGAGATGTACACTTTGTGGCTTGTGTCTATTTTTTGCTGGTGTTTGGGTTCTCTCCCCCTGGCAATTTTGTGAATAAAATACTTGCTTGTGAAAACAAAATAATATTAAATTGTTTGCTCCTCTAATGGTTAATAGCTGTGGGAGATTATAAGATTAATATTAGGTTTTTAAGGACATCCATAGTTGGAGAAAAAGTCATGTTTATTGTAAGAAATGTAAAGAAGGTTTAAGCAATCAGCGCTACTGAGCACTTTTTTTTTGACATCATGAGACTATCCTGGAGCTGTTATACTTTGTGTTTTTAAGGGGATTTTGTCGCTGGAAATAATTTCCTTGCCGCAGCCTTTCTGAGCTTTAGAGATGTACACTTTGTGGCTTGTGTCTATTTTTTGCTGGTGTTTGGGTTCTGTCCCCCTGGCAATTTTGTGAATAAAATACTTGCTTGTGAAAACAAAATAATATTAAATTGTTTGCTCCTCTAATGATTAATAGCTGTGGGAGATTATAAGATTACTATTAGGTTTTTAAGGACATCCATTTGATCAAAAAGCTTTCTTTCCTTCTATAAAAATAAGACGGTATGCATTTCTCAAATGAACAATGAAAATGTATACCAAGTTATTTGGTGTAGCCAAGTTCATATGAAAGCCAGTTACTTGGTGTATTAATGTAAAATATTCTTCTGCTGTCTCAAAGTAGATGTCATAGTTAACCTGACACGAAGTTTAAGGAGAGAGAAAGACGACCACTTTATTCTGTATATTCCCCTACCTTTAAGTTTGCCTATCAAATGGTGGGGCACACAAACTTTTCTGCAATGTGCAGAAGGGTAATATAGTCCATTTAAATTTTATATACATGAATTCTAAAAGTGAGAGCATTTTGGGATAGAGGGAGTATTTGTACATATACAGTTACTAGAATATTTATGTATTTTGGTTCCTGAGGTATTAAGGTACTTCATTTTTTGGAAAGTGTAACAGAAGAGCTGACATACAAGCAGTTTGTATTTTGTCTAGATGGTCTTGATATGCTCTCATACTGCAGGGTGACAAGGTAAGGAGGCGCGAAAATTGGAGGAAATGGATACCGTCATCTGGTCAGGTACCCCCAGAGCCCGGCTTGCTATCTCCTAGTGAATCAACTGACAAAATGCTGTCAACTTCCATTCAGAAGGTCTCATTGGTTGAGGTGACTACTAACCAACATAGTACTATGGACATGGAGGATGCTCACTCAGAGGTAATTCCCGGCCGATCTGAGGCAATGATTAATCAATCAAAACAAGCTAATGATGAGGATACTGCTGAAGCTGCCTATTCAAGCCAGTAGTTTATGCCATAAAAGAATTGTGTATTTGTTCAAGGTTGGTGCATTTTGTATCTTAGATGGTTCTTGAATTGGAAGGGAGAAGAAAAGATGCTGCTGAAGGCCTAGAGCGCTTTGTTTTTCACTCCATCCTTGACAAAGTCTAAATTTTGCAGTTTTTCAAGAGGCAAGTATAGAGAAGTAAAAAGAATTCAAGTTTATCTTGGATTGTTGGCTGAACGATTATTTTGGGTTGTATAGCTATGTGTTGTGGATGGTTTGGTTTTTCTACTATTGGTGAACTAAGGTGGGGTTGCTAGCCTTTCAGGGCACAAAATTTTCAGCTGATTTCACTATTGATCCTGGTTTATGACTGAAGGAAACAATCTGAAACACCATGCAAATTGAGATTTGAGTGGTTGGTTGACACAGAGGTGGATGTGTTTTCTATACTGGATTGTGTTCTGTACTTCTAGGCCTCTCTATTTCACCCTTTATATCTCTCTCTGTTTTTTTATTTTGGTTCTGGGATTTGTTTCCTTATTAATTTTGGTCTATTTTTATCCCGCATATTATATATACTACCTTTCAGTATACATCTTGAATGTACCCCTCAAGATTTTTGTTGAATCACATTTGAACTTAATTTAGGATTCTTCTATGTCTGGTTTGTTTGTATTCATTCCCCAGTAAATTTTTTTTAATATAGTAATACTCATATTTGTGTCGGTTTTTGCTGATTTGTTTGATAATCTGGTTGGATTAGCAGATACATTGTTTAGTATACCATTAGAACGATTATATGTGGTGGATTATATTTTAAAGATTAAAATCTATTTGTTAAACAAAGTTTTTTAAAAAAAAATTCCTGAAAGTAGTTGGAATAGTATAATCATTCTGCATGTAGATTGTGTTTGGGCCGGCCGGACGGGGTAAGATGTATTTCAAGATGTTAACAGTTTGACATGATACAACTTAACGCTAAATTTGCTATTAAGAAGATAGGAGTTACAAACTATAGATATCATCAAACCAATTTACTCTACACTACTAGTAGTAATCAAGACGCTCGAACCTTCAACCCAATTCCACACGTTAATGGTCTTAAATCACGTAAAAATGTCTTGCCCGGGTCTTATTCAACAATCAAATAATTTTTAAATTTTATTTAATTCTTGCGACTTTAAAATAATTTCAAAACTACAACGATAAGACATCTTGTACTCCGACTAATGCTACAGGTTTAATGAAGATGAGAATGGAACGATTTATTCATATGGAATGAAAAAAATTGTGTTTGGTTCCTTGGGGAGGGAGAACATATGGAATAACTTTTTTCAATTAGAATGGAATGAATTATTCCATTCTTTCAATCTAAACGTAGCATAAAGGTTATAAAAATCTTAGAAACCTATACTTTTTAAGTAGAAAATCAATTGAAGAAAATTTGTGGATATAATAAATACTTAAGGCCCGTGTGATATAACAATCCGTTGTCGTCCAGCGGTTAGGATATCTGGCTTTCACCCAGGAGACGCAGGTTCGATTCCCGGCAACGGAAATTTTCAAGTTTTTAATTTTCATTTTCCTATGTCGGGCTATTAGAGTCATTTCACGCCCTCCTTCCTTTACCATACGAAAACCCTCTCTTTGACACAACTCCCTCTCTCAGAGAAGCTAAGCTTTGTTTCATCATTTGAAGGTTTGGTGAGTGTTCATTTCGTTTATTCCGCCGCAATTTCCTTTATTAATTGTTTCACTTCTTCTCATTATAATTCTCTGATTAGATTGATAATCCAACATTTCTGCGGAAATAACAAAAACCAAAGGCTGAAATTAACAACCCTTTAGTAACCTAGGCATTATATTTCCCTTTTCGTTGTTTTCTATTGTTAATTTATTATTGTTATGCTTACATCGTAGCTGCTTTGGAATTTGTGTGATCTTGAACAGTTTAGTTTTTCATGGGATTATTCCACTCGAAGAAGTTGTAGTTAAAGTGTTTGTCAAAATGCTTGATCCACAAAAATATGCTTATTTAATGAACATTTTAGAATTGAAAAGAAGAAAAAACTATATCTGTAATTATTGTAACTAACCCAAGAGTAGAAACACGTAGTTAAATCATTATTTTATGGACACAGGTGGGTTCCCATCTTGCGAACTCTGTTTACCCTGTCTAATATTTTTGCTGCTTGTTCACCCAAAAAGAAAAAAGAAGACTATGAATTGGCACAACTTCCAATTTTACTTGTTATATATTGATCAATTGTTTGATTATCTGGAATTTCTTCGACTTTTGTGCTTTGAACACTGCCTTGCCAATTCTAATTGATGGTTGAATCCTACTAGATTTATGGGAAGTTATGTGTTAAACATCGTGATATACCTCACTTTGTCTTTGTGGTTGTAATTGTGGGGAATGAAGAGTGAAAAGGAGATTGAATTAAAGATTTCTTTCTTTGTTTGCGTTTTCGGTGCAGTCTGAATGATAGACTCTACAAGTGATTATCATTACTTGCTGGTCATTTTATTACTGTAGTCTGGGTCGTCTGCATTATACCCGACTATAATAATGATATTGAATGTTTGCACAGCACGTTAAGAGTTTAGTATGTATAATATAATGCAAGTTATATGATGGATATGATCAATTTTTTTTTTAGTTTCTGTTTTTCTTCCAACTGAGATGAAGTTATATAATTCTCTCTTTGCAGAGTTTAAAGAATCTAAAAAAATCTGAAGTAGGAATTCGTGAGAAATGGCTGGAAAAGCAATGAAATATGTAGCAAAATCAGTTGGGGAGTACCAGTATCCATGGCGAGAGAAGTTGATGAAATACCAGGATGATCTATCTAAGGGAGTTTGGGGTTATTGGCACCTTGGGGCTTGGAAACATAGTGGCATCAGTGCACGCCATCGAGCTCGGGTCCAAAAAGAAGTTCTCCTTGCTGGTGAAGACTGGCCGTATGATCCAGAAAGGAAAGAAATGAGAACCAAGAGGAAAGGACACAAATGTGATAGGATATCAGCAGAAAAAAGCGGGCCAATACTGCAGAATTGATGAAGAAAATGCCACAAATGTTGGCAGATTTCAGAAAACGCAGATGGGAAAGGAAGATGAATGAAGAGGATGCAGAGGCCAAAAGAACTTAGGTCACATTTACTTGTGCCCTCCCAGACTTATGTGAAGCCCTAGCTGGATGATATGATGATGAACTTTTGTTGCACTTGTAGAATAAGTCTTCAAATGCTGTTTTCAGTTGAATGTTTTTGCTTTTCCTTTCTGGCAACCAGTTTTTATTTGACCTAAAGATTAAGATGGTGCTTCTAGTTGTATGAGAGTAGCAATTTAATTTTGTTCATTTTTTGACCTCACATATCGGATCATTATATATATGGCCTGGTAGGAAGCACCACTGGTACATTTGTCGTTTCACTGTGCTTGCAATGTTAATGATATTGATGAGTGAAACAAGGCAATGATATTGTACGATTTTTATATTTATTGCACTGAGAATGGGCATCCCCCTTTATTTCTTTCATCATGCATAATTTGTGATTAATAAGGAGGTGGTTGCTGTGTATTTATCTTAGAATATACTCTGTTAATGATCACCGTCTATTCTATTTTGTGTTGTTGGTGGATCCTCCTTACAATGGCTTGATGGCACCTCATAAATTGTTGTCTGTTTAGCTAAAAGACCATGGTGTCTCCCATTTTTGTTTCAGCTTTTTGAATCCTTTGTTGGGTGTTACTTATTTTATTTTCCAGGGGGTTTTGGGGAAGCCTGGAAGGGGGGAGGTTACGGCTGTTCTGTTCGACCACTATATCAATGTGTTGGAACTTGCTATAGATGATGCAGTTGGAAGGACAAGTTGGGTCATGAGTTGGATCTGGCTTTACTCGTAGTTAGGCCTAGTACTTGCAATCCTCAGGAAAGGGCAATGATTTTTAAGGAATTGGCTGCAATGCATTCTCAAAGCTGGCCTATATCTTTTGGGCAGGGTACTTTCGGAAGTTTTCTTAAGATGGGTTAGGGTTAGGCTTACACTCCACTTCTTCCCCATAATGGGTCGAAATATTAACAAGAAAAAGATATTGATTTTACGTAGTAATAAATTATTGTTGTGCTGGGTAGTTTAGTAGCTTCCGTCCATATAAAAGTTTCGTCAGAATATCAACTTCTGTTGGACGCAACAACCCTTTACCCATTTGTATAACAAAGTGAACATTTATTTATTTATTGATAATTACTGTCAACTGTTATTTAGGATAAAAGTTTTTAAAAGAAAGTACAATCTGAAAATGTAAGAACTTTTTCCTCATTTCCAAAATAGAGTGAACAATTTATTTAGGACAGAGAAATATGAAAAATACAAGAAAGTGTAGTTCCAATATCAACATCACCACTATTCATTCAAAAAAATAAAAATGAACAAACTCTTTAAGAAGGAAAATAAGATGAATGGCACATTAATCCGACGTGTTTATATATAACGCATTCATGGGTCATTGACAATTAAAAAGAGACATGTATATTGATCTACATATATTCTTCATTACATTACATTTGGTTCCTCATTATCATGGCGTCCAACGTTGTTCCTTATTAATATTTAGTATCAATCTGTTTCACTTTTGCAATTATGAAAGACAAATCCAACAGTACTCTTGAATACATTTTATTTCCAAAACTAGGAAGAAAAAAACAAACTCATCAATATTCCTGATCATCTAAATGGCATCGCCTAAAAAACACATTTATTTATTAACTTGGAAGTTTTTTTTCAGCAGTCAGACACCACCTCTTCATAACCATAAATGATCATCTCTAAGTATGGTAGATGAGTTTAACAGACAATTAATGGGAAAAAAAAAACGCCCTTTAAAAGGATAGAAGCTTATTGAAGGAGGAAATGCATAAACACATACGCATGCTTCCATTAACATACACCATCGATCAACTCATTTCCATCTTTCACGCTGTAGAATGGATGGATGGATCGAGTGCTATATATATATATATATATATATATATATATATATATATATATATATATATATATATATATATGAATTGAAGTCATAGGATTTATATTTTCGTATAAATTAATTTCAAGAAAAAGTCGTACGTAGCTAGTGAAGCTTGCAACAAACATATGAAAAGCCTTTGCATTTTCTTTTGCTTCACTTTATTTATTGTTATGTCGTCAATTCTAGGGAAAACTAAGGCGGCTAATGATGATGAAGCACCGGCAAATGATGATGATGTTTACATTGTCTATATGGGAGCTGGTAAAGCCTCGTCAAGTCGTAACTCGAGAAAGGATTATATTCATCTTCTCGACTCGGTGTTAACAAGGTACGTACATTACTTTTTATATATGCACTAGGTACGCTAGCTGAGTTTATAGTACGTACATACTTGCATTGTCAAAAACATATATATACGTACTGGAATAGAAATGTTGTGGTACACGAGTATAAACATGGGTTCTCAGGATTTGCTGCTCGTTTGTCAAAAGAGGAATCAGATTTAATTGCTCGGAAACCAGGAGTTGTATCGGTGTTTCCTGATCCCATCTTGAAAGTCCACACAACGCGTTCATGGGATTTTTTGAAGTATCAAACCAGCTCGGCTGCTTCAAACTTCAACTCAAATACACAATATGGATCCGACGACACAATCATTGGCATCATAGATACAGGTGAGGCCCGGCCTAGCTAAACCAAATTAATATTAATAATTACAAATAATTAATTAATTAATACAAAAAGCCTTTCTATACAGACTAGCTAGCTAATAGTACGTACCATGCATATAGCTTCACTTCACATGCAGTTAATAAATAAAGAAGCACACGGAAGAGAATATTTAAGTACATAGTCAAAATTAATGTTTTAATCGATATTCAGGTATTTGGCCAGAATCAGAGAGTTTCAGCGATAATAGTTTGGGTCCAATTCCATCACGGTGGAAAGGAACCTGCGTGACAGCCAAAGATTTCAACTTTTCCAATTGTAACAGGTAAATCAAGTCCGTCCATATATATTAATTAAAGGCAATAACTTTGTTAATTAATTTCTCATGAAATTATTTACTGTTCACAATAGGAAATTGATTGGAGCAAGATACTATGTCCCTGATTACCCTACACCTAGGGACTCAGCTGGGCATGGCACTCATGTGTCAGCCACCGCAGCTGGAGCCCCCGTGGGCGGTGCATCATACTACGGTGTAGCTAACGGGACAGCCAAGGGCGGCTCCCCAACGTCGAGGATCGCCATGTACCATGCATGTTTTCATGGATGTTTTGGATCAGCAATTTTGGCGGCATTTGATGATGCCATTGGTGATGGGGTCGACATTTTGTCTATATCACTCGGTGCAAGAAAAGGACACGTGCCCAAACTCTCCCATGATCCCATCGCAATCGGTGCATACCTTGCAGTAGAGAATGGGATCACCGTAGTCTGTTCCGCAGGAAATGATGGCCCTGATAGATCCACGGTAGTCAACGATGTTCCTTGGGTCATAACCGTTGCTGCCACCACTATTGATCGAGATTTGGAGTCGGCCGTTTTGTTGGGTGGAAACAAACTGATAAAGGTATATATATATATATATATATATATATATATATATATATATATATATCATCAATAAACTTTCTTCCTAATTCACACAAGCCTGATCATCCTGATTCTAGGCCATTCATTTGGGCTTGTGCATTATCCTTTTTTTTTTTTTGTGATAATTTTTTGTATATTAAAATTTAAGGGTAGATCTGTTTATGAAATGAATGCGATAGTAAGTGTTTAATTTAATCTCAGGGTGGAGCTATAAACTTTGCTAATATCCAAAAATCCCCAGTTTACCCATTGATATACGGCGGATCAGCTAAGAAAGCTTCTAATGACATTAGTGAAGATGAGGCAAGGTACGTATATTAACGTATCATTATAATTATATTTACGCTCTTAACTTTTTGACAGTTTCTTAACGGTTGTACTTTCTTGTGTCTAATTATACACTATGATTACTTTGTTCAGAAATTGCAAGGAGGGCTCATTAGATGGAAGTAAAATCAAGGGAAAAATTGTTCTATGTTCCAACGACAAGGATAAAGAATATTTTTATGCCAAGCAACAGGAAATAAAGAAATTAGGCGGGATTGGATTCATTTTGATCGATGACGATTATCGAGTTGACTTTCAAGACTTCAAAGAGGATCCTGCGACTGTAGTCACTTCCAAGGATGCCACTGAGATTTTTTCTTACATAAACTCAACCAGGTAGCATGCAATAATTTAAACAAGTATGATACTTATCATGCATTTTTATGAGGAAATTAATTACTGGAGTATTAACCGATTCAATCCTAAAATCAAATTTTTGAAGGAACCCTACTGCGACTATTTTGGCAACCAAAACAGTGACAAACTATCAGCCGGCCCCTGTTCTTATCTATTACTCAGCTAGAGGTCCTTCAAATAAAACAAAAAATATTCTCAAGGTACATATAAAAAAAAACCATTTAATTCACTGATCTTAATTTTGTTGCATCTTAGACCAAGATTTTTCATTCAACAAGTTAATGTTGTGTTGAGTTTTGTTAATTGTAGCCCGATATCGCTGCACCAGGAGTGGCAATTCTTGCAGCATGGGTTGAAAATGACCCACAGACTCTACTCCCTGGAAGGGATGTCCCAAAGTTTTACGTCATCTCGGGAACTTCCATGGCATGCCCACATGTTGCTGGGATAGGCGCAACAATTAAATCTCAGAATCCCACCTGGACTCCTTCCATGATCAGATCTGCTATCATGACTACAGGTCAAAATCTAATATACTAGTATCTATAACCATCGATGTTACTAATGTGTAGTAGCAACATTAAAATCTATATATTTACAGGGATTCCAACAAATAATTTGAGAACCCCAATTACAACAAGTTCTGGATTGCTGGCCACACCATATGAATATGGGGCAGGGGAAGTAAGCTCATCAAAAGCAGCGCAACCCGGGCTCGTTTACGAGAATGAAAACATTGATTACTTGTTCTTTCTTTGTAACTTTGGCTATAACATATCAACCATTAAACTTATCGCAGCAAATATTCCCGATGGGTTTTCTTGTCCAGAGAATTCGAGAGAAGATTTGATCTCTAATATGAACTATCCATCGATAGCCATCACCAGATTAAGTGGAAGCAAGACCGTGACTAGAACTGTCACAAATGTTGGCAGTGTCGAAACAGTTTATGGTGCAACTGTGGATGCTCCTGACGGAGTGAATGTCAAAGTTGTACCCGATAAATTGCAATTCACAAAAGACAAGACAAAGCAAAGCTATCAAGTTACTTTCACACCAGTTGGATCTTCATCCATGGGAGACATGTTCGGTTCGATTACGTGGAGCAATGGCAACTACGACGTGCGTAGTCCTTTTGTTGTAAGCGCGCGGGAACTAATATAAATAAATTTGAGGAACAATCCTGGATGTACCCCAATAAATTAAAACAATTTACAGTCCAATGAATACTTAATTGACCTGTTATATTTCCAGCAACCAAAATGGGGAACATTCATTTGTTCTTTTCTGGTATTTTTGGTATCATCTTTTGTATTCTCACGAGGAGTTCTTATAAGAATTATCAAAGGAGAAAGTTGACTTGTACAAGCTTAATTGGTAAACTAACTAATAAGAAGCTACCCTACTTTCTCTGTAACAGTTTTGGTTCAAAGGATCATAGAAATGCATTACAAATATTGCGTCATACAGAGGACTTTTGTCCATATCAAACACTGAAACTCCAACCGCATACATTTTCCTTCGTATTTCATCTCATCATTTTTAATTTGGTTTCTAGGTTTCTGATTTGATCAAGGAGATCCTGTTGGGCTCCATTAATGGCTTGCAAAGTTCCAAGCTAAATACTCTCTTGTTGCGGATCTGAAGAAGATAAAGAGAGTGATGGATATCTTTGCCTAACAATGGCATTTGTCTTTATTATGTTGTCATAAATTTTTATTTATATCTACTCAAGTTATTTCCATTGATAGAAAGAAAGATAAAAATTAATAAAAGTGAACTGAAAGGCATATACCATATTAATATAAACTGATCCAAAGAGTCATCACTAACAAGACGAGGCAGTAGCCAGGTTTGAAGAAACAATTACACCCCACTAGGTTATTTTTTTTTTACCAACTACAAAGTTCTGTTAAATGATCAAAAACATTAAAAGCCAGCAGATAAACTGAACATTCTATTAGTTCTTTCATTCAAATGCCCATTGGTTCTCTCTGCGGACCTCTTCTTCCTCCTCCGGCGTGAAGTCATTCTTGATGTTGAATGTCTTGCGAATCTCCTCTGGAGTTTTTCCCTTTATCATGTCCGCAACAGTCTGGCAGGTCAGATCCAGAAGACTCTTGATGTTCAGATAGTTTGCAGCCTGGGAATAAGACAGTAGGGAAACATACTTACCATATCCAGGAAATATACAAGTCCATAATAACTCAAGATTAGAGATGCATGTATAAGCATCTAAAGAAATGAGTAATCAACAATACCCTAAATACAGAACATAAAAGCACATGGTTTGCAACTAACATATTACCTAGACACCCAACCATTCAAAAATGTAAATTCAGAACATAAAAGAAAAGCTACTCAACATGCCAATAAGATGCTAAATACTAAAATAAATTAGCACATGGTTTGCTCCATCCAGGAACAAAAAGAAGTATTACCATGTTGCATTACATGCCAAAAGTCCAATAATAACCAACACACAACAAATTAAGAAAGTGCATGCACAATGGATTTAACAGCTAAAAGCCTGATATCAACAATTCAATGAACCTTAGAGATGTGGCTATTCCTTAAAAAGTTAATAATAGCATAACATAAGTAGTTTGCTCTTAAAACAGGAGCCCAGAAAAGTAAGAAATGCAGCATCTAGTGTCATTCTATGTCAACTGTTTGTAAAATCAACCCATAACCACACAATATCAATAGAACGGAAAAGAACCATACAAGCACACACAATGCAGAAAAAGCAGTACCAATGACCATCCTTTGGAGGAGTTTTCATATTAATATGATAAAATTTCCAAAGATGTGTGAACTTGACAACAGGAGTTTTAGTTATATTATGACAAATTATACCATTGAAAGTATCTAAAAGTTGAAAACACCTTCCTCAACCTTAGAGTAGCAAAAGGAAAGCCTTGTAAAAGTCTAAAAATGCCACACTGTCTGCAGAATTATGACAATAGTAAACCAGACAAAAAAATAAAATTGAAAGAGTCTAAAAACTGTGAAACAGTTCACAGCCATTCACAATAAAAGAGTCTCACTTGTCCATCTATAAACTGTGACACAGTATGCGGTCATGCACAATATTTATTACATCCTTTTAAGTTAATCTAATGTATTAGGAATATTACTTTTTAGAGTGAATTTGACATATTTTCAAAATTAAAATTGATACGAAGTTAATATAGTTTTACACAATACAATTATAACACTTGTAAACTATCTAAATAGTAATAATAATTACAGTATTTATTGTTTAAAAAGGTTAAATAAATCACAATACCAAAATGAGATCGAAGAGGGTGCCCTGGTCAACTTTGACGAACTCGGTGTCGAAAGCCTTGAGGTCATCATCTGAGTCAGGAACACGATCCTCCGTTGTAGGAGCCTCTACGTGCTTCTTGCAGTATTCGATGACCTTGGACAAGATCTTGCTGGTGACATTCGGCAGGGGAATCCCGTTATCAGCGCAATCGTCTTCGATCATGTGCTTTATCGTCTGTGATTCCAGAGCTACGGCCTGGTCAACCTCAAACACCTCGCCGTCAGAGCTCTTCAATGTGATCTTCTTCGTCGAAGACATGATGAGATTTCAAGCCCTAGCCCTAAACTGAAGAGAGAGAAAGGTCGGCAAATAAACTGAATAACGTACGATATTTGATAAAGGGCATTTGGGTTTATTTATAGAGGAATTCAAGTCCTCCAAATTACTTCAAATTTTCTAAGTACACGCGTTAGAGTCGAACAAATAATTAAATTGAAATTGAAATTGTACCAAAAATTATAACAATATAACAGTTTTAGGTAAATTAAAAAAATTAAATTTACGATTTTAATTTATTTATTAACTAAAATCGCACGCATAAAACCGAATTACCAACCAACAATGCACAAATGATCATATTCTAAGCCAAAATTTCTAATGTTATCAACAACAAAACACTATTTTCTGCAAACAAATTAGCAGTTATTGTAAAAAAGAAAATTAACAAATCTGGTTAAAAAAATCAGGCGAGGGTCTCTTTTAACTTTTAACAATGAATACCCATATAAACCTTACCAAGGAAAATACATGAAACAGTAAAAAACTCTGAAACAAGCCCAACAGTAAAATATTAAATGAAACTTCAGCGTGTAATCATAATACGCCAAACACATAAACATACAAACTTTACATGCATACAATGGATTAACCCTAGGGATCTGCTTTACTGTCCTTACTAATAGCAACTTTTATTTTTGTTGAAATGAGTTCATAGTCTACAGCCTCAGTATGTTGTATGCAGGTGCGGATGCATAAAATTTTGTTTTTTCAATTGATTTTGAAATTAAAATTACATCAAATAAAACCGTACTGCACAATTTAAAACTGCATCGCATCAATCACAATCGCTTTTATATGCGGTTTTGAATTTATCAAATCGCACATAAGCGATTTCGGATGTAGTTTGAGTTTCAAAACCGCATCATACTCACCCCTACTCCCCTTCATTACAAAATACTCCAGCCTTCCCTTAATGTATATGTTATTTTAACATTGTGCATAAGAATTAAAAAGGTGATTGTATAATAATAAATATAATATTAATTATTTATAATATTTTTAAATTCTCATACTTATCATACTTTCTCTCTCTCATGTGACGCCCCCAAAATTAGGTATACATCACCCATCTTGGGTGCCAGAGATACGTGATGTAATTCAAATATAACTTACTTAATACAACTATCAAATATGCAATCGACAAAACATAAACTGTGAGTTTGAATACAAATATTGTCTACTAGAGATTATACAAACTCAAAAGGAGTCCTCATTACAATTATTATCACACTATTTCACGAATAGTGAAGACTACTAATCTTATCCTCCGGACCATCACTCCGCTCCCCGACTCGTCCCAAATTTATATTCTCATTTCACGAAGAGAAGAGTGAAAGAAAGGGTGAGCTCAACTAGCCCAAGAAGAAATATTATGACTAAGATAATGCGAATAAATTATCATTAGTCTCCAACAATGTTAAACCGATAAAATATAATAGACATCAAGTTTAATCTGCAATGAACAAGCAATCCATTAAAAAAGTCAAGTAGAAAATAAAATCTACTATTTTTATGATTAAAAAGGGTTTTTCATCATCTTTATTATCATTTGAGACTCGACAATAAATATTCCACATCATCGAATCACCCCGCTACTGCTACGGCCAAGGATATTCTTTAGTATCACGACCACAATTATCCATTACCATTATGGGCCAAGAATATTTGTGTATTCATTAATGGTCATGATCATACCAACAATACATCCATCAATGCACTACGGGCCAATGAGGACTTTTACCACATCATTTGTAACATTACGGTCGTGATTACAACGAATAATCCCAGTGTCATAATCATACTAAGTTCATCTATGCACTACGAGGCCAGACCCTGATGACTTTCAACATAATATAAACATGGGGATGATGACAATGATATAAGAATTCAATAAAACAAGTTCAAGAATTAATTTGTCCAAGAACTACTAATGTCTAAATTGTCAACATGATCTTTGCTTTGTAGAGTAAAATTCAAGAATGATCGGGAAAGAATATTTCCATGAAAAGATCTTTGGATGAAGCCTTGAATATCAAGAATATTCTACTAATTTCATGGAGTATAAAGTCAAAACTTTAACCAACAAAGTATAATAAAGAATGGAATAACAAAAGAAATCACCACGCATGCGGATTTCGCATGATAAAAGTTATTCCAATGAATACTAATAAGATTTTAATCGTGTCCGTCCAGAAAAAGCATGCATGAGGATATTCCAACGAATAATAATAAAGATTTTAACCAGTCCGGTAGTAAAACGCCTGAGACAGGATATTAAAAGCGGAATAATAAAGGCGGAATAATAAAAATGGAATCGGTCCCATGATAAGACAGATGCGACGTGATATTCCGATGAAATAATAAAGACAAAATAATAGAAGAATGTCACCAACTATAGGGTAGCTTGCGCGTATCTGAGTTATTCCAATGTAACAATAAAGAAATAGAATAACGTAAGTTCTCTTCTTGAATACAAAAGAATAGTATCCACTTATCGTAAAATAATACTTGATATAAGAGTAGTGAAGTAGCGAGAAAACTTTTCTTCTATCTCTCTATAGTCTCTCTCTATAGTTTCTCTCTACAGAGTTTAGTAAATTAAATAAGAAAATAATGAAGGAATGAGCTTATTTATAGGAAAATGGAATGCGTAAGAATTAAATCCATGAATGGTCCAGATTGATTTACTTTAATCGATGGTCCATATTTAAAGAAAAATCTTTTAAATAAAATATAATATATTCTATTTATATAAAAGATTTTCTTATGCAAAATACTTATCTTGGGCACTATGCATAATAAAATATAATATATTCTATTTATAGAATAACTTTAATAAAGTATTCATTTTTTATATAAAAGAGTTTACTATGCAAAATACTATGCATAATAGAATATAATATATTCTATTTATAGAATAACTTTAATAAAGTATTACATTTTATATAAAAAAGATGTTTCTATTTTATTACGTTAATAATACGAATAAAACAAAACTTCTAAATCAACAATAATTGAATCAAATAATGTGAGATACTACGTCGTAACTATTGAAGCAATAATTGAACAAAACCGAGTGACTTCTCACATAAATATCAATAATCAATACCGCTGTCTTTCTTGTCGACGATACATCGCTTTTTTTACTACCTTCTAGAGTAGTTCAACAATATCAATCCAGGTAAAACTTCCATGAGTTATTTTCAATAAAATATTTTTTGTCGTGTTCTCAATCCGATGATAATTCCGTTAATGGGGTCCACTAATGATTGTCTTAGTCAATACGAATATTTCTGTTTAAAAGCGAATATTCCCAACCAATCGAATATAATATGACAACTTGCATACTTTGCAAAATTTATAAATATTACCCACAACTATAACATTATCTCAAATTCACACCATAATATAAAAAAAATTATTTCGAGAAAATTAATTCTTTATTCATAAAATTTGGGGTTTCACATCTCATCTATAATATTTTCTCATGATAATTTTGAAAAGATTATAATTAATTCTCTTAGATTATATAAAGCGACAAATAATTACGAAAAAATAAAATCATCTAAAACAACATATATATTAAGGAGACAGAGGGGATAGTATAAAATAAATTATATTAAAAAAATGAGATATTTTTAATTTGAAGTTAATATATTTAAGCGAATTTAGAAAATATAATTATAAAAATTATAAACTATATATTATTAATGATTACAATATTTGTTATACCTAATATTCTAAAATCTTAACATACTAGAATTAAGCAAATTTTTTTTTGACAATGTTATTATATTTCAGTGATTATTTTTCAATTTGTTTTATATATACATAATTATATATTTTTATTTTAATATGGAAAAATACAAATGTCAAATATTTACTATTAATCAAATTTATGGTCATATTGTTTATGTATAATGCATTGGGCAGTGGCGAAACTAGAAAGTTTTTAGAAGGGGGTCAAAATTCCTTTAGTTGTACGATTATGTTTGAGAATATAAAATAATCCCTAAAAGTCGTTATTTTATAAATGTATCTATAATTTTGGAACAGATAGAATATTATCTGTTTATTTTTCGAACCATTTTATTTTTATCACGAAACAAACAAGTCGTTGCACCGCAACCATAATTACAAAAATTTATCCTTTGTGATTTATTTCAAATATAATTATAGTCTCATTTTAAACTAATTTTGTAAATTAAGAAAAAAAGAGGTCAAATTTTCAATTAATCTTTTAATTCAAGTTAAATAATGTATTAATATTAACTCAAAAGAAAGTATACCACTTTTCACTGAAGTTAAATATAAAGTATCATGTCACTTTTTCGCCCACAATAAAAATAATATTTCAATTTATGGACCCACAAAAAATAAAAAAATAAAATAAAGATTAGTTTTGAAAAATGAATATTATTACACTCACATGAGATGTCACGTGGGGGGAATAAGGTGACTCATGCCACTCATCACATTCCTGTCGGCCACCCTCTCTTCGCTCCTAACTCCCTTTGTGGGCCGAACATCCTCGTAGGTCTTAAATAACCAACGCCAGATCTTCTCGCCACGCCCCAATCACGTAAGACGCCCCGATCCTCGCAGACAAGAAACACCCAGAACACCACAAGCTTCGACGCGTCTTTAGACTCCGCTTGGGGATAGCTCAAAGTGAGAATTAGTATATGTTCACAAGATTAACAATGGAGGAATGTACGCTTGCCTAGTGTCTGAGAGAGATAATAAATCTCTTTGCCAGTGTGTATGAGAGAGAATATGAAAAAAATCAATATGTATGAGAACGCACTTCTGCATTTATGGCTTCCTCATAGGTTATACTATCTTTGCTTGATTATCGTACACCCACTACTACCCCGACACCCCCTCCGATCCGATGGCTCACCGATCAGAGGCGTTTATCTATCGCTTTTACATCGCTTTTCATCACGCACGGCTTATGATCCCATCCACATTAATGCACGGCAGAGCCTCGTCAACCGTCATGCTTTTTCATCATCACAAGTCAAAGTAATAGATATTAAAATATCTAATGGGTCGATCCACCGACCGAATCTTACTTTTAAAGGTTAAAACGGATATAATATGGTGATCGGGCCCAAGACTTTCACTTGATTAATAATAGAGGCCCCATAGATTGTTTATGTGAATAGCCCAATGTACCTTCGGACCTAAAAATAGAAAATATCACGACCCAACATCGCCCCTCTAGTTTTTTGTTAAATGTAATGTTTAAGAGAAAACTATGAATGGCCCAAGATAGTTTACTAAAGGTCCATAAGAGAGATAATTGAAGTGTACCCAATCGCTGCTCACTTAAATGAAAGGAGAAGAGAATGGAGGCCCAAATCGTAAAAGCCCTATCAAATAGATATATGAACCCTAACCTACCTTCCCATTCAAATTCCAAATCATTACTAACATTTAATGAGCCTACCAACAACACCGTAACCGCACAAGATAAAAGGTAATTTTACCAATTTTGACAGCTTTTACTCGCCCATTTGAATTTCGAAAGCGCCTTCCTAACTCTCTCGACTTTCTCGAACTTTCTCCTTTTCTCAAATAATCAACAATGGCTTCCTGTGATTCTCGCACAAGGCTCTCCTATACCGGTAACCCCACTCACAATGCTCCACCAAATCCTACCACCGCCGCTTTCATGAAGGAGCTCTCGACATCGAACCCAAAGGGGTCGAAATCGATAAGAACCTCCTCCCCAAAAATCCCAACACTCCTCCTCAATAATACTACAGAGTATCGAGCGATTCTCGATGCCAATACTCCCTCGATCGTCACAGAGGTCAACTAAAGAGGATTCGGCCTCGATATCACATCCCTGATACCCACGCAATTAGGGGTTCCTAGATCCCATGAAAAGATGTACCAACCACCGTAAGGTCGACTACTGCCTCGTGACTCATTGGAGAAGGGGGTCGCTTCTTTTCAGATATCTTCATAGTAACCTCATTGGGTTTCGGGGTGGGGTTCGCCAAACTAGTACCGAACTCATACATTCACATCTTGCCCTTCGTGGCCTTCTCACGAATCATGTGAGCCCTCCCCGACTTCTTCTTCACAAAGATACAAAATAGTACAATCTAGGGAGAAGGGGTTCAAGGCCATTAAGAAGCATTCTCCAAGTCGAGAGAGAGTTCGAGAGGCGTCACGGTGAACAACACGCCTTCGAGCAACAGGGGCCGGCATGAAAAGTGGTTCTACGCCAAAGGCCCCAAATCTCTTCCTACCGAATCGGGCCACCGACGAGAAGATCTCTCACGACTTTGGAGACATTTCAAGAAAGAGAAATAGAAATGATGGAACTTTTTGACAATTTCCCCAAGAGGAGCCAAGTACTGACCTCTCAAGCAAAGTATGGTTATTATACACCATAAATGTAAGTATCGGCCTATTTTATATGATACTAATTTTTTGAAAATGCTTTTATAATGTGGATTCTAACACGTAGTTGTTTTGGTTATGCAAAGATCTTTGATCAAACCGAGCTCTTTAGAGATAAAAGAGTTCAAGATTTTTTGTCCCAAGGTCTTCTAAGTCGCTGAAACTCGGCGACAGGTTACTCCCCAAGTCGAACCGATTCCTTGAGATACATACAGATGAGTTCGTAATCGACGAACCGTAAGTCGATGAGGTTCCAGCTCCGACGAAACCCTCCGTCCCTCGCCGTAAGAGGAGGGCAATCGTAAAACCAAGATCAACAACCTTCCAATCCCTTCCGAAACCACCCCGTAAGTCGAGCCATCTACCACATCCATACCTCGACGAGGAGGCTTACTCGATCGTCCCCGATCAAGAAGATCCTTCAACCAAAAATTGAAAAGCAAAATAACACCTCCGACCACCAAGAGCTTAGGGTGCCCCAATCTTCGATCGTTCCTCCTTTCGTGCCCCCGTAGAGAGATACAGATTGTCAAGAGGGTGATCGTGATGATGCTATCCAAACTCGCCCAGAAGAGAAAAAAGAACACCGACACACCCATCCAAGCTCAGATTCGCCGCCCCCCCCCAAGTACCCACCCAAATAAATCTCCATCTCCCGAGACCGTAGACGCCGAACTCGAACTCTACTCCTCCCGAAAGAACCAAATTCCTTCCCCAGAAAGGTCAAGACCTCGCCGAAACGACCTCTTGGCCCTTCGTGTCGTGGTTATCATGCCGAGGCCATGGGATCTCCGACTGCGGCCTAGATTCAATGCTAACTTTCCGCTCGACCTATTCGGCCTTCGTAAGTGAACGCCGACGATCATCATCTGCCTCAAAGGATCACACGGACGGAATCGCTCACGAAGGGATGAGCTATCCGCTAAGGTAAATAATCATTTCTTTATTTTTCTCGCTTTCGTTTTAATTGATATCCGGGTACCGCTTGAGTAATCGCTTGACATACGCAGTTAATGTCGTTTTTTTGGACGCTTATACCCAAGACATATAAATGGGGAAGCCGAGGAAGATTTCACGAGACAGAGATCAATATGCCGAGATCGACTTTTGGCTCGAGAAAGGGCCGATCGAGAAGACGCTTCATGTCATCGATGGCCTCCAACGAGACTTCTGATCGAGCCAAGATGGACTCAAGACGCCTCGATGATGAACTAAGGGGCCACAGGGATGGGTCACGATCCGGCCAACAACAAACTTTAACCGATCCGAACGCCGGCTTTGTCAAGAAAAACTCGCCTCCCGAGGGCCAAGAATGAGGAGTTTTCTTCGCCAACCGAAGCCTCGCTATTCAACTCAAGCGAGGCTCAATCAAAGGCCCAGTGACGAAGAATTGAGACATAAGAACAAACGCCACAAGCTTCGGCCTTAAAATAAAGGAGCTTGAGGAAGGGGTCCTTCTTCACCAAGAGCTCGTAAAGCGATATAAGTGCAATATAGGATTCTATTTAACTTAACGCCGAGATCATGAAAGTCTACTCGAAGGTTACGAAAGACCGCCGAGAGAGAGGCAAAGAAAAAAACCGTCTCACGCTTCAACTCGATCCAACTTTGCTCAACTCAAGACGGCGGTGGTGCCTAGCGTTTTTCCCGCTTTCATTCTTACTTATGTAAAAATTTATCTGCTTAAACTTTTTATGTTTTTGGGATCATTTTGAAATTTTATATACGGAGGTTGTCAATGTTTCTATATTGGTGTATTTTTGTTCATGAATGAATAGATCGAATGAATGTTTTAGTTTTCCGATGAATCTGCAATTTCTTTAATCAGAACTATGTTTTCGATTAGTTTCTTGTCAATAATTCAATATCAAGAAATGAACCTAAACAAAGGAATCGCTTAAGACATATAATAGTTAATGTATGAGACGGCGTGAATCAATTTCATGGATGTAATTTAACTTAATCGAATCGAAAGGATCGAACTCAACACTTAAATAAAATAAAGTAATACATACTCATTTGCTCCAAGTGTGAGATCGGCCATTTGTTTACCACTCAATGGTGAAACAATTATATAATATATACCAAGATATAAGGATCAAGATATAAGGATCAAGATATAAGACCAATCAGTGACCATCGACTTACCACCCCGGTAAAATCAATATAGATCCTTTGTCTACCACTCTGGTAGTAGAACAACAAATGGGTCGCCATCGAATGGCCAAATGAGTCCTACCATACCTCCTTACACCATAAATGACCATAGACAAATAGACCAGACTAATAAGACCATTGATTTACCACCCCGTAAAATCAATATAGATCCTTTGTCTACCACTCGGTAGAACAACAAATGGGTCGCCATCGAATGGCCAAATGAGTCCTACCATACCTCCTTACACCATAAAGACCATAGGACAAATAGACCAGATCATTAGTGACTATTGATTTACCACCGTAAAATCAATATAGATCCTTTGTCTACCACTCGGTAGAATAACAAATGGGTCGCCATCGAATGGCCAAATAAGTCCTACCATACCTCCTTACACCATAAAGGACCATAGACAAAATAGACCAGTGATCAATAGTGAAAAGTGACTTTTTATTGATAATGAACAATAATATACGATTTCATGAATTAACTTGATCTTTATCAAAGTATTTCAAGTCCGCCAAAGATGCCAAGTGTTTTTGATTTCGAACCATCTAATGCCCTTAACCGATAAGTGCCCGCTTTTTGATACTTCGATCACTTCATACGGCCCTTCCCATTGGCATTAACTTTCCTGTGTTTTCGAGGTGTGTAAGCTTCGCTTCTTTTCCGAGGACGGTCTCCTACTCAATCACAAGCTTGACTTTTTTATAATGCTTAGCTACTCTTCGCTGATAAACAACAAATGCTTAAGTAGAGCCACCTCTCCGACTTCTTCTAGCAGATCCAAATTGGCCTTCACCCTTCACATCAGATATTTCTTTGTATTGATCGACCAAGACTTGAGATCCGATTTCGACAGGACTAAGGCATCGCATTATAGGCCACCGAAAAGGTGAATCCCCAGCAGTAGTCCCTTGTAGTCCTAGAAGCCCACAACACGCCGAAGCAGCCTCTTCCGCCATCTTCCTTAGCTTCATCCACCAAGGCTGATCCCCTGCTCAAAGAGTCATCCCGTTGGTCACCTCAACTTGGCCATTCGATCGTGGATGAGCCACCAAGTCTTCTTATGTCAATCCCCAACCCTTTAAAATGCTTCAAATTTTGATCCCATTTAATCAAGGCCGTCATCCGATATTATTATACTTCTAGGATCCCGGTTAAAACACTACTTTAATTTTTTTATGAACTTCAAACATTCTTGTTCATTATTAACCAAGTGGCTTCGCCTACCCACTTAGTCATGTAATCAATAAAGAACTATGACAAAGCTAACTCGACCTTTAGCTTTAGGCAATCTGACCCAATATATCTACCCCCAAACATAAATAAGGGTATAGAGATAAAATCGAGTATAACTCTTCCGGTAATCGATGGGATCTCTGACTATTGAATCGGCACTTTTCACATTTCTCGACATACTCAGTAGCTTCCTTGAAAATTGTAGGCCAATAGATCCTTGTCAAGTACTTTGTAAGCCAAAGATTTAGCAGCCTTATATGATCACCGCAAATGCCCTCGTGAACTTCCCAAGAGCATATTTCGCTTCTGGATGGGACCAGTACACTTCAAAGAATGGTGAAGAAAAGGCCAATCGATAAAGATCCCCATCAATAAGAAACAAAGTCAAGCGCTTTTGTATTTGATCTTCTTTGCTAACATCCGATCCGGGCGGAAGGACGCCATCCGCCAAATACTGATGTAGGGGTCATCCAAATAGCTAGATCGCCGATACACATCACCGCTTCATGCCAACACTTACCGTCAGCAGAACTTCCAAGTAAATCGATCCGTTAAAACATCTCGCATCCGTAGAGAGCCAACTTCGATAATGCATCGGCGATAGAATTGTCATTACGCCTATGCCCCGAAATTGCACGGTTAAATATCAAGTTTGGCCTTTAACTCCGCCAGATATTTGATCATCCGAAGTTCCACGAGCTTCATAATCTCCCCGACAAATGCTTGACGACCAATCGAGAGTCACTAGAAATGATAAGCTTCGACCTCTCAGACTTTTTGCCAATCGAACACCGCTAAGATCGCTTCATACTCGCTTTCGTTATTCGCCGCTTTAAATCCAATCATGGGCTCGTTGAACTTTGAATCCGTCCCGACTTGTCAAGATAATTCCCGCCCCACTAACAGCTAGGGTAGAGGAACCGTCTCGCATATAGAGTCCAAACATTCTCGATCTTGTCAAGAACCGCAATCGCCGACGGACGATTCAACCTTCCGTAACTCGGCATTCGCTTTTTGAACGAACATTCTACCATGAAATCGCCAAAGCTTGACCTTTCGATAATGGCTCGGGGATGGTATTCGATGAAAAATCGACAACTCCATAGTCCATGCCGCTAGTCTTCCCGAAACTTCGCTTGCCCATCACCTTTCTTCAATGGTCGATCCGCAGAGACGACTGTGAGCCGACTTTGAAAATATCGCCAAGCTTTCTACTAGCAATTATTAAAGCAAAGGCAAATTTCTCAATATTCGGATACCGTTTCAAAGATCTCGCAGACGGATCGACATAATAGATCGGATGTCGCTTTCCACGACTTCCCGAACCAAGATCGCTTCCAACCGCTAACGAACTTGCCGCAAGGTACAGATATAAGGTCTCTCACGGAGCGGGCTTCACCAATAAAGGAGCCAAGAAAGATATGCCTTTATGCCTCGAAGGCGCTTTCACACTCAAGTCCACCGAATGTCTTCGCATTCTTCGCCCTTTCAATGTATCAAAGAAAGGAAGGCACCTCTCTCGCAGATCCGCGATTTAACCTCCTCAAAGTCGCAATCCCGCCACCAGACGTTGACATCTTTGAACGATCGAGGAGTCTTCATATCAAGAATGGCCTCAATCTTCTCCGATTGGCCTCGATACCCTTTTCGATCGACAAGATAACCCAAAAACTTCCTCGCACCGAGGCCAAAAGTGCACTTCGGCCGATTAAGTCTCAATGACGATGACGACACCCCGAAAGCACTCTCTAGATCGTCCAAATGATTCTCGAACTCGCATGCTTTTCACGATCATGTCATCGACGATACCTCCATGTTCCTTCCCAAATTACCATCAAGATGAAGTTCATCATTCTCCGTAAAGGGCTCCAGATTTATAAGGCCAAAAGTCATCTTCAGAAGCGCACAATCGAACGCTGCAGTAATAAACGCTATTTTGGGATGTCCTCTTTACGCATGGATATTTGGTGATAACCTCAAAAAGCATCCATAAAGCTTAGTAATGCATACCCCCAAGTGGCATCGATAAGTCGATCAATATGGGGCAGAGGATAAAGTCCTTCTGACAAGCTTTATCGAGGCTCTGTGTAGTCGATGCAAACCCGCCATTTTCCATTCTCGCTTCGCACCAACACCACATTCGCCATCCACTGGATAATCAATTTCATAGATGAAGTCGGCAGCCAAACAACTTTGCTATTTCCTCATCAATGATTTTCGTCGCCGCAAGAAAGATCCGCTTTTCCGCCGAACCGCTTCTTCGAGGGATCTACATTCAGTCAGGCTCACCATCTTCCGACTAACTCTGTGCATGTCCCTGCTCCCATGCAAAAATATCCGCATAAAGAACAGAAGAGTTCTATAAGGTTTGTCCAAGAGGTTCTGTAGACCCGAACCGATCTTCACTTGCCTCGTCTCTGCTTTCCAAGGATCAACTCGACCTCCTCCGCCCCACCTCGCAGAATCACCATCTGCTTCGAACTACTTTCTAGAAGGGCTCAATCTCAATTGCCATCGCCGCTTTTTGTTTGTCAATTTCACCCGAGGAAATAACAAAGATTCCTAAGAGATCGTTTGCCAGATCCAAGTCCCCCGCCACCTCTCCTACCCCACGAGCCGTGGGAACTCGACTTTGAAATGAGGGATTGAGGTCACAAATTGAGAGAAGCTAAGGTAGTCTTCCCAAAGATAAATAGTAGAAGTCAATCAACGCGGCACAACATAGAATTTATATACTATTTCGACTCACGGGGTGTCAGGTCAAGATAACCGGAGTTCAATAAAGGCTCGCAACTTCGACCGGATCGTTGTCAGCCAGATAAAGGAGCTTCCCTCGCCTGACCTCCATTTTCTCGCCCATCAAGGTGCATCCTCCGATAGGTACGGGCGATGTAATATCCATCAAGATCCATTATCTATCATCACGCGCTTCATGTCCACCGCGCCCACTCATACCAGGATCACCAAGGCCCCCATGTGGCTCGATGGGTTCAAGGATAGTCAACACAAGAAATGATACGACATATTCCGGAATGGTCTATCCACCTTCGTGGAGCATCTCGTCATACCATGACCGAATCCGTAAGCCCTTCTTCTTCCCCTATCAACTTCCCCGCAGATCCACCGGTATATCACATCGATGACATGCCTCACAGGCGCAAGATCAGGCCATTTGAACCGTCTCTCAATAAGATTTGCTAATATTCTCACCGATCACCACTACCACATATCGCACTCAACAAGCCATCCTTAATCTTCCTCTCCACAAAGTCTTTCAAATTGCAACACTCGTTAGTTGTCGTGGCTGCCAAATGACCGATGATAGCCACAATACTTACGAGAGTTACCCCGCCTTGCCTCAGAGTTATCACGGGTGGCTCAAGAAAGGTTGATTTCTATTTTGGTCCGTAATTATAGATCTATCGTTGTTTAGTTTGGTGTAGACCTTATTCACCTTCGGGGCCGGAATCTGAGGGATGATCGCTTCGCCGCCAGAATTATCAGATTTTTTCGAACCGCCTCCGTCCGATCATTATACCCCCGCTCTCCTCTCTCTCGCTCAACTTCTACCTTGAGCTATCGACTTTTCACCGATCCGGGGAGGATGCTTCAGTCGTTCATAGCTTCTTCCACAACGATATAGCCTTCATTTTGTCAAAGGCTTCTACCAAGCTCTTCTGATGGTTGAACATCAACTTCTTCACCAACTTTTCTGACTTTACCAAATCCAATCCATTCGAACAAACCTACAAACCGAGAGATCATTAAGATCGACACACCGACCGATCGCTTCTCCTCGAACCTCTTTACATATCGCCCAAAGATTCACCGTAAATCGCTTGGATCTCGCGCTAAAGAACCCGTAGGCTTTCCTCTTCTTCTACATTCCCAAAACGGCATGAAATTTATCACAAAGTTCACCCCAAGAGGATATCAATCAAGGCAAAGTTCCCAACCACCGCCTCGCATCTTTTCTCGCGTCAGAATAAAGGTGTGGCACTTTAAAAAAGATCAAGAAGTCATAATAGTCCATTACCCTTATTTAACGCCTCGCTATGGTCATAAGGATCCCTTGCCCATCGTAATTTTCCACGCGAGGCAATTTTTAGTGATATCCGCTTTTCCTTGAGAATATCCGAGGAAAAGGGATGCTTCTTTCCTTGAGCGTCCTTCACCGCCGACTTCAAATTACCAGCTTTTCGAGCTCTTCACCCTTTACTGTAAAATCAACGCCTTCAGCCATGGGGACCTCTTCTCACGAACAACATTATGTCTCGAGAGGATCGACCTCCTCCCCGCCGATCCCATCGCCTCGAGGGACTTCTTGATCTACTCCGCACACAACTCTTTCCTTATGGTGAGAATGATCACGCTGATAGTCCATTACCCCGACTTCGCACGATCTCCCCGACCGCTTCCTTTGTCGATAATCATCTCGATGCCGAGAGGTAATCTACCATTATTGCCTTCTTCGAGGCCACACGAGTTCTCGCTTCCTCGATCTCTCTCCTACTCGCGAACGATCCCTAAAACACGCATGAACGCTTCGGCCTTACCCTCTCGCAGCGGCACCTCCTTATGCCCACTTCGACCTTCTGATCGATCACGATTAGATGCTTCATCCCGTAATTCCGCCACCAAGCATCTGTGCTCGGCTATATCCTCTCTTTGCTTTAACAGACCTCCACGGCTTCTATCTCGCTTCGTCTCGCCATCTCGCCAACTCAAGCGCTTCTACCTTCCCGACCACTTCTACGATAAGTCTTGGTCTGCGAGCTTTTCCACCGCCCCTCGACTATGATCTCGCTTCTCATCCGCACCAAAACCAATCTTCGTCTCGCCCCACCACGAATCTTCTGGACGAGATCTCCTCGAATTATGCTAGAGGCCGTGTTTTCGTGAGCACTTTTAAAGGACCTGCAACGATCCTTCACCAAAACACGAGGCAAAGATTTAGCTAATACCATCGCCGCCTTTTCTTCGGCGCATTCATCCCTACTCCTCATCATCTTCCAAGAGGTTTAAACGATTTGTGATTGAAAATTTAATGACACTAGAACTCAAAAGCCCTCCTTCTAAATTTCAATGTTAACGCCAGATCTTCTCGCCACGCCCCAATCACGTAAGACGCCCCGATCCTCGCAGACAAGAAACACCAGAACACCACAAGCTTCGACGGCTGCGGCTCGCTTGGGATAGCTCAGCGTGAGAATTAGTATATGTTCACAAGGTTAACAATGGAGGAATGTAATCGCCTAAAGGTCTGTGAGAGATAATAAATCTCCAGCCAGTGTGTGAGAGAATATGAAAAAAAATCAATATGTATGAAACGCACTCTCTGTATTTATGGCTTCCTCACTAGGTTATACTATCTTTGCTTGGATTATCGTACACCCACTACTACCCCGACACCCCCTCCGATCCGATGGGCTTCGCCGATCGTATAAGGTTTATCTACCGCTTTTGGCCATCGCTTTTCACCACGCACGGCCATGATCCCATCCACATTAATGCATGGCAGAGCCTCGTCAACCGTCATGCTTTTTCATCATCACAAGTCAAAGTAATGATATTAAAATATCTAATGGGTCGATCCAATCGGACCGATTCTTACTTTAAAGTTAAAACGGATATAATATGGTGATCGGGCCCAATGATTTTCACGGATTAATAATAGAGGCCTGTTTATGTGAATAAAGCCCAAATCGTACTGCACTAAAAAATAAAAAAATTATACTCCCGAACTCAACCTGTCTCCAAAATCAACACCTCATACTCATCCCTCTCGTTTACCTGATTACTCTTTTTTTAAAATTAATTTTTTAATTTTTTTATATTATTTTGTATAACTATTTTAATTCAAAAATCAAACAAAATGCAATAATTCTATTACTAGAAACCTATTATATTATAAATGTTATGAATTTATAATTAAATAATCTAAATAAGTACACACACACACACACACACATATATATATATATATATATATATATATATATATATATATATATATATATATATATAATCGGGGTGAGAGAAAGAAGATAGGATATATTTCATACTTGATCTTTAACCCTATAGAATTATAATTTTAATTATTTTTTGTTAATTTTCTCGCACACACTCCTAAAGAATCGAACATGAGGTGAATTCGAATTTAAAAAATCAGGTCCCATTAGATTGACGCCATTGGGTTCGGGGAGAAATTGTCAGGCATATTTTGTCCTGGGGTCTCAACTAGTCAAATGGTCAAGGATAACTACTAGGATGAGGATGACATAACGTTCCGTAGGAAAAACTCACACTAGTTGGTATATGGGTGTCATTACAGTTTACACACAAAAAAACAAGAAAGTAGTCCCAAGTTTTCTGACCCTGGACCAATCCAATCCACCCCAAGCTTATTAAACCCCATCCAAAATCATCATCATGGTAACACAACCCACCATTGTAGATATCTTGGGTTTAATTTATTTATTTATTTTTATCTGGACCACCCAACCCAACCTAACCTCCAATCTTGGTACTCTCATCATCAAGCTCCTGACAAGTTACACCCAAAATTAAGAGAGAGTTCTGTACTTGCTGAAAGTTGAAACATAATTAATTTGCCCAAAAGTAATGAAGCAATGCATGAGTATAGCTAGCAGAATCAGGTTGGGCCAAAGAAGCTATGCACTACCAGTACTGTGTTCATTCAAAAGTATGAATAGATCGATCAGAAGCTTGAGCAACAAAATCTGAATGACGCGTAGGATGTCATGAAATACTGCCAACCATCCTTACAAGTAAGTAATTCATGATTTGATTATGTTTTTTGGTCATACTCAAGAATTTCATTAATGGCTGATTTTTTCCAAGTTAAACTCCCCAACACGTACATCATGCAAACTAACATTTGCTGCCAGTTTTGCCAGTGATGGTCCAAGCGGTTAGTATAACCACTTCACTGTTGATAAAAGTCTTAATCAAAGTGGGTCCGCTAGCTTTAATTATCAACTGGATTTCACTTCACTATAAAATTAGTCTTGAGCGAGTATTAATACGTACCATGCATGCAGAAAATATATGTATATATATATAACAAACACAATTTACTATCCAAAGCTAGCTATACGTTTCATCTCCTAAAGTAAACTTGGTTGGCAACTTGTGCATTCAAATGAAAGGACAGGAAATGTGATCGAGGAACGGATTGATCAAAAGAAATTGTTGATCTCCTCCTGAAGAATCTGATCAACGATGGCCCTATATCCTTTTTCTGTGGGGTGGAAAGTATCCCAAAACAAATATTTAGAGTCGTCTAGGCATGTTTCGCTCAATCGATTACATAAAATACCCAAAGAAAGTGCCGATAGTATTCCCGTAGAGCAACAGCTTTTATCAACCACGTCAAGTCCTGAAAAACAAAAATGAAAATGAACTTTTTTATAAAAAAAATACAAATGAAAAATAGAATATTGTATTTACTTACCATAATTATGAGGGTTCTGAATTATATTAAGCAATGGGTTGTAGATATTAATATAGACCACTTTAGATTGAGGAAGGGCGTGGCTAAGAGAAATAAGCATAGAGGAAAGTTTGGTGTTGTATAATTGGACTGCTTGGTTTTGATCCTCCACACAGGGTTTGGTGTTGTATATATTGGACTGCTTGCATAACGATTTTGTACCAAAAATAGCAATCTTTCGTGCTCCAACTTTGTATATTTCCTTCAAAAACGTAATTAATTATATCACTTATAACATAACGATATATTCTATTTACACAATTCAAAACGTACATTTAGGAAAATTAATGTTGTATCAGTGGAGTAATTAAACACTCATACTCTAATGTTTAATTGCATGGTTTATCTTTCTAATTTAGTCGTATAAAAGTAAGTATATATCACTCAAACAATTAATATATATATTTAAGTTGGTTGTTCAGCTCAAACATGTAGGGGTGTAAGTCGGTAAAGTAGTTCAATCTTTCGACTTTAGATCTATTTCGAAAATATGATCCAAAACTCGAATTGAAGTTGATCCGAGTCGAATATGATCCATACTAGTTTTTACGTTTAATGATACATCGAGTCGAATTGAGCATACCAAATGTTTGCTCAAATTAGGGTTCGAGTATTTCATTTTTTTTTCAACCATACTCGATATCACTTTCGATGGATCATATTCGAATATTAGTCTGATCCATGTTAGTAAGCTAAATATGTGATATTTGTATCAATCTTTGTAATTTATAAAATGTAGTATGAAATTGTATAAACTTGTACTTGAATAAATCAATGAATTGAATGCCAATTTTTATTACATTCTTTATAATTCCAATACATAAATAAAAGTGAAATTTTTTATATATAAATATTAGTTAAGTAACCAATTTAGTATGTAGTGGTTCAGTTTTAAGTGAAATGGTTTATATTCGAAACTCGATTTGAAGGCTCATGAGTAACTCGCTTTGTAAACGAGTCGAGTCTTACTACAATGAGAAGGTCCGAGTAATGATCCGAGTCGAATCTGGTCAAAATATAAATCCTTTATCGAATCCGAGTCAATTTAATTCGAGCTCAATTTTTTGAGTCGAATTAATCTGGCGTAAAAGGTGTTATTGAGATTCGACTTGTTTATACCCCTACAAACATGTAAATGTAGTTAATTACAGTTGATATACTATTCAAATATTACACAAATAAAAAGTACCTGCAGAAAATTAGATGCGTAACCAACCACAAGATCAGCATAAGAAGGAACATCATATTGTGCTTTTCTTATGCCGGTAATATAATAGGATTGCCCGAAATCAACCGTGCCAGCTACTACAAAAAATATGCTATTGGTTAAGATGTTGTTTGTTCTTTCTTCTCCAGCTATTCCTTTCAACTTTTCGATGTATTCTTTGAACATGTCCAATTGATCCGATAACGACAAAACCGACTGATAATATCAATAACATATCCTTGAATAAGTGTTTGATTTAAGATGATGAGGTTATTTCAGGAGAAAAAAAGGAGGAGAAATTTATACAGAATTAAATTAATATATACATGTGAACGTACCAATAGGGTAGGCGTTAAGGGATCATATCCAGAGGCTCCTGAGGCAAAGCTTACACCTGTAAGAAGATCTGTTTCCAAGATATTTGGGTCTAAATATGCTGGCACGATTTCTTTAACTCCTAATTCCTCAGCTACAAAAGAAAAGAAGAAAAACAATTACATACCTTCATCCGCACACTGAAACTATTTCTCGACAACACAGTGTCAAGTTTTTTTAGTGTGATTGTTTGTTTCTTAATTTAAGTTCGTTGTTTGGTATTACTAGCTTGTCGCTTTCAATTACTATCGGCAAATTCATAATGGATCTTGCAATAACGGCCGACAATTTCACAACATACAATTAACATTGAATATAGAAAATATAAAGTCGATCTCACATCCAACAAGTAGTCTTTAAATTTGTGGGCAAGGAAATCGTACCTTGCTAGGGTTAGGGTTTCGTGTTGGCTGAAGAGGAGAGAAATCCACGAAAAGTACGGAATTGATTGATTGATTGAAGAGGGGAGAATGACGGTGGGCGATTATCTAACGACGCTGCATGGCGAGAACTCCTAGAATCCGAGGACCGTGTTAGAGGTATGAGGATTCCAAGAGCCTTCTTCTTAGTCCTTCAAGTTGAGAGAATGTCCAAACCCTTTTGGTGCTTTTAGGTGGAATCTCCAAGCCTTTAAGTCACCAAAAGGTCTCTTTGATCTTCCAAGAGTCCAAGTCTTTAGTCCAAGAGAAGTCTCAACTCTTTAGTGCTTTTTTAGGTGGAAAAATTCAAGCCTTTAAGTCACCAAAAGGGTCCAAGTCTTGTGTGTCCCTTTTCGATGGAATAGAATGGGTATTTATAGGGTTCTTCGAAAGTAGTCATGTGCGAGGCACATGATTTCGAAAATTCCGTAAATACCCTTTAGTCCTTAGAATAATGCTCATATTGCTTACTCATCCTTCAGCCCACCAATCCAATCCTCAATCAATTCCCAAAACGAGTAGCCTCCACGAGTCTTACGCCTCGGGACACGTGGAGGCTTATCCTGATCTAGCACATTTATTTTTCGACTTTTCCATCTTCGTTCCATTAGGTTATCGCGAACCCTAATTTGCACATTTAATGAGTCGTGGAACCCTAATTGTGCATTTAATTCAATTAGGTCATATGAACCCCTAATTTTGCACTTGGGCCCACATTTGCCCCCTGTGGAGAGTCGCGTTCCCAAATAGTACGATCGTGTAAGAAAATTATAAACCTTTGAATGATTTTGCGGGGCTCTTTCTTGCGACAATTGGGAACTTCTCCAAAAATCTTTCCATATCTTGTCGATATTTGTTTCCTTATTTTTTCCTCAGCAATGGAAACAAGGAAATATAATCAAATATAAATAAATTTTAATCTAATAAAATCCTTCTTTTGGTAAATCGGACCTTAATTAATATTATTTTTTGAAAATAAAATCAAATCTTAATCTTATGTTGGAAAATACAATCAAAGCTTTCTTTGTTTTGGAAATAAATCAAATCTTAATCTTATTTTGGAAATAAAATCAAAGCTTTCTTTGTTTTGGAAATAAATCAAATCTTTCTATATTTTGAAATAAACCAAATCTTTCTTTATTTGAAAGCAAAGATTTTACTTATTTATACATATATATATATATATATAAATATATATATATGCATATAAATAATCTATTTTCAAAAATTACCTTATTGGGAATAAAACTAAATCTTCTTTATATTTAAGAAATAATATCTTCTTTTTTTTTTTTTTTAAGAAATTTTAAAAAAAAGTGTTCAAGTATAAATGAAAGTTTGTCAATTTATTGATAATAAAATTGCTTTTAACGAAAAGCATAACATTTCATATATAATAAATCTTGCTTTTGTCGGTGAAAGCATAACGTTCACCACTTTTAGAGATAAAGTGTAACTTTTTCTGTCCGAGGGCTTATAACAAAAGTGCCTCATTCACTTTTGATGATAAAGTGTAACACTTTCGGTGCCTCGTCACTTGGGTCGTCCAATTTCTTGGCAAGTCACGATCTACGAGGACTTGAAAATGGGTGCCTCGTCACTGGGTCATCGAATATTTTGGCAAGTGTAATCTACGAGGACTTGAAATCGGGTGCCTCGTCACTTTAGTCATCCAATTTCTTGTGGTCACGATCTACGAGGACTTGAAATCGGGTGCCTCGTCACTGGGGTCGTCCAATTTCTTGGCAAGTCACGATCTGAGAGGACTTGACCACTGCTTAGAGTGGACCACCATCTTGGGTGGGTTTTTTTTTCGTCAATTCTTGTGCCTCCTCCTTTGGTCATCCAATTTACTTGGCAAAGGATATTCCGGAGGACTTAAACCTACATTTTGGTGGACCACCATCTTGGGTGGATTTTTAATTCATCTCATAGTTCAAAGTTTGTTCGAGGGTGCGTGAGAGCCAATATTTGAGTTCTCGACTTACGAGATCGCACTATGGGTGATGGTATTGCGCTTTCTTCTCTAGTTCAATCTCCCAAATGCCCGCTTTCTCATGGTATATCCTCCGTAGTATGTAACGATCCATAGTGGAATGCCTGCGTGTTGGTGGTATACACGGAAGTCGATCTTCTTTTCATTTCTTCGATTAACCGAACCGGGGGCCTTGGAGGTTTCACTACTCCGTACTCGACCCATTGTTAAGACAGAGGCTCTCTGACGCCTTACCATTGCGTGTGATAGCCTCCTAACCGGCATTCTAGTATACTTGTCCTGTCTTTCTCCTGCTTAGTTCAAATTTCTCATTCTTCTCCCTCTTGCCCCTTGTGATTTTGGTCGAGAATCCACTAAAGCCACGATTGTTGTCCTCTTCTTTCTTCCATGTATCCATCGCATGACCGGTGGAAATGTCATGATTCCCCCAAGTCTTGTGCAAAAGATGAGAGATTTGCGAAGGAATCACAAGCCTTTAGTGATGAGGTGGGGCTTGAAGGCGTCTAAAAGCACCATTGTTGCATATCTTAACCAAGTTCTTTTCTTCAATTGGCTCGCACACTTTTGTGCTTGGGCCTGAACCTATCCACATAATCCGACAACTCCTCGTTTGGCTTCGCTTGAATCGCATGAGCTCTACGATGGTTACCGTTTACATTACGTAGAAGAATTTCTTTAAAAATGCAATTTTAGATCATCCCAATCATGGACCGATCCTTCTCCAAATGTAGTACCAACAATCAAGGCACTATCCGTCAAAGTCTTGTTGAATTCCTCATCAACAAGTTGTGGTTGTTTACTTCATCATATCCAGCTACCATGGAGACATCGACTTTCTGAACTCAACAACGTGTTCTCTGGTATTTCTTTCTCCCCATTGTATTTTGGAAGCTATGGGTGGGTGCTCAATATACCCTGCTGGGTAAGGTTGCCTCCGAATGTGTGTAGGGTAAGGAGGAGTAAAGTCTAACTCAGGGGTCGAGATGTCCGTCTGCGAAGTTGATTGATCACGCCGATCATATCATCCTTCGTCACGTCTTGGCTTGTGGCGTGAACTTTACGGGGTGTTGTGATATACCGCCTTTGCGCGCAATGTGTATGGTAGAGAGGTTGGTTGATGCACGCCAGATCATGCATAAAGCGGCATTGGTGGAAGTTCTTTGGCTCACTCACCGGACATTGCTTGGAATGTTTGGCATTTGCACTGTGAAAATGATGGGATGATGTTCGTTTGAGGTTGGCTTTAGCTTCCAACCTAGGTTGTGGCCCGTCACCACTGCTCGGAGCTCCAAGTTGATTCTCGGAATCGATTGACTTTCCGTCAATGGAGGTACAATCTGATTCTCTTTGTTTGTTCTTTGCCATTGTTGTTGTCCTCCATTCCTACTTGTTCTCCATGCAAATTGCACGGGAACATGGCCTTGAAGGTAGGGATCTGCATCAATTCTTTGGCGGAAATTCCACATCTCTTCTTGCTTCCTTTCAGATCTCCAAAGATCATGGCCATCATCATACCTAGTCCTTCCGTGCTTCCTTCAATGTTTTGAGCATCTCCGGTTGCACAACATTCATTTGTTCTCCACTTGCATCCTCGTCTTGCCTTTCTGCGTTGGTTTGTTGTTGATTGGCCGTGTATAGTGTTGTTGAACTCCTTCCAAGCGTCTTTAATAAGTGGTTGGTCAAAATCCAGATTATACTTGGAATGCTTGAGTTACTTGCCTTGGAACTAGATTCGGTGAGGTAATGCTATTTGTTGGTGAAGTGGCTCTTCCTGTAGTTCTCCCACTTCGAGTTGTGGGCATACCTTCACGAATTCTACACCTCCCCAAAGAGAAGTCGCCCGAAAAGAATGTGGGCGAAATCGTACCTTCTTGGGGTTAGGGTTTAAGTGTTGGATGAGGAGGAGAGAAATCCACGAAAAGTACGGAATTGATTGATTGATTGAAGAGGGGAGAATGACAGGTGGGCGATTACTCCAACGACGCGTGGCAGAACTCCTAGAATCCGGGAACCGTGTTAGGGTAACAGGGATTCCAAGAGCCTTCTTGAGTCCTTCAAGTTGAGAGAATGTCCAAACCCTTTTGGTGCTTTTTAGTGGAATCTCCAAGCCTTTAAGTCACCAAAAGGGTCTCTTTGATCTTCCAAGAGTCCAAGTCTTGAGTCTGAAGAGAAGTCTCAACTCTTTAGTGCTTTTAGGTGGAAAAATCCAAGCCTTTAAGTCACCAAAAGGGTCCAAGTCTTGTGTGTCCCTTTTCCAATGGAATAGAAGGGGTATTTATAGGGTTCTTTGGAAAGTAGTCATGTCAGAAGGCACATGATTTGAAAAATTCGAGAAATACCCTTTAGTCCTTAGAATAATGCTCATATTGCTTGTCATCCTTCAGTACGAATCCAATCCTCAATCAATTCCCAAAACGAGTAGCCTCCCACGAAGTCTTACGCCTCGGGACACGTGGAGGCTTATCCTGTCTAGCACATTTATTTCGACTTTTCCATCTTCGTTCCATTAGGTTATCGAACCCTAATTTGCACATTTAATGAGGTCGTGGAACCCTAATTGTGCATTTAATTCAATTAGGTCATGTGAACCCTAATTTTGCACTTGGGCCCACAAAATTCAACATATATTTTTTTCTCAAAATTAAAAATACATTTTTAAGATGATGATTTTTAAAAATAATATAATATTCTCATATGTATCCTTTAAAAATTTAACAATAATGATGTAATGCTAAAAACGATGGAGGGAGTACGTAGTATGGTAATCGGTATGTTTTTGCTTGTCCCGTAATTTACTGCCCACATGTTTTACTAAAAACAATTTATTTAGGCTAAATTAATAAACTTATGTTACTCCAAGTTTCACTATCCTCATAATCTAAGAGTCATTCTAATCAAACTCAAAACAAACCCAAATATCTCAATATCACCACCACCGCTGGGAAACCGGTCATTCTCTCGATCTCAACCTCACCTCCGTTGACCACTGGGTTGGACCACTACTTTCGTCCGTCTCGCTATCAGCGATCGAGTTTCGCAAAGGGGCGGATCGATCATCACTCTTCCCTTTCAACGGGTTCTATGGACTACCGTACGTGTCATGCATATCTATATGCTCATGTAATTAAATAAGATCATACATATAGAACTATGAGTTCCCTATATATATATATTACATACCGATAATATCGATGGGTGTTTTTGCATTGGTAAACCTGCCCGTTGGCATTAATCCACCCATGAATTCCTTTCCATATGGAGAATAATTGCAATTTGCGAGCGTCTTAATAT
Source organism: Panax ginseng (assembly GCA_020205605.1). NCBI lineage: Eukaryota > Viridiplantae > Streptophyta > Magnoliopsida > Apiales > Araliaceae > Panax > Panax ginseng. The sequence goes on along the minus strand of CM035140.1, from coordinate 3,418,312 downwards.
TGTTGTTGTTGCCTTGATCCACGATGGAGTCTCCAAATCCAAAAACTGCAGGAACTCTTACATTCCCCGGTAACTCTATGGCTGCTTCACTAATGCAAACCCTTAAAAAAACGTGGAAATACAACCAACTATTTATATTGATAGAGGGAATTACTCGTGATTTCATGATCATACACTGCATCTTAATTCATCAACAAATTAATTAACTAGCTATATATATATATATATATATATATATATATATATATATATATATATATATATATATATATATGAACAAATTAAATATTTATATATGCATGCGTATATATATATATATATACAAATTACTAAAAGAGAATTAAGAAAATGAACATGCATGTTGATTGAAAAGAGCGGCGCAACTCTTAACATTTATATCGTGATTAAGACTGCTAACCGAACTTACATTGGTAATAACTGCACCAATCCTAAAAAAGTAAGGCAACCGGCTAGAATACGTACTTTTTTTAGGTGTACCATCCTTTTCACTTCACACAGAAAAAGAAAGTTACAGCCTCCATATACAATTAGGAATTCATTTAAACCGAGCAAAATCTTAGATCACGTTTTAGCTTGCAAATTTCTCTTCATTCTTTTCCCTCAAACCTTACATTTTTATATGTTCAAACACTATTCCTTTTTGTTTCAAAGGGCTATCTCCTCTCCGTTTTTGGCTCCATTTTGTCTAAGGCACTAAATTCGTAATACATATAATTATTTCTATATCTACTGTCTAAAACATTTAGCCACGGGACGGGTTATATATAGTATTTAATAGCCACCGGTTACATCAGTAGCGAATGACGGGTGTGTCCGTTACGTACTAATAATAATAAATTTCACTAAAAATTGTACTGTCGTCCGCTATTTCATATTGTATTTATTTGTATAAATAATTTTAAATGTGAATGTATGAATAATTTCAAGTTGTATTATAATATGGAATATAAATTTTAAATAATTAAATTGTCACAATAATTGATAATATTAATTATATTACATATAAGAAATTATTTATTTAAATAAATATATTAAATATAATTGACAATGTTAAAAAATTATCTTCTAAAGAGAGAAAGTAAAATCTCACAAGAGACGACATAATAAAAAAAATTCCATATGCAAAAAGAAAAAAAAAATCATCTCATATTCTATGAAGAAAACAGGTCCAACAAAAAGATAAAAATATATCGCATGAAAGGAGAATAGATTATTACTAAGCAATAAAGAGAGAAAAAAAGGGATCTAGCGGAGACTAAATTTTTTGGTAAGAGAGAGAAGAAAAGAAGAAGATACTCCCTCCATTTTTATATATAGGTCGTTTTAGACTTTTTTTTATATTTATAATTATTTGTCGTTTGTGGTTATCTAGAAGAATTGATTATTATTTTTTTCAAATTGCCCCTTATTACTTCACATAATCTTTTGATCTGAGATAAGTGAGGTAAAGGGTATTATAGACAATTAATACTATAGTTAATGTTTTTCAATCATTTCCTTAATTCTTGTGCACATGTCTAAAACGACCTATATTAAAGAACAGACAGAGTAATAATTTTGAAAAAGTTAAATATTGTTTGGTTCATTAATTAATAGCATGGGAGTAGCTGTCTAGCTGATACTCAGTATAAAACAAAGTGACAACCATATACTAATAGAATAATGTTAGATATACAAACTATTCTATAAATATTTTATAAACTGCTAATGTGGCAAACTCTACCTCAACATATTGTGTGGGCCGAATACTACATTGAAACAATTTGTTGATCAATAGGTTGAAGTGGAGTATGTCACATCAGCAATTTGTAAAAAATTTATAAAATAATTTGTGTCTGTAGCATTACTCGAATGAATATACGTATTGAGAAACGGAAATTTTAAAAACAAAAATTAGGAAGAGTCCACCCAATTTTAAAACTTAAAATTTTGCTAATTGATTTATTAAACCTAAAGGGAAACTACTTTTTTTTCCTTTTCTTTTTTGAACGGAGTAATATCTTATGGATAAGGCATTTATATCTAGATCATGAAGTATACAGCCATTATTCATAAAGGGAACATATCCAGCTTATTGATGAGAACTAGATACTCTACACTACACGTACGGTAGAAGACTTTATTTATACCAATTTCAATTATTAGATTATATAGATTCATTATTTATTTATTTTTTTGAAACATTATTAGATTATATAGCTTTATAAGTTATGTACAATTTCTATAGAAAATTTTAAATTTATACTAATTATTAAGGGAGCCTATCCAACTTTTGTTATGCTCCTTTTAGTTGAATAGTACTCCTAAAAAATCTTATTACTATTATCAAGTTAAAAAGTTCTTATTACTTTATAATCTATTTTTTTACAATAATTTGTTTATAATAACCTTAGTATTAATTAATTGTCATTTTCCTATTCTCTATGGAACACAGTAGTTATGTGCAGAAAATTATGTAATTAAATGAAAATTTAAATACTTCATTCGTCCCTAATTATTTGACGTTTTAGAGTTTTTTATTTGTCCCTAATTATTTGATATTTATTCAAATCTAGAAGAATTAATGACAATTTTTCCAAAATTACCCTTCATTACTCTGCCTAATTTTTTGATATTTTAAACTCTTTTTCTCTCTTATCCCAACAAAACTCTCCTTATCCCAACAAAAGATTTAAGGGTATTATAGATAATTGAGTACTATATTTAATGTTTTCCAATCATTATCTTAATTCTTGTGTACACCTCTAAAACGTCAAATAATTAGGGACGGGGGGAGTATAAATAATTTTGTCATTTTATTATCTTTCTTAATATGCGCAAAAGTCGATCATAATTTTTATCTTGAGACGAATGGAATAGTATTATCACAATTAGTCTATTTTAGTTTCGGAATTCATCACTTTGATGAAAGAATTAATTTGTATTACTCCCTCCTTTCCATTATGTTCAACACATAATCACACTTTCAAGTTTCATTAATTAATACAAATGTTTGGTACTTATTGTTGGTTTGAAATTTCGTTATTACACGTGTACTAATTATTTACTCCTGATCATCTGAATATGGTATATATTACTCCATGCATCTTGATAGTTTAGGGACAAAATAGGAAATAATTAAAAAATATATCTTAGATATATGTGATGAAGAAAAAAAATTCTTCTAAAACGTCATATATTATATATATATATATATAATGAAAATGAGGGAGTAATTAATAGCAATACTCCAAACCTTTAATAGTCATTTTATTTCGCAATTACTAAAACGGTTGAATGATTAAACTAATACTGGTGGAGCTGGATATATAGAGGAATTTTCTGAACTTCAATTTATAATTTATTAGTGCTCATAATTCATATATATATGAGCCAATACAACAAATAAACAAACATGGATATATATGAAATTAACTCACGCGCGTATAAGAATTGAAGCATATATAGTGGCAAATTAATACTAATGTGGAAATAATTAACTACAGTCCTCGCGGGATCGTACTTTATTTGACTATATATATATATAGATATATCCAAGACCAAGAGCTAGCTAGAAAATCATGTTGTGGTCGGTCGCATCGATCAGAAGAAGCTGTTGACGTTTTTACTGATAATTTGATCCAAGAGGATCTTATATCCAATTTCTGTAGGATGAAAACTATCCCAAAACAGAAATTTAGATCTATCTGGACATGTTGGACTAAATTTATTACACAACACAATTACTTCTATTTTTCCCGTACCACAACAACCTTTATCCACAACATCTATTCCTGAAGTTGGTGCATGAAAAAATAAAATTATGTTAGATCAAAATTAATGTTGTACGTACGTAAGTCGGTCGTACGTCAATACACAAAATTCTTGCAAATACATAATATATACTGATTAATTGAGAACATAATTAGAATTATATATATATATATATATAATAGAAGGAAGGAAGGAAGGAAGGAAGGAAGGAAGGAAGGAAAAGAAAAAGAAGAAGAAGATATATATATATATATAGAGAGAGAGAGAGAGAGAGAGAGATTAATTTAAGAGCTAGTAGTTGGCGATGGATACTTACCATAGTTTTGGGGGTTTTGTATGATATGAAACAAAGGGTTATAAATATCTAGATAGACTAGTTTAGATTGGGGAAGGCTATTCCCAAAAGAATGAAGCTTAGATGAAAGTTTGGTGTTGTATAACTGTGCTGCTTGGTTGTATTTATCTGCACAAACCCTAAGTACTCCCCCAGCTAAAGTTCTCTGTGATGGCAAACATCCAAGTGGGGGTGCACCAAATATACCCATCCTCCGTGCTCCAAGTTGATAAATTTCCTAAAAAAATTATAATCGTCAAAATCACGCATGCATGTGTGCATGATAATTATTGAATGAAATTAATTAATATATATAATTACCTGTATGAAAGTGGAGGCTGAATCAACCATAAGATTGGCATAAGAAGCAACATCGTATTGTAATTTTCTAAAACCCAGAGTAAAATACGTAGTGGCAATATCATTGCTTCCTGCTACTATTAGATATATACTATTGCCTAAAATGGCGTTTGTTCTTTCCTCCCCAACTAAACCTTTCACCTTTACAATGTATTCTTTGAACATTTCCAACTGATCTTCAAACGATAAAGCCATCTGCATGCGTACGCGCGCGCGTTCATTCATCATATATATCCATCCAAAAACTCAGTCAGTAGTACTCTTGTTATAAATTAATTAATTAATTAGAAGAACTCGATTTCAAATTTAATTATATGCATGCATGCATGCATGTATATATACCTACCAGTATCTTGGGTGTTAGGGGATCATATCCTGAGCCTCCCGAAGCAAAGCTTACGCCTGTTAAGAGATCTGTACTTTGTAAATTAGGATCCAAGTATGCTGGCACAAGCTCTTTTATTCCCAATTCTGAAGCTGAAAATTAAGTTAAAAAATAAAGTTATAGCTAGCTAGGTTTATTAAGAGTGATAATCAAATTTTACTAGTATATATACTATAATATTTATACGTGCATATATATATATATATATATAAATTTAAAAAACAAACTGGGTGCTTAACAAATACGAAATCGTTGTCATAAAAATAAAAATAGATTAAAGTGAGTAAACAAATTTTAAATTTATCTTTAATTAGTGACTCCAAATTTTATAAAATAATAAATATTTTTATTTTTTATACCAATAGACTTCAATAAATATTTTCATATTTACATCTCGCTTTATGTCATATTTTGAAATGATATAACTTTAATCGTCCTTTCATATAAATATTTATTCGCCCCACATTAACCTAGTCAACTAGTCAAGTATAATGTAATTACCCATTTACCCTAGGATCCACCATTCTTTTGCATGCCATGGTTATATACACGTCAGACATCAACTAAATAATAGTGGGACCACTATCAATGTGTGAGTCAATGAACATACATACGTATGTTCGTACGAATAATATTTATTCTCTAGACGACTAGACGAGTCGTCAGACATTTTGAGATCGAATACCATCTGCAATAATTTGTCAAGACCACGAGGACAAGGGCGTAAAGCCCGTATGAAAGAAAAAGTTGAGCCGAGTTCTCCAACTGCGATTAAAATGGTTCCTCATCTTCAAGATCAATACTTATTTTCAAAGGTTAATTTAAATTCAACAAAATATATCTAAATTTATTGAAAACAATAAATTAATATTTTTAAAATATTTTATAATATTCATAAATATATTAATAAAAATAAATTAAATTATTAAATTTGAATGTAAAAAAGTTTCTAATTTTGGATGAGAGTCTAGTCAATGATATTCAATAATGACGTAGCTTTATATATTGACTCAACCACGGTCTTACGAAACTTATCATCTCCGTTTTAAAATTAAAAATTATTAAAAATATAATTTAATTTTTAAAGTGAAACTATGTATATTAAATTTTAAAATTAATATTATTTATAAAAGTTTAAGATAAAATAAATTTTGTGATTAATAATTTTTGTTATATACGAGTATGCAATTATAATAATTGTATCAACAAAAATTAAATGAATTTGTATTAATTTGAAGTTTAATAAACCTTCATTTGATCTCAAAAGTCAAATTTTATCTCTAGTTTTGGACCAAATAAAATAATTCATAACTATATGTACATAATATTAAGTAAATAAATTTCAGTTATTTTTTCCCTAAGCCAGACAAAGGAAAGTAACCTTTGGCTAAACAAATTGTGGATGAGAATTTTAATAATGATTATGAAAATTCAAAAAAAAAGAAGATTGAATTGAATGTCAAATTAATTAAGTCATGTATTTAATTTATATATATATATATATATATATATATATATATATATATATATATATATATATACCTAGCATATCCGGGGGTGTTTTTCCATTGCTAAACCTCCCTGTGGCTACTCCGCCATTAAAATCCAGTCCATAAGGAGGAAAATTGCACTTGGCCAATGTGTTCATGTTGTTGTTGGTTCCCTGGTCGACGATGGAGTCTCCGAACGCTATAATTGCCGGAACTGTCACATTTGGCGGTAGCTGCAGCACTGCTTCGGTGCACCCAATCCCAATTATTACAGCAAGGAAAACATAGAGAAAGAACCTGCAGCACATACTTGAACAGCTTGCTAGCTCACAAAATAAATAATTATAAATGGGCATAAAACTTTATTATTATGCATGAACTTGCTTGCTTAATTAAGTTGAGCCAAGGAGAAGATATAATATATACACAAAACAATTCTATTTGCCCTCAAAGTATATATATATATATATATATATATATATATATATATATATATATATATATGGTTTGTTTTCTAAAGGATTATTAGGACTGGAATTTATACTAGCTACTGTTGATTAATATAATATACTCATCGAAGGTACAGATTAACTAAAATCTTCATTTTCTTTTCATTTCAACAATCTGAAAATTAGAATGAATCTGACCCGTGTTTGTACCCAAATTTAAATTGGGTTCTATCTTATTATTATAGATTATTATTTTCAATTATTTCATATATAATTAAAATAATTAAGTATTTATTATTTTTATTTTTATGGCTATAATTAAGGCAGATATCTCTCCATGCATCCGTCACATTTTAATTGTCAGCGACTTGCCAATCCTACCCTTTTTAGTTTAAACAAAAAGTAACTAGTAGTATGTAGCTCCAAGAGGACCAAGTCACCAAGGGTCCAATAATAGAGGACTACTCCGTTTAAATTTACAAATATTGACAATATTTTTTTTAATTTTCTTTTTATATTTATCCTAAAAATAATACGTTGTAAGTTTAGTAAGGTGAGAAAATTAATATGGAATTAGGATGCCAAATTACATATATATATGACTTGAGGAGTTGAGAAGACACTAAATTTAATTGAAGAATAATTCATCTACTGTATAACTTATGGCACACGTAAAAATTGTGTGTGAATAAAAAAATATATAAAAAATAAAATTTAGTGGGTGAAAAAAATTATTGTTAGAATTTGAGTCAAAATTAAAGTAGATTTTATTAATTATTTAAAGTGAATTCATATATTGATGTGTTTTACTTCATGAGTAGATTAAATTAAATATTTGAAAGTTCAAATCCATAGAGTAATGAATGAGATATTAATTCCTAAAGATCACCCTTAGAAATGATAATAAATAGTTGTGGGGAGCTAAATCCCACATCGACTAAGAACTGAAATTTTAATGTGTTTATATACAAGAAAATTTCTTTCGAATTTGGGTCTCAAGGGGCACTCCATTTTTGTTGAAAGAGAGGACTTATTCAAGGCACCCTTCGTCGATCGGTCTGGCCTAGGTTAGGTTCGTTGGTTTGGGTCCCTTGTATATAATTTTTTGGACAATTTATTATAATTTTTTATTTAAAATTTAATTTATATTTTATTTTAGTTCTCGTTTTGATAAATATTATAACTTTTTGGACAATTTATTTAAATTTAAATTTAAATTTTTTATTTAAAATTTAATTTAAATTGTATTTTAGTTCCATTATCAAAACTGTCATTTTGATAAATATGATTTATTATCAATACTGCGTCGTTTTGAGAAGCGGTATTTGCCAAAATGGAATATCGTGTCGCTTTTTTGAAGCCATTTATCTGCATCTAATGGACGCCCAAAACTACGCTGTTTTTAACTTGCGAACGACGTGCCCTTTTCTGCTAAGCTTAAAACTACGTCGTTTTTGCTTAATATTGCCTTTTTCAAGTTATGTCCTTTCTGATGAGTTACTAACCCCTCCTATAAATAGATTAAGGGGACCACTTCAATCATTCAAATCAGCAAATCATCAAGTATTCTAATGATATAGTCTTTATTATTCATAGTTCATTTGAGATAGAAGTTCAGAACATTTTTTTTTTAGTTCGTCGAGTATACTATTTGGAGTGTTACTATAATATACGTTGTCATTGTATCCTGAGAAACAAATGTTATCAACTCTGAGCACCATACAAAGAGCATAATTATCTTAAGAAAATAGTATCAAACACTAGCCTTGACAAATTTTTTTCTACAATTTAATTTAATTGAAATAAATTGATATATATATATATATATATATATATATGTATATATTGTGTCCATTCAGTTTAGTAACAATTATAGGTTATGAATAATAAGGTGAAATTAAACTAAGAGTTGAAAATAACTAGCCTAACATAGATATTTATATATGTACGTATCATTATTAATTATTAATATAATGCAAGGAACATAATAGTAATTTGTCAACTGAAACATTTATATCCCGATGAAGAAAGCAGGTATATAATATAATTGTAGGTACTTATTTAATTATTAATTATATCCAACCAACCAGTGATCAATACGCCCACAACCACAAGAATACTTTGTTTTATTCACTTGTTTAATTTAAATTTTATTTTAGTTTTATTATCAAAATTGTCATTTTGATAAATATGATTTATTATCAATATTGTGACGCCCCCAAAATAGGTATACAACATCCATTCTTAGTCGTCAAATATATAGTACAAAAAGTAATTACAACTTCAATAATACAATTGTCGTGCAAAATACGACAACACATATACTGTGAGTTTGAATACAAATATAGTCTAATAGAGTATACAAACTCAAAAGGAGTTCTCATTACAATTATTGATACACTATTTTACAAAAATAGTGAGGGACTACTAATATATCTATCCTGAACCATCACTCCATACCCCTTTAGTTTCTTTATGTTCTCACCTCCCGAGAAGAAAAATAGAACAAAAGAAAAGGGTGAGCTCAACTAGCTAGCCCAAGAAAAGAATATTATGACTAAGATAATATACAACAATTTATCATTAGTCTTCAACGGAAAAATCGATAAAATATAATAGATAACAAGTTTTAGATCAACAATGCAATGTGAAATGAAAAATCCATTGTAAGAGTCCAAGTAGAAAAGAATTTTACTATCTTCTAAGATTTAACGATCCATCATCAATAATTTATCCTCAGTAACATCAATCAATATACATCTTGAATTAAATATTCATCTTTGCACTACAGCCCAAAGATATTCATTTATATCACCAATTGATCATGTTCATTCTCAACACATGTTCATCTTTGCACTACTGGGCCAAAGATATTCATCATTGATCATTCATCTTTGCACTACAGTCAAAGATATTCAAGAATATCATCATTTAGACGAAGGATGATGAAAAATATTTTAAAGAAATCGAATCCAAAGTGGCATGGAAGGACAAATATTAGGGATTCATATTTCAGCTTTATCCAAGTTCAATAATACTCCATAATAAACTATAAGGAGTAAAATTCAAGAATGAAGATCAAAACATGGATTTAATTTCAAGAATAAGTGGTCACAACAGATAACTTGGAAGAAAAAAAAATTTATGAATGCGAAGACCAAGTGAATAGTACTTTCTTTAATGAAAAGTTCCAAATTTGATAAAAGTTCGGACCAATAATCCTATGAAATGATATTAGATGAAACGAAATTTCTAATCATTTCGTGAATTATAAAGCAATACTTACCATAGTAAGTTCAAATTTAAGAATACTGAGATAAAATAATATCGCTTTAAGTAATATGGAGTATGAAAGAAAATAATATTTCTCACGAGTGTTGCAATAAAATAATATCCTTTACCTTAATAGAAACTGAATTGGCTGAAATATTTGATATTATTCTGAGAAAATCTTGCAGAAAAACTACGCTCAAGGTATTCTTATACTTAAGAAAATACTCACAATATTATAGAATAAGAATTTCTGATTTATGAGATGGTGTAATTGAGGAAGGAGGGTTATCCCTCTATATATATAAGCAACATTTTAGAGGAAAAAATCAAAGTATTCTCGCTTAACATTTGCATTTTTCTTCCTCGCTTAACCATGTTTGCCTTAACTTTTTCATATTTTTCATAAAGATGGAGCCATCCTTGAAAACAAACTTGGCGGTAAAAACCCACCAACCATTTCTACCAATCAATGGTCTTTATTCTTCATAATTGAGGTCCATAATTTTGAAAATCAAGCTTTGCAGAGATATGAAATATTAGACATTCACCAAAAAGACAAAGCTTATGCGGAAAAATTCCTTCCACTTAAAATTGTAAAAGCATGCAAATAAAAATAATTCATATTCGTCCCCTTTTATCACATTTATAAATATATATATATATATATATATATATATATATATATATATATATATATATATATATATTATTTAAACAATTATAAAATATTATAATAATATTTTGAATGAATATTCAATCTAGAGAAATAATTGCCAAACTTTCAACAAATAATTCATACTAAAATTCCTTCATTTATATCCACATAAAATAAATATTTTCTTATCATATAAACCAATAATTAATTATTCATAAATAATATTACTGTAATCGCATTTATGACAACGGTAGCTCCCTGGAAAGAGGGGGCTTTCAATAAGGATTTCTCATTACCTGGCCAAGAATTAGGTGACCAAACCTCTCCTCGATGTAACTTTACAGACATTGCTAATAATGCTATCTAATAATATTATTCCAATAATATGAATTATTGATCCGATAATGGGAAATATCGTGTAGTGATAATTATCAAACAACAATAATATAAAATATCAACGCAGCAATTATTGAACCAATAAAATAAAATATTGAACATTAATTATCGTAACAATTATTGAGTAGTGCGCCTTCTTACGTAAGAATCAATCATTCAACAATACTGTAGGATGATCAAAGTATGCATCTTTAAACCACGCCAGACATCATATTTTAACCACCGGGTATTCCAATCAATGTGTTATTCAGAATAACTACGTCGTTATTTATAAAAACTCAAACTTGTCGCTTTCTTCATCCAACAGCTTATTACATTATGGGGCCCATAATGATCTGGCACCGCGTCATGCGAATATTCCCAACAACAAGAAGATTCCACGACCAAACGAATATTCCCAAACAACAATGATTATTTAATAACCACTTTAACTTTATTTTGCAAAATTTGCACATTTCACCCATAACCAAAATATTATATCAATTTAACACCTTATTATTCACAATAATAATTAGAGGAAATTGATTTTATTTATAATAAGTTGGGGTCTTATAACCTCCCTCCTTATGAAATTTCGTCCTCGAAAATTGACGTGACGTCACTGGTGTTTCAAAAAGTTGAGGGTACCTCGCTTTTATTTCGATTCCAACTCCTGTGTCATTTCTTCAATAAGATGGTTTCTCCACAAAACCTTAACTTGTGGTATAACCTTCAAAGTAGGGCATGCTCTTTCTTATCCAAGATCTTCAAGGTGTTACCTCTTCGTACGTTAAATCTTCTACTATCTCGTCTGTTCTAACGCAATAATATGGTTCGGGTCTTTCATATATTTACTGAAGCATGGATATGTGAAAAACATTATGAACACGAGACATACTTGGAGTAATCTGAGTCTATAGGCCACATTTCCTATTCGGTCAAGAATCTCAAATGGACCAACAAATCTTGAATTGAGCTTTCCTCTCTTTCCAAATCTTGTAACTCCTTCCATGGAGCAATACATAACAAGACATGATCTCGATATTAAACTCCACGTCCTTTCTACGAAGATCGATAACTCTTTTGTCGATCTTGTGAGGTTTGATTACGTTGTCGAATCATTTGGATCTTTTCGTAGTCATGCGTCTTAATTACGGTCCTAACAACGTTGCTTTCTCCCACCTCGTCCCAAAGATCTTTGGAGAACGACACTTTCGTCCCATACAACGCCTCAAATGGAGTCATGCCTATACTTGCGATAACTGTTGTTGTAGGAGAATTCTACCAATGGCAAAGTACTTATCCCAACTCCCTTTTGAAATCTAGGACACAAAGTCTTAATAGATCTTCAAGAGTTTGAATAGTCCTCTCGATTGTCCGTCCCATTTGAGGATGGTATGCCGAATCAATCAGAATCCGCGCCCATAGCTTTCTGGTAACCCAAAATCGTGAAGTGAATCTTGGGTCACGATCCGAAACTATGGATCTTGGCATGCCATGCAATCGCACAATCTCATCACGTCATATACGAAGCAAGACGCGTTCGGAATAAGTCTCACGATTCGGTAAAAAATGGGCGGACTTGGGTTAATCTATCAACAATAACCCAAATCGCATCTATGCCTTGAGAAACTTTGGGAAGACACATGTGAAAAATCCATAGTAATGTGTTCCCACTTCCATTCCGGAATCTCAAGTGGTTGCAATGAACCCTTTGGCACTTGATGCTCCGCTTTTACACGTTGACAAAGTTAAAACCTCGAGATAAACTCCGCGATCTCTCTTCATATTGTTCTACCAAAATGTGTGTCGAATATCATGATACATTTTGGTACTCCCGAGATGGATTGCAAATGGTGTGTTGTGTGCCTCCATCATGATTCTATGCTTCAAGTCGTAATCGTTAGAACGCATGAAAGTCCTGAGTTGACTCAAGTATTCCTTCATCGTCGATTCTTGCTCGGAATAGCTCATTCTTGCACTTTCTTCTTCATATGTATCAGCCCTAGGTCCGTAGCTTGAACAGCTTTAACTTTATTGATTAAAGTCGGTTCTACTAGCTCGTATATTCGTCATCATCATGTGGGTCCCTAGAGTCTTTAATTCTACCTCCATCCTTTGCAAAAGTTCATACTGAATGGGCTTTGCATTGACAATATCGTACTCGTGCTTCGCGTATGATCTTCTACTCAATCGTCCGCCTACTTCGTTAATTTCTAGGATGATATTGAATAGTGTGATCGTAATCTTTCAATAGTTCAAGCCAACGTCGTTGTTGCATGTTAAATTCTTTTTTTGGGTGAAGAAATATTTGAGGCTTTTATGGTCCGTATAAATCTCCACTTTCTCCCCATACAAGTAGAAGGTCTCCAAATTTTCAACGCGAATCATCGACTCACCGCTAACTCTAGATCATGAATAGGATAAGACTCTCATATTCTTTGAGTTGTCGCGAGGCATAGGCTATGACTTTCCCATGTTACATAGAACACATCCTAACCCTTTTGCCAAGCATCGTTGATATAACAAATCCATCCGAACCAAATGGTATTGCGAGCAGGTGCCAAATGAGTCTCCTCTCGGGTTCTTGGAAACTCTTCTCGCATTCTTCGCTTCCATATTTAATTTTGTATCTTCCGAGTCGAATTTAGTTAACGGAGTAGTGATTCAAGAAAATCCTTCCACGAATCTCCGATAATAACCACCAAAGCCCGTAAGCTTACGCGACTTTGGCCACCGAATTTTGCTTGTCCCAACTTTGACTTGCTTCAATCTTCGTCAGGTCATTGACAGATAGTCCATGTTTTGACACCACGTGCCCAAGAATGCTACTTCCTCAAGTCGAACTTCGCATTTCTTTAGCAGCATAAAGTTTGTTTTCACGCCTTTCAAATATCGACTTTTAAATGGTGCTTTCATGATCTTCACGGCTTTTGGAATAGATGAGGGATGTCATCAATAAAGACAACAACAAACCGATCCAAATATTCCTTGAATACTCGGTTCATCATATCCATGAAAGCGGCGGGGAGCATTAGTCAATCCAAAAGACATGACTAAGAATTCATAATGCCCAGAATTTGAGCTCAAGGCGCCTTTGGAATATCCTCGCTTTTAATCTTCAAATTGATGATATCCGAATCGAAGATCGATCTTTGAAAAGAATTTTGCTCCTTGAATCGGGTCAAATAGGTCATCAATGCGAGGTAATCGGATACTATTCTTGATGGTGACATGGTTCAATTCTCGTAGTCAATCTGAAAGTCGCATACTCCCGCCTTTTCTTCTTTAACGAATAAAACAGAGCACCCCAAGGAAATGTACTAGACAAATGAAACCGATGTCTAATAACTCCTGTAGTTGGACTTTTAACTCCCAAGTTCAATAGAGCCATTCGATATGGGGTTTTAGAAATGGGTTTTGTATGCTTGCCCAAGGTCAATAAAGAATTCAACATCACATTTTGGGGTGGTAGGAAGTTCTTCGAAATACATCGAGAAAATTCTCTAACAATGTAAATATTATTCAAATCGACTTTGTCTCGCTCAAATCCATAACATGGGCTAAGAAAGCTTGACATCCGTTTTTCAATAAACGAAACGACTTTGTGGCTTGATATACAATGGCCGATTTTAGTGGTTTAGTAGTTTGAATTCGTATGACAGGTTGGTTAGGAATATGAAAACTAACAACCTTACGAAAACAATCAATTTTAGCATGATGAGTAGTTAACCAATTAATTCTTTAAATCACATCAAAATCAAGTATCTTTAAAGAGATAAGATCAACAGATAATGTGATAGTGCCAACTTGGATTAAGCAAGATTTATAAACTGCAGATGTAACGAAGGTTTCACCCAATAGAGTTTCAACAGATAAGTCAAAGTCCAATTTCTCCAGAGTCAAGTTTAAACGTTGAGCACAAGCAAGAGAGAAAAAGAATGGGTAGAATCCAGATGTCTAGTAAGGTATAAACTTCGCAAGAGTTCAAGATTAAACACCCAGATCACCTCGTTCGGGTTCTCACATTTTAGCAATCCACGATAAACGCTTTCTTACAAACCGTGATTTCGACTTATCCGGACGATCCTTAGAGTCACCATCCCCGTTGAACTTGGTTTTGCTTCTGAAACAATCCCGAGCTATGTGGCCTTCCTTTCCACAAACAGTAACACTTTCCGCATTTGTAACATCTAACTGGCGGTCGTTCTCCTCCCTAGAATTTGTTGTTGGTCTTTGGTCATTGCTGGCGATGTCTTCCCGCCATTGTTGAATCTCCTCTTTCCGAAATTTCCACTGACTCACCTCTCCTATTATCATGGCCACGATGACTACCCGAGTGGTTATCGCCTTTGTTCGTATTTTTTCCTCCTCGTTAGTTATCGTCGCTCTGATGACTGCTGTCACCAGTATGACCCTGGTTGTGATCCCTCGGTTGAACATACTCACTATCTCACTCTAATAATTGAGCCCTCATTGACAACATCCGAATACGTAAAAAATTTATGAGAGATAAGGTATTGGCCGAATCTCGGGTTTTAGACCTCTCGAAACATCCTTGTCATTCGTTCTCTCATTCTCTACCAAATGAGGTCGCGAACTTCGATAACTCAAATGAACTTCGCCTCGTCTTTGGGACACCTTCATGTTGTTTTGTTCCAGTCTGATAAACTCTACCTCCTTCATATGACGAATACTTTTCAGGAAAGTACTTGTCATTGAATATATTAGTTTCCAAAGGGCACAATAGATCTAGAAGGGGGGGTTGAATAGATCCTTTTTGTTTCAAATACTTTTCTGGTTTATGAGTATTGTTCATATTAGAGTATATGACAAATATAAGAATCTTTTCAAGCACAGCGGAATAAGTAAAAGATTCCCCTTCATTGATATATTCATAATCATACATACATTGTTCGTAGGGTTAGTTTAGTTGTAAGCAATTAGAACATACATAGCAGTTATAGACATAATATAAATGACATAATGTAAAAGACACAAGAGGTTTTAAGTGGTTCAGAGACTTAAGCTCCTAATCCACTCTTCTCGCTTTCAACTAAGCAGATTTTCACTTGGGAGGGCGGCACCAATCTCTATGATTCCTTCAAGGCCGCACCTTGGGACTTCAATTCACTAAGAACTCTTCAAGGCCAGCAGCTTTGGGACTCTTCTAGTTCCCTAGGAACTCTTCAAGCCCAGCAGGCTTGGAACTTCGTTTAGTCCCTCCGACAAGGACCACTTTGGCCCTCGCTTTGTTTAGTCCCTCCTGACAAGGACCCTCTTGGCCCCGCTTTATTTAGTCCTTCCGGACAAGGACCCCTCGTGTCCCGGCTTTGTTGAGTTATTTGTTTGTTGTTGTTGGAGTGGGTGATGAAATTTCGCTAAGATGTCTTCATGCTCTGAACATCTTCTATCCTTAGCGACTTGGCTTGATCATCCTTGAAGTGCAAATTGAGTGTTGCATGATGCTCAAATTTTTAGGTTGCTTCAACTACACCGGATGACCCCTCGATGAACCGCCTTGAAGATCATTCTTCTTGGTATTTGATGGTATTGCACATGAGAGGCTTCTAAGATGACCGTAAGCTCTTCCATTAGTACTTTGAAAGCTTTCTCATGCTTGACACCAAGATGGATTTTGTGATCTCCTTCTTGCTACTCGATGCCTTGTCATGATGGACTTGCTAAGATGACCTTAAGCACTTCTCTATTGTACTTAGAGTCTTCCCATGATAGACATCCAGATGGCATGATACTCTCTTTTCTCTCGACAGTTCAGAACAAACTTCATGTAGTAGAACTCTCACTTCTACATAGTAGAACTCACACTTCTACTTCTTTCTTGATCTGACTTCTGAGTGTTCTTGGTGGATCGTAGAGTGAGCCTTCGGACTCACTATCACATGGTTTAGATCAGTCCACCTTCTCTCCAAAACTTACAACTCCAGCACCCTTTGATCTTTGAAGTTCTTTCTCATTTATACTTCTTCCCAATCCTTCCGTTGGAAAGTAACCATTGAAAGCTATTCAAATATCTTCACAGATCTCAAGTTGCTTGAGGTAGACTGCTTGATGTGACTTGTCATACTTTTTCTGACGCTGCAGTCTACTGTTTCACCTACCCTGTTAGATGTATCACTTTAATGTCTTGGGCAGGTCGAAGACTTTATTACCTCTTTCTGATTTCTCGATCAGAGGTTGTCCTATTGCATCGATGCTCTCAATAAGCACTAGTCCAAATGTTACCCTTCAGATTGAACCATTGTCAATGCTTCAGTCTTCAGGTATTCGAACTCTACGATTCTGATGCATGTCTTCAAGGACCTGATCGTAGTGTCTTGTTGATTATTGCTCGTTGACTAGTAGAGTTAACACTACGATCCTGAAGAGTGTTGCTTGGATCTTCACTGAAGAACACCTATTCACTGTATTGTGCAGTGTTTCAATACTTCGCTTTTGCTTCGATCGTTCTCGGACATCTTGATGGCCTAATTCTTTGCTCCTGGTCCCCTTCAATATCAAGACACTTCGATTTGTGGCGCTCCCAAATTTGCTTTCTCCTCGTGATCTTCCGCTTCACTTATCATCAATGAACTAACCTCGCACTTAATCACTTTAACTTCGCTTCTTCGTAAGTTCGACCAAAGATCTCTTGTTCACCTTCCATCAGCTTCTTTCTTTGTCTTACAAAACACTACGATCCTGGTTGCTTCCAAGATCGTTGTCTTCGCTCTTCGACAAGAATTACATTAGTTGACTTTTCCTTAGTCAACAATCAAGTCTTCTTTGAATCATCTTGTGCAAGACTTCATCACGAATGGCCTTTCAACTCAATCTTGATGCTGATTGGATTGGTGTTTACTTCTTCTACTAGTCTGCATGTCATTCGTTGAGTGCTCTCTGGTTCCCTTACTGTGGATTGCATCTTTGCAGTGCCAACCAGAGGCTTCGTACCTTTTGTATATTCCGGGAGTGTTCATTCTTTGAGAACCGTGATCTCGCTCTCGATTCTCGACTTGGCATTGTGAGCACTTCATTGGAGTCGTAGTTCGCGACTTTCTACGATTCACTTTGGGTTTGTCGACACCTACGATCCTCGAGATTAGATCTTGACACTCTACGATTTACGCCTTTGTCTTGTTGTCTTCATCTGATTTTTCCCGACTACGATATCTGTATGCACTCAATGGACTCTACGAACTCATAGTGTAGTCTACGATCCTTGACTTGGCTTCGGCATCACTAGGCTCTACGACTCTGAGTGTAGTCTACGTTTTGGACTTGGCTTTGGCAGATGATCGTTCGGCTCTTAGGCAAGCTGTCTCTACGATTCTGAACATGACTTTCTCAGCACACTACGATCCCGAGGAAGCTCTTCTCGATACACTACGATCCTTATTCGTTTCCCTTGGAAGTCTACGAACTCCGAGATCTACTATCTTGCATACTCCTATTCGCCTTCGATAGCTCCAAAGTTAACCTCGACTCACCGGAAAACTATGACTTCTAAAGTGCGGTCTTTCGACGATCGATCTAGCCTATCTATTACATCATAAGATCAACCTAACAAGCTCGATCAATTCATTCTAAGTCCTTGTACATATATTTCTATTATCTATCAAAGGACTTTACAACTTTTCTTAATGCAAAGTATACTTGCAGATATTATTCATTTATATATATATATATATATATATATATATCATAATCAAATCATATATAAATAGGAATAGCATTCACATGCATATTCCCGATAATCTCCCTATTTGATTATGACAAAAATAATAAGTGCGTATGCATGTTATGAATGAATCTTATATATGAGTGGTGGTAGCATTTGTATTTCTAAAATAGTTAATCATGAATGTCATTTATATTTATATGGCAATTTATACATTAAGACATTCTACATCCTGGATCCAGAACACATTCCCTAACAGATTAGAGATGTACCTCCTTGGCTCCTTGTGTTTCCAGGATGCTTGTTGATCAGCTACTCATCTTTTTCTGCTTCTTGCTTTTGCTCCCCCTTCATCACCTTTCTGATCTGGCTCCCCTTCAGCTTCTGTGATTTTGGTATTATCATCTTCAGGCTCCCCCTCAGATGATGATTCTTTATATGCTGCTACTATCTTCTTCTTCGGCTTCTTCCCTTAA
Organism: Panax ginseng; assembly: GCA_020205605.1. Lineage (NCBI taxonomy): Eukaryota > Viridiplantae > Streptophyta > Magnoliopsida > Apiales > Araliaceae > Panax > Panax ginseng. Next base: position 3,399,060 of record CM035140.1, on the reverse strand, counting down.
CCCTCCGCTTCTTTTGAGTGCCTTTTGCTCCTCTTCTTTCTTTGCCTCTTTTTCTCCCCTTTTTTGTCATCAATCATTTGAGAGCTGCTTCCATGTTGGATATAAGTCGCTCCATCAAACTTTAGTTCTTCTTTGGCCGAGCTCGAGTTGCCAGAAGGAGGCTTTTTGGATCGTCAATCTTGTCGTAGAGGATTCGATCTGCTTTCGCATCGGCCTCCTGAACTTGTGAAACTCTCTGCGCCCGATCTTGGATGGCCTTCGATAGATGATATCTCTCTTGGAGTTTGAGAGATATATCGTGACCAAGATAGCTTGAAGCTTGTCTTGGAAAGAATCATCTCCTCATTGTTATGTGCTTTTTACGTGATTCTTCGGTGAGCATATAGATATCTTCTTACTTAGATCATCGATCTCTTGATGAGTTCTTACTTCAAAGCGGTTTGATCCTCTTGATTGGTAGCTTGTGTTTGAGCAATGGATTGGACTTCTACGATTTTCATCTTTGGACGAGTTTCAAATGTTTGGATAATCAACAATCGTGGAGTTCCAATTGCTGAGATGATGATGGAGTGATGATAGCGATGATTGATTATAAGGTGGCTTACGAGATTGGGCTTGAACACCATCACCGTAGAATGAATGCAGACTCTACGATCGGCTCGCTTGGTCATGACCTCTTCTTCCTTCGTAATCTACTCTACGATCGTAGGGGATGTAGAGGTTTTCACTTTGTCGATAGACCTCAAGTGAGGCCGGTTGGTTATCATCTTGGTAGCATAGGTTTTCACCGCTTGGAAGTTTTGGGCTACCAGGTTCCATGCTTGGAAAAGTCTTGAAGACCAATCAAGTAACTTCCATCTCCTTCAAGAAGTCCTTTAAATGCCATGGCATCCACCGGAAGAACCATCTTTCCGGTGGAGCATCTGTCGAAACATTTGATACTTCCTCTACGATACTTCACAAATCTTTCGGAGAGGGAATCAATAATCTTCTTGTTAAATACGCTTTGAGGGTCGCAGAACTAGAATCTCCTTTTAATCTCTTCTCTCTAGAGCTCGAATTTTCTTGATTATCTTGAAGGGGAATTCTCTAAATTGCATTTCATTATCGTAACCTTCTTCAAAGATCTTCACGGAAAAACCTTCTTCTTTGAATTTCATTATCGAACCGCTCTTCAACAAGTCTTTCCTTAGATTCTTCTTCTTCACTTCACTTCTTCTTCTTCAAAGATCTTCTCCTGTGGATACTGATTCATCATCACTTAATTCAATGATGGCATTTGATTGGCCAACGCCCTTTTGAGGCAAACCGGGCTTGACTGTAGCTTCTCTCTTCTTCGTGGAGGTTCAATTATTGGAACAACCGACACTTCTTCTTCTTCTTCTTCGATCTCTCGACTCCTCTTGCTCATCGATAAACTTTTTCAAGATCAAAGACTTTGGCGGGATCACTTTCTCGAGCCATCATGAGAGCATTCTTGGTTTGAGGGACATGTTCTTCTTCTTCTTCTTGAATAGCATTTTCCTCACCCATTCTACTGGCCGGTTAAAGGCGATTCGTTTGGGGATGCACTTTGATCATCATGAATTTCTTTTTCTTCATTAGAAAGTGATCGCTTCCGAGGATCGGCCATGGGGCTTGAGCACTTTTCTTCTTCGGTTTCTTCACTTTTCCTTCATCACATCTCGCTTGATTCTTATTCTTGGATCTTGTTGTGGGGACCGGACTACATCTTCGCTTTCTTCCCTTCTGCCGACTCCACGCCCTTTTCTTCAAGAGATGTATTGATTTGAGAAGTTTCAAGGCCGGTTTGTCTTCCACCTTAGCTTTCTTCTTGACAGCCCTTGAAGCAACCTCACGCTTCTTCTTTTTATGGTTTCAAAGAGCTTTGGTCCTTTTCTTCCTTATCCTTGTTCAAGAAGAGAACCTCCTCCTTGGGGGGCTGGGCTTTCTTCACATCACCACTCTTTTCACCACTTTTGATTTCTTCCGGTCGTGTGATTTCAAATTTCCGCAGAGTCATCGGACTTCGAGCTCTCTGTCTTCTTGTCTTCCTTTTCTTTGCAGAGGCTCCACCGCTTGCTCCCAAATTCGACCTCTTGTTCTCCTTTTCGGGTTCTTCTTCCGCTTTTAAAATAAGCTGCGAGACATTACTTTAATGCACATTCTGTGGCTTCTCCCTCATCATCCTTGATCTTTTCCCTAGCTTTTTCTTCGAGATGATACTCAAAGAACCTCCCATGAAATACCTTGGTCGTGGGCTTCTTCTCACCTTACTCTACCCACTGGAGATCTCGATCAAACAAGATAGCTCCAAAGTCGATTTGTTTCTTCGAACTATTGCGACATGATTTTCAACCTGCGTCGATCATCGTGTCAGTATGCGTTTCTTACACAAGATGCACTTTCTAACTATTTCAAAGAGGGACTCATATTGCTCAGAAAACTCCTTCTTCTTCATGTCCTTGAAACTAAGGTTTCTTTGATACCCCATAACTTCCTTTCTTTAGTTCAGTGTTGACATTATTGAGGTTCTTTAGCCCTTGGTTAGGAAAGCCTAGGCATTGATTGAGGTCAGAAGATTTTAACTTGAGAGACTGCCATTTAACCTTGGTGGAAAGAGTTCCAGAGTTTATGGAGACGTTTGAGTAGAACTCCTTAACTGTGTCACAGTATACACGAAAGATCACCGAGACATTCTGAAAACCCAGCTTCCTTTACGAGTCTAAGTATGTCCCTGAACTTCTTCTCCGACTTCTCAAACGATTTGTGTGACAACCCCAGAATAGGTCCATTCCATCCAACTCATTCTGAGTCGCCAAATACATGGTACAGAAAACAACTACAACTTTATTACAATAATTGTCGTGCAAAATACAACAACACATATGCTGTGAGTTTTGATATAAATATATACCAACTGTGACTCTCATCCTAACCTTGGATAACACGTCACAATGACACCTTACATAAAGGTATAGTCAAAACCGCTTTTTAGAAATTAAAATCTTTGGGAAGTGCTCAAGAAACCTTCGTATACGGGAGGCCATGCGCTCAGGTTATGATAGATATCATATGGCCACAGAATTATGCTTGGTTGACCCAATAGACCCCAAAGAAAAACGAGAAGATTACTATCATATTCTTTCCAATGGTGAGTCTTCTCTTGACATATCATTATCTCCACTGTCTTTAATTGAGAGTTATACTTTAACCAAACACCAAGATTATATAGTTAGTGCTCGTAGATATACTCAGCAAGTGGATGAGCACAACCCTATCTTATGATGACATGAGGTTGTATGTCATTAGACATCTTGTATGATAGTGGCAAAACACCCTTCTAACGTTAGGTTCGCCTCACCCTATTGGATTCATCAAATATAACTATTAAATGATGACCACCATTCTATTCCCCTGTTACCCCCGGGCTCAATCTAACTACACCTCAGATTACACCGAAAGGAATTTTGAAATGTAGGGTGAGCACAACTAGCTTCAAGAAAGAATATCATGACTAAAGATAATTAAATTATCAATAGCCTTCATCGCAATAAATCGTAGATTTAGAACATATGGTAGATGATAAAACTTTTCAACCATAGTTGCAGAAGGAACGAGCGATCCATTAAGAAGTCAAATAGACCATAAAGTCTATTATCTTCTCCATGTTAAAATCCACCAACAATGTTTTATCCCCGTAATATAAATCAACAGCCTTTCCACAATCATATGAATAACTCATAATCATAATTGTGATTCTAAATTCTCTTACTCATCCGTGACGCGAAGATAATTTTCATCACCGTCTTTACCTCGAAACATCAAAGATCATGGTTATACCAAATCACAGCTTCTATTCATAATCATACTAATAAATTCATCTTTGCACTTTACGGCCAAAGATATTCATTAACAGCTTCATCTTTGCACTATGGGCCAAAGATATTCAACAACAGTCATCTTTGCACTACGGGCCAAAGATATTCAACAAATAGCTTCATCTTTGCAATACATGCCAAAGATATTCATCAATGCTCATATTCAGATTTTACAAAAGCCAAATATATTAATATCTCAAAGAAATATATAATCATTTCAAAATCTATATAAACCATAATTATAACCATGTTGATCAATTCACCTTTGCCTTGCGCTAAAAATATTCAATTATAAATTCAATGGTCATGATCATACCACCAACGATTCAACTTTGCACCACTCTGGCAAAGAGAACCTATAGTCATGATCATACCAATAATCTACCCATCTTTACACTCAAGTCAAACAGAAATTTCTTCATCGTGATTATAAAAATGTTATATATGATAATAAAAACAATATGATCAACAACCGTATTTAATTTCAAGAGTAAGATTCATAAATCAACGATAATTTGGTCAGAAAAAGAAACCAATTTTGTCGTGAATAATACCCGTGAATAGTAACTCATGAATAGTAACTCATAAATAGTAACTCATGAATAGTAACTCGTGAATAGTACTCCGTATTCGTACATAGTACCGTATACATAAATAATGTCATATACATGAATAATATCGTATACGTGAATAGTGTCGTATACGTGAATAGTAACCCCGACTCAAAAAGGTAAAAATTCCACAATAAAATTTATACTAATATTTCAGTATAATAATATTGAAAGAATAACATCATTATGAAGAAAATAACATCCCTTAATATCCCTTACTATCCCTTACCTCAAAGAGCAGCACTTTTGACTAGATATCGGATATGACACTGAAGGAAACTTGCACTGATGAATAGCAACTCACCAAGTATCTAAATACTCACAAAATACACTCGATAATCTAGAGAGAAAAAGAGAAAAAACTTATGATGGTGTGATTTTAAATTCTAACTTAGCTCTCTATTTATAGGAAAATGTTAGCACGCCGAAGCAGACTTGACCTGCTACCTGATGGCTTTACCTGCTACTATTTCACCCACCAAAAATCAGCCATCTCTCCCAACAACCAAGAGTGAGGCCCACTCAATTCTAGAATTTTCCACCAAAACCTAATTTTTGAATCAGTTACCTCTTAAAATTCATAACAAATTATACGCTCATTTTTAACGGTTCAAAATTTGTGGACATATACTCAACTTATATATGTATAACATATCCAAAAATTACAACGATCTAACGGTCGGATTAAATATTATAACTCACACAATAAAGCTGTAAGAATGTCGATTTGATCTTTTAATACCTCCAATCCGATAAAATACTAATAAAACACCTCAACATTAATTCCTTCATTTATAACCACATAAATAAATTCATCATTTATATCCACATCAAATAAATATTTCCTTATCATATAAATCAATAATTAATTATTCACAAATAATATTACAGAATCACAATAATGACAACCAGGCAGTTCCCAGAAAAGAGGGTAACAACTACACCGTTATTTATAAAAACTCAAATTTGTGGTTTTCTTCATCCGACAGTTATTCTATTATGGGGCCCACAAATGGTTGCACCGTCGTACGAATATTCCCCGACAGAAAGAATATTCCACGACCAAACGAATATTCTCCGACAACAATGAATATTTTATAACCACTTGCGTATTTTGAAAAAATTTCATATATCACCCTTAACTTTAACCTTTATCAATTAAACCATTTACTGAATAGTAATTATAAGAAAAATTGAATACTTTTATTTCATAAAATTCGGGGTCTTACAATTTGGTTCCAAGTTGAATGTCGGTAATAACTTGCCAGTTCTCCATTTGAATCGTTCGAAGACTGTGGGTGTTAGATTTAGAGAGATTTATGCGAGATGGTCATTCGTCTGTTGGTAAGGCTCTGGGGTTAACCGATTTTGCTCTTGGAAAGCTTTCAGGGTTTTGAAAATGGGAGGAGAAAGGTTCGATTTATTTTGGTAATCGTCTCTGCAGATTTGAACTTGTCTTTATGGTAGTTCCTTCAACTCTGATACTCGGTGATGTGTCAATCCGTCCATTGGTTGCACGTTGCTCAAATAATGAGTCAGTAACTCCCCACAACTTTTCGCTTATTAGAGGAGGAAGTTTAATTGGCGTGGCTTTGACCGTTGACCTTTTGATTCGTAGAGTAACATGATGAGATAGCTATAGACTCTACGATTTCATTTGATGACTCAACGATCAATTTCTGAGAGATACTGCAGTGGATGGCTTTGTCTTTTCTCCTTACTTCGATGCAGCATAGCTCAATCACTGATGAATTCAAACTTATCTCCTTAATGGCTTAGTAGATGTCTCATTCTTCATGCTCCTTGTGAACTGGAGTACCCTTTGGTAGTACTACGATCGTTGAGTTGTCTTCTACGATCCCTATGGTTGCACTACGATCGTTTAGTCCTTTTCAAACTCAACTCTACGATCGTTGACTGACTTGATTCTTCTGAGATGAACTAGATCAATTATTCCTTCTGGGATAAGGTAGCTCAAGAAGGGCCAACCTCTTAGAGAGAGCTATGGGTCAGGTTTGTCCCTGAGGCGCTTTCCAGATGAAATACTATGGGAGTGGTTTGCAATGACATCTCATTAGACCTTTTCCGATGGGGAGGTCTTTCTACCACCTCCGATATCTCAGATGTTCTTTGAAATCGCGGTGTCCTTACGCTTCTTACACTACGATCATGTGGTTGATCATGAACTTCACGATTATGGATTGGGTGGTGAAGGGTTATCATGAGTACATTTTGAGACGCCTTCCTTGTTATGGATCTTCATTTGGTTCATCGACCATAAAGTTTTGGGACTCAGTGGTGTACATCTCTTCCAGTTTAATAGTCTTTTATTCCTCTAAAAGATAACTGCTCCCCATTGTTGATGTTGTCTTCTCGGATAGATGTGATTCCTTCTTCATGTTCATTTGAAGGTCACTTGACATTCCTCCTTCTAACTGGAATCATCATCGTTCTTAGTTTTCCTCAGTATCGTAGAGATAAGTATTTTCGGGATTGATCACTTTCTACGATTATTTGACAACACTACTGAACGTAGTCTTAACTTGACAGATCCTTTATTTTGAGAAGTTACGCTCGTAAAGAACTCCTTTTGTCTTAAGCTCAATGATCTTCTATTGTGAGCTTCCTCGAGGATCCTTTTCATAAAGCATGTCCTTCTTGATATGGGCACATGAATCCTCTTTATCTTCTCATTGCATGGCATGCTTCATATATCTGATTTGCGACCATGTGAGCTCCATTCTGGTTTGGGCCAGAGGGTCTTCAAGGACAGGCTTGGACATATAGAAACCTTATCAGACTCATCTTTGAACAGTCCTTAGCCTCCTACTGGTTGAGTCCTTTTGAATGAAGTCTTCGCTTGAAAGATTCCTTAGCGTAGTCGGGCCGACCAAGTACACAGTAGTTTAAGTATATTTCTACTTTTGGTCCCCATTGTTGAATGGGTCCTGCTAGGTTAGTTTTCTAAACCCCTATTCCTCTTAATCGGATAATCATCATGTTTATCACCAATGTGAGACATATTCATGCATGCAACTATCTTGAGATAATACTTTTTTTGAGATGCACGTGATGGTGAGTGTGTGTAGGATTTGACAATTAATGACACACTCTCTATCTATGATGGTTTCATCATTCACCGAGTTATGTTCACAATGTTTAAGTGTTTACGGGGGTGAGAATCACTTCTACGATTTTAGGAGTATCTAGTTGATTCATTGAGGTGATCGGGTTTCATGTCGTCAAAGATCCTCTTGCAGAATCGATCATCTTTCTCGTATGTTGTCAAACACTTAGAACGTAGGCTTGTCACATACATACCAACCCATCAACAAAGATTACTTCACATAACGCCTCATTAGGTCTCATATGCTCTTACTTAATTATTTCGGACTTCCTTCAAGATATCATCTTCAACCTAAACTTAGATGGAGAAAGTTTATAGTCATTTGAGTTTCTATCCTCGTGTCACTTTCTCTCTTCACCTTTTAGGTAGATTATGACTCCTTAATGAGATCACCGTTATAGTTCATAAGAAGATGCAATAATGATGTACATTTAATAGTGAGGAGAATATTACCTTTTTTACCGTCGAAGAATGAAACGATCATTTATTGAAGATATACTTTGAGTTTGGGTATTGATGTGCATGGCTTTACTTTTGCTCTCGACGACCTTATTGCTTCACGACCTTTAATCAACCAAGAGTGGTCTTGAAGATATAGATCAAGAGAATCATAGCATTAAGATCTTTGACATCTTTGAGTTTACAAAGATAAAGACACCAATTGATGGTTGGTCACTCATTGGTTTTGAGAAGATTTTCTTTCTCCTCTCGATCGGCATTTCTTAGTATGCGTGACCTCTTCATCTTCGGTCGATGAATGCTTTACTCTTTGTCACCGATGTCTCTTGCTTCTCTTTCTCTCATCCGGTCTTGATTCTAAGATTATTCGCAGCTAGGATTGGTCTTGTTGATATAACAATCGAGGATATGGACCAATCTAAGCAGATTCAGGTGTATACACATTTTTACCTATACACAATATTTCCAACTTGTGAGCTCTTCTGCATATAACAAGTTACTTACTACTAAACTAAGTTTAGAACAATGTTAGTGTCTGGGATCAGACTCAAAGCGATTAGCTTTTGAATATAGCATGAGAACCTGCTTTGATACCAATTGTTAGTTTCCAGAGGGCACAATAGATCTAGAAGGGGGGGTTGAATAGATCCTTTTTGTTTCAAATACTTTTCTGGTTTATGAGTATTGTTCATATTAGAGTATATGATAAACATAAGAATCTTTTCAAGCACAAATGAATAAGTAAAAGATTCCCTTCATTGATATATTCATAATCATACATACATTGTTAGTAGGGTTAGTTTAGTTGTAGCGGTTAGAACATACATAACATGATTATAGTAGTTATAGACATAATGTAAATGACATAATGTAAAAACACAAAGAGGTTTTAAGTGGTTCGGAGACTCAAGCTCCTAATCCACTCTTACCGCTTTCAACTAGCGAGATTTCCACTCAAGGAAGGGCATCACCTGAATCTCTACGATTCCTTGAGGCCGCCACCTTGGGACTTCAGATTCATTAAGAACTCTTGAGGCCGGCTGACCTTGGGACTCTTCTAGTTCCCTAGAACTCTTGAAGCCCAATGAAGCTTGGAACTTCGTTTAGTCCTCCGGACAAGGACCCTTGGCCTGCTTTGTTTAGTCCCTACGGACGAGGACCCTCTTAGACTCCGCTTCATTTAGTCCTTCCGGACAAGGACCCTCAGCCCTCGCAACCCGTTGAGTTGTTTGTTTGTTGTTGTTGGAGTCGGTCTTTGAAATTTCTTAAGATGTCTTCATGCTCACGAACATCTTCTATCCTTAGCGACTTGGCTTGATCATCCTTGAAGTCAATTGAGTGTTGAATGATGCTCAACTTTCTAGGTTGCTCAACTACTGCGGATGACCCCTTGATGAACCGCCTTGAAGATCATTCTTCTTGGTACTTGATGGTACTACGAGAGAGGCTTCTAAGATGGTATGTAAAGCTCTTACATTAGAGTCTTGAAAGCTTTCTCATGCTTGACACCAAGATGGCTTTTGTGATCTCCTTCTTGCTACTCGATGCCTTCTCATGATGGACTTGCTAAGATGACCTTAAGCTCTTCTCTATTGTCTTTAGAGTCTTCCCATGATAGACATCCGGATGGCATGATGCTCTCTTTTCTCTCTAGATTCGAACACACTTCATGTAGTAGAACTCTTACTTCTGTAGTAGAACTCACACTTCTACTTCTTTCTTGATTTGACTTCTCGAGTGTTCTTGGTGGATCGTAGAGTGAGCCTTCTGACTAACTATCACATGGTTTAGATCAGGTCCACCTTCTCTCCAAAACTTACTGACTCCAAAGACCTTTGATCTTTGAAGTTCTTTCTCATTTATACTTCTTCCCAATCCTTCCGTTGGAAAGTAACCGATTTGAAGGCTATTCAAATATCTTCACGGATCTCAAGTTCTTTGAGGTAGACCGCTTAATGTGACTTGTCATACTTTTTTTTCCTCGATCTTCGATCTACTATTTCACCTACCTCGGATGTATCACTTTAATGTCTTGGGCGTGTCGAAGACTTTATTACCTCTTTCGATTTCTCGATCGAGGTTGTCTATTGCATCGATGCTCTCAATAAGCACTAGTCCGAATGTTACCCTTGATTGAGCCGTTGCCAATGCTTGGTCTTGAAGTATTCGAACTCTACGATTACGATGCATGTCTTCAAGGACCTGATCGTAGTGTCTTGTTGATTGTTGCTCGTTGACTAGTAGAGTTAACACTATGATCTTAAAGAGTGTTGCTTGGATCTTCACTGAAGAACACCTCTTCACTTGATTGTCAAGATCTTCAATACTTCATTTGCTTTCACTATTCTCGATCTCGATGGCCTAATTCCTTTGCTCTCGTCCCTTTCTGAATATCAAGACACTTGATTTGTGGCGCGTCCAAATTTCTTTCTCCCGGTGGTCTTCCGCCTCACTTATCATCAATGAACCGACCGCACTTAATCACTTTAGCCTTGCTCTTGGTGACCAAAGTATCTCGGTTCACCTTCCATCGCTTCTTTCTTTGTCCGACAAACACTACGATCCTCAGTTTGCTTCCAAGATCGTTGTCTTCGTTCTTGACAAGAATCGCATTAGTGACTTTTCCTTAGTCATTCTTTGAAGTCTTCTTTGAATCATCTTGTGCAAGACTTCATCACGAATGGCCTTTTAACTCAATCTTGATCTTTGATTGGATTGGTGCTTACTTCTTCCTACTAGCCTGCGCATGCCATTCGTTGAGTGCTCTCTCGGTTCCCTTACTGTGGATTGCATCTTTGCGATTACCAACCGGAGGCTTCGTACCTTTGGATATTCTCGGGAGTGTTCATTCTTTGAGAACCGTGATCCGCTTCCTACGATTCCTCGACTTGGCATTGTGAGCACTTCATTGGAGTCGTAATTCTGCACTCTACGATTCAGCTTTGGCTGTGCCGACACTACGATCCTGAGATCAGATCTTGACACTCTATGATTTCTGCCTTGTGCTTGTTGTCTTCATCTGATCTTGCCCGACTACGATCTCTGTATGCACTCAATGGACTCTACGAACTCAGAGTATAGTCTACGATCCTTGACTTGGCTTTGGCATCACTAGGCTCTACGACTCTGAGTGTAGTCTACGTTTCGGACTTGGCTTTGGCAGATGATCGTTCGGCTCTTGGCGGTCTCCTCTACGATTCCGAACACGACTTCCTCAAAGACACTTTCTGATCTCAATGAAGCTCTTCTCGATACACTACGATCCTTCTTCGTTTCCCCTGACAGTCTACGAACTCCGAGATCTACTATCTTGCATACTCCTATTCTGCCTCAATAGCTCCCGAGTTAACCTTGACTCTCACGGCGGTATGACTTACGATGCACAAAGGTTTCTCGGCGATCGACTAGCCTATCTATTACATCATAAGATCAACTAACAAGCTTGATCAATTCATTCTAAGTCCTTATACATATATTTCTATTATCTATCAAAGGACTTTACAGCCTTTTCTTAATGCAAAGATACTTGTATATTATTCATTCATATACATATATATCATAATCAAATTATATATAAATAGAATAGCATTCACATGCTTATTCCCATGAATAGTTTCAAACGCTTTCCCAAGATATGTTGAAAGTCACGGCAGTCAGGTGCGCTTCACGCATCTCACCGAGAGTCTTCTTCACCACGGAACATAAAGGTGGCGAATGGAACCTTATGTTCCTCCGCATCCCAACACATCGAATATCTTGGTAATTTGTTTGACCCATGTTTTTACTTGATCGGATCCGACTTTCCAATAAATTCGGTGGTCCCAACTCCTTGAATCGCATTTCATTATGCATCACGCAGCGTTCTTATCACTTCCACCAGAGTTTTTGTACACGAGTCTCCTCGCCTCGATTTTTGCATGAACCGTAAAAAGCCCCTAAACATTCCATCATTCATCGCTTACTCGGTAGTGTTGTTTACGGGAGGAATATTGTCTTCCCGTTGTACGCTCTCTGGTTTGTAACTAAAGGTTGTTCCACGCCTCATACACTCTATTTTTAACGTTCTCAAATAGCCCATTCTTAAATCTCATCATAAAACAAGGGTTAATTAAACAAATTAACATATCATATAATATCCCTATATTATGACTCGACCAACAAATACGCTTAGATAGGACACACTAAATAAGGATTTACTCATCTCTCCTCCTAGTTCTATTCCCCATCTCCGCTTGGAGACCATATCCCTAAGCTCTCGATACCAACCGTGACGCCCCCCAAATAGGTATACAACACTCATTCTGAGTCGCCAAATACATGGTACAAAAAGCAACTACAACTTCAATAATACAATTGTCATGCAAAATACGACAACACATATACTGTGAGTTTGAATACAAATATAGTCTAATAAGGATTTCTCCTTACTGGCGTGCAATTAGGTGACCAAACCTCTCCTTGACAAAACTTTCTAGACATTGCCAATAATACTATATAATAATATTATTCCAATAATATGAATTATTGATCTGATAATGGGAAATACTGTGTAGTGACAATTATTGAAACAACAATAATATAAAATATCAACACAACAATTATTGAACCAATAAAATAAAATATTGAACATTAATTACTGTAACAATTATTGAGTAGTGCCTTCTTACGTAAGAATCAATAATTCAACAATACTGTGTGATACCGATAAGTAATCTTCTTTATGCGACCACGCCAGACATCACGTATTTTAACCATCTGTATTCCAACAAATATTAATTGATAATAACTACGCCGAATTATTTATAAAAACTCAAACTTGTCGCTTTTCTTCGTCCAAGCGGTTATTCATTATGGGGCTCACAAATGATCGTGCCATCGTATTTAATATTCCCCGACAATAAGAAGATTCCACGACCAAACGAATATTCCCCGATAACATTGATTATTTAATAACCACTTGCTTATTTTACAAAATTTGCACATTTCACCCATAACCAAAATATTATATCAATTTAACACCTTATTATTCACAATAATAATTAGAGGAAATTCGATTTTATTTATAATAAGTTGGGGTCTTACAAATATTGTGTCGTTTTGAGAAGCGGTATTTGCCGAATGGAATATTGTGTCATTTTTGGAAGCGTTATCTGTCTGAATGGACGCCCCAAAACTACGTCGTTTTTAACCTGAACGGACGCGCCCTTTTCTGCTAAGCTTAAAACTACGTCGTTTTGGCTTAATAGTGCCTTTTCAAGGGGTTATGTTCCTTCTGACGAGTTACTAACCCCTCTTATAAATAGATTAAGGGGACCACTTCAATCATTCAAATCAGCAAGTATTCTAATGATATAGTCTTCATTATTCATAGTTCATTTGAGAGAGAAGTTCAGGACATTTTTTTTTTAGTTCGTCGAGTATACTATTTGGAGTGTTACTATAATATATGTTGTCGTTGTATCCTGAGTGACAAATGTTATCAACTCTGAGCACCATATAAAGAGCATAATTATCTTAAGAAAATAGTATCAAACACTAGCCTTGACAAATTTTTTTCTACAATTTAATTTAATTGAAATAAATTGATATATATATATATATATATATATATATATATATATATGTATGTATATATTGTGTCCATTCAGTTTAGTAACAATTATAGGTTATGAATAATAAGGTGAAATTAAACTAAGAGTTGAAAATAACTAGCCTAACATAGATATTTATATATGTACGTATCATTATTAATTATTAATATAATTCAAGGAACATAATAGTAATTTGTCAACTGAAACATTTATATCCCTATGGAGAGAGCAGGTATATAATATAATTGTAGGTACTTATTTAATTATTAATTATATCCAACCAACCAGTGATCAATACGCCCACAACCACAAGAATACTTTGTTTTATTCACTTGTTTATCCATTCAATTTATTTAGGTGAAGGAAGAAAAGAACAGAGATTAAAAGACTCGAAAAGATTAAGCATTTTGTGTCTATATATAAATTTAACATACCCTCTTATTCGAATACCGAATTGTAGCTAGTATTTGGTGTTATATATATATAACCGAATACCGAATTTTATACTAGTAATTAAAATTTAAATAATTAAATTATTTGATACTACATATAATCGGAATATGAAAAAAAATTTACCCAACAAATAAATAAAATTAAACAATGTGACCTACCTGTTACGCCTTAGGCGGTCCATTCCAACAGTACACAAATTGGTTGCCACAATTAATTATAAATATTAATTTCAAGTCTTGATCAAGGTGGATACTCGTTCAACTGCATTTCATTATACCTCATAATCAACCACCAGAACCAGGGCTTAATTTGTTAGTTGTTACATGCTAGTTGAGCAACACCAATAATACTCGCACACTACCTACCTTATACATATGTATATATCCTAATTTAAGATACATTTCTATATATAAAGTCTATTTTTTTTAAGTAAAATTTATTTTATTATTTAAATTTATCCCTTACACATTTGCAATAAAAAAAATTCTTCCTTTGGTTGTGTGTTTGAATGTAGAATTTAGTTATGGACATCGATTATCGATATATCCTTTGAATAAAGTGATGCGTTGGAACCAACAGCAAACATTAGAAACGAATACAGACAGCCCTTGGAACTAAAACATTTATTATGAATACAGCACTAATATTTACTAAGATTTTACTACTTGAATCAATGTTAAAATTTGATTGCGCGGGGTTGTTCTCGACTCTTGAGCCCTGACCAGATCAATCTCTACTACTATTTTGAACCTGAACCTCGACACATTATAAAGAGAACATCCAACTCTATACAAAAGCGGGGAAGATGGCCAATTTATCGAGTTAATAGATCCACATGCAGAGAAAGATGCCAACAAAGGCAAAAGTGCAAAAACTTCCAAGCCAAGTACTAACAGATACCTGACACCAAGGACAAATGGAACACATACAAGCGATACAGCCACTACTATTACTAAAATTAAGACCAGCCCAACAGCAAAAGCTACATAAATTCATGTGTATTTTGATTTTCACACTCGTACACAGAAGCTCAGCCAAGGTTAGACCGATTGAAAGAGGAAAAGTTTTGTATATACAAAAACAAGCAGAACCAAAGAGGAAAAGTTTTGAATATACAAACCAGCCAACCAGCCGACGTCATTCAACAACCCATAAAATATGAAACACAAAGGAATAGTTACATGCCAAACCAAATTAAGAATGACAAAAAGCTTATAGCAATAATTTAAAACAACAAAAAAGATTGAGAAGAAAAATAGAAAGTCAATCCCACTGCCGACAACCCAATTGTGACATTAGTGTGCACTAACAAGAAATGGATGCTGGCAAACCCCACATTCAATAGTCTCAGAACCTGAGATGGGAACTTGAACCTGCAAACATAACCGTTAGCAATCCAAGGGAAATATTACATGTAAATGAAATGAGAAAAAGAAGAATTCTATACTTCAAAAAAACGAGGTTATAAAATGATTTCAAACCTGCAAATGGACTGTACAGGTAGGGCATGCAACGTCTTTCATTCGCCTACCAGATCCGTCTGACTTGGAGCCTGTAAAATTAAACTATATAAATAATAATGATTGAATGCTGGAGGTTAGGACGAGCGCTTCACATTCTTGCGCTCATTAAATTGCAGTATTACGTACCTGATGATACCTTACGATTTTTCTCCATCTCCTCCTGTGACAGATGATCACTATTAGATGCAATCAGTGTTTTTAAACTCAACCGGTCATCAACATGGCGGAGGAGCCAGGTAAATAGGTCATCGGTTCAATGGTTGAGTGAACCGCCGAACCAGACATAATAAAACATTTAAATATAAATATTGAACCGTTGAACCAGACACATAATAAAACAAATTCAAATAAAAATACTTGACCGTCAAACCGGACACACAATAAAACAAACTTAAATATAAATCTCAAAAGTAAATCATACAATCAAATACAAATATTCAAGCATAATTTAATAGCACGCATCACAAATCACATCTATACACCTTTAGAATGTAAAAGTATTACGTTAGATTTTAATCATTATAAATTGAATGGGCTATCAGTTATCACTCTTTAAATGTTTTGCAGTTTATGAAATTAAAATTCTACAAAATTTTGTATACCTAACATAAACATGAAAGAATAGGGTAAGATATTATCTTAATTTCTTATTTAATAAATAAAACTTTGAACTTGTTAAAACATTGGGTAAACATCTACTATACCACTTCAGCATAAATGTATGGTTGGTACTGTGGTTAGTTATCCTATTTTATGTAGAGAATTTGGGGTTCAAACCTCATGATCTACATATCATTTTGTACTCAAATATATATATATATATATATATATATATATATATATATATATATACACAGTCCGTTTCTCCAACGGACCGGTTCGTCAGCGAACCGGCTATAGCGACACTATAGCATAGAAAACTGAAGCTATAACTATGGCGACGGTTCGTACCGTCACTATAGCTCAAAAAATCAGTTTTCTGTGATTAACCGACGCTATAGCCGGTTCTCGTCTTTGGTTCGTTTTTCCCGGTTCGCTGGAGAAATTTTTTGTATATATATATAAATTAGCATACTTTAGGAGAATAAAATCTTATATCACAAAACTTCAGCCACTAGATTAGATGGCAGAAACATATTTATCATAAGCTATCAACTAGAACAGCTACCATGCATTTTTTGTGTAAATGTGCTGGTATGGTGTTTGATTGCCACAAGTACTAATGGAAATAAATGATCCATAACAGATCAAAGTCCAAAATTCTATCTATAACCTGGAGCTTCTTCGCAAGATCCTCATGACTTTCCAATGCAGCTGATCTGCTAGCTGCTTCCTTGGCATTACTCAACCTGTGAGTAACTTCAGCCTGAAAAAGAACATTAATCAATAAATCTGGCATAGACAATGGAATGCCAATAATTTCATGATGGCATGTGTAACGAGTACAAATAGGAGTGCAATATACACATCTGTATATCTATCACAAGCTTCAGACTAAGGTAAGGCGAAGTTAATTTAACTTGATCTCTACAGACTTTGGAGGCAAGAAAACAAAAAATAATACATCCCTTTACAGAAAGCTAAGGCAGAACTAACCAGTGAATTATAGAAGTTCTGAGTTAAACAACTGAGCTATAAAACAATAAACTTATGAACTCTGCTAACATCAACTGTGCAGATCAAGTATCTTGCCTAAACACTACCAAGGTCAACAAGCTTAGTGATTATATAAGCCATCGCTCACCGCCCATCCACTCATCCAAACAAGCGTCAAACCAATTCCCCTTCAATAGAGCCCAGAGTTGAGCAATTGTATTGAACCATAACAAATGAAACCTTGACTGCAGTTTTATACTTTGCAATCAAATGTTCTGATAATGGATTCTGTCCAAATACTAAGGTCACCAAGTTCACTGATTATATAAATCAACAGCGAAACACCAAGACAACTCAACTAAGCGGTCAAACCAATCACCCTCCACCAAAGCCCATAGTCAAGCACTAAGCCATAACAAATAAAACCTTAAATACAGCTTTATCATTGGAAAAAACTCCCAAGGTCAACAAGTTCATCAATTACACAAACCATCACTTGAGCCCACCCCTAGCCCCTCTTTTTTTTTTTCCACTCCAATCTCCCAATGCTCAAGGCAAAGGAAGGAAAATAATCTCTAGAATAATGAGAAAATAATAAAATGTCTTGAAAAGAGGGAGATGTAAACGAGTTAACCATAAATACCATGCAACGATCACAAACTCGAACTTGTGGAGCATTCTCGTCAGTAGTCAGTGCAATTCTACCATGGGTACACTTGTCGCAGAAAATGTCTCCACAATTTCTGCAGTGATGCTGAAAATTGGTGGAAAAAACCATGGTTTATTGCTCGCCCAAAAGAAAATGATAGAAGTGCTAATTGCTCCATAAAACATTTATATAACCACCAAATAAAATTACAAACTATGCAGACGAGACATGCCTTCCTCACAAAAGCACTAAAATCAGTCCCACAAGATGTACACTTGGTCACCGCTTCATCTGGAACCTATAAAAATAAGCAAAATGCCAAAGAACGTATTCAGCACAAGACGTCCACAACAAAAGCTACACAAACAAATTGTTGGTATTGCAAGCAAAGAAAATGCAATTGAAACTAAACAATAGCAAACAAAACGTATTATGGCCATGGGAAGTATTTTCAATAAAAATTAAGCTAACCCAACTAACCTAAACAAAACCACGCAAAACATAATACTGGAAAAGTTGTTACTGATTTAAAACACATTACAAAAAGTAACTAAAATTAGTAAAGGAATCATCATCCTTCAATTTTTTTGGGTAAATAATAGAGCAAACACATCTTAATTGTTTTGAAAATGCCTATATCTAGCTTTAGATTTAACAACATAAGCTAGAAAGTAGGGGAAAAAACAAAGACCCTTAACTTACCCAATGATCTTTCTCCTCATTAACAGGCTTCATCATGTTCATCCAGTCACCCAAACCTCTCTTCTTCTCGGTCGGCTGATCAGACACCTTAAAGGAATCAGAAGGCCCGTTTCTTCCACCCATCTCCTTGAGCTGTATGTCAAAAAAATATGGAGAAATTAAAACAGCTGACAGGCAAAAGCCCATATTAAGACATTTATTAAGGAGGCAGAGGAAGGGAGAAATGAATCTAACGTATTATATGAAACACTGAAACCCGACAAAAAAATTTGCATGGAAATATAATCAAACACGCTTTTTAACAGCATAATAAGCACAATCAAATTTGAAAAAAAGGGAGCTGGAGCTCAATAACAAACTTGAAAGGACAGATTTTGCATGTACAAATTAACACATGCATGCACACATAAAATATGCATAGCAAGGGATGATGAGAAGGATCTAACAATGGTCGTCCAGTGCTACATATCTTATGAAGTTCTAAAATGCCAGCATTCTTATAAAAGCATGACAAATTTCAACTAAGATCAGGATTACAAATTAAGAATGTCTGGCAACACAAAATACCCACCACTTAATAAATTAAAATTGAGTTTCTTCTAAGTGGTTTGCGCTGTTCTTTTCGCAACTAGACTGTTTGTCATCAACCTGTCTATCTCTAAAATAGTATTATGAGAAAGAAATCAACTAATCTAGACATGTACCAGTGACCTTATAATGTAGATAAGATTAACTCTACAATGACAGACTTTTCTTGCCCAATGAGAGACATAAGGCCTTCCGTGTTTGTTTTTCTTTTTTCTTTTGATAAGTGAAACATAAGACAAACTTTGTAATATTTACACAATGCTCCTCTTCCTTATCCATGAGGAGGTTCTAGTAGCTAAAGAAGGTACGGGGTTTGTAACTTTCTGATATCCATTGAATTTCATTCCTGTAAATAAACCAATACAGTTGCAAACTTCTAATATATTTTGGTGCCCCATATATAAGTACCTTACAAAAACAGTTACCCAACTACGAAGAGCAAGCAACTCAAACATTTTTTTTGTTTTGGTCAAAGAGTCATGCCTCCCAGTTATAAAGGCTAAAATGCCTTCGATTGCATCTCAAAAATGTCTTCCAGACTTCCACACTTAACTTATTCACCACTTTATCTTAAAATTAAGGGTAATGCAGCAAGGTTTTTCCACCTCTGCGGCATAAAGTTCCTTATTCCATTACTTAATAAGCAACAATGTTAGTACTTCAGTAAACATAAAACTTGAAGCACACAATTGAGATTTGTCAGATAACCTTTTATAACCTCCCCCCTCCCCCCCCCCTCCCTCCCCCCCCCCCTCCCAGTTTCTTCCCAAAAGGAATTAAAAAGGAAAACTAAAACAACCCAGACTTAAAAATTAAAGCAGAAGCCAAAAAAGAAAAAATTTGAACTTGTAAAAAAAAGGGGGCTATTTTCGGGGAAATCAAATAACATTAATAATGCGTGAAGAAATATAAAATGTATCTAACCTCACTAAAGAATGTCAAAATCTCCACTGGAATCGTAAGCATTTTTATTTTAGTATTATTGTTTATAGAAAAAACAGTACACAATTTCAACTTGAAAAAACAGTGCACAGTTTCAACTTGTAAGATCTAACCTGTACTGTTGCAGCTGTCACTGTATCCAAAATGGTATTTGTAGTATAACTATTTGACTGCAATCTTATACGTCTTGGCTCAATGTCCACATAACTTTTGGACCAAAAAGCAAAGGTCGATGAATCAGTGACCTATTTACACAAAAAGCAAGCACTTCAACGAAGCACACCACGGAAACTCATAGTAATAGACAACCAAAATTTTAAAGAAAATTAGACATAAAGAACCTACATCACATCTTGTAACTGTGTCGAGAGGATAGATTCTCAATGTCCTACTAGTGCTGGGATCAAGCATGCGAATCCCATCCAAACCAATCTGAAAAGGAGATTATATGTCAATTCAAAATTCACTGAGTTGAAAGAAGGGGAAAAAACACAAACACACATAAAGAGTGTGTATCAATCAACCGCAACCATGCTAGGCAATTACAAACATATAGACTTGTTACAAACATAGGTAAGGTAAAACAGAACAATTGAAGTTAATTGTTTACATAGTATTAACTATTAAGAGTTTGATATGCAGACTTTTGTTTAGACTAGACAAAGTAAATGATTTTCCTTGAGGTTGCAAATATTGCAGCCCCTGCTGTTGTGTCTACTCCAACAAAAGTCCGTTCAAATTATCAGATATATAACAAAACTCACGTATTAATAAAATTTAAATTCCAAACCTGACAAAGCACATCCATGGTGCTCTGGCCGCCGCTCTCTGGCAGCAGCTTAACTCTATACTTCTGAACTCCACCCTTAGTATCTTGCTGTGAATCAGCCTTGGGAACCGCCCTTGCAATTTTGGTGGAGCTCACGGTTTGATTCTTCCCAGAAGGAAAACTAATTGGCCTTCCAAAATCATCAAAAAGGGAAGAAGATGAAAACCAAGTAGACGACTTTGAACCAGTTCCCCGGGCCCCATAAGGCTCCGCTTTACTCCCCTGATAAGCATACACTCCATCACCATATCCATCACCTCCTCCATATCCACCCGAACTGTACCTACCCGACCCCAAATCAGACCCGCTCCGCCCATAACCACTTTCATTGAATTTGGCACTTCTGTCATAAGTGTAAGGTGAGTTAAAATTAAAGTTGGGGTTTGAGGGAATTGAAGAGGGAGCGGGGTAACTGGGAGCGGATTGATGCTGATCGTATGGCGGATAGTATGATTGTTGATGGTAGGGCGCATGAGATTCGAATTGAGGGAAAGAGGATGGTTGAGATGGAGGTGGAGGATTGAAGGAGGGCTGTAAATTAGGGTTCGGGGAGAAGGATGGAGCTGTTGGAGAGATGGAGGGGACAGGATCAGGATTTTGAGGGTGTAAAGGGTATGTAGAGGGATATGGAGTATAATTGTCCGAGGGAGGATAATTGTTGGCAAACGGTGGCGCCGACGCGTAATTGGAAGCGAAAGGGGATGCTGGGTGGTGGTGATCGGTCGGAAGAGGAGAGGGATTAAGGCTAGGGTTAGGGTTTTGAGAGTATTGATAATATGATGATGAAAGGGAAGTGTAATCGCCTTGTTGCATTGTTGCGAAAGACAGAACCCTCGGTTATTTTCTTGAGTTTATCAAGAAACAAACTTCGACAATGATGAATCGAGGATGTTCAGTTCTTCAGTTGACCCGCATGGTGTTTCGAGCGGGTCATGACGTGACGTGCGGATAAAGTTATAAACATTAAGCAGTTGGGCTACCCAGCTCATTTACAGCCCAATCAATTAAATCATGAAAAGACCAAAGGTGTGAAGGTTAGTGGTAAACCTTTTATTTAACCAAGTTCTCTCAAAACCCTGAAATTGAAATGTAATAAGTAATATAATAAAGTCCTTAAAAATGTTAATTATGGAAATAAAAGTATTTAGGAAATTGAAATAGTTGTTGCTTAAATAATTTAGGGAAGACCTAGAACAACATCGACTAATATGATACATTCGACCATAAAAAATAACTTCTCTTGTAATCTTCTTTTAAAAAGACAGTCGAAATCCCTTAATTACACCAACTCTTAAGAGTGATCTTCTATAAGTAGCATGAAAAGAACGCTTCACGTCACCATCAGCCTGTCTGGTTAGAATGTAGTTTACCTACCTCTTCCCCAAGCAAATACTTTCCATAAATGTGAGATCATAATCCAAGTGAGATCATAATCCAAGGAGAATTCACGTCACTATTAAAGATAAACTCAAAATACGTGATCATGTACTTATAATTTAGAAAGACTCCTTGAACTCCTTGAAAGGGAAGGAAAACTCTAATTCTCTTATGCTGTGTTTGGATCGAATCGAAGAAATGGAATGGATTCATTCCATTCTAGTTGGAATGAGTTGCTCCACACTCTTCATCCCCCAAATAATAAAATTTATAAATTTGAGATGAATAAAAATGGTTCAATCCATTTCAATTGCAACTAAACGTAATTTTTTTTCATTCCATAGGAATAAGTCATTCCATTCATACTTGTTAAAATTAGGACCACACACGCACACGACAACAAATAATTAACACATAGATAGTATTTATAACTATCAATTCTATTTCATCCCTACTTTACATTATGACACAAAAACCCATATTGTCATTCCAAAAACCGAATCAGCAAAATTATATCCGCCAATCGACACGCCTCATGGCCGCTTTCATCTTTGTTACTTGTAAGGCCTCATACCACATACGCAGAACTCCTGCACCACCGATTTTGATGCGCCTCGCGTCACTCCTACCATTGCACTGGCGCGGCCCCTCTCGCTCCGCTTGCACTAGTCTTTTTCAGTGATTTCTAAGTTATGAGTCACAAGTTCTAACACTACCTTCATTACTCCAATCCAAATGCAGCATAACTCTCTCCCTAAAACCTCTACTTTCTCTGCATATCTTCTTCTTCATTTTGGCACTCATTCTTACACCAAAAGTATCCCACGACGACTTTGATCTTCTTCTTTTTGCAGGTCAATTTCACTTGGATATTATCCGAGATCGGAACCTTATAAATATTATCGTTAACATTATGATAATTGAGAGTCGACATTGCACTAGTCATTATTTATATGTAAAGTTATATTGGTACATGAATTTGAAGGAGAGTTTACTTTGGTAAATCGCCTAATATTGTTTATAAAAACAAAATTATGTTACGTTAGGTGGCATATGAAAATTGATTACTCCACTTACCGATTAAGACGTAAAAAACGAGCATAAAAACTAAAAATATAAAATTCGACTACGTCTGTAAGACCCCGAAATTTTTTTAAATAAAAAGGAATTTCCTTTATTTATTATTTTGAAATAGTAAGGGTGGATTTGATTAAGGTGGTTAGTTATGGGTAAAATGCGCAAATATTTTAAATAAGCAAGTGGTTATAAAATATTCATTATTGTCGGGGAATATTTGTTTGGTCGTGGAATATTCGTCTCTGTCGGGAATATTCGCATGCACGCCAATTGATCTTTTAAGGGCCCCATAACGAAAAAGCGATTGGAGGAAGAAAACGACAAGAATAAATTGTTTATAAATAACGGTAGCAGCTATTACCATTAATACTGTTGGAATACCCGCGGTTAAAACACGATGTCTGGCGTTATTGCACGATGAAGACACTCAGTATTGCACCAATTATTGATTCTTACGTAAGAAGGCACTTACTCAATAATGGTTACGATAATTATCGCTCAAAGATTTTATTTTATTGATTCAATAATTCTTTGCATTGATATTTTATATTCTTTGTTGTTTCAATAATTGTCATTACACAATATTTTTCATTATCGAAACAATAATTCATATTATCCGAATAATATTATTAGATAACATTATTGGCAATGTCTAGAAAGTTCTCATCAAGGAGAGGTTTGGTCACCTAATTGCGCTGCCAAGAAGGAGAAATTCTTATCTGAAAGCCCTCTTTTCCTGGACCCTATGCTGTTTGTCGAATATTGTGATTTTGTAATATTATTTGTGAATAATTAATTATTGATTCATATGATGAGGAAAATATTGATTTTATGTGGATATAGATGGAGAAAATTTTTTATAGTGACAATTGTTGAAAATTAATATTTTATCTTTTTACGATAAAATAATTCATTTAAATATATTATTTTAATAATATATTAACGATGATATTTTTACGATGAATGTGGGATATATGAGTATATGTGGAGGAGTATTTTGTTACCAAAATGTTTAAAACATGTTAAACATGTCAAATTGGACCCCATTTATTGATGAAATTTGATTATAAACAGTAAAATCGTCCATTTGTGGATTTCGGTCAATTTCTGCTTTGGAATTTGGAAAAACTTTCTTACGTAAAGTTGTAGAGAATTGAATTTCCTATAAAACACGCGAGATTCGAATTTTCTGATAAAAGGGCTATTTATTATGAATTATTGAAGTTCAAGCTCAAAATAATTGATTTTTGGAAGTTTAAATTATTTTAAATTAGAAAATGTTTTTTTTTTTTTCTAGAAGGTTGGCATGTGTGAATTGCTGAGATTAAGATTTCAAGGAATACATTATAATATTTTTATATATATTAATATTATATTAAATTTTCGCTTTGGTGTTCTAAGCAATTTCTATAAATAGGTCTTGGGTTAGAATTGAAAATCACACCAGTAAACTCAAATTTTCTCTCTCTATATTATCGAGCGTATTCTTGTGAGTATTTTTGAGTATACTTTGAGTATTGCTATATCGGATGAAAGTTCAAGTCATAGCTTTATATCCTGTTTCAAATTTAAGATCTTGTCTTTTCGAGGTAAGGGATATTATTATTTTTCGTAATGATATTATTTCTTCAATATCATTATCTTTGAAATATTGATCTGAAGTTTTTATCAAATTTGGAACTTTTGGTGTCGGGATTCTTATTCAACTTATACTTTGACTATTCACGTGATACTAGATTATTCACGTATCACGATCTATTCACTTAATCTGACCTATTCATCGAAAAATAAAATTTTTCTTTTCATCCAAAATATCTATTGTGGATACTAGCTTTGAATGTATCCATGTTTTGATCATTCTTGAATTTTACACCACTATGATTATTTTTGAGGTATTTTTGGATAGTAGATAAAACAAAGTACGAATCCTTAATCCTTAATCCTTGTCATTTTGATTCATTTGGATTCGTTTCTTTAAAAATATTTTTCATCATCCTCGATCTTAAATGATGATATTATGGAATATCTTTGGCACGTAGTGCAAAGATGATTGATTTCGATGAATATCTTTGGCACAGTAGTGAAGATGATTGATTTCTAATGAATATCTTTGGCTGTATGCCGCAGAAGATGAATGATTTCGATGAATATCTTTGGCCAGTGAGTGCAAAGATGAATGATTTCTGATGAATATCTTTGGCCAGGTAGTGCAAAGATGAAACGTGTTTAGATGAACATGACCAACCGTGAATGTCTTTGGCGCATAGTCTGAGGATGAATATTTGATCCCGATATATATTGATTGATGTTACGAGGATAAAAATAGACGATGAACTTTAAAATTCATACGTAGAAGATAGTAGTTTGCACTCTCTACTTAACTCTTCTAATGAATTATTATTTCAACTGCGAATATTGATTTAAAACTTGTTGTCTATTGTATTCATTATATTTTTCCTGTTGAAGACTAACGATAATTTGTTGTATATTATCTTAGTCATAATATTCTTTCTTGGGCTAGTCGAGCTCACCCTTTTCCGCTTTTGTTCCATTTTTCTTCTCGGGAGGCGAGAATATAAGCGAGATGCAGTCGGGGTATGGAATAAAGGTTCTAGAAAGAGTTGTTTAGTAGTCTCACCATTTTGTAAAATAATGTATAAATAATTGTGTTGAGGATTTATTTGAGTATGTATATTGTCTGAAGACAATAATTATTTTTTAAACTCACATTATATATGTTGTCGTATTTTGCACGACAAATGTATTAATAAAGTTGTAGTTATTTACGTACTGATGTATTTGGCGACTTCGAATGGGTTGGATGGAATGGACCTATTTTGGGGGCGTCACAATTGATATCGAGCTTAGGGATATGATCTCCTGGCGGAGATCGAGGAATAGAGCTAGGAGGGAGAGGCGAGTAAATCCTTCGCTAGTGTGTCTACCTAAGCTTATTTGTTGGTTGGTCATAATATAAGGGTATTATGTGATTTGTTAATTTATTTAATTAACCCTTGTTTTATGATAGTTTTTAAGAATGGTCACTTGAAGCGTTAACAATGGAGTGAATGAGATCGTGGAGACACCTATAATCGCCAACCGGGATAATGTGATGTCAAAGCGAAGAAGGAATTAGAGATATCCATGTGGAAAGTGAAGAATTGATAATTGCACCTGATAGTCGCAGAGGTAACAAATGAGAGTGAGGAAGAAGAGGAAGAAGAGTACACGAGGAGAGTTTATTAGAGGTATTTTATGATCAAAATGTAGAATTACAAAATCGTATTTATGAGTTAGAAGAAGCGGTGAAGAATTGCGAGGCGTTCGTGGAGCAAAAGGATGCTGACGATTCAAGCTTGTGTTACCCGATATGTGATGTTGAGCGAAGCACTCTTTGGCGAGTATAAGATGATAAAGTCGAATCGAAATGAAAGAAGAAATAATCGAACAAGTGAGAATGAGTGATGCATGGGTAAAAGCCGCACGACGCGTTGATATTATGGAAAGAGATGTCCAATCTAAAAAGAGAAGATTTAACGATGACGGGAAGACGCGTACAGCGGCATCGGCACGACCAAAGAATAAATTAGGGGGAAGAGAACAATCGCCGCTTATATCTACTGATCACGGAGAGGAGGGACATATAAGGTCAAACTGTTCAAAGCCTTCCAAGGTATGTTTTAGTTGTGGAAAAGACGGTCAC
This sequence comes from Panax ginseng, assembly GCA_020205605.1. Taxonomy (NCBI): domain Eukaryota; kingdom Viridiplantae; phylum Streptophyta; class Magnoliopsida; order Apiales; family Araliaceae; genus Panax; species Panax ginseng. The sequence goes on along the minus strand of CM035140.1, from coordinate 3,371,952 downwards.
ATAGCTCGATTTTGTCCTATAACGAAATCAAGTCCAGTTGGGACGTTGGCACCAGAAAGCGGATCTGAAAAAGTCAAAGTCAACGATTCTTTGGAAGAGTGTTTTTCGTGACTTCTCAAAAGCGAGTAACCTTAACGAAGTTAAGACGGGTTAGTTAATTATAAATTCTTGAAGTTTATACCTTACTTGAATCCGGCCTACCGTTCTTTTATCTCTCTTTGCTTTGCATTTCAACGTTTGAACTTGACTACGGAGAAATTAGACTTTGACCTTTATCTGTGGAGACTCTCATAAGAGAAACTTTTATTACATCCGTTGTTTAGAAATCTTGCTTGATTCAGTTGGCACTATCACATTACCTGTTAACCTTATTTCTATAGAGATATTTGTTTTTGATGTGATTTTAAGGTTAACTACTCATCATGCCAAAATTGATTGCTTTCGTAAGGTTGTTAGTTTTCATATTCTTAAGCAACTGTTATTCAATTCAAGTAACCAAACCATTGAAGTCAAACTCTTTCATATTAAATTATAAAGCCATTTGTTTATTGAAAACGAATGTCGAAGCTTTCTTAGTCCATGTTATGGATTTGAATAAAGACACGTCGATTTGAATAATATTCCCATTGTTATTGATTTTCCTGACGTATTTCTGAAGAATTTCTTAGCTACTCCCAGAGGCGTGATATTGAATTTGTATCGACTTTAAATCCGGTACAAAACCCATTTCTAAAATATCATATCGAATGGCTCATATTGAACTTCAGGAGTTAAAAAACCCAACTGTAGAAGTTGATACAAGAGCCTCTATCTGGTGACTTCCTGTTGATGGGGATGCACCGAAGCCAGACTCTTTGTAGGGGACGCCATATTCGTGCGATAGTAAACTGATAGGTTTCATTGTAACGTGCTATCCAAGATTGGGATGTGAGTCACAGTTGAGAACAACCTAAGTCGGAATCGAAATATGTAGCTTTTTAGGCTTAGTTGGTTATTATCGGAGATTTCGTTGAAGGATATTCTCGAATCGCTATTCCATTAACGCAAATGACTCGTAGAGATATACAAATTCGAATGGAGCAAAGAATGTGGGAAGAGCTTCGAAGAACTCAAGAAGAGACTCATTTCAGCACATGTTCTGACCATGCCATCCTGGAAAAGCGAACGTGGTAGCTGACGTGTTGAGTAGAAGATCGTATACAAGTACGAATACGATATTGTCAAAAACTAATTTCGTATAATTTACAAATAATAGAGATGGAGATGAAAACTCTAGGTACCCACGTGATGATATACGAGTATAATCGACTTTAATCGATAAAGTTAAAGCTGTTCAAGCTACACACCGGAGCTGATGAATTTGAAGAAGGAGGTGCAAGAAGTTGTTATTTCAAAAGCGAGAATCGGTGAAGAGAAGAAAGCTCAAACCTTCGATTTATTAATTCATTCTCGATCGAATAGGAACTGTGGCCTATAGACTCGTTTTACCGCCAAGTATGACGCGCGTTTCATAACGCTTTTCACGTGTCGATGTTACGTAAATATGTGGACGACCCGAACCACATTATTGAGTTAGAATCCCAGACAAGATAAATTGGAAGACTTAACGTGCGAGGAGGTACCACAAGATCTTGGATAGAAAAGAACATATCCTATGTACAGAGGTTATACCACAAGTTAAAGTTTTGTGGAGAAACCATGCTATTGAGGAAATAACTTTTGGGAGTTGGAAACGAAAATGAAAGCGAGGTATTTTCATCTTTTCAAACACCAGTCGTCACGTCAATTTCGAGGATGAAATTTCATAGGGAGGGAGGTTGTAAGACCGAAATTTTTTAAATAAAAAGGAATTTCCTTTATTTATTATTTTGAAATAGTAAGGGTGGATTTGATTAATGTGGTTAGTTATGGGTAAAATCGCAAATATTTTAAATAAGCAGTGGTTATAAAATATTCATTATTGTCGGGGAATATTTGTTTGGTCGTGGAATATTCGTCTTGTTGGGGAATATTAAATGACGACCAAGCGATCTTTATGGGCCCCATAACCGAAAAGCGATTGGAGGAAGAAAACAGCAAGAATAAATTGTTTATAAATAACTTGCCAGCGATTTATTCTGCAATTAATCTTGTTGGAATACCCGTGGTTAAAACACGATGTCTGGCGTTATTACACGATGGCACAAAGATTGCACTAATTATTGATTCTTACGTAAGAAGGCCTTTACTCGATAATGGTTACGATAATTACCGCTCAAATTATTTTATTTTATTGATTCAATAATTCTTTGCATTGATATTTTATATTACTTGTTGTTTGATAATTGTCATTACACAAGATTATTTTTCATTATCGAAACAATAATTCATATTATCTGAATAATATTATTAGATAACATTATTGGCAATGTCTAGAAAGTTACATCTAAGGAGAGGTTTGGTCACCTAATTGCGCTGCCAAGTAGTGAGAAATTCTTATCGGAAAGCCCTCTTTCCTTGAACCGCTCCTGTCATTGTCGATATTGTGATTCTGTAATATTATTTGTGAATAATTAATTATTGATTCATATGATGAGGAAAATATTGATTTTATGTGGATATAGATGGAGAAAATTTTTATAGTGACAATTGTTGAAAATTAATATTTTATCTTTTTCTGATAAAATAATTCATTTAAATATATTATTTTAATAATATATTAACGATGATATTTTTACGATGAATGTGGGATATATGAGTATATGCGGAGGAGGAGTATTTTTGTTACCAAAAATGTTTAAAACATGTTAAACATGTCGGTGGACCCCATTTATTGACTGAAATTTGATTATAGCCTGTAAAATCGCCCGTTTGTGGATTTCTTTCCAATTTACATTTGGAATTTGGAAAAACTTTCTTCGTAAAGTTGTAGAGAATTGAATTTCCTATAAAAACACTCGAGATTCAATTTTCTGATAAAAGGGCTATTTATTATGAATTATTGAAGTTAGAAGTTCAAAAATAATTGATTTTTGGAAGTTTAAATTATTTTAAATTAGAAAAATTTTTTTATTTTTTCTAGAAGGTTGGCATGTGTGAATTGCTTGAGATTAAGATTTCAAGGAATACGTATAATATTTTATATATATATAATATTATATTAAATTTTACTGCTTTGGTGTTACAAAGCGATTTCCTATAAATAGGTCTTGGGTTAGAATTGAAAATCACACGAAAACTGAAGTTTTCTCTCTATATTATCGAGCGTATTCTTGTGAATATTTTGAGTATACTTTGAGTATTGCTATACGGTGAAAGTTCAAGTCATAGCCTATATCAGGTTTTAATTAGAAATCTTGTCTTCGAGGTAAGGGATATTATTATTTTTTCGTAATGATATTATTTCTTCAATATCATTATCTTTGAAATATTGATCTGAAGTTTTTATCAAATTTGGAACTTTTGGTGTCTGGATTACTATTCACTTATACGGCCTTTATTCACGATATCTGATCTTATTCACGATATCTGATCTTATTCACGAATCTGAAGACTATTCATCGAAAAATAAAAATTTTTCTTTTCAAATCAAAATATCTATTGTGGATACTAGCTTTGAATGTATCCATGTTTTGATCATTCTTGAATTTTACACCACTATGATTATTTTTGAGGTATTTTTGGGCGTGGATAAAACAAAAAGTACTGATCCTTAATCCTTAATCCTTGTCATTTTGATTCAATTGGATTCGTTTCTTTAAAAATATTTTTCATCATCCTCGGTCTTAAATGATGATATTATGGAATATCTTTGGCACATGGTCTGAAGATGATTGATTTCGATGAATATCTTTGGCACATAGTCTGCAAGATGATTGATTCTGATGAATATCTTTGGCTGCGGTCTGAAGATGATTGATTTATGATGAATATCTTTGGTTATAGTGCGAAGATGAATGATTTCGATGAATATCTTTGGCCCGTAGTGCAAAGATGAGCAGTGTTTAGATGAACATGACCAACTTGGTGAATGTCCTCGGCTTTTGTAGTCTGAGGATGAATATTTGATCCCGGATATATATTGATTGATGTTACGGGGATAAAAATAGGCGATGAACTTTAAAATTCATACATAGAAGATAGTAGTTTGCACTTTCTACTTAACTCTTCTAATGAATTATTATTTCATTGCGAATATTGATTTAAAACTTGTTATACTATTGTATTATATTATATTTTTCCTGTTGAAGACTAACGATAATTTGTTGTATATTATCTTAGTCATAATATTCTTTCTTTGGGCTAATCGAGCTCACCTTTTTTCGTTTTGTTCCATTTTTCTTCTCAGGAGGCGAGAATATAGCGAGTACGAGTCGGGGTATGGAATAAAGGTTCTAGAAAGAGTTGTTTAGTAGTCCTCACCATTTTTGTAAAATAATGTATAAATAATTGTGTTGAGGATTTATTTGAGTATGTATATTGTCTAGAAGACAATAATTGTTTTTTTAAACTCACAGTATATATGTTGTCGTATTTTGCACGACAAATGTATTAATAAAGTTGTAGTTATTTCTGTACCATATATTTGGCGACTCAGAATGGGTTGGATGGAATGGACCTATTTTGGGGGCGTCACAGTGTCAATACTACTAATATAATGACCAAAAACTCATGCAAAACCTGAGTATAAAAATATATTACGTCACATTAAATCAAGTAAATTTTGTTTAAATAATTAATAAAAGAAAAACACTCATTTCCTATTGTTTAACAAACTGTTATTAAAAAAAAGTGCGGAGATCAATTTAGGGGTGTTTGTTTAGAGTTAAATGAAGTTAAATGGCTGAATCGGTCGGTCATTTAGTGCATTCGTTTTGAACAAAATCGTATGAATTGTTGAATCAATCTGAATGGCCAAGTATAATTTTTTTGACTGAATAACTGCTGAATGAAGTATTTTATATTTAATTTTTTTAATAATATTAACTACTCCCTCCATTCCTAAAAGATTGTCGTTTTAGAATAAAAAATTTATTCCAAAAAGTTTGTCGTTTACAACTTTCGAGGAGAATAAATTATTTATTTTCCTATATTACCCCTACCTTCTCTCACTATCCCAAGAAATTCTCTCCCTTGTATTAATAGTTTTCAATTTTTTATAAAGGGGTAGTGATGGAATTTCAAACAAATTTTACTTGGTAAATGATACTTTCTTAATCCATGTGCCAAAACCTTAAACGATAATTTTTTAGGAACGGAGGTAGTATTATATTAAGTAATACTGAATAAATTTATAATAATTTTGAATTTTTTCAGGTAAAATAATAAAAATAATATTTTAGGTATGTTAATTATCAAACAATTTTTTTTATCAAATATTTATTATTCAGATTTTCTGCTTCATTTAGCTCAAACAGTACAAACCTTAAAAAGCTGGTAGTTTCCATGGTTTTATTCACTAATTAATTATGAGTAAATCTATACATACATTTTATTTACTCTCTCTTTCCCCAAACGCAAGTCCTTTCGTCCTTTTTAATTTTTATTTTGTAACAATAAACCATCATCTGTCACTTAATTGTCTATTATGCATTTGGTCTTAAATGCTCAATGAAAAGTATAAGTATTCATTTATGTAAATAGATCATGCATTAATACATTGAAACTGTGAAATGGTCAAAACTATTAAATAAGGCCACAACTAATTTTATCGATGACCAAATAATTCCACAATAATATAAATTCAGAATTCAGAATTACACAATAGTATTTGCTATACCTTTGACTCGATTTTATTTGGAGAGACAATATAAAGATATTTTAAATTCAAGCCTGTTTTATCAAATATTAATTTTGGTAAATCACTTAAAAAAAGGAATGGAATGGAATGTATTGTATTTTTATTTAACACTCTGTTTCTGAGTTTTGAACAGAAAAAAAGAGAATAAAAAATTTAAATTAGAAAAAAAAAAAAAAATAGACAAGAATAATAATTTATCAAAAATATTATAAAACGCCCGATATTTTAGATGAGGATAATAATTTGTAGTAACATTTATAAGTTAACTAGCAGTGGTTTTGTGTATTAGCTAAATATCAATATAATTAAAAAGAATTAATAAAAGTAGTTTAGACACGAATGCTAATGTACTTTATTCTTAGGTAATGAACGAAATCCAATAAAGAAAAGTTGATAAAGTACTACAGTACAAAATTTTATGGGTAGCAAGCCAACTGGCATGACAATGGTAAGAAAATAGGGTTCGGGTCAAATAACTGACCCGAACTCCCGAACCATAAGACATGATGGATGAGGTATATAGGACGAGTATTATATTCCAAAGCAGAAACATCTGAGAGAGGATGATGCCGGGCGGATTCGAAGACGAAGAGAAGTGGCTTGCAGAAGGAATTGCTGGCATTCAACACAACGCCTTCTATATGCATCGCGCGCTGGTAATTCTATCAAATTCTAATTGAAACCCTAAATTTCTCCCTAAATTTGATTCAATTGTTGTTCGCAGGATTCCAACAATCTCAGAGAAGCACTCAAATTCTCGGCCCTATTGTTATCGGAACTTCGAACTTCCAGACTCTCACCTCACAAATACTACGAACTATGTAAAATTCATTGATCCAGACTCTATTAATTATAACCTACTTCAACTAAATCTGTTATTGATCTTATGAATTTGTTCCTTTTTTTGATGAATCAGACATGCGTGCGTTTGATGAATTGAGAAAACTGGAAATCTTCTTCAGGGAGGAAGACAAGCATGGTTGTTCAGTCGTTGACTTATATGAACTTGTTCAGCATGCTGGAAATATTTTGCCTAGATTGTAAGTGAATTACTTAAGCAAAAATCATTTTAACTCTGCTTTTATATATCTTGTGGAGCAGTAAATATCTGTTACAATGGTGATTGATAACGTTCTGAGGTATTACCTTGTTGTCTCTATCTCCACATCACGTGACAAGGGAGAGAAAAGCCTCTGATAACTATCACCGTTGTATTGAACATGTCTCCCCTTTTGGCTCTTATTGAGGTTTATTTTGGATTAGAATTAGAATTGAATGCATAGAATTTATAGGGTTCCCTTTTTGTAATTTTACAGGTTTTTATGTATATTCATTAGTCATAGATGTATTGTGTGTGTGTGTGTGTTTACAAATATATATAGTTATATGAACATGTTTATTTTCTAACATAACTCTCAATTCTAGAATTGATAAGCCTCTAAAGTTTAAACTTGTTAGTTATTATGTCTGGTGGTGATAGCATATTCAAAATAACAAGGTACAAGAAGCTTAACTGTGTTAGAATTAGATTCCAGACATTATTATGTCATTGTGTTTGCCACATGCTAGACTGAAATTTTGTAATGCTAGTGAGAGATCATATAGTAATTATAACAATATATCGAGCTAAATCACTATTAGGATGCAATTTATTTTTCCGCCTGCAATAGTTATTAATCCTGACCTTGGTTCTTTAAGTTGTATTGTATCCAATAGACAAGGTGCTTGGTGCTAAGTGAACTTTGACTATCATAAATGTCAAGATTAGTGCCTCGTTACGTTAAAAATTAAAATATTATTTCTATTTGATACTATGCACCTTTCATTTTGTTCCCATTTATAATTAAGGTCCTCACTTTTTACGGATATGCCTGATCATTTTCCCAAGACATAACATATCCTGTCAAGGCATATAATATTAATGATGTTGGTCTATCAGGTATCTACTATGTACGGTAGGATCTGTTTACATCAAATCAAAGGAGTCTCCTGCTAAAGATGTTCTTAAAGACCTTGTTGAGATGTGTCGTGGTGTTCAACATCCCATACGTGGGCTTTTTTTAAGGAGTTACCTTGCTCAAGTTAGTAGGGATAAATTGCCAGATATTGGTTCTGAATATGAAGGGTAAGGCAACTGCTGCTTGCCTTCCAAATATATACTTTTTTATTATCCATTCGTGATCAAAATTTTGTTTTCATGGAATAACTAATCTTTGTTAGTATGGCTTAAAATGCTTAACGTGCAACTTTACTGAATAGCTGTACAATGGAATTTACGTTGTGAGATCTTTGGGATGTGTGGGAGAGGAAGCGAGTCAATCTTAAAACAAGATTAACCGTCTTACTGTTCTCATTTTTCGAAGACTTCTTTATATTCTCTTTCCTTTCAAATAGTCATTTAAATAAACTTACCCATTGCCCTCTCCTTCTCGATCCGGCCCTGCTCCCTCGGCACACCTCCGTGTTCTTTTTGAAATAAACACCGACGATATTAAGATATGGTATTTGAAATAAGCAATAAATTAATATCACACTTAAATTTAAATACAAACATTTAAAAAGGAAACACTCAGTTATTTGCTTTTTTGTTTTCATCACTCTTGCTGCCACATGCATCCACTCTGCTAATTAGATACTTATGTGTGTCGCATGCACATGGAAGGCTATATTTTATGAAAACTGTTGGACAATGAAATTGCCTTCCTTAGACTAGCTGATTAAGATATTTGTCCTGTTCCTTGTCCAGTATAAGTTATATTCAAAGAGTATACTCCCTCCGTCCCCCTTTATACTTTTTTTGGTGTGCATGACATGCATTTTGAGACATGCCAAGGACACATTTCGATATTATATTTATATATATATAATATAGTTGAAAATTTTATATTAAAATAGAAAAATATATTTGCTAAAGTGTTTTGCCATGTCCTAAATCAGTGCCACGCACTATATAAGAATAGCAACCAAAATGGGATGGAGCGAGTATTATATTTGGAATTTTGTCCAATACTTGAAGTGCAACCAGAATCGACTATTGTGACCGCATGGAATTAAATATGCGTGTTTAACAACTAAGGGGCTATGCCATTGTCTTCCTGCAGAGATGATGACACTGTCATGGATGCTGTAGAATTTGTGCTACAGAACTTCGCAGAGATGAATAAACTCTGGGTTCGGATGCACCATCAGGTTTGTGCTATATTACTCTTATCTGCTATCATGTGGCGACATGCATGGCTTAGGTACTTGCATGCCACACATCTGAAAATGAATCATGAGGGCATGATTTTTGGCCATGCAGGTGTTATAGTTCTTGTGATACATTCATTATGGTGATCCTGAGTTGAGGCCTTCATTCGGACTTTCTGGTCTGCAGGGACCTGTCGGGATAAACGAGAAACTGGAAAAGGAAAGGAGCGAGCTTCGTGATCTTGTAATATCAATGTCCAGAGGCAGTTTGGTTTTGCTATATTAAATAACTTATGGCTTAACCTCAATATAAAAGTTATTTAACCATTGCTCTGAACTTTCAGGTTGGAAAAAATTTACATGTTCTCAGTCAGATAGAGGGTGTTGACCTTGAAATGTACCGAGACACTGTTCTTCCTAGAGTCTTGGAGCAGGTTCAGTTATATGGTTACTTAAAGATTCTCAATATATGTGACGTGAAATACTATGTTATCACAATACACATTCTAAGTTTCAGTTAATTTTATGAAACTAATATGTTTTTGACAGGTTGTGAACTGTAAAGATGAGCTTGCACAATATTATTTGATGGACTGCATAATTCAGGTCTTTCCAGATGAGTACCACTTGCAGACTCTTGAGACATTACTGGGTGCTTGCCCACAACTTCAGGTGCATAATCTACTTATTCAATGCCTTTGACTCCATTTAATTTACCTTTTTGGAAAGTAATTAGGGATCTCGTTATTCTTTTGCTGACCAAATAACTACATGCTAGATCTGGACTAGTGTTAGCGATTGCCTTCCTGAAACATGAAATTAGTATCATAGCTGGACTGGAGCTACCAATCCTACCTCCTATCTGTTTAGGAATACAGTTGACTGTTTTGCATAATTGGAACTCTTGAAAGTCTGTTTTTTCCTAAAATAATTTTCTTTGTATCCGATGTAACTGTAAAAATGTCAAGCACTTGCGTTATTCACTTAAGTTAGTTAATTAAATTTCATCAGGAGATTTGTGGTTTAGGCTGTACAATGTGGTCCATTTAGTTTTAGTATCTCATGGTGGTGTCGCGTGAAAGATTAGAATCATGAGATGCAGCCTATCCTGTTGTGTGGTGTTCTTGCATATTGAAAGTCCTAGGTACAACTATGAACAGAGAACAAAAATTAGTTGCTCATCTTGCTATTCCTGTTGGTTATGCATATATAATTCCCTAAAGTTCCACTACACTTGAAATGTTCAATATAAATTGCCTATGCTATGAATTTGTTTCATTTATGGAAAAACAAAGATGGCAAACTTCTAACAGTTTTTTCTTCTTGTGGGACCATATAAATCCAGCCAACAGTTGATATCAAGACAGTGTTATCGCGACTTATGGAGAGACTTTCAAACTATGCAACTTCAAGTCTAGAAGTATGTTTTTTGCTTACTTCTTCCATAACTCATGCTTTGCATCTGATCAATTTGGCAACATTTTCAGGTCTTACCTGAGTTCTTGCAAGTAGAAGCATTTACTAAATTAAGTGTGGCCATTGGGAAGGTAAGTTTAAATTATTTTTTACTTTATCTAAAATAAATATCTCGTTAACCTGCTTTATGGCAGACTAAATTCTATTGAAATAATTGTGCCCACTTTTGAACGAAGTTGACAAACAAGTTTATGTGCTTGTGCCTCAACTTGTTATTGAAATAATTATCAAATTGCAATTTTGAGACTTGATAATGTACAATTTTACAGAACATGATTCTCAAAGAGTTTAAGGATATCTTCCTTATAATTGTACAGGATGTGAAATCTGAATTTGAAAGTCATTTCAAATGTTGCAGAAATTTTTAAGTTTCCTATTTGGTTCCTCTTTTTGGTCCATTTTGGTACCTGATGGCTTTGAATCTACAAAAGTTGGCCGGTTTCCTGTGCTTTCATGTTAGGATGTGACAAACTGATTCCTTTGTGCAATTATGTACTTCTCGTTACTCCAAAATTAATTGTTTTTTCATGTGGTGGTGTTATCAGTGTTGCAGTCAACTGAACACCTTATCAACTTACCAAATTTTGTAAATTCTTTTATACTCCTATTCCCCACTTTTCTGTTATGTATATGTTCTTAGTTATAGTTTTCTACATATGCTTACTTCTTCATTTTTTGGTTGGAAATTTAAGGACTTTATTCGAGTATGAGTAAGTATGATTAATTGCAGGTGATAGAAGCACAGGTGGACATGCCTATTGTTGGAGTCATCACTTTGTATGTCTCTCTTCTAACATTCACCCTTCGTGTTCATCCTGATCGGCTTGATTATGTGGATCACGTCCTGGTATGTTTCTTTTCATGATGTGGCAATTTTTATTGTAATGTAGAGATATTGTCTGTGTTTAAGGCCTTGAGCTAAATTCTGAATTTGTGGATTGGAAAATAGAGGCTTTGAGCTGAATTTTACTTGGAGCTCCAGTAAGGTTAAATAATTTGACAGTGCAATCTTGCAAATATGTTTTACATGCCTCATAAAGATATATATTCATATATATATATATATATATATATGTCTAATTTAAACAACATGAACTTCCACATGGATTGTTGATTACTGATCGTAACTCATTCTCCATTAATAATTACAGGGAGCTTGTGTCAAGAAACTTTCTGGCAAAGCAAAGCTTGAAGATAGTAAAGCAACAAAACAAGTTGTTACTCTTTTGAGTGCTCCATTGGAGAAATATAATGACATTGTTACAGCCTTGACACTTTCTAATTATCCCCGTGTTATGGACCATCTTGACAGTGGCACAAATAAAGTCATGGCAATGGTTATTATTCAAAGCATAATGAAAAATAATAGCTGTGTTTCTACTTCAGACAAGGTCCAAGTCCTTCACCTATCATTGCCATATTATATATATTTTTTGTTTTTAATTTATTTCTCAAGTATTCCAGTATCATGGTTTTTCCTTCTAATATATTAGTTTACGTCTTTTTGTAGGTTGATGTGTTGTTTGAATTGATAAAAGGGCTTTTAAAGGATCTCAATGGAACTCCTATGGATGAGGTTTTAATGAATAGTTTCTCTAGTGCATTTAGTTCTAAACCTTTTTCAAGTGCTTATGATTATACTAACTTGTTGGCTTAATTGGAACTTGTATCTTTTATGAGTCTATCTTCCTCCATTTAACAAATCTTCTATTTGTCTTGTGTAATATATGTGCCAATAGCTTGATGAGGAAGATTTTAAGGAGGAACAAAATTCCGTTGCTCGCTTAATACACATGTTGTATAATGAAGATCCAGAGGAGATGCTGAAGGTAATTATATTTTGGAGATTTTTGGCTGAATGGAAGTGCCTTCAACGTTGCTGTATATATGCTTAATTTTTCAATTACCATTTACTGATTTTTAAAAGTTTTTAATGACTTATTGACCTGCTGCTTTCATATAGGGGTGATCATTCGGTTATAACCGAACCGAATTAGCTATTCGGTTATAACTGAAAACCGAATTATTGTTAATTTCACTATCCGAAATGTTAACCGAAATTTGAAAATAACCGAATTACCGAATACCGAATTACCGATTTGTAATTTCGGGTATTCGGGTAATAACCGAAATATATCTCTCCCTAGCTACTTTAATTTCTCTCTTTCCATCCTTATCCATTGTACCACGTTCTTTACTTTAATCTAGCACAACTTGGGAGCTGAGGGCCGGGTAGTAATTAAATTAACTTAACTAACGGATGCATCAGGAAGGCGGCGTATTGCAACTTGCAAGCACCATTCCATCTGGGAATGTGGCTTTAAATACAAGACCATATTTCCCCCTGCTCAAGACATTTTCCTCGTCAAATTGCCTAGTTGCTTCAACCGTTTCTGCATACGTTATTTTGTTGTTGAACATAATAAGTTTCGGCACTCCATTTTCTCCACTGCCACGGCCCCCTTCAGTTCCTGAGCTTCCGCCTGACGGGCTTAGCTTCTTCTCTCCAGTAAGCCCTGTCCTCAACTTTTTGCGCCATCGCAAGAGACCAATTAGAATACTGTTACCATTGGGCCTAATCATAGACAAGAAGTTACCATTGGGCATGTAATCATAATCTTATCCATATCATCAAAACCAGAAATTAGAAGCCAAGAAGAGGCTGAGAAATTGATTTCAGATCTGGGATGGGAGCGGCTAGCGAGCTAGGGTAAAATCTAAGATATACCTTTAACTTACTGAATACTCGTAGATAATATAATAGATAATATTATAAAATTATTATTTTTTTAATATTAATGTTCGGATATTCGGGTACCCGAATTATCTGTTTTTTAAAACCGAAACCGAATAATGAGAAATAAATCGGATATAACCGAAATAAGAAAAAAAAACGAAAAACCGAAATAATTCGGTTTAGAAAGTTCGGTCCGGTAATTCGGTTTTATCCGTTTTTTGCTCACTCCTACTTTCATATAATAATATTATTTTTGGAATATATGTATATAAAAAATAGCGGATGCATTTACATGTTTTATTTATACACGAATAGTGTATACTTATTCAGATGCATATAACCAAAAAGTGAACAGCCATAATATCTCCAAGATAATTTCATTTTGAAGAACATCATAATGAAAAATTATGGAAATTGATTTTTGCACTATATATTTTTTATATATCAAATTAATCACAAATTAGTTGGCGGAAATGCCATGAGCGACCCAGGATTCTGTCAATAAAGATTCATAAAAAGAGGATTAAATTGGAAGTACAAAATATCTAAAATATGTATAACCTAATAAGTTTTATCTGAAAAAGTGTGTTGCCTCAATACCTGAATAATATAGACTGAAAACTGATTCAGAATTATTCGTCTTTTTCTTGCTAATTATTGCTTGTTCTATTGTGCTAATAGTGATCCAAATGCCTAAGTTAGAGCCTTGTTACAGTTCTTTCATTATTCTGTTCAACTCCGGTAAAAAGTTGCAACTTTTCTTATTAACAGATCTTACTAATTGGTTTTACTGTTTCAGATTATATGTAGAGTAAGGAAGCATATTTTGACTGGAGGCCCTAAGCGTCTACCATATACAGTTCCTCCTCTTGTTTTTTCTGCTTTGAAGGTTCGTTCTTCTTTTCCCAAAAGGGAAGCTGCTATGTGGTTTTATTATTTTCTAATGTTTATATATTCGGTGTACATGATGATGTACATCAAACTAATTAAATTTAGTAAAGGATGATGTTAAGGTATAAATTTTAATTCCCTGTGGCTGGTTTAGAAATTTTAAGAAGCTTCAGTGTAAGTACTATTCTTGTACAGTTGTATCATGTATGCATAGGATCCTGGCCATTTTTTGATGACAAAAGTAACTCAGTTTGAACCATTGTTTTGGTTTGTAGTTGATCAGGAAATTGCAAGGTCAGGATGGAGATGTAGCTGGTGAAGAGTTTCCTGCTACATCAAAAAATATTTTTCAGCTCTTAAATCAGGTAAACATGGCTTAGGGGATTTAATGTTGCTATTATAGGTGATAACATTTTCAAGCTTATTTTGTGTATTATATTTTTCATGATTTATTCAAGTTAGTGATAAAATATGTTAAGCTCGACTTCTATATTACGGTATAAAGACAGCCAACGTTATTGGTTCATTTATATGACAATCCACATCTTTAGCGTAAAGTTTTGAGATCACTCATTTTCAATCATCTGCAGTGTTATATTTGTGAGTGCATTAGCACCTCTTTTGCACAGAATGCTGCTACACTGTAGAAAGGTTCACTACTGTTGGTCTTCATGAGTGAGTTTAATTACTCCTGGACACCATGCCAAAGCTGTAGGATGTTGTGGCTGCTGTTTATATGTGCACATGCATGACGTATCTCCTCAATTGTCATTATAACATGTGGATTGTCTAATTTTCTTTTATTTTTTCTTTTTCTTTTTTTATATATTTCCAAATAGTGTAGTGTTCACAACCAAAGAATGTTATGTTAACATAATCTGACTGACTGTGTTATTGTTCCCCCCATATTTCTGATTCAGACTATTGAGGCTCTTTCATCTGTTCCATCACCCGAGCTGGCATTGAGGTTGTACTTGCAATGTGCTGAGGTAAGAGCATCTCCAACAGTAGTAGCAAAAAAAACTTTTCAAATTGAAGTTTGCATTATTTGTACTTTAATATTTTGTGCTTCATCAGTCTCTTCAATTCAATTAATGCAATATTTGACTTAAAACAATAATAATTGATAACATTTAAAATAATTAATAACATTTTGGAAAATAAATTATATTTAAAAATTAATATCTTATCATGTTGACATTGCAAAGATAAATAACCCAGCAAGCAAACTTGATTATCCAAGGTCATTGGATAAATTTTTAATTTACGTGATTATCCAGAGGGTCATATTGGATAAACTAGAGTGTCATAATTAACGTGATTATTCAAAGGGTAATCAAAATAATATTTTATCCAATATGATAAATAAATAAATAAAAAGGAATAATATTAAATTTTAAAATGAGTTGTACATCAAACCCATCAAAATTCAAGCAAAATAAATGTTTTTAGCCTTTTTCATATGATTTTGATTCTCTCAAAACAAAATAAATGTTTTGAAGAGGCAATGTCAACTTAGCAGTTCTGAAGAGAATGAGGTTTTAAATTTGATGATTAAAGTTGGAGAGACTGTTGGAGATAAATTTTCTGATGTGGCTCACCTATTTGAGTATCCCAAAGTGGTTGAAGAGGTTGTTGGAAATGCTCTAAGATTGTGTTGTATGGTGGCAAAATAGTTAAGGAAATTACAAAAGCTTTACAATTTTAACTAGCATTATTAGACATTGATTCTTCTGTAAGAAAAAGTTCACTTTAATCTCAAGGCTGTGACTCTTTTCATATGGTGATCTACCCTTTTCACATTGTCTTTCATCTGTCTAATTTATTCAGCTTTCTAAGTAGAATACACGTGGACAAATTCTTGATGCTTTTATTTTCTACAGTTTTGCCTTACAACCATGAATATATGGGAATAAATTTATCCAGTTATCTTCAACTGCGCGTGACTTTGACTTTGTCAGGCTGCCAATGATTGTGATATTGAGCCAGTTGCATATGAACTTTTCACTCAAGCATTTGTATTATACGAGGAAGAAATTGCGGTAATTGCTCAAATATCAGTTTCTTGTCGTTTTTTGTATTTGCAGAAAGTGGATATGATTGGGTTTTTCTTCTAATGTTTCATGTGTGGTACTAGGACTCCAAAGCCCAGGTGACTGCAATACACCTAATTATTGGGACCCTTCAGAGGATGAATGTTTTTGGGGTAGATAATAGGGATACCTTAACACACAAGGCCACAGGGGTAATAATGCTCTTGAATCGAGAAAGCTTACCTATTATCTGACTATTACTTTAACAAAAATTATATCTGATGCTTGTGTGTTTCAGTATTCAGCAAAACTGTTAAAAAAACCTGATCAGTGCAGAGCAGTTTATGCATGCTCGCATCTCTTTTGGGTTGATGACCAGGACGGAATTAAAGATGGAGAAAGGTGTGTGCTTACCTTGTACTGAACATCATTATATTCAATATCGTAACCTGAATCTTTTTTGTTTTATATGCCTCAGATTATTGGCAGTTTTTCTTAATTTTGAAATTTGATTTTTCACAAGATTTTTTCTTGGTCGAGTCAAAAACAGTTCATTTCCTGGGAAATTGTCCTCCTTCCTGGGCATTGAACTTATTATCCCACTCTACTGTTTGAGCCGAGAAGATAATAACCTACCAGTGTTCTTTGTTATACAGGGTACTCCTTTGTCTTAAGCGCTCATTAAGGATTGCAAATGCTGCACAGCAGATGGCTAATGCTACAAGGGGTAGCAGTGGACCAGTTACTCTGTTTGTTGAAATTCTGAACAAGTTAGTAGATGGCAGTCCTCTGGAATAGAACATGTATGCAATTATTAGTTATTGGTTCTTCTGGTTACATTAACTTTTGCTTGGGTAATGTATGCTACAGGTACCTTTATTTTTTCGAGAAAGGAAATCCACAGATAACGAGTGCTGCAATTCAAGACCTTGTAGAATTAATTAAAACCGAGATGCAAAGTGACACAACCACCCCAGATCCACCTACAGATTCCTTCTTTGCCAGCACGTTGCGGTATATTCAGTTTCAGAAACAGAAAGGCGGTGTGATGGGTGAGAAATACGATTCGGTCAAAGTGTGACATTGAGGATGATATGTTGAAAATTTGAGGGTGGACCAAACTAGGTTTGCTGGTGTGCATGGAGACAAGTTGAATTGATTGAGGAATGATCCACATCAATCCAGTTGTGGTATTTTTCTTGATGGAAATCAGTCTGTTTGGCCTGTTTTGCGTTTTCAAGGTGGACAGATGCTGCTCAACTACATATACACATGACGTATGTATATATATTCTTATAATTACTAAATTAATGCTTCAATATAATGTTTCAAAAATTATCAAGTATAATTACAATGTAAAACAAAATTGGTTTCTAAAGGTGTTTATTATTAAAAGTTATAAATATAAATATATTAATTATCAAGGAGTTTACCGTATAACAGAGTGTGTGAAGCATAGGCATAACATGTAATGAAAACAAAGGTAAGGCGTCTTGGATAATGGGACAATTATAAGCATGTTACTAATACTAAATTACAATATAGTCATTACATGAAAGACAGTATTTCAGAAATTCCATAATCCCGTTATATATGTGATAATATAAAAACAAAACTACAGAGAGCAGTGTACACCTTGTCAAGGACTGCTAGTCAACAATTACAAAGATAGCAAACTGCTAATAATATAGTAGAAACAAACCACCCGATGCATCAACTTTAATCTCTAGCAAGTCAGTGGAGACTATACATCATGGCGTCCGAGTAAGGTTGGTATGTCATTTTCGCCTTCACAGCCCTAATATTTCCTAGATCACAATATGGAGCAAGCTTTTTGGCCCTTTTTCTTCTTTTTCTTTTGCTTGGGTGGTTGGAGTACTACCTTGATAGCGGCATCAAAGACTGCCTTCACATTCTGTAGTAGGAGTCGACAAGTATACTATCAATACATAAAACAGCCCTTCATGGAAGAAGAATGAAGTTAATAAAGGACATACCTGCTGTGTCTTGGAACTACATTCAATGTAGGCAGGAGCTCCAATTAGTTTCCTCAAATCCTCTCCCTTCAAAAAAATTGAAAATATTAAAGATTACCATGACCTATCCAAGAAGAAAACAAGTATAAGATCTGGTCTATGGAAATCTTTACCTGAGCTGGAGTAATGGGCACTGCACCAGGGTGGTCTATGAAGAACTGCTTATCATCCCTCAAATCTGAAGGTGAAACAGATCATAAAACATCATGGCAGCTTTGTGAAAAAATGCTTACAAAGTATACTCCTTAAGTCCTTGTCACAAGCAATTAGCTAAAATACTAGACAGTTTTTGTGGACAAGGAAAATGTTGGTTGATTGATGAAGGTTTTAAGTTATGAGGAATAAGTGAGACCAAGGTTTTTAGTTAAGAGGACAAGGGTTGCGAACCATAGATCTCAATATCACATGTTCTCATCCGGTTCAGATTCAACCCGGTGCTCAGTGATGGATGTGAACTCCTTCATGTTAGTTGACTGATCTAAGACCTCATAAATAACCTACAGTTCCAAATTGGTTTATGAAACAAGACTTGCCTAGCCATTACCATTCACTGAAGCATAGCTTGATCTTACTATGTGCAGTTGTCATCCCCTCACAGATAAATCTCGTATAGGTAAATGGAAGTGCAGCACAACAATATGAAACACCTAGTCTGCAAGATCTTACCAAGCTTTGTTCCGACAAGAATTATTGGAACTCCAGGTGCATCATGCCTAAGTTCAGGAATCCACTGAGATGAAAATAAATGGAGAAACAAGGAGTCAGCAAACCACACACACTTATTACATGAAAAAATATATATCATCCCATATAATGAGACTGATTTAAAGGTCCTGACCTTCTTTGCAACATTTTCATAGCTAGCCTTGCTAATGAGAGAAAATGCAAGAAGAAAAACATCCGCTCCACGATAGCTCAAGGGTCTCAATCTGTTGTAATCTTCTTGACCTATTAGAATATCAATAAAAATAACTCAAAACACACAAGTTTTAGAACACAGGAATGTCGACTAAAAAATAGATCTTTGTAGAGTTACCAGCAGTATCCCATAACCCTAGGTTGACGGTGCTCCCATCCACAACTACATTTGCACTGAAATTGTCAAAGACTGTCGGCACATAATACTGGGGAGATAGAAGTTAACACCCAAGAAGAAAGTAACTACTCTCTAAACATAATTAGTGAGAGGATAGAATGATGATACAAAATCCAAAAGATAAAACTTATTGAACCACCATTGGTGATGAGTTTCAGATTAAAATTTTAAGGAATAAGAAACAATTATCTGTAACATCGTGATACTTGCATGGGACAAGAATTCCAGTATCTTAATCCGTAAATATTTTTCCACACGAAATTTTGTACACTCGAATAACCAAACTTTACTAATTTAAAGAGCTTGAAAACAAAACCAAATTGCCTGGCTACTAAAAAGGCAAAAAAATCTGAAAGCCCTTCCATGAAATTCATAAACATTTTCAACATCTGATGTATCTTCAATACCATGTTTTACCCTCAAATCAAGAAACTCTACTTTCGCCCAAAAATGACTTGATAAATTCTTGGCTTTTAATTTGCCAAGATTCAACGGCAAAACCATCCCTCTCAGCCCTTACTATTTATACAACCAATTAACTTTTCTAAAGTCCAGCAAAATAGCCAATGGAAAGAAAATCTCAAAGACTGGGGTTCAGAGCACAAATTGCTAAAGTTTAACTTAATAACCATAGTCCAAGGAGACTCAATAGTTCTATATCCCCTCCTATCACTACCCAGATACAATCAGAATAATATCATATAAAATGATTCACTTAAAAAATCACTTGCAATTAAATATACAAGACCAACCCCAAATTGAGTAAAGATTAAATTGTCACCCCCTCCTAATTGAAGGAGCTAGCTCACCGTAGGGAAAGTGTTGCTGGTGTAGGAAATGAGCATGCAGGTTTTACCAACAGCACCATCACCGACCGTCACGCACTTTATGAACCTGGACGCGCTCATTTTACAGATCTTTCTTCCTTAACTAAGAGGAACACTTTACTGCGCAATACCCTTGTGGGGTGGTTTGGGTTGTCTTCTTGTTTTTCAGAGAAGCTAGGATGATTCTTGTTCTACATGGAATCAAGAACAGAAACTGGAAAACACCCGTTTCTGTAAAAACCCAAAACAACAAACAAAATTTTAGAGCAGTGAGTTAAGAAGTGAAGGCTAATTTCATAGTGAGCGGAACGAACCCTAAAATTAATCGCATAGAGAGAGACCCACCAAGCTACGGGACGGGGGAGGAGCAACTGCGTACGCTGTCGCAACAAAGACAACCTTTTGCCAGCTATTGTCACACACCCTATTCTCTCTCCTCCGTCCTTCTAGTTCATTGCTTTTGTTTTTATTTATATATTAATATTATATTGGTTAATTAATTAAAATTAATTTTATTTTAATTATTTCTTTAAATTTATGTACTAGTTTTTTATGATAATTTTATCTTTTTTAGATAAAATTTAATTGGACGGATGAAAATAGTATATAAAAATATAAATATTTTAAATTTATTTAATTTAAAGTTGTTTAAACTTTTTGACGACTTAGATTTATTGAATATTTGAATATAAAATCAATGATAAACATTATTAAATTATATAAAAACACATATATTTATATTTCCACGTACGGTTAAATTTATTTAAAAAAAAGTATTAATGTATCATAGTTAAATACTCTAGAAATATCTATCTTTTTTCACTTATTTTTACTTTACTTAATAAATTTCATTTAAGAAGCAATATATTAGTTGATAATTTTAATTGATTTTCGAGATTAAAAGTTAAAAGAATTTTTCAGTGGGCAATGAGTGAAGAGTTTGTAATTTTACAATAAAAAGGTGGTAACCGTACAATATTTTCACTCCTTGCGTTATTACCCATGGATACAAAATTCATGCGAACGGTGAAGCAAAATACCTCCTGAACCTGTTTAAAAGACTGGTTCACTTGAATTTTGTACCCATGGCCATGGCCATGACCATGAATAGAAATGCCTCCTCCTAATGGCTGCTGGCGAGAACGTGACGCGCATTATTGGAATCAACTAAATAGTAACCAATATATTGTGTATATATATAGGAAAAAATGAATATGTATCTCCTCATAATCCAGCTGCTGGCGAGAATGACGATTTTTTTAGACTAGTAATTATAGATATTATATATGAGCTATATACATACATAATGTTTTATAATAAAGATATATCGACAAGTTCTTTTTGACTATAGTCATCCAAAAAATAGTCAGTTATAAAAAATCGTCGTATATAAAAAAAATTGTCATATATAATCATATATATATATATTTTTTTCATATATATATACCACTATTATATATATTTGGTTCATTCACCTTAACCTCACCTTTACTTTGAAGTTGAACAGGTAATTGGGGATTAATGATAAATTTGGACAAAGAAAAGAAGTCTAATTTAGAAAAATTAAAGCTGTTTTTTGTTCTTTCACTCAAAAATATTTTTATTTGATTTTTGATTTGTTTTATTTATATAAATGATATATTTAAGCATTATTTTTTGAATTGGAACAACATAGGGAGAGAAAAATATAGCAAGTGTCTTGTTTATAAATCGAAAAACATAAGAAAAGGTCAAAAGTCAAATTTAACTTATTAAAAAGTCTAATTTAACTTGTTATAAATTAAAAGTCGTGAGGGATGAGATAATTAGAACTAAGGATATAAATGAATCGAGTCGAGTATTGAGTTGTTCAAATTTAATTCATAAATTTTATCGAATCAGATAAGGTTTGATTGAGGTTCGTTTAGCGATTGAATCGAGCATGATCTTGAATTAAGTCTGAGCAATTTGAATTTTTTGAACGAATATGATCCGAGTATCAACATAAAATTGTAATTTAAAAAGACTAGAGTAATTTATCGAACTTTAAAATTTGCTCATTTAAATAGTTTATATTTCGAATCAAATTTGAATTGAATTTTTAATCGAGCAACTATGATTCATAATCAAATTAGTTCATTCTACTGCTTAATTAATACGCGGGTCACGCTAAATTGTTGTTTTATTTTTAAAAAATGGTTTTAACAAATGATTAAGCATACACGCATGCACATAGAGAATAGGATGGGGGAGAGAGAGAGGTACCCTTCTCCCATGCATGTGCAGTGAAGTTATGGGTGACCAACTACTCCTTCACCAACTTTTCACAAAATTTTCTTAATTCCAACTACTCTTCAACTCTGCCCCTTTGTTTCTGGTGAGATTCCACTGTCATTTCCTTGAAATCACAAATCAACATATATATATATATATATATATATATATATATATATATATATATAGTACTTGAACTCTCTCACATATACACGAAATCATGATTAATTAGTACATATATACATGGAGAGAGAGGTAGATGATAGTTACTCCAAATGGAAGTTTATATGAGCAATGCATGTCCTCACCAAATTTCACTAAATAAGTAGGGACACCCTAACAATCAGGAAAAAGATATAGAGACCGAACAGGAACAGGAACTTTTAACCATTTATTCAGAAAATTTCCGATCGAATAAGTCTGGCAATAAGACAGTTAACCAATTTTCTGTAGACAAAAGCATCTTTTAATATAGAATAAATTATGGCAAATAAACCAGCAGCCCTGCTATCAGTCTCATGTTGAGTCTGGAAAACTCTTGCGTATGCGTATAAACTTCTGTTAATAAGTATAGATTTATCATCCGGCCGGCCAGTTCCAATATAAACTTGTATTGACTAATCAGTAACTTGTATTCCCTTTCCCTGCTGTAGATTAACTAACCGTGTATAGATACTTCCAGGACTACTAATGAGCTGCTCATGTATACCAAATTCAACCACTTTGCCATGTTGCAGCACCGCAATAGTGTCTGCATCACGAATCGTAGACAACCTGTGCGCCACAAGAATTGTTGTTCTGCCTTCCATAAGCTTATCAAGAGCTTCTTGTACTTGTTTTTCAGATGCCGTATCCAAAGCACTAGTTGCTTCGTCCAAAAGAAGAATCGTTGGGTTTTTCAATATTGCTCTAGCAATTGCCACCCGCTGTTTCTGCCCCCCTGATAACTGAACTCCTTTCACACCAACTTGAGTTTGGTACCCTTCTGGCATTCTACTAATAAAGCCATGCGCATTTGCTACTCTTGCAGCCTTCATTATCTCAATTTCGGATGCTTGTCCATTCCCATACTTTATATTATCATATATTGTGGTGGAGAACAAAGCTGGCTCTTGCTGAACTAGGCCTATTTTCAGCCTCAGTGACTTTAAGTTAAAGCTCTTAATATCAAATCCATCAATGGAGATTGTACCTGAAGTAGGGTCGTAAAATCTCATCAAGAGTTGGATCACAGTACTCTTTCCTGACCCGCTTTGCCCCACTATAGCCATACTCTTTCCTGAAGAAACTTCTAGATTCAAGCCATCAAAAATGGTGATATCAGGCCTTGCAGGGTACGTAAAGCTTACATTCCTGAATTCTATATCTCCTTTGATACTGGTTATCGGCGTTGAAGTGGGATTGTCTGCGATTATGGCCGGTTTCCTATGGAGAATATCAAAAACCGACCCAAGTGCTTGGGATCCCTTAACAATGTCAGGGGCCAAAGCAAGAGTTTCTGCTACAGCCAATGCAGTGATTATTAAAATCATGAAACACTTGATTAAGTCTCCAAAGTTGGAGTTCTTATCCTTCATCAGAACTGAAGCATACCATAGGCCAAGAGCATAAGAACAAAATGCAAAGAGCTGTGTCACACCATAGCCAAAACCTGATATATGACCACGCAGAAGTGCTTGTTTGTTTGGTTCCTTCAGTTCAGAAGCAAACTGGATGGACACCCGCTCTTCAGCACCAAATGCAGCAACAGTACGAATATTGGCAATAGCTTCACGTGCCACAGCAGTTGCTTGGGAGTAGGAACGGCTGTAATCTCCTCCAAATCCCTTTAGAAATTGTTGCTGCGTTCATGAATAAACCAAATTGACATATGACATAAACATACATGCATTTCCGTTTCTGTAAAGCAACAAATTTTCAAGTGTTGGGATAGGATGAAACTATCAGCTTAATTAAGATCAGTACGGCAATTCTTATGTGAATACTTACCTCAGCTATGGATGCTCCAATTAGAAGGGGAAAGGTAGCAATGATAACAGAAGATATGCGCCAACTTAATGTAAAGGCAATGACAAACGCGCAGTCACTATTAGTGCTATGTTTTGGACAATTGTTGATAGACGGTCAGCCAGTGCACTTCAGTACTAAAGTTGCATTTGCTGCTAACTTCGAGGTCAGTGAGCCAGTACTATTCTCATCTGAATCAAACCAACCAACCTCGTTGGAAAGAATAGCTGAATTAAAGAGTAAGAAGTGAGTTCTGAGGATGATTTTAGATAGCAGGAATATACATATACAAACAGGAAGCGTATAGACTGTAGAGAAAATGGAAAGAACCTGTGAACATTAATAAGCGAACTCGCCTGGTTAGGCGCTCCCCCATTAAGGTATAGAAATAGTGTTGCAACAGATACATGGGAATGCTAGCAACAGCTCCTCCGACAAATATGAGTGAAACCCGCCGGACCTCTCGTTTTATTTGGTGATCATCGTAAGAATAGAATGCAGTCAATATATATGTGATCCCGAAAGCAAACAGAGGAGCTGTCATGCCGGCCAGAACTGCACCAACTGACCCAAGTACTGCATAGGGCCACTCTGGTGCATTTAGTTTAACTAGTTCCCAAATAGACGAAGTTGAAGCAAGGCTAGGTGAGGACAGGTTTTGATCAACTGGCTGCAACTCCGTCGAGGTCTTGGAGTTAAACTCCTCCTTATGGCTGTGATTATTGGTGAATTCCTTAAACTTGGAAACTTCAGATGTTTCAATGGTGTTAGCTGGAATCAGATCTTTTATCTGTCCGGAAACTTGCAGGCTAACAAGGGTTGCATACTCCTCGCCTTTCGATAGCAGCTCCAAGTGACTTCCCTTCTCAAGAACCTGACCATTCTTCAGGACGAGGATACTATCGACATCTCGAATAGTAGATAATCTGTGTGCAACAATAATGGTTGTACGACCAGACATGACTTTAATTAGTGCTCGCTGAACGATGAGTTCTGATTCTGCATCAAGTGCACTTGTTGCCTCATCTAGAAGTAATATTTTTGGGTTTCTAAGCATAGCTCTTGCTATAGCAATTCTTTGTTTCTGCCCTCCAGATAGTTGAGTTCCTCCTTCTCCCACCTAAGGTAAACTTATAGTCATTCATAGAATTGGAAACAGAGTTTGACATTGATGAAACTACTTGAAATACTGAAGCACATGAAAAGTCTAACACTAACAAGCACATGAAAAGTATAACACTAACACTAGAGGGGTACAACTTGGGATGTATTTCTATAACTAGTCCAATGCCTCTGGATATCTGTTGTTTTTACAAAATAATAAAGAGAAAATGACAACAGTATAGGATGGCACAATCGTTGTTGCTTCTCAGAGATTGGCAGTGGCCAAAATATTGTACTCCCTCCGTCTCAGGATAAAAGTACTGGTGGACTTTTCACGCATATTAAGAAGAGAAATGAAATGACAAAATTGCCCATAATAATGTCATTAATTATTTTCAATGTAGGTGAGAGAATGACTTTCTAGCTATTCAATTCAAAATATTTTCTCTCCATACTTATTAAATATGGAGAGATAATTAGAATAGAAAAGTATGAGATATTTAATGTTACGGGCATAATAGGAAAAAATGTGTAAAAGTTTGGTTATTAAAAGAAAATAGACATTTAACATGGAACTATCCAAAATAGTAATAAGGACTTTTATCATGGGACGGAGGGAGTAGTATATAAGGAGATGTTTGAATGGATTCAGCATTATAATTTGAAACACAATTCCCACCCAAGGGTTGAATATTACAGGGGATCCTATCTCCAACAAAGTCCAATCTCACATAGGGTGCCGGTGCATCCAAGACCTATTGTGAGAGGGACCTTTTTGCGGAAATAGTGATTCCCTAATTAAGTTGAACCTTGAGGTCGACGAGTTCAACGATTTGAAGAAAATTTCCAGTCATAGCTTATTTTGTGCAAATATCCAGATATGGCTACTTCCTGAAATACCTTTAGTAAGCAATATAAAAACCTGAGGAAAGATTTTAAGTCACTAAAGAATGCAAAGTCGATGCCAGAAGGCTCATTCAATTGCAATTACAATTTGTAAAACCTGAAAATTCGGACACTTAATTGGCTTTAAACATGAATGACTATATGTTATCTTTCATGGAGTTCAAAATGTGTTTATTCTTGTGCACGTATATAAGATACATGGTTCTGTTTTCACTTACAGTTTCATTAAGATAACTTACTTGGATGATTTTGTTGCAACAATTCGATAAGATGAAATCCAACACATAAATATTTTATTTCGGCAAAACTAATGAATTGGCAATCATAGTTGGCACGTTTTACTGATTTTATAATTGAACTTTTAATTTTTTAAATTACATCACTAATCTAATTATTATTTTCAAATTGAGTCACTACGTTAAAAAAATTAAATAGACATTAATTTTTATCTACGTGGCTTTAAAAAAAAATACAAAAATAAAAAATATTACTTATTTAACAAAAAAAATAATAATCAAAACATCTTTTTGCAAAATAGATCTAATCATCTTCTTATCTAGGTTCCTTTTATTCTTTCGTCAAAATAGATCTAACCAAAACATATCTTTATCAAAATAAAAGAAATAGATGTGCACCTCCCCATATCATCATCATCATAATCTCGCCTAAAACCCAAACACTCTCTGTCTCATCTTCTTCATAAAAAATAAAGAAGTAGATCTGCCAAAAAAGTCTCCTTCAAATCTAGTTAGTCACCTCTTATCGTCTCTCCCCCACAGGCCAAATACATACACAACAGAGTCCTCTCCTTTTTGAACTTTTGATTTTGCTCCACGTATTCAGATTCACATGACACAACACGAAGAAAACAACAATCAATCACCAAGTACAATTACACAACACGTTTTTTAGATCTATTCTTCGAGGAGGGTGGAAGGATGTGGATGGCGAGGAGGCGGTGACAGTGGTGAAGAGGGGGATTTAGGCGACAGTTTTCTGCAGATTTGGATTTTGGTTCAGTAAAATTAGGGGTATTTCTTGGTAGAGAGCGAAAGTGATGGCAGGAGGTGCAGCAGGTCCAGCAAAAGCGGAAGAGGCGGCGCCGCACCCACCCAAAGATCAACTTCCCAATGTTTCCTACTGCATTACCAGTCCTCCCCCATGGCGTTCTCTGTTTTAATTTATTCTTCCATCTGTTTAGTATATTCTGTAAACTTTTTTTTTGGTTTTTATTAATTAGAAGTTTTGGATTCCTTTTGGCAACTTGTCTGAATCTATTGTTAGTACTATGATTACATATGTATAAAGTTATACTGGGAAGCTTTAGGTTCTGATTCTTTTTATTTTTAGGAAAGATGAAGATTTTTTTAGATATGTTCTTCCATAGGTAATCTGATAGATTTAATTAATTAAAATTTTAATTGATTATATATTATTATTTT
Organism: Panax ginseng; assembly: GCA_020205605.1. Taxonomy (NCBI): domain Eukaryota; kingdom Viridiplantae; phylum Streptophyta; class Magnoliopsida; order Apiales; family Araliaceae; genus Panax; species Panax ginseng. The sequence goes on along the minus strand of CM035140.1, from coordinate 3,344,176 downwards.
GATGATGTAAAGTTTGCCACATGTAATATTTTTAATTTTTATATTTTTTTTCAGCGCCACGTAAATAAAAAATTAACGTCTGTCTATATTTTTTTTAACGGAGTAATCCAATTTGAAAATTTTAATTAGTTCAGTTAGTTAATTTGACAAATTAAAAGTTCAATCAAGTATTCAGTAAAACGTGTCAACTTCAGTGACCAAATCATTAGTTTTGCCATTTTATTTCCTACTTGAGAATGGGAGCTTAGCAAGTAACCTGCCTGAGTTTGATAACCATCGGGTAATCCCTGAATAAATGAATGGGCATTTGCAGATTTGGCAGCTTCAATTATCTGATCCATATTGGCACATTCTTTACCATATAGGATATTCAGAGCTATAGTTGTGGCAAACAATGCTGGTTCTTGACTAACCAACCCCATCTGTTCCCTCAACCATTTCAACTGGATATTCTTCAAATCATGTCCATCTAACAATATTTTGCCTATCCCATTCATAAACCATAAATTTATTGTTAGAAATTTTATCATTAGATATCAAAAGTCAACTAGTTCCTCTTCAAGTAAAAGCATATAGCAGGAAAAGGAAAATGACTCTCCCAGAGTAGTTTTTTATACCTGAATAAGGATCATAGAATCGTTGAACCATGGAAATGATCGTACTTTTTCCTGAACCACTAGGACCAACAACAGCAAACGTTTTCCCAGCATCTACTGAAAAGCACAGATCCTCAAACACCATTCCTGGCCGAGATGGATAAGAGAAACAGACCTCACAAAATTCAATTTGTCCATCCAATTTTGGCAGCACTATCCCTTCATTTGATCTTTTGGTAGAATTGGAATCTTCTTCAATCATGCTTATGATATTCGTAGATGCGGCCCGACCTTTAGCAATAGCAGCGAGGTTTGGAGCAGCCTGACCAAGAGCACTACAGAAACATAATTTCTGAATTTTTTCAGGTAACAGATTAGTAACAAGTTACCTAAATGAACATACTTGTTATCATTGATAGGGGACTTACAATCCACTGAAGATGACATTAATAACTGTTGTGAATGCTTTCCCACCATTTGTGTCTCGATGCCTGACAAGTATGCTGGCATACCAGAGAAGTAATGCCCAAGAACAGAACAAAAGGCCATATGTAAAGCCCACACCAATGCCTTTAGCCATCCCACTCTTCTTCCCCAGATTGAGGGCATTTTTAAGTGATCTAGAGTATGCCTCAATTGCTTGGTCCTCACCCACAAATGAGTACACAGTACGAACTTGTGAAATAATCTGATCAAAACAGAAGAAGCAAACAAGTTATTCTTCATGAATAAAACAAACTGACAAGATTGATAATGAAAATTTAGGGTGTCTTGATAGTCAAACGTTGACACAACAGAAGTACTAATAAGACGATCATTCTTCCTTACCTCTCCCCTTACATACATGGATGCATTATTGCCAGTGCATACACTACGGCTTCACTAAATTACAGCATAGTCTATGGTTAACTCCCATACAAACTAGGACTTGGTACAAAGCAAGAAATCTCCTCGTTCCAATCTTCACAATACACCAAAGCAGCACAATAGCCGAAAGTCACTTTCTGAAAACTTTCATAAGTGAATGGAATCACCCCCGGGCAGATAATACTAAGCAGACTAAAACATGATGCTCATGAAGGCAATGAGAAACGTAGATAATAAAATGTAGTGAAAGTGCAAGAAGAAAGAAGAAGATAGAAGAGAAAACCTAATAGTGCGAGTAAGAGGAATATCTAGCTGAGAATGCAATAACTGCTCCTTATTTCAACAGCGCTTCATCTTGTTAGTTGTTACTTCATTCTTACCTCTTCTGAATCTCTATAGGAATATGTGGTTCTCAGCCACTCATGAGACATCATCCATAAGGAAATTAATTATCACAGACACACTATATTCTAAGATATGCAGTAGAGCAGCTCTCCTACAAGATTTTAGGTTGCTGCCCTGTTTGACACCCACATCTTTATCAATCTGTGGTACTAGATATCAGTGTCGGACTGTTAATCCATTCTTGAATCATACGTCCTTTCCCGATTAATAGACTGACAGGGTGGTGTCACTAAGGATGATATTGAGTTCTAATAGTTTTGTACATACTGCAACAATGAGGGATTGCAAAGAGCATTGGATCTCGCTCCAAAATCCAAATTTATTAGGATACACTTTAGCAATCTTAAAAAATTTCGTTAGTAACAACAGGTATCAATATTTTAAGATGAGGAGAGACGCATGTTCTTACCTCTTCCGCAATTTTCCCAGCTTCAGCATAAGCAGCCTCACTTTTTTCTGACAATGTAGACATAATAACTGTATAACCTCCTCCTGCAACAGCTATCAATGGAACAACGGCCAATGTGAGAAGCGTGAGCTTCCACACCGATGCAAATCCTACTAGAAATCCCACAAAAAATTGGGAAAGATAACGTAAACTGTGGCCTATCTGTGAAAAATACAAAGAGGAAGTGCCATATAAGGACAGCAGTCATATAACAGTAAGTAATCATAATAAACATGCCCAAATGTATCAACTAGCCCAGCTGGTAAATTGTCTCATAGTTGTACCACAGACCTAGCATTGGTTCTTGCATTCATCCAGGTTGGATAGTTCATGGGTAAGAGAAGGGCTAACCAATTGTGTACTACATAATTACCACTGGAGCAAAAGATAAAGTAAGGTAGAGGAAACAAGATTTTAAGCTCTGTCTTCAAATAGTTTGCTCATGTACCTTGTCACCTATTGCATCTTGCACCAGTATTGCATCACTTGAGATGTGAAAAATTATATTTTTATCCCTCGCTTCGGTATCAAAAAATTTTATATCCTTCCTCAACACTGATTGGAGATACTTGAATCGCAAACAAGCTGTCTGCCTTTCCCCAGTTTGTGTCCAACACGCAACACCTGGAAACCACAACACAAACAGGATGATATACTGTACTACTAGGAGAGAACAGCATATCAGTTGGCAGGAAAGAGATTTATTCACATATGACAGCCAAACTATGTTAATAAAAATAGCAACTTACCAATCCACGCTGATATCAGAACAACTAGTCCAAGATAAACTAGGTAGAGAGCATGCTGCATAAAAGAAAATGTAGCTGTGAGTGCCTATCTCCTCAAATAGGCTTTAGAAATTAGGCACAGTTGTTTAACCAGATGAATATACAGGCTGAGACAAGGTGATGTACATTAAATTGTCCTACTAGGTCTGGCAGGTCACTAATTTGTTAGATGATTACAGCCTTTATCCTCCTGGTATCACTAAAAACTACCCTGTTAGTGCATCCGCAACATGAAATGGATACTTTCCACTAACATCACAGGCACCAAAAATTTCTGTTTATCTCGGCTATACGATTCTGATTCTTCAGAGAATGCTTTAAGAATTGAATGCATAAACATAATATTTACAACTTTTAATTAATCTAACTAATTGTATTTTTCCGGCTCAGTAGCCTCAGTCTACCAATTGGAATCCAACAATCAGGGGTCCTAATCCACATCTCATGTTGACAAGATCAGCAGGATTACTATATGAATACTGGAGGAAATTCTTCATGGCAACTCACTGTTGTAGTCCGATACAAGTGCTACACCTTCATCATGAAAGGTCTAATAGACATCTAAGTTTAGGACAAATAAGAACAGTAGACATGGAAATTGAGAAAGAGGTAGTAACAAGCAACATTATTCTGATCAACTCAGGCTGAAGATAAATTGTGTATCCTCAACTCACGAGAATCAGGATAAAAACCAACAGGTCCAGAGAGAGAGAGAGGACACAAACCTTGGAAACCTGCAAAGACGATCTATGAGGATCTAAAGACATATGTCCCAAAGAGTCGATTAAACGGCCAAACAAAATGAAGAAAACAGGAAGTGCAGCACCATGGATGCAGGCTCCAACACTTCCAAAGAACATCAAAAAGTAGTCAGTTGTATCAGCTGCAGTAAATAGGCCAAAGAATGAAACAGTCTCTTTCCCGCTTAAGTTTGAATCGGACAGGTTCATTTTTGAAACAGTGTTCTGGTCCGAATTTGGCTTTGAGGGAAGTTCCACTTCTCCCATTGTGAATTAAGTTTCAGAGAAAGATGGAAATGCAGAATGAAAGGTATTTGGGTCATGGAGTGCTTGTGCAAGGGAGGAGGTTCCTGCCAATAAATGAAATGATTTATAGTTGGCCAACCAACAATTTGGCGTCTTCACTGTAATTTGAAAATTACCATTTTTGATGTAAGGTTCTTAAAGGAAGCCTCAATTTTGACTCACAACTGACACCACCATATTTGACATTATCCTCATTAAAGACAACTACCTAACCTTTATGCCCCTTCCAGTTATTCATTCAATAGTGTCTGTGTAGCAACTTCTATTTTTCCTACAATGATCATTGTTGCGGACCCTCTCACTTAATTGTACTACTAAGGAGTCAAACTGACAACCACCAAACAATGTGATCAATTTCATGAAAGGTATGAACTCTGTGTACAGGGTACTGTTCCTATATCAAAACCAATGTTCTATGACTAGAGAGTTTTACTGAGTGGAGTCAGTGAATGATAATTTAATCTTTTCACCTCTTGGAAACATCTAGGAACAGCATATGGTTGATTGTCCAGATTGGCTAATAAACTAACTCAAGTTTCCGCTACAGCAGGTTCGTACATGTGGACTTGCACTGCTGGATCTCTAGTCACAATCTTTACTCTGCACCCAAGTAAAACTAAGTATGAATATAGTTCAGAGGATTACAATAAGATATACCGGCAACATCAATCAAGGCATTGCCAGCACATATGAGAGAAACTCTGGCCGTCAGGGTACAAGAGCAGTGCTGCATGGGCCATCTTTAAAGGATATATGATCAGAAGTCCAATGGTGTTACGATCCTTAGTCACCAATCGTAGCAGTACAGATTTAAAGGCATTACACATTAAGATGAAAGAAGGATTTGGTTGAAGGAAACAATAGAATATAGTGGACATGAGAGGCTGACCAGTCGCCAGTCAATACTGCGTATTTTATCTCACTAAAATTTATACTCTCACTGGCATATGAGAAATGCCTGCAGGATAAAACCTACCTGCCAAAAATGAGTATTAATCTACACATAATCATGGGAGTCATTCTCGCCTTTTGCTGAGAGTAACATTACTTCTAATTTTTTAAGTTGTTACATATTCCAATGAGGTGATTACCATTTTATTAGCAGTATTTTATAAAGGAAAAGGAAAAGATAATCAACAAAGGCATGCCATGATGCCATTCAATATTAACCTGCTCACTTTCAAGTGCATAATTTCCATCTTCGGCATCACAGAACTTTAAATTTTTAATCACTGTAATTTACACAACTCAGACACTAATTTGTAAACCAGGGTGAGTAACAGATCTTTATTATCAATTGTAACACAATTAAACCATTCATATTCAATTTTACAACTTCAATGACCTCTAGAATTATTTTTTTAATGTGTTTCCATAACCATACCCCCTCATAAATGAGGGCAGTTTTTTGCAAAATATTACCCCTTCAGGGAATTTTTTGAAATTAGTGCCATTAATGTCAAAGCTCCAAAAATCACTATTTTATGACTAGTTCTATGTATACGAGTCACTAAAACTGCCAAAAAATAGAAACAATAGTTTCAGTCACGGATGATATTTCGTACAGCTAGGAAATAAAAACAGGTTCCCAGATCAGTATAAATAAAATGAAACACAGTTATGTAACTGCCCAGTTAAGAATATAAGAGCAGCCAAAATAGGCATGTTTGGGAATTAAGTCGAAGTAAACCACACACAAACCTTAAAAGGAAAAAATTAGAGGCCAAACTCTAAATCTCCACTATATCAAAATAATGGGTTTACAATAATCCTCTCAAGTTTTACGCCCTAAAACTTGAGGTTCCATAATACTGCGACACAACTTTTTGCACGGACTAAAAGCTGCAAAACCCTCCCACTCGCAATACAACTTTTTTGCACGGAATATAAAAACTGCAAAAACTCTCTTCCTCGCACAAACACAAAATCCACTCACCCTCTCTCAACTCTTAGAATGCTACATGACTTTGATTGTGCTACACTTCAACAACTCAAAATTATACTCTATTTATAGAGTACCTACATACCTCATCTTCCTATTCAAAATAGGACACTTCTAAAATAAAATTTGTACTACAAATTGATTTCTTTCTAAAATAATACTCCTATTAAAAATAGGATTTTTTTCCTTTCCATATTAGCAATTCTTTTTAGGATTCGAGGAGTATCCAACAATGTCCTCGTGCCTCCAAGTTTCAACAGAATTAAATGATACAGATGAAAGTAAAACACTTGAAGAGATATCAACTGTAAGATATGCATAGATACACTTTTAACAAAGAAATAATGGAGTTTGTTGAAGTTGAAGTAGAACATGGAAGTGAAGCATGATCATTAATGACAACACCACCGCCTGTATTCAATTTTCCCATCTGCCCAACAAACTGGGTTGGTATGGTATAATTCATGATTTTGAAGCTAAGGGATTTAGTTGAAGAGGCCCGTACCTGGGCCACTAATGATCTTTAACCTTTGGACCCTCTTGCATTGTCAAGGAAGGAAAATGTGAGTGCTGCAATGGTTCATGACAGTAGTCTTTTTGGCATAAGAATCATAGAGGCCAAATATCAAACAGGTAATGGACAAAAACGAAACACCTCTTTTGAGATAAAAGAAAATGAAGCGAGAGGGGAAAGTGGGACCAAAAAATATACAGGAAACCCAAATTCCACAAACTTTTTTCTTATAGCAAAAATCTTCAAGATAATTATTGCAATTTCCTTTTTCTGATACGTACTATTACTAATAGTAAAATATGTCAAGCAAATAACTGGTGAAGTAATGTTTTGCTTAGAATGGAACTGGGAAAAAAATAAATTAAAACACTAAATTTATTTGCCCAAGTTTAGCTAAAGTTTAAACATCTAACGAATTGAGTTAATAAACTCTGTTCCGAGTAATAAAAAACATAATCCAAACATTTATAAATTTTAGTCCTAAACACAGTAGACTTTAATAACAAAAGTTGAATTATGATTACAACATTTGTACAAAGTGAAATGTCTCATTTTAATTTATTCTATTTTATCGTATATATTTTTACCTTTGATATCATTTTGTATTTGTCTAGTATTTCGTTTTACGGTATTACTTGTATTAGGCAATAGTTATTATCATATGCTGGGTTCGGAAGTTACATTACATATTTACATGTCTGTCGGTATAATGTGCTGTGATATTTAATATCAATGGCAAACTATTCCTTTCATCAATTCATTCAGAGCTTTTTACAATAACAAATTCGTCCACCAAATCAGCCGTTATGGACTATGGAGAACAGACCGACTCTAATTATATTGGTCGGCCTAGTCCGAGTAACCTTGGAAAGAAATGATGGGTTAAGGATTAAGTTCAGGTCAGTTTGGTATACAAGACTCCATCTTGATGAAAGCCCACTGATCCCAGATGGAGTATGTTTTGGAGGGCAAGCTCAAAATAAGGCTTAATAGCAGTTGGGTCACTATAGTTCATTATATATGTTTGTATTTAAAAATTATACTTAGCATAACATTATTAGTCTCGGAATTATAAGAGTGGTGCTAGAGACACAAACTATTTTATAAATATTTTATAAACTGCTGATGTGGCATACTCCATGTCAGCCTATTGATTAACAAATTGTTTAATATAGTCTTCGGTCCCACGCAATATGCTGATATGGAGTATGCCATATCAACAGTTTGTAAAATATTTTGTGTCTCTAGCATTATTCGAATTATAATTCTTGCAAAGTTATTGATATACAAATAGAGTTGAGATCTTTTTGCGCAACACGGTCCAATTCACATATTTTCACTTAATGTTATATGTCCCTAATTTCCTATCGCCCAAAAAAAATTCTTTTTGAAACCAAATAAACTTGGGGAGAAAATATAAATATAAAAAAGGAAGTAAATTTCAACATCAACCAAGCATATTACCATCTATTTACACCCCAAATCTAACCTAAGCCACTGTATTAACAATATAACATCACTGGCGTATAATGACGATTGACAAGTATTTATGGAAGACGTAGAATTCGTCGGAGATTGTCTGTTGCTCTGGCATCGATCACAGCAGTAGCCTCGGTATATTGCTGCTGAGCTTCGGTATGAGTGAAAAAGTCGCCAAAGGCAAGCTGGTCGGTGGAGGAGAGAGAACACTAGACACGATCGAACCTGAAAACTCGACCACCTGATAATTCCTACCATTGTTGGAGTTACCTGAAAATGAAACCCTAGGAACATCATCCGGGTGGGGTTTAAACCTATTTATCGACGATATAATCATAGAATCAGACGAAACTTTCATATATTCATGCTTTGATTTTTCTGTTCCGGAACTGGCAATCGAAAAGTTGGAGCGAGAAAGCGACTCTACTCACCGAAAGCGAGTTGTCACAGTCAGCATGCATGCCGCATGTAGAAGGGTATCTGAATCACCATTTATGTCTTCTGCTATTATTTTATGAGTCCTTCTAGGGACATTTTTCTAGTGATCTCTAAAAAATATATGATATTTATTCTAATTAGAATTTTTACAAAAAATAGTGTTTTAAGTGTACATTCCATATTTTTTATATGTATCTAAATTACACCTAAAATATTATTTTTTATAAAATTTCAGTTAAAATAAATATTATATATTTTTAAAAGATACTAATAAAAAAAAAAAAAAAAGTCAGTAGAATATCACTAAAACAATGTCCCCTAGACTTATTGTTATTTTATTTGCCTTCAACATCTATTTTTAATGTTACATCAATAATGTTGCAAAATGATGATAAGTTTGGAACTTAGAGAAAGAAAGAAAAACCAAGATATTTCTTATACTGGTCCATACTAACACTAATAATTGTTTGGTTAATGGCATACAGAAGTGGAATACTGGAGAAATCAATTATGTATGATATATATATATATATATATATATATATATATATATATAAAAATACCGGTTTTATTCATTGTTACATCGATTTTAATTTTAATTTTTCTAGAATTATATATAATAGTATATGTAAAATATAAAGAACTGATATTTTCACAAATTTTTTTTACATGAATATTTAATAAGCCTCACGCGATAAATATTATTTACTTGTGAAAATATTAATTCTAAAAAGACATTAGTTTTATTTTTGTACCAAAAAGAAAGTTGGGGGCATGAGATGAGGGCCTGGGCCACCCATCCATTAATTAGCTTGGCGTGGATGCTAAATTTTTTGAATTATTAGAGGATATTGGGGTGGTTATCCAACGAGCCCAACTGTCACAGTCCTCATTTGTTTCCTCTTTCTTGTCGTTTGGATCGTCTATATGGCCTTGTCAATGTTTGTGTACTTGAAATAAAGTTCCTTTTCTCGCTTGGGCCTTGGGGACATTGGGGGACTTGGGGGCCTTGTAGACATGGATTTGATAAAACATCATTATTTCATGGCTGCTCTCTCCCTGTCCCCCAACCACCACCAAACCCTAAAAGCAAATGTTTCAATTTTGGTGTAGGCCCATTCAGTTAGTACCATCCTTATTTGGGTGAAAATTAGTCTAAGCCCAATATTGAGAGAGAAACTTTGTGGCAAATGGTAATTAGTAGGGTCAGACTCAGGGGAACGAAAAAACATACCTACGGAGTAGTATGCGACTACCATAACGGAAAGAGACGACAAAAAGGCACGTGTAAGAAAGTTTCCATCCAAATAAAATGGAATGAGAATAAGAAACAAAGCGGCTCCATATGCATATATATAAAAGTTGCTTTTTTCTATGGAGTTTCGATAATGGGGATTGCGGACCCGACTTCTGCTTATCGATATCAAGACTACTCTGTATGTCAATGTGGACCAATCCAAAACGAGAAGCGTTACCGAATGTCCGACAATTCACGCGCTTGAATTTCTTTGTGAAACCCGGATCGTTGAAACAAAGATTGGCCAAGCATTATAAATGCGCCAGTTTGATCACGAAAACAAAGATTGCTTTCTCTTTCATAATATCAAACTTGCCTTCATTTGTCTCGCTACCCAAAAATGTCGATCCGTGTAGTATGAAAATGGGTGATGCATATTTCAATAATTAGATTCTTTTTCATCTTCTGGGTTCTGAAATTTCTTTGTTCTGGTATATTGGTATACGTGTAAATTTTTTTGAGAGAATTGTTGTGGCTACTGGTGATCTGACACAAGACTAGACATGGGTGTACTGAGCACCATAATGGGGGCATTCGGGTTTGGAATGGGACTCACGATTGGCCTTATAATTGGGTATTACCTGTTCATCTACTTCCAACCAACTCATGTCGAGGTCTGTTCCTTCTGTATATGTTCAAATTCATTGTTGTGTATACTTTTTATAGGTTGGCTTGTTTGTGTTATTGTTTTCATTTATCTTTCTCTCTGTATAATAATATTTGTGATTACATTCGATCTTTGCAACTTTTTGTCATTGTTTTTAGTTTTTTTGTTTGTTATTTGTGTTTGTTCGTGATGATTATATTCAATCTCGCGTGGATGTTATCATACAATTGAGCATCAGAATATTTAATTTGCTCACGTGAACTTAACAGTGTTAATAAAAGATTTAGCAAATTATTTTGGTTCAAACACTATTAATTAGATACATTGAGGCAATAATGTTGTTTGTGAATTTTACAACAGTTCTCTTTTGATTATTCTTATGAATGTATCAGTCTTTGTCATTTTTGTTTACTTGTGAATTATCATAGTAGTGTTTTTTTTGTGGTAAATATTCTAAATTATCATGTGCTACTATATTGTGGTCAAGTATCGTTTGTCTCATGTTTGTCTTATTGTCGATTCTATTTTATCTATTCCTGTTTAGTGCTTTTGCACACTTTCATTTGTTCTAACTTTTACTTTGTTCAGGATCCTGATATTCGTCCTTTGGTAGAGCAAGACTCAAACACTCTGCAAAGTTTGCTTTCAGAAATACCCATATGGGTGAAAAATCCAGACCATGACCGTGTATGCTCTTACTATTTAAGCATCTTCTTAAACAGTTGTATATAGTTCTAGTGGAATTTTATAGTTTGACAGTTAAACTCGTAACTGAATCTTATGATCTCGCTGCATTTCCGAAGGTACTTACAATTATACTTGTGTGCAGGTTGATTGGCTTAATAAATTCATTGAGGCCATGTGGCCTTATCTGGACAAGGTATTCTTAGCATGTTTTTTAGCTTACGTTTCAAATACTCCATAATCTAGAAGATGAGATATTTACGGTCCAATGTCATCAGGCAATTTGCAAGACTGTCAAGACTGTAGCAGATCTCATTATTGCTGAGCAAATTCCGAAGTACAAAATTGATTCAATTCAGTTTGAAGTTCTTTCTTTGGGATGCTTACCACCTGCTTTCACAGGTTGAACTATTCTCTCTCTCTCTCTCTCTCTCTCTCTCATACATGGAGACTTGCACTCACTGCATTTATGACATGTCTCACCAATTTTTGGTTTTTTAATTAAGAACATCTCCTTGAGGTCATAGTATAACTACATAATCGAGATGTGAATATGAACTAGGCCGTGGTAAATTGGTGATATTTTCCAAAGTTCAAGTTATGAACAAAGTTGTGTACTTAGGAAATACAAATCTGAGGCTATCTAATTGCAGAAGCCGGAAGATTGTTAAAGATTTTCTGCCTAAAAGCCCCTTACATGATAAGATCATAAGACTTGTTTAATTTGAATGTTTGGAATAGTTTTGTATTACTCTGATTGAAGGAGTTTCAGTCGGTTACTTCATGCCATTTCATGTCAGGAATGAAAGTTTATACAACTGATGAGAAGGAATTGATTATGGAACCCACATTAAAGTGGGCAGGCAATCCTAACATCCTTGTAGCAGTTAAGGCATTTGGGTTGAGAGCCACTGTTCAGGTACTGAATCATTTGTTTATGATGGACCCAACCATAATGGGGGGAAAGGAAAAAGCAAGGGAAAAAAAAGACATTATATATTGTCTGTATTTTTCGCATAACCAGTATCCATTGTTATTATTACTGAGTCACTGACATTGGAGCGTTTCAGGTGGTTGACTTGCAAGTATTTGCTTCTCCACGTGTCACCTTGAAGCCATTAGTTCCAACCATTCCTTGTTTTGCAAAAATATTAGTTTCTCTCATGGAGAAGGTGAGTTGTAACTATTGATTTAATTTTGGTTATTGTTGGAGTGGAATACTTTGTTTTTCTTCAAGATTTAAGAGATTCTTATTTGTTTTTGGTTTATATATGCTCCTTGCCGAAGATTTATTATAACTACAACTTGGTTAAGATGACCTTGTGTTATCTTGGCAAAAGACATGACCTAGTTGGAAATATGATTATATGTCTCTTGATCTTGTTTTATCATTTTTGACAACGGGAAGACATTATCCGTGACTTAATGGCCCAATTTGGTTATATATCAAACAGGTTACCATAGTTAAAAGCTCTAGAATCATTGTACTTTTGTATTATATATGACCTATAGTTATAGCAGCAAACTTCTTGTTCACTTTTTGATTCTGCAGCCTCATGTTGACTTTGGACTAAAATTGTTCGGAGCAGATGCTATGTCCATCCCTGGTCTGTATGGATTTGTGCAGGTATAATATAGTTTAAATGTAATGATTTATACAGAATTGCATTGTTGCACGCTTCAGCACATTAAAATCATACATGAACTTGTCCCTAGTGGTTTAGAATTGAATTAATTTTTCGGATCCCTCAATTCTTTTCTTCCAGGATCTGATAAAGGATCAGGTTGCAAATATGTATTTGTGGCCCAAAGCGCTTGAAGTACAAATAATGGATCCTGCAAAGTAAGTGCATATATTTATCCTGGATCCCGCTTTAGACAATGTACATATTTAACCAATTAGAAAAACTTCCATTTGGCAGAGCCATGAAGAGACCTGTTGGGATCCTCAATGTGAAGGTTGTGAGGGCAATGAAGCTTAAAAAGAAAGATCTTTTGGGGGCTTCGGACCCTTACGTGAAATTAAAACTTACTGAAGACAAACTTCCATCAAAGAAAACAACTGTGAAACACAAAAACTTGAACCCTGAATGGAATGAAGAATTCAATGTGGTTGTGAAGGACCCAGAATCTCAGGTTCTGGAGCTTTTTGTCTTCGACTGGGAACAGGTATATTTTCTTTCTCATTCAGATGCATTAGTCATCCCAATGCATTCTCTACATGGACATTAATAGAGAATGCATGGAAACAGGTTATGCTGCTGGCATGTTTTTCAGTTTTTGTTTCCTTTTTCTATTAATTTATTTTTCATATAAAACATGGCAATGGCTATGGCTATAGAGAGGAAATATTGAAAACTAGTACGTAAACAACAGCCATATTGATCTTGGTCGCATAATTCACCAGTCATCTTACATTTATTATTTTTTGTAATTAGGTGGGCAAGCACGACAAGATGGGTATGAATGTGATAGCAGTGAAAGATCTAACACCTGATGAGCCAAAAGTTGTGACTCTTGATTTGCTAAAAAACATGGACCCTGATGATGTTCAAAACGAAAAATCACGCGGGCAGCTTGTTGTTGAAGCCATGTACAAACCTTTCAAGGGTGATGAGATTCCAAATGACGGTGAAGATAATCAAGTGCAGAAGGCTCCTGAAGGAACACCTGATGGAGGTGGTTTGCTGGTAATTATAGTCCACCAAGGTTCAGATATCGAAGGAAAACACCACACAAATCCATCGGTCCGTCTATTGTTCAGAGGAGAAGAGAAAAGAACCAAGGCAATTCAATTCTTCTTCCCAATCCCAATCCCAATCTTACTATTTTATGATTATAATTTATTTTATATAATGCTGGCATATATCATCATTACATTTTACAGACTCAGAAGAAAAACAGAGATCCAAGATGGGATGAGGAGTTTCAGTTTATGCTGGAGGAACCACCGACTGATGACCGGGTTCATGTGGAAGTCGTTAGTACTTCGAAGAGGATGGGTCTACTACATCCCAAGGTAAACACAACACACCATTTGTTTTGTTATTCATTTGGGTTCCATTTATATTTCTGCAAACACACAATATATGGGTTGGCTTTTAGCAGCATGCCTAGTCTAATCTAATCTGCCCATTGAATTTCAAGATATTATTATTATTATTTACGCTTTCCCTGTTAGGAATCTCTGGGTTATGTGGATATATACCTTTCAGACGTCATTACCAACAAAAGGATCAACGAGAACTACCACCTCATTGATTCAAAGAATGGTCGGATTCAGATTGAGATGCAGTGGAGAACTTCATCTTGAAACTCACTTTTTTTGTTTCCCTCTTATATTTTTGGAACACTTTTCCGAAAAATTACACATATATACTTCATCTATCCCGATCAAGGGAGGGAGAGTATTATTATTAAAAAAGATTATGTCAAAATTTGTCTTGCACAAACTTTAATATTCTGAAAGAATATGTAGGATTAATCATATTTTAGGATGGAGAGACTACATTTTATTTGACTTTGAAAAGAGATTTTCTCCTTTTTTTTTAAATGTAAGTTGGGGTCTGTTTGATTAGTACTGCGGATTCAGTCATTTAGTGCATTTGTTTCAAATAAAAATCATTCAGACAATTTGGGATGAATGTCTAAATTTCATATTTTTGGCTGAATGATTTTTTTTAACAATATTAACTATTATATTAAGTAATATTAAATAAATTTACAACAATTTTGAATTTTTTTTAGAAATATAAAATAATAAAAAATTTGTTATTTAGATGTTTTAGACATGTCAATTATTAAACAATTTTTTTCATTCAGATTCATATTTATTCAGTTTTTATCGAATAGTCCTTGGTATAAAAAATAAAGGGTCCTTTACACTAATATACAACATTTAGAAAGTAATTACAAAAATAAAACATACACAACATAATTACAAAAATAAAACATAAGCAATATAACGTGCCTAAAATCACGTGTACCCAATTTCATATTTGAAATTAACCGTCCCTAAAATCATGCAACTTTGAAATCGGAACAACAGATCAACAACGGAGAAGACAAAAATACTGGTCAAGCCTCCTCCTGTCATTGACTAAACTCGTAAAGCGGAGAAGACGAAAGTCGGTTGTCGCGACGATCTCTAAGATCGAAAATAGCATACAAAATCAACAACGCCTTTCAAGATCAAGAACCAAATCTGCGGTGATTGTTGAATACAAGATCAACATCAACTTCGATCAAAATATCTTTTGAGGTATGTGAGTTTAAAATTTATAATCATATAGTTACCTATTATTACTACTTAATTACTATATTGGTTACATTTCTTAAGTTTTTGCACTTAAAATGGTCACACACCTGTAAGAATAATGAATGTTTTGATTGCAATATATAATGTTTTGATTGCAATTGCATGTAAAATGCAATTGTTATCGCTAACATTTACATTGGTTCTTTGTCTAACTATGTACTATATTCTTTTGTTTAATCTTTGGATTGGTTAATGCATAATGGTACTAACTAATGTTGCATTGGTTCTTTGATTAATAATGATTTGGTTATCGTGTCCATTACATTGGTTCTTGTTAATAATGAATTGGATATTGTGTACCATTGCTTTGGTTATTGACTAATAATGACTTTATTCTTGTGTAACATTATAATGGTTCTTGATTATTACTTGTTTCTTGTTAATCTCGACTTGGTTCTTCGCTTAACATTACATTGGTTATTATTCGACTATGTCTATATTCTTTGCTTTAATCTTTGGATTGGTTAATGCATAATGGTACTAACTAATGTTGCATTGGTTACTGATTAATAATGATTTGGTTACTGTGTACCATTACATTGATTATTGACTAATAATGAATTGGCTACTGTGTACCATTGCATTGGTTACTGACTAATAATGACTTTGTTACTGTGTAACATTATAATGGTTACTAATGAAGACTTGGTTACTGACTAATACTGACTTAATTACTGCTTAACATTACATTAGTTCTTGTCGACTATATACATATTATTGATTAATACTCATTTTAGTTAATGTGTGTACCATTGCATTGTTTACTAACTAATAATGACTTTGTTACTGTGTAACATTATAATGTTACTGATGAAGACTTGGTTACTGACTAATGATGACTTGGTTACTGTTTAACATTATATTGGTTCTGTTCTGCTAACATAGGTTATTGATTAATAATTAATTGGCTATTGTGTACCATTGCATTAGTTCTTGACTAATAATGACTTTGTTCTTGTGTAACATTATAATGGTTACTAATAAAGACTTGGTTCTTGACTAATCTTTTTAATTATCGCTTAACATTACATTGAGTTCTTTCGACTATGTATATATTATTGACTAATAATGATTTGGTTCTCGTGTTCCATTGCATTGGTTCTTAACTAATAATTACTTTATTCTTGTGTAACATTATAATGGTTCTTGACTAATCTTTGCCTTGTAGTTCTTGTTTAACATTATATTGGTTATCGGATAACATTGATTTTATTCTTTACCATTACTTATTCATTGACAGATGATGGAGATAATTCAGGTTGTACTTTATTTCAATCTAAGATACGTGGGCCGATAGTAACTAATACACCAAATTTGAAGTTCTTGGCATATTAGTTCCATCAACAATTTAGTTTTCAAAGAAATGCTAACCAAAATATGCACGATTGCATTACTGGCTGACACAAACGCAACAACATTGTCAATCAAATTTCATATTAGAAGCGACATTCCACCGTCAAGATATCGGATGAAGCAACCTTACAATTCTTTACGGAAATGAGTAGAAAATCGATGAACAAGGTAAATTCCCACCGATTGTGGATATTGAACCTGAGAATGGGACGACAACGATCTTCAGCATAACTTGACAAATGTAGAAGAATCTACAATTCACGATGTAATGCCAATCGGATCAACACAAGGAATTCAAAGACTAGTTCCACTAAAGAAGATCATATGCCAATTTGGAACGCTTGATATCTTTGATCAACTGCAATGGAAATTATTGAACAACAACGAGAGCGTACAACATGACAAATCATACGCACAAAAACGATATGATGATATAATATCATATCCGAATGAACGTGAAGTAAAATTACATCAAACCTACATGATAAAAAAAAATCCTCTCACAAGCTATGAAATTGCATTCAATCAAAAAACAGCAGAACAACACAAAGTCCAACGAACAAGTTATAGAGACTTTGTCTTTGGTGTGTGTATGCGATGAAAATTGCAAATGGAAGATGAGAACATCAAGTTTCGAAAAACCAAAGATGTTCAAGGTTAGAGAATTCAATGATATCCACACTGTGTTAAATCGATGTATTATTGGGAGACCACAGACACGTGAAATAAATAGTGAGTTGGTGGGTGAATGCATAATGCAAAAAATAACAAATTTAAAAAAATATACACACCAACCGATATTGTGGAAGACATGATGTCGAGAATATAATGTGTCTATCTCTTACCAAAAAGCATGGAGATCGAAGGAGAAAGCGTTGGAAAAGGTGAGAGAAATCCACACGACTACTCACTCATCCCATCATGGTTACACTTGTCTTTGAAAAAACAAATCCAAGTAACACCTTAAAAACATTTATTGGTTTCTGACATTATCTGATAACTAATATGATGTTCCACAAGAAGCCAAGATATCATTACACGATAGATTGTTTACCCATGTAAATTGTTTACTGATTAATATTGTATTGGTTACCTTCATGCAACATGTTGGATACTGTATAATGCATTGGTTACCAAACATGTGGTTACCAAGCATTAGTCAGTAATATTATTCAGTAACCAAAATAGCATTAGTCAGTAACCAATTAAGCATTATACAGTAAACAATAAACTATTACACAGTAACCAATACACCTTTAGACAATATGCATGTTTAGTTATTATTAGTATTAGACCATTTGTATGCGGTTATTATACATGTTTGGTTACCTTAATACGCGTGTTTAGTTCTTAAATGTAATATACAATTTGTATACCTTTAACAACATGAGCGATTCTGGATTACTAGTGATTCGAGATATGATTATACTACTTGTAATTCTAATGATAGTCTTTGATGTTTTATATCAAGTTCCGTCATATAGCCCTTGAGTTGGAAACAAATGGTGCGTTTCAAGTATCTATTCTTTTTGCCATTGGAGCATCCATTCAAGCATGGCACCATTGTTTTCCAATCATTGTAATCGATGGCACATTCATACAATCAACTTACGGGGGACATTATCGATAGCAAGAAGCACAAGATGCAAACCAAAACATTATTCCGATTGTTTTTTCAGTTGTTGACAGCGAAAATGAATTGTCTTGGAAATGGTTTTTCGTAAATTTGAGAATTTCTTGTGGAGTTAGGGAAGGTCAATGTATTTTTTCAGACAGACATGAAGCCATTATACAAGGACTGAATTGTGTGTTTCCAGATATCATGCATGGTTCTTGCACATATCATATACTGAAAAATATAAAAAGCAGATTCAAAAAGAAAGGAGAAGAAGTTAAACAAGCTTACAACGGGGTTTGTAGAGCTTACACTGTTGAACAATTCAACAAACACATGGGTGAACTTGATGCCATTGATCCTCAAATAAGGACATATCCGGAGGAAGAGGTCAAGTTGGATAGGTGCACCAGTTCTACATGGAATTTAAAGCATGTACTCGATAATGACTTCAAACACCGCCAATCTATTAACAATGCAATCAAGTTTATCGGGATCTTCCAAATATGATAATGATTGAATGCCTACGTTATGCGGTTCAAAGATGGTATTTCACAAACAAACAATGACCCATATCAACATTCACAACACTTTCCACAACAAATGAGAGAAAGTTGCAATCTAATATCTTTAAATCAAAGATACTTAAGGTAATTAATACTCGATTTAAATTATTGCATCCTAATTTGCATTTGCAATCTCACCGACTATTACTAACTTGGTTACTTACTAATGCTAACTTAGTTATTGTGCAACATTAAATTGATTCTTGATTATTCTTTGAATTGGTTCTTGTGTAACCATATAATGGTTGTTGGCTATTCTTTGAGTTGGTTCTTGTGTAACATTATCTTGACTAATGATAACTTGGTTCTTGGATAAAATTATAATCTTTCTTGTTACGGCATTAATGCTAACTTACTTAATCTGCAACATTATATTGGTTCTTGATTACTACTTGAATTTCTTCTTGTGTACTTATATACCGGTTACTTATATAATGCTTATTTGGTTCTTGTGTAACATTATATTGATTCTTGATCAATCTTGACTTAGTTACTATATAACATTATAATGTTCTTGAGATTTATAATTGTTTCTTTTATATTGGTGGTTACTTATTGACTAATATTGTGTACTAGTTAATTGGTTCTTTATATTTGGGATCAACTCTTAATCATATAATGGTTCTTGACTATTCTTGACTTGGTTCTTGTGTAACCATATAATGGTCACCGGTATTCTTTGAGTTGAGTTCTTTATGTAACATTATACCGACTACGAAACTTGGTTCTTGGATAAAATTATAATCTTTATTGCATAATATTCTTGATTAATCTTGACTTGGTTACATACTATTGTTGACTTACTTAATGTGCAACATTATATTGGTTACTAACTACTACTTAATTGCTTCTTTGTGTAATTATATAATGGTTCTTGTATAATGCTTATTTGGTTCTTGTGTAACATTATAATCGATTCTTGATCAATATCTTGACTTAGTTACTATGTAACATTATAATGTTCTTGAGATTTATAATTGTTTCTTTTATATTGGTGGTTACTTATTGACTAACATTGTGTACTAGTTAATTGGTTCTCGTATATTTGGCATACAACCGTTAATCTGATTGTATACATTGGGTGTTGTAGAAGTTGAGACATCAAACTTAGTGATTTTCACCGCTTATTTACGATGTCTCTAAACAAAGATATTGTGGACATCGAACAAAAGACATGCACATACGCCGTAAATTTTAGTACCATGAGATGCCTTGCCTTAAGCCGTCAATTCTTTGTTATGAAGCAAGAGAAATTTGAGTCATTATGATTTTTGCTCAAGAAATTACACTAAAGCAATTTTGGTCAAGACATATTCACTTCCATCATGCCATTAGATGACAAAGAAAAGCGGGATGTATCAAAGAAGTAAAAACATATGTATAAAACCGCCCAACACAAGAAGGCCAAAGAGGAAGACCAAAAAAGGAGAGTACAAACACCACGGATCCAAATCAAAATTCAAAACAAATGCAAAGAAAAGCTGAAAAAAGGACACAACAGAAAAACATGCAGTAATCCCCCGGTTTTAAGATCACTAAAAAGGGTCTAATATAGTGCAGTTAAATTAAGAGTGTAAATACATGAATGTATTATTATTTACTTTGAGTAACCATTAAACGATTGGTTTGTAAAAATTTTGATTGTGTATAGTAAACAAAATTGTTATTCATTTATATATTGATTTCTGATTTCAATGAAACATTAACAATAACAGTAATCAAATAAATACATAACAGTTTTTAATGGTAACCACATATTTACATAATTGATTTACCGGTTAATAACATAACAAAGAACCATACCGCTTTTTAACCAAATAATTACATAACAATAACTATAACAATGTTTAATGATACCCAAATAATTACATAACAAAGAATCATCACAAGAACCACCTAATTTTATAACAAAGAATAATACCATTTTATAATAGTAACCACAACATAAACAACCTGTATATCCAGCAACATATAATTAAAAGGGTATTAAAGTTTATGAAACCCACTTAACATATGACATATGTCCTGATACAATATTGTAACTCTCTGGTTACTATCAAATCATTATCTGGTTACCTATTTATACATGATTGGTTACCAACTGTATATTACAAAATTATAATTGGTTACCATTTTATACATGATGATAATAATAATAACCGTATACCAGTTTTTAATGTAAACCAAATAATTACATAACAGTAACCATAACAATGTTTAATGGTACCCAAATAATTACATAACAGTAACCATCACAATAACCACCTAATTTCATAACCAAACCAGTTTATAATGGTAACCACAACATAAACAACATGTATATTAAGCAACTTGTAATTAAAAGGGTATTTAAGTTTATGAAACTCATGTATACATAACACATGTACACTTAACATATGATATATGTCCTGATACAATCTTGTAACTCTCTGGTTACTATCAAATCATTATCTGGTTACCCCTTTATACATGATTGGTTACCAACTGTATATTTTAAAAAAATTCAACAAACACAACTTAAAAAGAAACAAAATACCAACCAACAAACAATATCTCTTTCATTAATGCTAATATAATCAAATATGTAATCTCATCTACATAAGATCCAATGAACATCAAAAAATCATAAACCATACACAAATGTTGTGTATAACACAAAAACTTAAAAAAATACACAACAAAATTAATAAAGACAAAACAACAAAATCCGAACTAATCAAAATCTGGAATAAATCTTCCTGAAAATTCTCTATCAGTATCATAGCCCTCCAATTGCTTGTTCCTAGCATGCATATATAGGTTTGTGCATAACTTTTTCTAATACTTCGCAATGGGGAAAGGAATAGAAATCTGATCAAACTTCTGATGAATGACATGCTCAGCAAAACAAATTGTGAACATCCCACAATCACTATAACAACAAACAACATATAACAAAAATCAAAATAAAATCAACCTATATGTAATAATTAAAAAAATGTACACAATTTAACCCTTACCCTCTACTTGTTCAGAACCGTCTCAAAGAAATTCCAACTCAATTATATCGTCTTCGTCCCTTTGTTGCGTCACGGGTCCTTCTTGAAGTCAATGTCGGACCTATCCTTCAAAAAAACCACTTCTTGCGCGATAGTATGGGAAGAATGAAGATGTACGGCTCCACAAACATCGATATTTTAGTTTGCATGGATTTCCTTTTTGGTTGTAGAAATTGTAAAAAGCAGATTAGACACCCACGATGCACATCAAAAGACAACAACAACCAATGGTCCCATTGATGACATATGAATTGGGAACAACACATAGTCAACGTTCCTCTACGTGTGTTGACATCCATAAACAAACATGTATGTATTCAAAGAACATCACCCTCCCGATGTAACAATTTTGTCACAATTTTTTTTGTATACTTCTAAAAAAAGCAAAGGATCTTGGCTTTGCTGAAACCAACAATCCGTGGTCGTTACCCTTATAGAACACTTTCTAATGTCTTGCCATTTTACGGAAATAATACAAGGCAATATTGATGTCTTTGAGCCAAAAAAAAAATTAATAGGATATTAACAGTTGTTGGAAAATGCAAGTATGAGATTAATATAACTAAATAATGTAAACATAACTACAAAAACATAATTTTAAAAAATACTCACATCGTTGCCTAACCAACGCCTGAGCGCCTTTAATTTATAGAACCACATCTTCGATGATATCAGAATGGATCCAAATACAAAAGAAGGCATGATAATATCGTTCTTTCCGGAAATTTGTCCGTCCTTCAATATAATAACATAATATTAGTATACACACTAACATTAATAATTACTGTATTATTAATATACACGCTTACTACAAATCAAACTTGCACGCTCTATAATTAACATACTAATCAACCAACTTAATTTTAAAACAAAGACCGCTAACCAACAAATTTTAAAATCATAACCATAATCAAATAAGAATTAATACATAACTAATAGGTAACCAAAACATAAACTAATATTAACCGTAATATAAAGTAATAAGTAACTATAACATTTATTTAATTATAACCACACCATTTATTTAATATTAACATTTATTAAATATTTAATATTATCGCATAACTAAAACAACATTAACAAGAAACCAATTAAGTATTATACAAGAACCAATGTAATGTTACACAATAACCAATACAACATTCGACAAAGAACTAATACATCATTAGACAAAGAACTAAAACAAAGATACCAAAATCAAGAAACTAATCAACAACTTAGTTTTAAACATTAATCGGGTAACAAAACCATAATCACATAAGAACCAAAACATAACTACTAGGTAACCAAAACATAATCTAATAAGTAACTGTAATATAAAATAATAGTAACCATAACATTTATTTAATATTAACCATATATTACTACAATAATACAAACTTATTTGTTTCATAAAAAACTATAGCATTGTTAACAACAAAAAACAAACCTTTTTCTCATTGTTTATTCCAATTTTGAACCATTCTTCAAACAATGCCTCTTCAAATTTCGAGGGCATCTCCATGCATGATTTGGGGAATGCACTTAAACGTGCTGTGTTTGACTAGCGGCACCCACTACAAGAGATGATGATGAACCACCGATTCGAACGTCAACGTAGATATGGAGACAAATAAATGACACTCTTTGCGGTGTTCACGTGCGAGTCTACCACCGGCCAGTGGACACTCTTCCCCAACTCATCACACTTAGCTATGTCACCGTGTGGTGAGAACCATAAAATCAAGAGCATACTCCGCTGTCGCCTCTCACTTTCTTCCCTTTTTTCAGGTGACATAAAAAGGTAATATATACGATTAAGAACTGAATAACATAAACTAGTAACCAACTGACTGTACAACAACCAACAAACTAAAATGAACATGTTATATTAGTAATCTGAATAACATAAACTAGTAACCAAATCATAATATAATAGTAGCCAAATCACAATATAATGGTAACCTCGCTCAAGACCTTATAAGCTAGATTTTGGCTAAAACGAAGGACAAATCTAGTGACTGGAGTGAGGTCGTAACAAGGTAGCCATAGGGGAACCCTTGGCTGGATTGAATCCTAACACAATATCATATTATCCAATTCACTATATAATGGTAACCAAAATATAAATAACATTTAAATAAATGATGGCCCATAATTATAACACTAACCTTATCAGCATCATACACAACAATCTCTTTCCCAGTACATTGGCTTAATATGTCAAAAGACGGAATGTCATTATTATTGTCAATCTACGCAAAATAAAGAACCATTTAATAATTAAAACAAAAGGCATATATCACATAACAAAACAAACAAATATGTCTAACCTCGACATCTTCTTCATCATCATTATTTTTTTTTCATCGGGTTCTTCAACCATAACAAAGACGCTTCAACTTCATTAGCAATCTCAATTACATTCACATCATTCTTCTCCACGAATATTGACACATCATCACCAACTTCATTACCCAATTCAATTTCATTCCCACCCTTCTTCTCAACTTCATCCGACACATCATCACCATCATTATTCTTATTCACTTTTGAACCATAATCAACATCCTCATCAACATGGACATCCTCCACCATGACATCAGCATCCTCATCAGCAACGTCATCAGCAGCATCATCAGCAGCTTCATCACCTTCATATTCATCATCATCATCATCAACATCACCAGCATTGTCAGAATCGTCATCATCAGAATCACCATCAAGCTTTTTGTCCCCCACGTCTTTGATAGCACGTAACTCATCTCTAATAATGGACCTAAGGTCCCTGCATAACTGGACATTTAAAAGCTATGATGCCCCCAAAATAGGTATACATCACCCATTCTGAGTTGTCAATACACGGTACAGAAAAAACTACAACTTTATTATTACAATAGTAAAACTGTGAGTTTGAATACAAATATTATCTTCTAGACAATATCTATACCCAAATAAATCTTCATCACATTTATTGATATATTATTTTACAAAAATGGTGAGGACTACTAAACAACTCTCTCTATAACCATCATTCCATACCCCGACTTGCATATTCGCTTACATTCTCGCCTCCTCGAGAAGAAAAATGGAACAAAAAAAGGAAAAGGGTGAGCTCAACTAGCCCAAGAAAGAATATTATGACTAAGATAATATACAACAAAATTATCGTTAGTCTTCAACAGGGGAAAAATCTAATAGAATACAATAGACAACAAGTTTTAAATCAATATTCGCAAATAAAAATAATAATTCATTAGAAAAGTTAAGTAGAGAATGCAAAACTACTATCTTCTATGTATGAATTTTAAAGTTCATCGCCTATCTTTTATCCTCAGAACATCAATCAATATATATCTCGAATCAAATATTCATCTTTGCACTACAGAGCCAAAGATATTCATCACCGGTCATGTTCATCTAAACACTGCTCATCTTTTGCACTACGGGCCAAAGATATTCATCGAAATCATTCATCTTTGCACTCTACGGCCAAAAGATATTCAATAATATTATCATTTAAGATCGAGGATGATGAAAAATATTTTTAAAGAAACGAATCCAGTGAAACAAAATGACAAGGATTAAGGATTAAGGATTCGTACTTTGTTTTATCCACGTCCAAAAAAAATACCTCAAAAATTAATTATAGTGGTGTAAAATTCAAGAATGATCAAAACATGGATAAAACAAAGCTAGTATCCACAATAGATATTTTAGACGAAAAGGGAAAATTTTCATTTTTCGATGAATAGTCCGAGTTTCGTGAATAAAGTGTCGATATCGCGGATAAAGTCTTATATCGTGAATAAGAATCTCAGACACCAAAAGTTTCAAATTTGATAAAAACTTTAGATCAATATTTCAAAGATAATGATATTGAAGAAATAATATCATTACGAAAAAATAATATCTCTTACCTCGGAAAGACAAAGATTTAACCTAATATCGGATATAGGCTATAACTTGAACTTGCACCAGATAAAGAATACTCAAAGTATACTCAAAATACTCACAAGAATACACTTCGATAATATAGAGAGAAAACTTCAATTTCGTGTAATTTTCAATTCTAACCTAAGCACCCTATTTATAGGAAAATGCTTGTAACACCAAAAATGTAAAATTTATTAAAATATTAATATATATATATATATATATATATATATATATATATATATAATCTTCACGCACACCTTTGAATCTGAAATTCAGCAATTGAACACATGCCTCACACATGCGAAAAAATGTTTTTTGTAAAAAAAATATTAAAACTTCAAAAATTAATTATTTTGGAGCTTCAGAACTTCAATAATTCATAATAAATAGTCCTTTTGTCAGAAAATTCGAATCTCGCTTATTTTTATAGGAAATTCAATTCTTTACAACTTTACAGAAGAAAGTTTTTCCAAATTCCAAATAAAAATTGACCGAAATCCACAAACGGACGATTTTACAGGCTATAATCAAATTTCACAAGATATGGGGTCCACCGACACGATAAACATGCTTTAAATATTTTTGGTAACAAAAATACTCCACATATACTCATATATCCCACATTCATCGTAAAAATATCATCATTATTATATTATTAAAATATAATAATATATTTAAATGAATTATTTTATCTGAAAAAGATAAAATTTCAATTTTCAACAATTGTTACATTAAAAATTTTCTCCATCTATATCCACATAAAATCAATATTTTCCTCATCATATGAATCAATAATTAATTATTCACAAATAATATTACAGAATCACAATATTGACAACCGTGCGCTTCCTAAGAAAGAGAACTTTCCAATAAGAATTTCTCCTTACTTACAAGCAATTAGGTGACCAAACCTCTCCTGAGCGTAACTTTCTAGATATTGCCAATAATGTTATCTAATAATATTATTCGGATAATATGAATTATTGCTCGATAATGAAAAATCTTGTGTAATGACAATTATTAAAATAAGAAAGCAATATAAAATATCAACGCAGCGAATTATTGAATCAATAAAATAAAATCTTTGAATAAGAATTACTGTAACAATTATTATTGAGTAGGCCTTCTTACGTAAGAATCAATAATTGGTGCAATACCGGTGCCATCTTGTTTTTAACCAATTTAAAGTATTTTAACAATATTAATTGAATAACTACACACCGTTATTTTTAAACAACTTATATTTGTCATTTTCTTCATCCAATCGCTTTCCGTTATGGGGGCCCATTAAAAGATCTGCTGGCGTCGTCATTTAATATTCCCCGACAGTGAAGAATATTCCACGACCAAACTAATATTCCCCACAAACAAGAATATTTTATAACCATCATTATTTTGAAATACTTGCGTATTTTACCCATAACTATCCACATTAATCAAATCAACCCTTACTATTTGAAAATAATAATTAGAGGAAATTAAATTTCATTTATTAATTATTTGGGCTCTTACAAAAGCTGCATTTCATCTTTAATATCGGTTCAAGAATTTCCAAATTCTTTCTTCAATTCAGAAACTTCTTTCTTCAATTCAGACACTTTCTTCTCCAACGACTTAGACCAGTACATCAATTGCCTCTTTCACAATGGATACATCAACACCAATATTGTCGGCCTTCACTTTTTTGTCTACTTTCTTGTCACCATCCTTCCCATTAAAAAATAAAAACCGCCCAAATCAAGTCGATCCTTCTCTCCTACTAGTAATCAAACCCCTTTATCCTCAAATTTGAAAATAATAAGTATACTTTAGTATATCATCTAACAAACAATATACAATTACATTGAAATAAACAAAGAAATAAAGAATCATAAAACATAATCGAATCAAATACATATATATAGGTAACCAAATGTATAATAAGTAGAACTAACTAAATGTATAAATGTAACCAAATGTGTATATTCGGGTAACCAACAACAATGTCATTAGTAACTGAATGTAATCTAATCAATGCTCAGTATTTGAATATTCAAGTAACCAAAAACATTGTTATTATTAACATGCATATAAAATAATCAAGAACTCAAACGCGTGTATATAAAGGTAACTAACTACTTTGTTGATAGTAAAGCTTCACATAATATTTTCATTTATCAAGTATATAACTAAAGGTAAAACAACATACCCGTCCTAAACAAAAAACTAATTCATTCAACTTGTCATTAAAAGCGGGTTCATTAACTCCTTCCATCTCGAATAAATTCACATCCGACGGGATGCTCGTCATTATCATATATACCCCACTTTTTGAATGTCGGAATAGTTTCAAACATAAAAACTTGGAATACATACTAAGCCCATTCAACTTGTATAGTTTGGTGTAATGATCCATATAAAATTGTATGTTGAAACACCATTCTTTCCTTTCCTATAACGCCCCTTCAAAGCATTAGACAAAGAGTACTTTGTCATCTCAAAAACAACTTTCCCCCAAGGAAAACTACTAACATCGCCGTAACACAAAAAATTAACCATTGCACCATCAACGTAATTTTCAAAAAATGTGCACATAATGAAATTAAAGACCAAAAATATCATAGACATCTTAATAGCCTCGTCATCATCATCAAAAACTGCCTTCCTATATATCCTACCTATACTACTACGTGTCATGCCTTCACACCAAAAAACTTACTAATAAGCATATTCTCCATACCTTTATATGGAGTTATATCATCCTCACCTTTCCATCTCAACCCGGATATCATACAAAACTCAGCAAATCGAACTTGGCTTTTTTTCTAGAACAAAAACCACATTTCACCGTCATCCTCTGGTGAACCTCCCTCACAAGAGCGTGGTGAATAATCTGGGAATACATTTGGTGCTCACCAAACTCAAGAAAATTCCCAAAACATGTTGCCTTAAATTTATCCAGCTGACTCTTATTCAATTTATTTGCAATGATACTGGGGACTTCCATGTCGCACCAATATATCACTTTTCCGGTGAATTTTCTGTTCCATTCCTCGTAATAAAGATCCCATAACTGCAAGTAAACAAAATCAGATTTACAAAGTTAACCAACCAATCATATGATAGTAACCAAAACAACATAGACAAGTAACCAATATAGCTTTAGTCATTAAACAAAACATCGTTAATCAATAACCAATCCAAAGATTAGACAAAGAACTAATACAACATTACACAATATAATAGTTAGACAAACAACCAATAAATCATCGACAAAGAACCAAGACAAATTATTATACAAGAAACAACATGTTGCGAAAAGGTAACCAATGTAAAGCTGAAATTACTTATTAATCTTGTCTTGGTTATCTTCATGCAACATCGTCGATTCTTGTCTAATACATTGGTTACCAACCATGTGCTTACCAATCATTAGTCGAAATATTATGCGAGAACAAAACAAAGATTAGTCAAGAACCCATTCAAAGATTATACAAAGAACTAATACAATGTCAGATAAGAACTAATACAACTTTAGACAATATATTGGTTGACAAAGAACAAAACATCATTAGACAAAGAACCAAGACATCATAAGACAAGAGATAACTAGACGTCATTAGACAAGAAACAAGACACACATAATACTGATAACCAAAACTGACAAAGATTACACAATATAATAGTTAGACAATGAACCAATAAATCATTGGGACAAGAACTAATACAAACATTATACAAGAAATAAAGATGTCATAAGAAGGTAACTAATGTAAATTGGTTACTTATTAATGTCTTGTCTTGGTTACCTTCATCATAACATCTTTGATTCTTATCAATACATTGATTGTTACCAACCATGTCTTTACCAATCATTAATCGAAATATTATGCGAAGAACCAAAACAAATATTAATCAAGAACCCATTCAAAGATTATACAAGAACTAATACAATGTTGCACAGTAACCAATACATCTTTAGACAATATATTGGTTAGACAGTAACCAAAACATCATTAGACAATAACCAAGACATAATTGGACAGTAAACAAGACACACATAATACAGTAACCAAGACAGCATTAGACAGTAACCAAAACATCATAAGATAGTAACCAAGACATCATAAGACAGTAACTAAGACATCATTAGACAGTAACCAAGACACTCATAAGACAGTAACCAAGACATCATTAGACAAAGAACGAAAGACATCATAAGACAAAGACCAGTGTCAGTTTTGGTTACCTTCGTACGCAACATGGTGGTTATTATCTAATGCATTGTTACCAATCATGTGGTTACCAAGCATTAATCATTAATATTATGCAGTAACCAATTAAGCATTATACAGTAACCAATTAAGCATTATACAGTAAACAATAACAATATTTAAATTAACATACCTTTAAAATTCGTTGAGTTGGAATTATCTTCTGGATAAGCACTTGAGCTTCATTCTTAACAGGGACATCAAAATCAAAATCTAATTGCACTTTGGAATGTTTGATATCACTATGTATCACCAAACTACTATTATTCTTACTCGATTTATTACCTACATCCTTCCCCTTTCCCTTCCCCTTGCTCTCCACAACAAACTTCTTCAAGTTCTTAATAGAATCACCCTCCACGATCCTTTTCCTCTTTCCATCCTTCTTATTTGTATCAACCATTCTATACAAAACATAAAAACAACACAAACCAAAACAATGAATACTCCATTCTGTTAATAAACTACTTTAATATATAATACATTAAACTTAATAAGAAAATACTCACTTGAAGCAATAATAAACACCATAGTCGATCAATGAAGAAGAATAACAAGTAACAACGACAATGAACCAGACGAGTAATAAGTAACAACAACAATGACGAACAACTCAACGAGTATGCCGAACAACTAAACAAATATGATAGAGATGAAGAACACACGAACACAGATGAACAACAATCACTGGAAACAAGATTTTTAACTCCGATTACGTTTAGTCGCGACAGAGGAGAGAACAAGGGTTTCAGCATGTGCAAAAGGGTTTGGTAACTGTAGAGTCCGTCTAAATGATAAAGCGTTATCACGCGATTCAAAAAAAACAACTTTTTGCCATGTCAACCCATTAATATTTATCTCTTAAATTAAAGACTCTTAATTATATTAGTATTGTAAATATATATGATGAAATGTCATATTTTTAT
This sequence comes from Panax ginseng, assembly GCA_020205605.1. Lineage (NCBI taxonomy): Eukaryota > Viridiplantae > Streptophyta > Magnoliopsida > Apiales > Araliaceae > Panax > Panax ginseng. The sequence goes on along the minus strand of CM035140.1, from coordinate 3,313,078 downwards.
AATTATTTTATTAGTGTATGCTTTTTGTAATTATTTTTATAAATGTACTATAATATGTAATTGTTCCAAAAATAAAAGCAAGTAGTGGGCCTTCAAGGCAGCCCAGCCCAAATATGTGTAATCTAGTAAAGATGTGACGGGTTCTGTCTAGCCCTAAAAGAATTATTAAATGAAGTCGATCCATCCATCCATCCAGTAGGCAGTAGGTGATTGAAAACTGCGAGTCCAAGTGACGTGAAAAATATTCATGGCATTCATAATTGGATTTTTATAGTCGTTTGGTCCATAATCATCTGGACTCTTGAATAATAGTAGCTATTATCTATCAAACTTCAAACAACTAAATGTAGGTCATCATTCCTCCCGGTAGTTTTTCTTGGATTCGGTTAGTATTTATTTTTTGGTAAGTTGTTGGATTAGTTAATATAGTGCTGATACACGTAGTCTTGTCTGAGTGTCGACACTTTATTGATCAATTTATCTAAAAATGAATTTCATCCTAATCATTTCCGTTTTTCTTTCTCTTTTCAAAAAATCATTCTTTTCCCATTAATTAATCAGTATTATAATTTTTTTTAAATTACCAATAATTACAATATTTATTATTTTATTTTATTTTAATTTTGAATTTGAAAAATATTAAATTAATTTTTAAAAGTTATTAGTAATATGTATGTAAAAGAAACCAATCTTATTAGTAGGAGTCCAACGATTTGACAGTTGAGTGATGGAATATTCACTCAGCTAGGCTTTTTTAGGCCCTATTGCTTCCCTTTTAGTCATGCCAATTTTTAGAGCCAAAATCTTTTGTAGAATTGAGATTGAGTATGGAAGTTGGCTAAATCATTGTAATGTTTAAACGTCAAATATACCTTTTTACATTTCTAACACATTTTAAATTCGAATTATAAAATACAGACTTTTCAATAATTCATTTAAAATAGAGAGAATCTTAATTCCTCAAATGAATAATCAGTGAATTTTTTCATCTTCGTATATTAGACAGACTCATATAAAAATATTTTTTGATATATAAAAATATAATTTTTTTTAGAAATTATAGAGAAGAATTCTCCGGTGGACTATACGTGCCTAAAAAATAAAAAAATAAGTAATAATAATAAATCATCCAACTTGGATTTATCTTTTCTTTTATTGTTCAACATCACTTGCCTGACCCTGATATTCTAATTCTACTACTTCTTGTAGACGCACAATTCATTCTTCTCCCACTTCCACTTCCACTTTAGTCGAGAAAGAGAATACGAATATGTTCTTCCTTTCCTTGCAGAGTGGATTGTTAGAGAATCAATGCCATGCCTAAGCCTAAGTGTTCTGTTCATCACAACTTGTGCGGCTTTCATTTTATCTTTAATAATCTATTACTACTAAGAACCAACATTGTGGGTGCCCACTTAATTAACAACCACCTTTTATTCTTGGTTTAAAGCTACTTTTCGTTTCTATGTAACGACTCCATTTTATTAGTCCACGCTTGGACTTGTTGAGGAACAAACACCAGCATCCATTGCCCATTCTTCATGCTTTATGCTAATTCTTTATTAAAGCCTTATTTTTAAACAATACTATAAAGATAAATCTTAATTCATCACATACTTATTCAAAATAAAATATTATGACGAAATAAAATGTACTACTATTATTAATAATTTAATTTTTTATATATAAAAATAAAATAATTTCATGTCGGAGTGTTACAACACAAAAATTAACAAACTATTTGGTTGGATGAAAATTGAACAAAAATGTTGGATCCGATTAGTATAAAGTTATTTTTTGATAAGTTGATCAATTAGCGAATAGAATACTGACACATATACAATCTTACATGCGTATCAGTATTCTATTGATCAATTGACTAACTTATCTAAAAATAAACTTTATACTGAACACTCCCGTCTAAACATTTGATTTTGATACGAAATGACCATTTCTCCAAAATGCCAAATACTTTTAGAAACACAATCCAAACAAAGCCCAGGAAAGGAGGGAAGACAGAAGAGTCCCTCACAGTCCTTATCCTGCACAAAGTAGACTGACTATGGTAAGAAGAGGTAGCCACTTAGCTACTTAGCTTATATAGCTTAGCTTAGCTGGCAGGAGAGAGTACCTGTACGAAACAAGGACAAGGATAGTAAACAGCCAGCCCATTCCCATTCCCATTGCCATTGCCATTGCCATTGCCAAATGGATGGATGGATGGATGGTGATGATGGACCCCCACTCCCTTTTAGATAAAAACAAAAAGAGGAGAGTAGACTTTTGCTCTCATTAGTCATAGCATCCAATCCAAATGTACTCAGATGTCCGTTTGGGAAAAGACACACACTGCCTTTGCCTTTGCCTTTGCCATGCCCCCAACCCCCATTTACTACTTACAAATCCACTCCTAATTTCTTCTCCACAAACGTGCACTTGATAAAACCCCAAAGCTGACATTAATTGCAATAATAAAAATATCAAAAATTCATATCAAAATAAATATTTGTATAAACTTAATATTGATTTTTTCAAAATTAATTTTTAATAAATTTATATAATTTATGTCAATAAAATTATAAATTATTTTAAAATATATTAATGATTATAAATTTATTATTTTAAAATTATAAATTATTATGTTAATTATAAAATTAAAAATATTATAAATTAATCTTCTAATATGGAATATATGCTTTGTTTTTATAATATGTAATATTATTTTATTTAAGTTTTCATGGTAGTTCTAAAAAACAATTAAGATATAAATTGACAATAATAAAACTTTAATTTCCAGAAAAATTGATGAGTTAAAATTTGCTCTATTTTAAGTAATTAAATTATCACATTTAATCTTTATCTGCTGCCAACTCTCAAGCATTTGCCTTGCCTTGAGAACAAGGTAACGCCACATCATCAATACAACTGTGGCGGTCTCCCAGAAGACTGCAACGCCATTACTCAGAAACGCCGTCAAAACTCAGAAACTTGGCCCACCGCCGGCAGTCATTACTGTTAGCAAGCTCCGTCAAAACTTAACGGCTAGTAAATGAAACTTAACTCTACTTTATGTGCCGTAATAAATTGACAAATAAAATATTAATATATATATAATTTTCGCTGAATCGTATTTTATTAATAAATTGATATTATTTGTTTATTCAATCAATCAATTTCGATATTCCCTCACCATTTTGCTGCTATAATAATAGTCGTACACCGCCATTTTCCTTACCGTCCTGCCTGAAAAAGCTCTTACAATCCCACAGAGATTGAGAAAATGAAAACTTCACCCCTCTCTTCGTTCCTTCACATATTTTCCGTTTTCCTCTTGCTTTCATTTTCTTCTTCAAATGCATACTCAGATCTCCAAACACTGTTAAAACTCAAAGCCTCCATGGTTGGTCCAACCAGTTCTGGACTCCATGACTGGAACGCCAGCTCATCATCTTCTTCCTCCCCGCATTGCTCCTTCTCCGGAGTTTCATGTGACCACAACTCACGTGTGATTGCGCTCAATATCTCGTATGTTCCTCTCTTTGGCACCGTGCCGCCGGAGATAGGGCGTTTGGATAAACTCGTCAATCTCACTCTCTTCGCCGATAATCTCTCCGGACCTTTGCCCATGGAAATGTCCAGCTTGACCTCCATCAAGTACGTTAATCTCTCCTATAACGTGTTCAACGGCACATTCCCCAGTGCAATGGTGATTACCATGACGGAGCTGGAATCCTTTGATGTTTACAACAACAACTTCACCGGCAAGCTTCCGACAGAGTTCGTGAGCTTACAGCATCTGAAAACTCTCAAACTTGGCGGAAATTATTTCTACGGAGAGATTCCGGAGGCTTATTCTGAGTTTCAGAGCTTGGAGAGCTTAGCTTTACAAGGTAATGCTCTTTGCGGATTAATTCCGCCCAGTTTGTCACGTTTATCCAAGCTAAAAGAACTATGGTTAGGTTACTATAATTCATATTCTGGAGGAATTCCGCCTGAATTCGGGCTATTAAGCTCGTTACAACTCTTGGATTTAGGTGGTAGCAATCTTACCGGCGAGATTCCGCCGAGTTTGGGCAATTTGAAAATGTTGCATTCTCTGTTTCTTCAGTACAATAATCTCACGGGTCATATTCCTTATGAGCTATCTAATTTGGTTAGGTTGATGTCATTAGATTTGTCTATCAATAAACTCACCGGCGAAATACCGGAGAGTTTTTCTGCTTTGACGAATCTGACTTTACTTAATCTGTTTCGTAACCATTTCGTCGGACAGATTCCGGCTTTCGTTGGTGATTATCCTAATCTCGAGGTGTTTCAAATATGGGAGAATAATTTCACCTTTGAACTGCCGGAGAATCTTGGTCGAAACGGGAAGTTGCTACAGCTCGATGTTACTACGAATCATCTTACCGGTATGATACCTCGAGATTTGTGCAAAGGAGGGAGATTGAAGAAGTTGATATTAATGGATAATTATTTCTTGGGACCGATACCGAGTGAACTCGGTGAATGTAAATCATTAACTCGGATTCGTATCCTGAAGAATTTCTTCAACGGAAGCATTCCCACCGGGTTCTTTAACATGCCGGTGTTGGAAATGCTCGAGGTGAACGACAATAACTTATCCGGCGAACTTCCGGCGGATATTTCAGGTAATGCACTCCAGAGCCTTGTGCTTTCTAATAACTGGATCACTGGCGCAATTCCTCCGGCTATTGGAAATTTGTTTAAATTAGAGAGATTAGAGCTTCAAATGAACAAATTTGTTGGCAAAGTTCCCAAGGAAATCTCCAATTTGAAGATGTTGTTGAAAATCAACATCAGTGCCAACAACTTAGCAGGAGAAATTCCGGCTTCGATTGCTCATTGTACAAAGCTGATTTTAATTGATTTGAGTCGGAACAGTTTGTATGGTGAAATTCCAACAGAAATTACGAAGCTATCGGACCTGAATGCACTCAATTTATCTCAAAATCAACTGACTGGTGCAATTCCACATGAGATGGGGTACATGAAGAGCCTAACAATCTTAGACATCTCTTACAATAATTTCTCCGGCAGGATTCCGATAGACTGGCAATTGAAGGACTTCAACGAAAGAATCTTCGCAGGAAACCCTAACTTATGTAGCCCGCACCTAAAATTTTGCCCGCCGGTCACAAATACTGCCAACGCCTCTCACAAAGGCCATGCTACGTCGTTTAGCACATCAAATCTCGTCATTACCATAATCATACTAGTAACTGCGGTATTACTATTGGTGGTCACTTTTATAAGAATCAGAAAGAAGCGGCTTCAGAAATCACGGGCGTGGAAGCTCACTACATTCCAACGGCTAGATTTTAAAGCCGAAGATGTTTTGGAATGCTTGAAGGAAGAGAACATAATTGGCAAAGGCGGAGCTGGGACAGTGTACCGGGGCTCCATGCCAAACGGCATAGACGTGGCTATCAAACGATTAGTGGGTGGCCGCAACGATCATGGCTTCTCGGCAGAAATTCAGACTCTTGGCAGAATTCGTCATCGAAACATTGTGAGGCTGCTGGGATACGTGTCAAATAAAGATGCCAACTTGTTATTATATGAATACATGTCGAATGGGAGCTTGGGCGAGATATTGCATGGCTCTAAAGGAGCTCATTTGCAGTGGGAGACGAGGAACAGAATTGCGGTTGAGGCTGCCAAGGGATTGTGTTATTTACACCATGACTGTTCACCATTGATCATCCATAGGGATGTCAAGTCAAATAACATACTGCTGGATTCAGAGTATGAAGCTCATGTTGCTGATTTTGGTCTAGCCAAGTTTTTGCAGGATGCTGGTGCATCTGAGTGCATGTCATCCATTGCTGGCTCCTATGGCTACATTGCACCAGGTAATTAGCGTAATTCTTCCGGTTTTGCATATAGATTTAAAAATTTCCAAATTTTGTAAGTCTTGATGATTTTTGAATATTTGACAGTAATAGTTAAAAGATCATTTGAGACTATTTTAATTGAAATTTATGGGGGGAATTTTACCAGTGGCTAGTTGACTATAGTTTTTAACTTCTTTTAGCTGCAATGCACTTTAGGTTCTTGCTCTCTTGATCACTTGATGTATACTATATAGGATGTAAATACTTGCAGTGTTTCATTAGTTAATCAAACAAATAATTAAATAAAATATTACAATAGACATTATTACATTATTGTGCTTATTAATCTTCTATAGAAAATTAAAGAAGAATCCATTTTTAAACACACAACTTGATCGGGCTTACTTGGAAACACTACGATCGTGGTTTCTATAATCATACATTTATATAAATTCACAAGGGATTTCTAAAATACAAGTTGTTGAGTGACATAATAAACTTTGTTGTTTGCTTTTGTATAATCTATGTTTGTGTTTTGTGTGTGATGCAGAGTATGCCTACACGCTAAAAGTGGACGAGAAAAGCGACGTTTACAGCTTTGGGGTGGTGCTTCTGGAGCTGATAGCAGGGCGAAAGCCGGTGGGTGAATTCGGTGACGGAGTGGACATAGTGAGGTGGATCAGAAAAACAATATCGGAGCTTTCTCAGCCGTCTGATGCATCTTCTGTGCTTGCAATATTGGACTCCAGGCTCAATGCTTACCCTTTGACAGGCGTCGTTTATCTCTTCAAGATAGCGATGATGTGCGTTGAGGATGAGAGTGCCTCGAGGCCTACCATGAGGGAAGTCGTTCACATGCTCGCCAATCCTCCTCAATCTGCCCCAACTCTCCTGGAATAAGAAGAGGGCGACTAATACAATTAGGAAATTGATATTTTCATATTATTTTTTGATATTTTTACATGAAAAGTGTCGCTATATATATATAGTAACAGTTGAAATATCATTTTTTATTGTGAATTTATCATTTTCCATACAACTACTATTACTATTTCCTTTTCCTTGATGAGGTAATAACAATAGAATTCCAAGTAAGATTGTAATAAGACTTTTTTCTAGAGCCTAATGGTTGGTCATGTTGCTAAATTGTGTATTTTTAATATATATGTGAATGTCAAATCTAGTTTGTTATGTTTTCCTTTTGTATTGGTTGTGCATACATGATAAATACATGCAATAAATTTTCTTTTTCTGAGAAAAAATGGATAATATGTTGTTTATGACGTATATTCTTGTTTTCAATGTTGAACATATATAATTCGAAGTTCGAACCCTAAGAAGCCATGATATACGAGTGTTCACTTGGATGTTATAATGTCTTCTTTTTTTCTAATTATTTTATTTTTCGAGTGTTATTTTGAAGAACGAATGAATTGGACAAGAAAATCGAAGAGACATGGGTAACGGAAAATAGACTAAAAGACAATTTGTACTCCAAACTTTATACCGTTGTTGACTTTTGCACTCCAAACTGAAAAAGGTGTTTAAGAACATCCCAAACTTCATTATACGTAACAAAACGCACATTTTCTTCACTTAATCGGTCAAAGTAAAAGCTAAAATTTGGCAATATCTGTATAACACAAGTTTGGGGTGCAAATTGTCTTTTAGTCTTAAAAATTGGCAAAAATAATTAATTTTAAATAAAATAATTAATTTTAAAATAAAATAATTAAAATAAATATTTGAAATTAATAATTAAATTTTTTTTAAACAATTTTTTTTAAAAACAGATTTTTAAAAACAAAATTGTAAAATGTAATTTTTTTTAAAAAAAAATCTGTTTTTACAAAAAATAAATAAAAACAATTTTGTTTTTACAAAATTGTAAAATAAATTTGTGTTTTACAAAATTGTAAAATACAATTTTTTTATAAAAAATTATGTTTTTAAAAAATTGAAAATACAAAATTGTAAAATACCATTTTTACAAAATTGTGTTTAAAAATAGAATTTTTAAAAACTTGTAAAATAAAATTACGCTTTTAAAACTAAAAATGTGAAACCTCGATTTTATGAATAAAGAATTAATTTTCTCAAATAATTTTTTTTATATTATGGTGTGAATTTGAGATAATGTTATAGTTGTGGGTAATATTTATAAATTTTGTAAAGTATGCAAGTTGTCATATTATATTCGATTGGTTTGGGAAATATTCGCTTTAAACAGAAATATTCGTATAACAAAGACAATCATTGGTGGACCCCTATTAACGGAATTATCATTTGATTGAAAACGACAAAAATATTTTATCGAAAATAACTACGGAAGTTTTACTGAGTTGATCTTCGTTGAACTACTTTCAGTAGTAAAAAATCACCGTTGTTGCATAAGAGACACCAGTATTGATTATTGATATTTATGTGAAAGTCACTCGCTTTTGTTCAATTATTGCTAAAATAGTTGCTGCGTAGTATTTCACAATATTTGATTCAATTATTGTTGATTTAGAAGTTTTGTTTTATTCAGTATTATTAACGTAATAAAATAAAACATCTTTTATATAAAATGTAATACTTTATTAAAGTTAATCTATAAATGTGACACCCCAAAATAGGTATACATCACCCATTCCGAGTTATCAATACACCTGCATGAAACAACTACAACTTTATTATTACAACAAGAAAAGCGTGAGTTTAAATACGAGATATTGCCATCTAAACAATATCCACATACAAATAAATCCTCATCATAATTATTGATACATTATTTTACAAAATGGTGAGGACTACTAAACAACTCTCTAAAATCATCATTCCATACCTCGACTCGTAGAATATTTACATTCTCGCCTCCCGAGAAGAAAAATGTAACAAAAAGGAAAAGGGTGAGCTCAACTAGCCCAAAAAGAATATTATGACTAAGATAATATACAACAAATTATCGTTAGTCTTCAACAGGAAAAATTTAATAGAATACAATAGACAAACAAATTTTAAATCAATAATGCAATGGAAAATATTAATTCATAGAAGAGTTACGTAGAGGATGAAATCTACTAATATCTATGAATTTAACAATCCATCATCAATATTTTTATCCTCAGTAACATCAATCAATATATATCTCGAAATCATATATTCATCCTTGCACTATGTGCCAAGGACATTCACCATTGGTCATGTTCATCTAAACACCTGTTCATCTTTGCACTACGGGCCAAATATATTCATCAGAAATCATTCATCTTTGCACTACAGGCCAAAGATATTCATCAGAAATCATTCATCTTTGCACTACAGGCCAAAGATATTCCATAATATCATCATTTAAGACTGAGGATGATGAAAAATATTTTTAAAGAAACGAATCCAGTGAAACAAAATGACAAGGATTAAGGATTAAGGATTCGTACTTTGTTTTATCCACGTCCAAAAAAATACCTCAAAAATAATTATAGTGGTGTAAAATTCAAGAATGATCAAAACATGGATACAATCAAAGCTAGTATCCAGAATAGATATTTTGGACGAAAAGAAAATTTTCCTTTTTCGATGAATAGTCTGCGTATTCGTGAATAAGATCAGATATCGTGAATAAAGGTCGTATACGTGAATAAGTAACTCAACACCAAAAGTTCTAAATTTGATAAAAACTTGCACTAATATTTCAAAGATAATGATATTGAAGAAATAATATCATTACGAAAAAAAATAATATCCCTTACCTCGAAAGATCAGTACTTCTAACTGGAATACTGGATATAGGCTATAACTTGAACTTTCACCGTATAGAAATACTCAAAGTATACTCAAAATACTCACAAGAATATGCTCAATAATATAGAGAGAGAAAACTTCAGTTTCTGGTGTGATTTTCAATTCTAACCTAAGCACCCTATTTATAGAAAAATGCTTAGAACACCAAAGCAGAAAATTTAATAAATTAATATTATATTTTTTCTAAATATCTCTACGCACACTACCATCTGAATTCAGCCTCCTAACCACATGTTAAATGAGTGCCATTTGTATACGTTGTCGAATCATTTGGATCTTTTCGGTGAGTCATATCGCGTCTTAACTTCTGGGTCCCAACAATGTTGCTTCACCCACCTCATCCCAACATATTGGAGAGCGACACTTTCGTCCATATAATGCTTCATATGGAGCCACACCTATACTTGCCTGATAACTGTTGTTGTAGGAGAATTCCACCAATGGTAAATACTTATCCCAACTGCCCTTGAAGTCTAGGACACAAAGTCTTAATAAATCTTCAAGAGTTTGAATAGTCCTCTCTGATTGTCCGTCCGTTTGAGGATGGTATGCCGAACTGAATCGTAAATCCGTACCCATAGCTTTTTGCAAGCTAACCCAAAATCTTGAAGTGAATCTTGGGTCACGATCCAAAACTATAGATACTGGCATGCCATGCAACCTCACAATCTCATTTACATACACACTAAAGAAGACGTTCAAGAGAATAAGTCTCCTGCATCGGCAAGAAATGTGCGACTTGGTTAATCTATCAACAATAACCCAAATAGCATTTATGCCTTGAGAAGCTGTGGGAAGACCCGTGAACGAAAATCCATGGTAATGTGTTCCCACTTCCATTTCTAATCTCAAGTGGGTGCAATGGTCCTTAGGCACTTGATGTTCGCCTTTACACGTTGACAAGTTAAACATGTTGAGATAAACTTTGCAATCTCTCTCTTATATTGTTCCACCAAAATGTATGTCAAGATCACGATACATTTTAGTACTTCGAGATGGATTGCAAATGGTGTATTGTGTGCCTCCATCATAATCTTGTACTTCAAATCGTAGTCGTTAGAACACAAAGTCTAGAGTGGACTCAAGTATTCCTTCTTCATCGATTCTCGCTTCCTAATAAAGACCTTCTTGTACTTTCTTCTTCATATGCATCGACTCAAGATTACGGTGGGCTTGAAAGAACCTTAACTTTTTCTATTAAAGTTGGCTCTATCGCGTATACTTGACATCATCGCTTCTCGTTCCTGCATATGATCTTCTACTCAACGCTACGCCTACCACGCTCGCTTTTCCGGGATGGTATTGAATAGTGTGGTCGTAGTCTTCAATAGCTCGAGCCAACGTCACGCCGCATGTTAAGTTCTTTTGAGTAAAGAAATATTTAAGGCTTTTATGGTCTGAATATATCTCCACTTTATCCCCATAAAGATAGTGCCTCCAGATCTTTAGCGCAAAAACGACTGCTGCCAACTCTAGATCATGAGTATGATAATTCCTCTCATATTCTTTAAGTTGTCGCGAGGCATAGGCTATGACTTTCCCATGTTGCATGATAACACATCCTAACCCTTTGCCCAAAGCATCGCTGTAGATAACAAATCCATCCGAACCAGATGGTATTGTTAGAATAGGTGCCGAAATAAGTCTCCTCTTAAGCTCTTGGAAACTCATCTCGCATTCTTCACTCCAAACGAATTTTGTATCCTTTCGAGTCAACTGAGTTAATCTGAGTAAGCGATTCGAGAAAACCCTTCCACGAATCTCCGATAATAACCAAATTTAGACCCGAAAGCTATGTATTTGATCCACCGCCTCTTGCTTTCTCCCAACTTTGTATTGCTTCAATCTTCACGGTCAACAGATATCTCCATGTTTTGACACTGCGTGCCCAAGAAATGTTACTTCCTCGCCCGTAACTCGCATTTCTTTAACTTAGCATATAGCTTGTTTTCACGAAGCCTTTGTAGTACCAGCTTCAAATGGTGCTCATGATCTTCACGACTTTTGAAATATATGAGGATGTCATCAATAAAGACAACAACGAACTGATCCAAATATTTCTTGAATACTCGGTTCATCATATCCATGAAAGTCACAGGAGCATTAGTCAATCCAAAAGACATGACTAGGAATTCATAATGCCCGCATCAGGAGTTCTAAAGGCGCCTTTGGAATATCCTCGCTTCTAATCTTCAAATTGATGATATCCGAACGAAGATCGATTTTGAAAAGAATTGTCAGCTTCTCAGAATCGGTCAAAGAAGTCATCAATACGAGGTAGAAAATACCTATTCTTGATTGTGACATGGTTCAATTCCCGATAGTCAATACAAAGTCGCATACTCCCGTCTTTATTCTTTACAAATAAAACAGGAGCACCCCAAGGAGATGTACTAGGACGAATGAAACCGATGTCCAACAACTCCTGTAGTTGGACCTTTAACTCCTGAAGTTCAATAGGAGCCATTCAATATGGGGTTTTAGAAATGGGCTTTGTATCAAAGTCAAGATCAATAAAGAATTCAACTTCACGCTTACGGGGTGGTAATCGAAGTTCTTCAGAAATACGTCGGAAAAGTCAATAACAACAGGAATATTATTCAAATTTGATGTGTCTTTATTCAAATCCATAACATGGGCTAAGAAAGCTTGACATCCGTTTTTCAATAAACAAATCGCTTTATGATTAGATATGACCGTGATTGATTTTAATGGTTTAGTTGCTCGATTCAACAACGGGTTGTTTAGGAATATGAAAGCTAACAACCTTACGAAAAATAATCAATTTTGGCATGATGAGTAGTTAACCAATCAATCCCTAAAATCACATCAAAAGCAAATATCTTTAAAGAGATAAGGTCAATGGGTAAGATAAGGGTGCCAACTTGATTAGACAAGATTTATAAACAAAGGATGTGATGAAAGTTTCTCTAATCGGAGTTTCCCAGAGATAGTCAAAGTCTAATTTTTTTCTTGAGTCCGATTTAAACGTTGAGCACAAGCGGGAGAGATAAATGAATGGGTAAGACCTAGATTCAAGTAAAGTATAAACTTCACAAGAATTTATAAATAGCTTACCAGTAATCACCTCGTTTGGGTTCCTCGCATTTTGACCATCCACAACAAACGCTTCTTCCAGAACCGCTTGACTTTGACTTTTCGGGACAGTCTTTTGAGTCACCGTCCCGCTTAAACTAGGTTTCGCTTCTGCAATCTCTCGAGCGATATGTCCTTCCTTTCCACAATTATAGCATACCGAATCTGTTGTGGCGCTTTGACCGATATGTCCCTCTTTCCCGCATTTATAGCAGATAATGACCGGTGGTCGTTTCTCCTCCCTTGAACCGATTGATTCTTCTTTGGCAATTGCTGCCTTCACACGGTCGTTGTTGAATCTCCTCTTTTAAAATCTCCTCCCGACTCGCTTCTTCTATTTTCATGGCCATGATTACCACCAGAGTGGTTACCATTTTTGTCCGCCTTTTTCTTTTTCCACTGGTTATTGTTGTTTTATTGATCGCTTATCTCCTAGATGATCCTCGATTAGGGTACCTCGGTTGACCGATACTCGTTATCTCGCCTAACAATTGAGCCCTATTAACAACATCCTAATAAAGAGAAAATTTATGAGAGATGAGATCTTGACGTATGTCGGGTTTCAAACCTCTCGAAACATCCGTCATACGTTCCTCATTCTCCACCAAATGAGGTGCAAACTCGATAACTCTGCAAACTTCGCCTTCAGATCGAGACACCGCCATGTTGTTCTCGCTCCAAATTAATAAACTCCACTTCCTTCATATGATTTAACACTTTCGTGAAAGTATTTGTCATTAAATAGTTTCAAATGTCTCCCAAGACATACCGAAATGCGGTACGGATGGTACGCTTACGACTCCCCCCAAGCATGATCTTCGCCACTTTCGAACATAAAGGTGGCGAATGGAACCTTCGTTCTCCGTGCATCCCAAGACATCGAATATCTTGGTAATTTGCTTGACCCATGTTTTCGCCATGATCGGATCAGCTTTCCTTAAATTCTGGTGGTCCCAACTCTTTGAACTGCTTGTGACAACCCGTGAATTGCTATCATTTCCTCTTATGTTTTGAACACGAAGTCTCCTCGTCTCGATTTTGCATGAATCGCAAAAAGCTTCTAAACATCCCTCGCTCATCATCTCGCCCCGGTGGTGTTGTTCACAGGAGGAACATTACTAGTCATTGCACGTTCTCCTTGGTGGTGAGTGCAAAAGCGCCTCCACTGTCTCATTTTCATTGTTAATATTCTTGAATCGACATTCTCAAATACCGCCATAAAACAAGGGTTAATTAAGAAATCAATATATCACATAATATCCCTATATACGACTAACTAACAAATAAGCTTTGTGTAGGACACACTAAATAAGGATTTACTCGTCTCTCCCTCCTAGTTCTATTCCCCGATCTCCGCCAGAGATCATATCCCTAAGCTCGATACCAACCGTGACACCCCCAAAATAGGTATACATCACTCATTCCGAGTTACAATACACTGATGCGAAACAACTACAACTTTATTATTACAACAAGAAATCTGTGAGTTTAAATACAAATATTGCCATCTAAACAATATCCACATACAAATAAATCCTCATCATAATTATTGATAAATTATTTTACAAAATGGTGAGGACTACTAAACAACTCTCTAAAACCATCATTCCATACCCCCACTGCATACTGCTACATTCTCGCCTCCCGAGAAAAAAAAATGGAACAAAAGGAAAAGGGTGAGCTCAACTATTTCAAAGAAGAATATTATGACTAAGATAATATACAACAAATTATCGTTAGTCTTCAATAGGGAAAAATTTAATAGAATACAATAGACAACAAGTTTTAAATCAATACTGCAATGGAAAAAATATTAATTCATAAAAGAGTTACGTAGAGGATGAAATCTACTAATATCTATGAATTTAATCATCCATCATCAATATTTTTATCCTCAGTAACATCAATCAATATATATCTGAAATCATATATTCATCCTTGCACTACGTGCCAAGGACATTCACCACCGATTAATCATGTTCATCTAAATACATGTTCATCTTTTACTACTAGCCAAAAAATATTCATCGAAATCATTCATCTTTGACTACGTGCCAAAGATATTCATCGAAAATCATTCATTTTTTGCACTACTGTGCCAAAGATATTCCATAATATCATCATTTAAGACCGAGGATGATGAAAATATTTTTAAAGAAACGAATCCAAAGAAACAAAAATGACAAGGATTAAGGATTAAGGATTCGTACTTTGTTTTATCCACGCCCAAAAAAATACCTCAAAAATAATCATAGTGGTGTAAAATTCAAGAATGATCAAAACATGGATACAATCAAAGCTAGTATCAACAATAGATATTTTGACCTAAAAAAAATATTTTATTTTTCGATGAATTGTGTCAGATTCGTGAATAAGATCAGATATCGTGAATAGTCTTGATATCGTGAATAAGAACTCCAATTCACCAAAGTTCCAAATTTGATAAAAACTTCGACCAATATTTCAAAGATAATGATATTGAAGAAATAATATCATTACGAAAAAAAATAATATCTCTTACCTCGAAAGATCAGTACTTCTAGCTGGAATACTAGATATAGACTATAACTTGAACTTTCACCGTATAGCAATACTCAAAGTATACTCAAAATACTCACAAGAATATGCTCGATAATATAGAGAGAGAAAACTTCAGTTTCTGATGTGATTTTCAATTCTAACCTAAACACCCTATTTATAGAAAATGCTTGTAACACCAAAGCGAAAATTTAATAAATTAATATTATATTTTTCTAAATATCTCTACGCACACTACCATCTGAATTCAGCCTCCTAACCACATGTTAAATGAGTTTCAAAAATGAAAAAAATCGTTTTTATAATTAAAAATATTTTAAACTTCCAAAAATCAATTATTTCGGAACTTCGGAACTTCAATAATTCATAATAAATAGCCCTTTTATTAGAAAATTCGAATCTTGCGTGTTTTTATAGGAAATTCAATTCTCTACAACTTTGCGTAAGAAAGTTTTTCCAAATTCCAAATGTAAATTGATCAAATCTACAAACGGACAATTTTAGAGGCTATAATCAAATTTCAAATAATAAATGGGTCCACGTATTATGTTTAACATGTTTTAAAACATTTATTGCAACAAAATACTCTTCCTCCTCAGATACTCATATATTCCACATTCGTTGTAAAATATCACCATTATTATATTATTAAAATATAATAATATATATATTTAAATGAATTATTTTATCGTAAAAAGATAAAATTTCAATTTTCAACAATTGTCACATTAAAAATTTTCTCCATCTATATCCACATAAAATCAATATTTTCCTCATCATATGAATCAATAATTAATTATTCACAAATAATATTACGTAATCACAATATTGACAACCAGCGGCCCTGCAGAAAGAGGGCTTTCCAATAAGAATTCTCCTTACTTCAAAGCCGCAATTAGGTGACCAAACCTCTCCTTAGACAGTAATTTTCTAGACATTGCCAATAATGTTATCTAATAATATTATTCAGATAATATGAATTATTGCTTCGATAATGAAAAATACCGTAATAATGACAATTATCAAAACAACTGACAATATAAAATATCAACGCAACAATTATCGAACCAATAAAATACTTGAATAAAGAATTCATGTAACCATTATTGAGTAGTGCCTTCTTACGTAAGAGTCAATAATTGGTGCAATATCGCATCTTCTTCGCGTCAACAACGCCAGACATCGTGTTTTAAATAACCAATTATATTCCAACAAACAGAAATCTGGTAACAATTACGCCGTTATTTTTAAATAACTTATATTTGTCATTTTCTTCCTCCAATCGCTTTTCAGATTATGGGGCCCACACATTATTGGTCGTCGTCGTCACATTTAATATTCCCCGATAAATGAATATTCCACGACCAAACGAATATTCCCCAAATGACAATGAATATTTTATAACCACTTGCTTATTTTGAAATATTTACGATTTTACCCATAACTATCCACATTAATAACATCAACCCTTACTATTTTAAAATAATAATTAGAGAAAATTTCATTTTATTAATAAAAAGTCGGGGTCTTACAATAAATAGAATATATTATATTTTATTATGCATAAGTGTTTCAGATAGTAAAAATCTTTTATATAAATATAATATATTATATTTTATTTTAAAAAATTCTTTAAATATGGACCACAAATTAAAGTAAATCGATGCGAATAGCTCATGGATTAGTTACTATGCATTCCATTTTCCTATAAATAAGCTCATTCCTTCATTATTTTTTTACGAATTCAATTGAACTCTGTAGAGAAACTATAGATAGATGAAGAAAAGTTTTCTGCTACTTCACTATTCTTATATCAATCTTATATCAAGTATTATTTTACTAGTAGGGATATTATTCTTTTGTATTCAAGAGAACTTACATTATTCCATTTCTTTATTGTTACATTGGAATAACTCAGATATCTGTGAGCTACCCTATACTTGGTGACATTCTTCTATTATTCTGCCTTTATTATTCGTAGAATATCATGTTTGTGCTATACTGTGGGACTTGACGGTTCCATTTTTTTATTATTCCGTCTTTATTATTTTGTTTTAATATCCTCATCTATGCTATCTGTAGGACACAGTTCCATCATTTATTATTCCGCATTTATTATTCTCATGGAACATCCTCGCTTGTGTTTATTTCATCCGACATGGTTCCGTTATTATTATTCTCGTTAGAATAACCGCTGCTCATGCAATACTGCATGCATGATGATATCTTTTGTTATTCCATTCTTATTATACTCAATTGATTAAAATTTTGACTTCTATACTCCATGAAATTAGTGGGATATCCTCGATATTTAAGGCTTCATCCAATATTTTTCATGGAAATATTCTTCTGAGCATTCTTGAATTTTATTCTACAAAAAAGTATCATGTTGATAATTTAGACGTTATTGGTTCCTGGACAAATTAATTCTTGAACTTGTTTAATTGAATTCTTATATCATTGTCATCATCCTCATGTTTATGTTATGTTGAAAGTCATCTGTGGCCTGTAGTGCATAGATGGACTTGGTATGATTATAACCATGGATTATTCGGTATAATCATGACCGTAATGTTATAAATGATGTGAAAATTAAAAGTTCTCATTGGCCCGTAGTGCATTGATGGACAGTTTTTGGTATAATTATGGCTATGGATTCTCTTCGGCCAAGGGAGCAAAGATGAATTATTTTATGGCATGATCAGGACCATTGATGTAAACACAATTATCTTTGGCCCGTAGTGCATGGATAATTCGTGGTCATGATACTAAAGAATATCCTTGGCCTGTAGTGCAGGGATGATGTAAGACCCCAACTTATTATTAATGAAATTTAATTTTCTTTATTTATTATTTTGAAATAGTAAGGGTTGATTTGATTAATGTGGATAGTTATTGGTAAAATACACAAATATTTCAAAATAAGCAAGTGGTTATAAAATATTCATTGTTGAGTATTGCTATATCAAGTGAAGTTCAAGTCATACTTTATATCCTGTTGTTTCAAATTTGTAAGTCTTGATCTTTCAAGTAAGGGATATTATTTTTTCAGTAATGATATTATTTCTTCAATATCATTATCTTTGAAATATTGATCTGAAGTTTTTATCAAATTTGGAACTTTTGGTGTCTGAGTTCTTATTCACGATACTCAAGACTATTCACGTATACTGACACTTATTCACGAATCTTGATGACTATTCATCAAAAAATGAAAATTTTTCCTTTTCGTCTAAAATATCTATTGTGGATACTAGCTTTGATTGTATCCATATTTTGATCATTCTTGAATTTTACACCACTATGATTATTTTTGAGGTATTTTTTGGGACATGGATAAAATAAAAGTACTTAATCCTTAATCCTTGTCATTTTGTTTCAACCGGATTCGTTTCTTTAAAAATATTTTTCATCATCCTCGCCTTAAATGATGATATTATTGAATATCTTTGGCACGTAGTGCAAAGATGAATGATTTCGATGAATATCTTTGGCCGTAGTCAAAGATGAACAGTGTTTAGATGAACATGACCAACTGATGAATATCTTTGGCCTGTAGTGCAAAGATGAATATTTGATTCCAGATATATATTGATTGATGTTACAGGGATAAAAGATAGACGATGAACTTTTAAATTCATACATAGAAGATAGTAGTTTGCATTCTCTTGCTTAACTCTTCTAATGAATTATTATTTCCACTGGCGAATATGATTTAAAACTTGTTGTCTATTTGTATTCTATTAGATTTTTTCCCTGTTGAAGACTAATGATAATTTGTTGTATATTATCTTAGTCATAATATTCTTTACTGGGCTAGTTGAGCTCACCATTTTCCTTTTTGTTCCATTTTTCTTCTTAGGAGGCGAGAATATAGCGAGTACGAGTCAGGGTATGGAATGAAGGTTCTAGAGAGAGTTGTTTATTAGTCCTCACCATTTTTGTAAAATAATGTATCAATAAATGTGATGAGGATTTATTTGAGTATAGATATTGTCTAGAAGATAATATTTGTATTCAAACTCACAGTTTTACTGTTATAATAATAAAGTTGTAGTTGTTTATGTACCATGTATTGACAACTCAGAATGGGTGATGTATACCTATTTTGGGGGCGTCACAGATGATTTAATGATGTGGATTATTTATTGAGCTGAGTCTCAGCGATAAAAGTGATGAAAAACTTTTTAAATCATAAAAGATAATAGATTCTAATCTCTACTTGACTCTTTTAATGGATTGCTTGTTCCGCTGCCTGGACTAGTTGAGCTCACCCTTTCTTTCACTATTCTCTTCAGGAAATGAGAATATAGCTGGGACGAGTCGGGGAACGGAGTGATGGTCCAGATGATAGCATTAGTAGTTCTCACTATTCTGTGAAATAGTGTGATAATAATTGTAATGAGGACTCCTTTTGAGTTTGTATAATCTCTAGTAGATAATATTTGTATTCAAACTCACACGCTTATGTTTTGTCGTATTGTACTGACAGTTGTATTAATAAGTTGTATTTGAATTACATACCATGTATCTAGCGACCCAAGATGGGTGATGTATACCTAATTTTGGGGGCGTTACATAATGGTATCAAAGCTTAGGGATATGATCCCCAGCTAAGATGTGAGACAAGAACTAGGAGGGAGAGGCAGAAATTCCTTGCTAGTATGACCTACCTAAGTTTATGTGGTATTTAATTGGTCGGTCAGAGTATAGGGATAATATGTGATATGTTATTTAACCCTTGTTTTGTGGCAGTATTTGAAAATGGCATCTGAGAATGTTGAGAACATCAATGGAGCACAGGAGACCATTGAGTCTCCACAGATCAATAATCAGGACAATGTGCAATATGATGGCGATAATCCTCCTGTAAACAACAACACTGATCAATTGACGAACGACGGTACATTTAAGAGCTTTTAAGAATTCATGCAACATCGGCGGCGGCGGCTCTCTGCTCATAATGCGGTAAAAACAATGGCAACCCACTTGGTTGGTCACCGCTAGCGATTCAAGGAGCCTGGACCACCGGAGTTTTTGGAAAGCGGAACCACTAAAGGCGAAGACGTGGTTAATGCAGATCACCAAGATATTTGATGTCTTGGGATACTCGAGAAAGCAAAAGGTTCCTTTTGCCACCTTTATGTTCGCGTGAAAAGCGAGATCATTGGTGGGAATCAGAAACGTACCCCGACCGACGCACTCAAGATGTCTTGGGAGAAGTTCAAGAACATTAAAGCGACAAGTACTTTCCCGAAAGTATTCGTCACATGAAGGAGGTAGAGTTTATCGTCGGAGCAAAAAATATGACCGTGTTGTAGACGAGGCTAAGTTTGCGAGTTGTCCGGTTTGATCCTATTTGGTCGATAATGAGGAAGCGAATGACGCGAATGTTTCATGCGAGGTTGAAACCCGATATACGTCAATACCTCATTTTTCATAAACTTTGTTTATATTCGGATATTGTGAATAGAAATTTGAGTTAGTGGAGTAGCGATAATAAGTCATCACAACCAAAAGGTAATGACCAAAGAATACGATAATAATCATACCCCATGGCAATCGGACATCGAACAATGATAACCATTGCGGGAAATTATCATGCCAAGAATGGTAACCACTTCGTTGGTAATCATGACCAAGATAATAGAAATGGACATTTCAAGAAGAGATGGTTCAATAGTGATGGAAAGACAAAGACCTTCCAAAGACCCGTTTCAAAGAAGAAGAACGACCACCGGTCAGATGTTTTAAATGCGACGGGAGGGACACATCGAAGTCAAACTATACGCAACAATCCAAAGCGTGTTTTAATTGCGAGAAAAGAAAGGTCACCTAGCTCGATTTTATCGTATGGTGAAGTCGAAGTCCACCGGGATAGTGATGCCAAAAGGATGTCCCATGCCAAAGCCGGTAGTTTAAGAGAGCGTTTTTTTTTCTCCTAACGAGAACCCAATAAAATTATCCCGGGTAAGTTAATCATAAGCTCTTACGAAGTCTATACCGTGTTGAGATCTGGGATTCTACTCACTCTTTTATTTCACCTAGTTGTGTTCAATGTTACTTAACTTCGGAGAAGTTAAACTTTGATTTATCTATTGAAACTCCATTGGGAAAAACCTTCGTTACCTCCACTGGTTATAAATCTTGTTTGATTCAAATCGACACTTTCACGTTACCTGTCGATCTTATCTCTTTGAAAATACTTGCCTTTGATGTGATTTTAGGAATCGATTGGTTAACTACTCATCATGCTTTTTGTAAGGTTGTTAGCCTTTATACTCCTAACCAACCTGTTATGCGAATTCAAGCAACCAAACCACTAAAGTCAATCATTGTCATATCAAGGCATAAGTAAAAAGCCTCGAGCCTTTCGCTGGTGACTTCCAAGTCTAGGAATACACCGAAGCCAGACTTTCTGTAGGCGACGCCGTGAATGACGATGGTAAGTTGATAGATATCAATGTGACGTACTATCCAAGTCTTGGATGAGAGTAACAGTTTCTATCATTAATAAGTCTCTTGACGTATTCCTGAAAACTTCTTAGCCTACCCCAGAGCGTGAAATCGAATTTTGTATTGACACCAGTACAAAACCCATTTCTTAAACCCTCAAAATATTTCTTCAACTAAAACGAACGTAACATGCGCCAAAGACGTTGACTCGAGCTGTTGAAGATTACAATCGTCTTATTCAATATCATCATGGAAGAAATAACGTGGTAAATGACGTGTTGAAGTAGAAGATCGTATGCATTTACAAGTGCGATGTTGTTAACACAAAGACTCATTTCGTATAACTTGCAAATGATGAAGATAGAGTTAAAGACTCAGGGGACCCACGTGAAGATAACGAATATAGGAGTAAAATCGACTTTAATCGATAAAGTTAAAGACGCCAAGCTACATACATACGAATCAATGAATGTGAAGAAGAAGGTTCAAGAGGCGTTATTCTGTAAAGCAAGAGTTCTTTGAAGAGAGAAATCTCAACCCTCGATTTAATTGGCCCATTTGAAATCCTCGATTGAGTAGGAACCGTGGCTTATAGACTCGCTTTTATCGCCAAATATGTCATGTGCTCATAATATTTTAACGTATCAATGTTACGTAAATATGTGGATGACCAAACCACATTATTAATTTAGAATCGGACGAGATAATGGATGATTTAACGTATGAGATCTCGTGTTAAAATCTTGGATAAGAAGAATCGTATCCAACACTCAAGGGTTATACCTCAAGAGTTAGAATCTGAAATGAAGTCAAGGTATCCTCACCTGTTCGACATACCAAGTACGTACGTAAATTTCGAGGGCGAAATTCCATAAGGAGGGGAGATTGTGAAACTCCAAATTTTATGAATAAAGAATTAATTTTCTCGAAATAATTTTTTTTATATTATGGTGTGAATTTGAGATAATGTTATAGTTGTGGTTAATATTTATAAATTTTGCAAAGTATGTAAGTTGTCATATTATATTCGATTGGTCGGGGAATATTCATTTTAAACAGGAAATATTCGTACACGACACAATCATTGGTGGACCCCACAACGGAATTATTGTCGGATTGAGAAAACGACAAAAATATTTTATTGAAAATAACGGCGGAAGTTTTACTGCTTGATCATCGTTGAACTACTTCGGTAGTAAGAGTATGCGATGTCTGGCGTTGTTACATAGTAGCATTACGGTATTGATTATTGATATTTATGTGAGAAGTCACCTGGTTTTGTTCAATTATTGCTACAATAGTTGTTGACAAGTATCTCACATTATTTGATTCAATTATTGTTGATTTAGAAGTTTTGTTTTATTCAGATTATTAACGTAATAAAATAGAAACATCTTTTATATATAAAATGCGTAATACTTTATTAAAGTTATTCTATAAATAGAATATATTATATTCTATTATGCGTAAGATTTGCATAGTAGTGCCGCATAAGAAAGTTTACATAGTAAAAATCTTTTATATAAATAGAATATATTATATTTTATTTAAAAGATTTTCTTTAAATATGGACCGTCAAATTAAAGTAAATCGATGCTGGACCAGTTCATGGATTAATTCTTATGCACTTCATTTTCCTATAAATAAAGTTCATTCCTTCATTATTTTCTTACGAATTCAATTGAACTCTGTAGAGAGAAACTATAGAGATAGAAGAAAAGTTTTCTCGCTACTTCACTACTCTTATATCAAGTATTATTTTACGGTAAGAGATATTATTCTTTTGTATTCAAGAAGAGAACTTCATTATTCTATTTCTTTATTGTTACATTGGAATAACTCAGATATGCTGCCTACCCTATACTTGGTGACATTCTTCATTATTTTGTCTTTATTATTCAGCCGAATATCCTTGCTGTCATCTTTATCTGTACTGACCGGTTCCATTTTTTTATTATTTCGCTTTTATTATTCACCGAATATATCATCCTCATTCTTATACGCTGCACACGGTTCCATCATTTATTATTTCGCATTTATTATTCTATTGGAACATCCTTGCCGGTGTGAATTTCACCGATATGGTTCCGTTATTATTATTACATTGGAATAACCGCCTCATCACAATCATCGCATGCGTGGTGATATCTTTTGTTATTCCATTTCGGTATTATACTCAAATTGATTAAAATTTTGACTTATATACTCCATGAAATTAGTGGAATATCCTTGATATTTAAGGCTTCATCCAAAGATTTTCATGGAAATATTCTTCCGAGCATTCTTGAATTTTATTCTACAAAGAAGTATCATGTTGACAATTTAGACGTTATTGGTTATTGGACAAATTAATTCTTGAACTTGTTTAATCAAATTCTTATATCATTGTCATCATCCTCATGTTTATGTTATGTTGAAAGTCATATGTGGCCTCAGAAGTGCATAGATAGACTTGGTATGATTATGACCAGTGGATTATTCTTGTGATAATCATGATCGTAATGTTACAAATGATGTGAAAATTAAAAGTTCTCGCCTGCAGTAGTGTATTGATGGGCCGCTTTTGGTATGATTATGGCTATGGATTCTCTTCGTCCAAGGGAGCAAAGATGAATTGTTTTATGGCATGATCATGACCAGATTGATGAAAACACGATTATCTTTGGCGGCCAGTGGTGCATGGATAATTCGTGGTCGTGATACTTAAAGAATATCATTGGCACAGTAGTGCGGGGATGATTTAATGATGTGGATTATTTATCGAAATTTGAGTCTCGCCGATAAAAGTGATGAAAAACTTTTAAATCATAAAAGATAGTAGATTCTAATCTCTCTGCTCAATTTTTTTAATGGATTACTTGTTCCGATGCGCTTAAACTTGATGTCTATTGTATTTTATCGGTTTAACATTGTTGGAGGCTAATGATAATTTATTCTGCATTATCTTAGTCATAATATTTCTTACTGGGCTAGTTGAGTTCACCATTTCTTTCATTGTTCTCTTTAGAAAATGAGATTATAGTTGGGACGAGTTGGGGAACGGAGTTATAATCCAAAGAATAACATTAGTAGTCTTCACTATTCTGTGAAATAAAGGTGATAATAATTGTAATGAGGACTCCTTTTGAGTTTGTATAATCTCAGTAGATAATATTTGTCTTCAAACTCATGTTTTATTTTGTCGTATTGTACACGCATAAATGTATTAGTAAGTTGTATTTGAATTACGTACTACGTATCTCTACACCCAGAGAGGGGTGATGTATACCTAATTTTGGGGGCGTCACAAAAAAATATTTTAATTTTGTTTGTAGACAAATTTTTTTAAAAAAATCTATTTTTACAAAAAAAAAAAAATTTTAAAATTCTGTGAATTTAAATTCTGTTTTTGTTTTTAAAAACATTTTTTTTTTACAATTCTGCTTTTACATTTTTTTGTAAAATGTAATTTTTTTACAAACTTATACAATTATGTTTAAAAAAAACTGCTTTTTAAAAAAAATTTTATTTTAAAAAATCAGCTTTTTAAAAATTTCTATTTTTACAAAAAATGTAAAACAATTTAAATTTCATTTTATTTTTAAAAATGATTTTTTAAAAGTAATTGTAAAAAAAATTATTTTTAAAACAAAAATGTAATTTAAATTCACGTAATTTTTTAATTTTTTTTTTTGTAAAAATGTTTTTTAAAAATTGTCAACAAACAAAATTAAAATATTTTTTAGCTTTTAAAAATGTAATTTTATTTTACAAGTTTTTAAAATTGCTTTTTTAAACACAATTTTGTAAAAAATGGTATTTTATAATTTTGTAAAAAGCGATTTTTTTATAAAAATTGTATTTTACAATTTTGTAAAACTCAAATTTATTTTACAATTTTGTAAAAAATGTAATTGTTTTAAATTTTTTTGTAAAAATAAAATATTTTTTGTAAAACATAATTTTTACAAAAAAATTCTATTTTACAATTCAAGATTTTAAAAAATTGTTTTAAAAAAATTAATTATTAATTCCAAATATTTATTTTAATTTTATTATTTTAATTATTTTATTTTAAAATTATTTTATTTTATTTAAAATTATTGTATTTTATTTAAAATTAATTATTTTTGCCAATTTTTAAGACTAAAAGACAATTTGCACCCTAAACTTGTTTTACAGCCTTAGCCGGTCACTTTTGACCGGTTAAAATGAAGAAAGTGTGTTTTGTTACGTATAATGAAGTTTGGGGTGTACTTAGACACTTTTTTTGGTTTGGGGTGCAAAAGTCAACAACGATGTAAAGTTTGGGGTACAAATTGTCTTTTAGTCCAGAAAATATATAAATTTGAAGATTGTGGGCCCAGGTGTAAAATTAGGAATCACATGACCTAATTAAATTAAATGCACAATTAGGGTTCCACGGGCTAGACCCGGGAGAAACCTCCACGTGTCCCGAGACAGAAGGCTCATGGAGGTGGCTCGTTTTGGGAATTGATTGAGGGATTGGATTGGTGGCTAGAAGGACAGGGCGATATGGGCATTATTCTAATGACTAAAGGGTATTTTTGGAATTTTTCTGAAGACATATGTCTGGCATGTGATTACTTAAATTCTAAGAAGCTCTATAAATACCCCTTCCATTCTATGAAGGAGGGGACCTCTCAGGAGACACAAGACTTACTATTTTGGTGACTTAAGGCTTGGATATTCCACCTAAAAGCACTAAAGGGTTTGGACATTCTCTCAACTCGAAGAACTCAAGAAGGCTCTTGGAATCCCTGCTACCCTAACACGGTTTCCGAATTCTAGGAGTTCTGCCACGTGTCATTGGAGTAATCGTTCACCTATTATTCTCCCCTTTTCAATCAATCAACCAATTTCGTGTTCTTTGTGAATTTTTCTGCTCCTCAGCCAACACGAAACCTAACTAACAAGGCACGATTTTCTTACTCACAAAGATGAATCTCGAAATTGTGCTTGAGTTTGAAATTTGAAAAAAAAAAGTGGAAAAATATAATTATTTTTAGAAGTGTACTTTAGTATAGTTTGTGATTTTATTAAGAAAAAGAAAAGAAAACGAAAAGTTAAAGTTAAATTACCACTTAAACTTTTTGTTAAATTCCATTCATTTTTTTATACCGAGGGATTTAGATTTTAAACCATATGTTTGTAACCGGTTTTTCTTCCAATTTATTATTGTGCAAACATTACGACCGTAAATGAATCAAATAGTTCAGGCTCGATTCAAAAAAATATAAACGCGCGAGACTCGAATTGATTAATAATATGATTCAAAAAAATAGTTCGAATAAAAATACGAGTAAAATTTGAGTCAGATTATACTCGACTCGTTTAAGATTCAAATTACTCGAATTCTAAATTGTGATTTGACATATTCAATTAGATACTCGATACATTCTCTTACAATATAAAAAAAATTAAATCAAATTAGAATAATTAATTATTATTGTTTTGTTTTTTATTTTAATTGTGATTTTATATTTGTAAGTGTAATAGTAAGTATTTTCTCATTTCTATGTAAAATAACAAATTCAATTTATAATTATATTTATTATAAAGTTATTTATTATATGGAGACTTGAATTCGAACTTCAATTCGAAACTCACGAGTAGTTTGAATATAATTTCATCTATGTCGGATCGAATTCGAGTAATAAATATTCGAGTCAAGTTAAATTTAAATAGAATTTTTTAAATATAATTTGAATTTGAGTATGAATTTAAAATTTCAAGTTAAATTCGAACAACTCTCTATGTATTCCAGTTCGACTCGTTTACACTCTTACCAAACAGGAGGAACCGAGAAAGTAGTACTATCCAGCATCCTCTAATAAATCTGTTACCGATTTATAGTCCCGGGTAGACTTTTGGAAGAAATTTAAAAGAGAGAAGAAAGGAGATTAGAAATTGCTTTGTATGATATTCAATAACTATCCTTTAGTACATTGTATTTCCTTATATTTCCCCTAATAACTATACAATTAATCTCAGCCATAGATTTTTGAAAATATATTACAACCCTTGGATCACTTTGACAACTTACTCTATTCATATTTTGACCGAATCGCTACAATACTCCGCCCTTCAAAAACCACCTTGTGCTCAACGTGATGCTACACTTTGAACCCAGGACTACAAACATTTTCTTCAAAACGAGTAGAACATATTTCATTCTGCACTAAATTTCCCATAAATGCCCTATGGATCACCTCCTGGTTATCACATATGTATGCAATGACGTTCTCCTTATTCATAACTTCACATTCCGAATGCACTAATCGATTGACTCTGAACCCATTGTAAATCGCATCAGATTTATAATTTTCATGAAGAATAATTAACCAAACCTCTTGTGGCAAGCAAGTTATTGTCTCTAATCCTTGTCCTCTCACATTTACACACCTGAACCATACAAACCTGAACTATGATACTAGGTTGGTTGTCTAGGGCCGTAGAGAAAATCTGCTCTTGCTTGGTGGGTATGATTGTGTTCATGGGAATCAAAACAGTCATGACAACTTCAGCCGTCTCCAAACCAAGGGGAAAAAATTCACATCCATCCTGCACCTTCTCATTACCCACACTCCTCAAAATGGCAGCTTATACAACAGTGTCATCCTTGTAATTTCCAATAAGTACTACCCGCAATCCATGGTGAGTGTACTTCGTTAAAGTCACAAAACCATCAAATCGAAACCCACCTTGGGTGTACTTCTTTCCGTTCTCCATCCTTAAGTAAATATGAACACCCAAGTATATTTCCCATGATATCATAATAAAACAATTTAGAACATCATTTTCCATTATGTTCACCACTGTCATTAAGGCAAGACTGACGTGTATGACATAACATACAAGTTGTTGCTCCACATTCATTTGCTTCCTGGAAGAGCATGGTAATTTGGGTGTGTAAATGGCATTAAAACCCAGCTCGCAAGTTTTCAGAGCTTCTTTTTCTTTAATGTAGAAAACAAGAAGTGCCTTGTTAGTATCTCCAGCTCTAATGATTACAAAAATGTACCTGGCAGTTCATTGATGTCGAAACTATTTGTTGTAAATTTCAATAATATAGCGTCATCAGCTTATATAGTAGCCACCAAATTGTCAACATTTTCAATTTGATCTAGCACAATCAAACATTTGA
The DNA here is from genome assembly GCA_020205605.1 of Panax ginseng. NCBI lineage: Eukaryota > Viridiplantae > Streptophyta > Magnoliopsida > Apiales > Araliaceae > Panax > Panax ginseng. The sequence continues at coordinate 3,284,200 of CM035140.1, read as the reverse complement.
TTTTTTTCTTCACCTTTGACATTTTTGAAATCACGAACTTGGTCACATTGTACATATTTGAATAGATAAAAGCATTCCAGTAGCAATCGGGCCTAGCGATAGCAATTATACAAACTTGGCTCGTGTCTAAATAGTTTGTATTGAAAGGCAACATGTTTTCAGCTAGTTCATTAATGCAGTTCCTCTGTTCAAGTTCAAATCCCAACTTATATATAGTTTTTTTGTTTTCCAAAACCAAACCAAGAAAGTTAAATGTGGACCTAAGAAAAGGACAAAGACATGAACGAGCAGCAAAAGAATTTAACAAAGAGACCCAGTAAAAGAATTTCACCGGAAGTAGCAACAACCCCATATTAAACCCAAATACTCTGCAACAATTCTTTTATCTGTAAACCCCAGATACCAACAATTTAAAAGCAATATTGGGCACATATCGGATTTTCAGAGCTTGCCAAAGAAGATCACTATTTGAAATACAAAAGGTTTGAATTAAGGAAGTAATAGTCTCAACACCAATCACAACACCACAATCCATTATTTCAACATATTGTTTCCAAATATCAGTATGACCAACTTGAATTGAACCCTATATAGTCGTATTCCATGTTAACAATGAAAGGCAACTACTATTATATTTCAATTGATCAAACACATTTAGTGTTTCACCACTTTCCACTTTTTCACACTAGCAGCACATATATATCTCTAAAGAACCTTGTTCTAGATTATATTTGGTAAACTGGGTATTGACAGTCTTGGTTGGCAAGTATGGGTTTAAAATTTGGGTAAAGAAGAATTCAATGCTAACAAGCCTTGATTGTTTGCCTCCTGCTGCTCAAACATTTCTATAAGGACTCTTTTTGAACTTCTCTGCAACTGATAACAACTCTAGGTACTTGTTCCTTCCCTCAGCCTTGGAGTCCAAAATGTCAGGAAGAATGGCAACAAGACAAATGTCAATAGCATGAACTGTGGCTAACAATGGTCTGTAGCCATTTGAGTAGCCTTCAAATATTTGTTCTTTAGGATTCCAACCAGCCTCTTGGCATTTAAAAGCACCATATGCACTTTAAAAATGTCCTCCTAACCACAGCCACCTTAAGGTAAGTCCCCTTGAATCTAAGTGATGGGTCTTTTCAATGAAATTCATATAAGGCAACTCATTCACGATAACATACAACCGCCTAACTTTAGTTCTCATAGCAGCTTCGCCCAAGAAAATGATTTCCACATTCGACCCAAGGAAGAGAATGATGAAATTTTGAGTCAATAGCCCCATATATTTATGAACAACTTCCATATACTTTTCCCCCTAAAGGTAGAATTCTTGAAGTCCCAATTCATTAACATCACCCAAACACAAGAATTTACAGCCAAACACAATAGATTTATACTCATCTGATGGCGATCAGTTCGTTCTGAACTTTTATCAAACATTTTAACCGCAATAGTAAGTCCTTTTTGATTTGCACAAAAATTCTTCCCCACAACGTTAAAAAAGGAATTTTGATCTGAAATTTGATGAATTGGTGGACTTGGATCTTCCAATTTCGCTAGGAAACTCTCGTGATCTCCTTCTTCGGGGACAATTGAATCACCATCTTGTTGGGTCGGCAATTGATTTTGATAACCATTTTCCTCTTCAAGATCCGCAATAACAAACCCATTTTTATTGAAAACTCAGCTCGCAAAATTAATTTTCTCACATTTGGCAAACATATTGACAGTGTTACTCACAACAGCCACATCAAATACAAGCTCATTTTCAGAAGGAATACTAACTGGGCTTTTCATATCACCACATATGATTGAAAAATCCTCAACATACGGAACTACATGAACGCCCTCGTGAAACCTATCCACATTTGTAATCTTACTATTGTTGTACACTCTATTTCTATCATTGATTTAAACAATTCACCATAAGTACCAATTCCACTTACTTTTTCAATTTTGATTTTCCTAGCCATGTGGTAAGTAGGTGGTTGAATCTCTACAATTCCTTTGGCATTTGGTTGCAACTTGTAACCCAATTCTGGTTTGAGACTTTCTACAAACACCTCGCATTCATCAGGTAATCCATTTTCCTTTGCATAAAGTTCCCTATTCATGATGTTGCCCACCAAGGACAATTCACATTGATGCAGAGAATTAGTTTTGTCCACCTTCAATTGATCAACATCCTCGTTTAAAGGACTACTATGTTTGCAATTACTGAACCCTTTTTGAACTGGTTTTGCTTCATCAGTTGCTGAGATTGGATTCGAAATTGTTGTACCCTCGGGAGCAATTGATTCCTCACTTTCATAATATGCTGACCCAATGGTATCTGTTACTACACAAAGGCAATCCTCTTCTTGGGTATAACCGTAAATGAGTATTTTTCGATCATGCTTTGTATCGGGTTTCACGCAAGCTTGCTTCATATCTTCAACAAATTGATCAGTAAATTTTGTCATAGATTGTGAAAATCTCTCCAAGAATTTGTTCCTAACATCCATGGTAGGATCAGGTTCCTTGGATTTATCTCTCAATGAAAGCACCATCGTTATCGATTTATAGTCTCGGGTAAACTATTGGAAGAGATTAAAGAGAGAGAAGAGAGAAGAGAGAAGAGAGAAGAGATGAGATTATAAATTGTTTTGTATAAGGTAGCCATCTTTCAATACATTGTATTGCCTTATATTTCCCTTAATAACTATACAATTAATCTCAGTCATAGATTTTTGAAAATAAATTATAACCCTCGGATCACTTTAACAACTTAAGGAATGTTTGCTGAATGGTTGAATCCGTCAGTACGTTTATTTTGGTATAAATGGCTGAATCGATAAGATAGACGAGTTGAATGGCTAAGTCATATTTTCTTAACTGAATGACTGAATGAGTAGCTGAATGAAGTTAAAAAAAGGTATGAATATTTGGCTATCAACTGTACTATGAAAAATTGCAGGTGTGGATGTGGATTGGTTACCTTGGTATGAAGATTTTGTTATCTTGGTGTGAAAGTTTTGTTACCAACTCGCATTTAAAAAAACCGAAGGTGTGGCGGTGGATTGGTTTTTGTAGTATGAATGTTTGATTACCAAAGCTATGACTTATGAAAAAAGCTATGGTGTGGAGGTGAATTAGTAACCTTGGTATGAAGGTTTGATAACCTTTTGGTATAAAGGTTTAATTCACTTCAGTATGAATGTTTGATTCTCAATCTTTTTATCGATTCTTGATTTCAAATCCAATAATCAAGGTAAGCATTAGGACGGATATGTCAACACTGCCTACACTTCCAAAAAAGAATGAATGAATTTCTGAGAAGTCAAAGCTACATGAAGTGAAAGATAAATATGGAGAAAATTAATACAGAACACTTTTATTTATTTCTATCCATCGGCAAGAGATCATTCAATAAGTAAAGTTTACAAGAATCATAAAAAAACAATGTAGTAAATGGAGATCCGCATTAATAGATAGTGCAAATTGCAAACCCAGACAAAGAAATATTATGTAGCAGATCCAAGGCGATAAAGAATATACACTTCTTTTGCATTAATGGCCTCAACCAAAATTTATTGCATATATAACTTATTTTCCCCTTTTTTCTAGTTGTATGAATATACTTCAACTGGTAGAGCGTGTGACTTTTAACCACATGCTCGTGGTTTGATTTCCACATACAACGTAGTGTTTATATATCATTGGAAAAAAGAGGATCAAGAGAAAAGAGAGAGAAACAGGAACATAAATTAAAAATGAGTCTGTTATGTTTGAATGTGTTTGAATAAGAACATACTAATTAACGGGAATAGATAAATGAGATAATCGTGGGCCACGATTAAAGGATATCCAAATGTATTAATTTTGTAAATAAATATGAAAAATGTATTACTTTTATAATTATTTTATCTATGCACCATTATTATAATTATTTCTAAAAATATACTAAAATATTTAATTAACCCTTAAAAAAATATAAGTTTGGGTCTACTCTAGATACACCGAACAAGTTGGGCTTTTATTACTAAGGTAGAACTTATAAGTTGCTCATACTATTAAGGTATTTGATAATTACTTATTTATGATTTATAAGTTGAATTTTAAGTAAAAAAAGTAATTATTTGTGACTTAAATATAAACTAAGTAACTTATTTTGTGACTTATAATTTGACTAAATATAATATTTATTTGGTCCTCTTCTATTTTATTCATCTTTTATTAATATCTTTTATTAGTAATTTTTATATTTATTTTAACTTATAAGTCATTATGAGCCGAATACCTTCATAATTTATTTTAAATTAATTTTTAATATATAAATTAAATTGATACCGAACATTTTTTATTTATAAATCACAACTTAAATAACATATAATTAATGGGGTGTGTATTGAATTAAGATTTTATTGACTTTTTTTAAGTGACAAACTTTTGTAGAATTTGTGGATTTTAATGACTTTTAAAGACTTTTTTAAAATGACTTTTATAGACTCTATGAAATAAGTAACAGAATTTTATAAACTTTTTATCAAGATTGTGATAGAATTTTGTATACTTCTAATATATAAAATTGAAAGATTATTAGATTTAAGATTAAAATTTTGCTAAACAGTTAAATTATTTATTATATTTTTAGTGCATATATTATATGTAAGACCCCGAATTTTATGAAATGAAAGTATTCAATTTTCTTATAATTATTATTCTATTTAGTAAATGGTTAAATTGATAAAAGGTTAAAGTTAAGGGTGATATTTGAAAATTTTGCAAAGAAAGCAAGTTGATATAAAATATTAGATTTTGTGAGGAATATTCGTTTTAACGGGAATATTCACGCGACGAAGCATAATTATCGTGGACCCCAGCGATGTAAGTATTATCGTAGTTAGAAAATGACATAATTATCTTTTATAAAAATAACGATTTAAAGTTTTACCGTTAAACCTGCTTAACTACCCGGTGGTAAAAAAAACGATGTCTGGCATTAGTTGCGTAGTAGCGCTTCGTATTTATTATTGATGCTCACGTGAAAGTCACTTAGTTATACTCAATTATTCTTTCATGATGTTGTTGCATCATATCTCTCGTATTATCGATTCAATTATTATTACTGATGTCATCTCGATAATATTTTATATTATTAAATCAATAATTGAGACGACAAAGTTATTCATATTATTATTTGTAATATTGACAATATCTAGAAAGTTCTGTCAAGTAGAGGTTTAATCACCTAATTGCACGCCAATAAGGAGAAATCCTTATTGAAAAGCCTCCTCTTTTCTGAGAATGATCTGGTTGTTAAATATTATGAGTTATAATATTAATAATGAATAAGTTCATGTTGATTAAAGATGAAATTGATATTTTCATTGTGTTGGAATTATTAGTGTTAGTGGAAATCGACATCTATTTCGATAGTAATGGATGTCTAGAGGTTATATTGACTAATCGAGTAATTAATCGAATAAATGAGCAATTAATTGCTATTAATTTACATCCTTATAACTATTTGTTCACATGTGTGTACTATTGATTCACATGCATGTACTGTTAGGGGAGGTGGTGCAAGATTGATAATACTTGCATGACTAAATTAAAAAATGGAGCCAGATGAAGGTACTATATCTTGTAGTTATTTTTCACATAATTGTACTATTGATTCACATGATTGTACTATTGATTCACAAGATGTACTATTAGGGGAGGTGGTGCAAGTTTGATAATACTTGCAGGACTAAATTAAAAATGAAGGAAAAGATGAAGGTATTATACTCAGAATATTTGAGCCCCAAAAACGTGCAATTATCGAAACTATATTTTCCTATAAATAGAAGTTGAATTCTTTCATTCTCACCAATTCACTAAGACTCATAAGAGCAATTATAGAGAGAGAAGCTATAGAGAAAAATAAGGAAATAAGTCTCATTCTTCACTATTTCAATGATCCTGGTCTTCTTCCTTACGAGGTAAAGGGGTATTATTTCTTCGTATTAAGTAAAGGATATTATTTTGTTCAAGATTCATAGGAATAATATTGTCTTCCATACTACTGTAGTATGTGAGTAATATTATTTAAATCTCGGACATCTTGATTATACCTCATTTTGTTAAAGTATTGCTTCTATACTCCGTGAAATTAGTAGAATATCCTTGAAATTTGCGTTTCATCTAGTATCGTTTCACAAGGATATTTTCTACATATTCTTGTTAAATTTTAAGCTTTTAAATGTAGAGATACTTATCCATGAGTAATATTCATTTTTACTAATGATTATTCAAAAGGTATTATTATTCATAAAGTAATATTCACGAGTACTTATTCACAAAGTCTTATTCACGGGTACTATTCCTAAAAGTACTATTCATAAGTCTACTATTCACTCAAAGTCTTTATTCACTGGGAAATTATTCATGACAAAATTAATTTCTTTGTTGTCGAATCATTTTGATACTGATATTATTCTTGAATTTTACTCCACCAAGCAATATCATGTTGACAATTTGGATATTATTGAATTCTGGATAAATTAAGTTATAAATCTTTAAAATTTTATCATTTGCTTTCTTTTAATTGAATTCTTATATCATTGTCATCATCCTCATGCTTATATTGTGATAAAAGTCATATATGGATTATGTGCATAGATATACTATTGATTGGTATGACTATGACCAGAGATCATTCGGTATAATCATAATCCATAATGTTATAAATGATGTGGTAAAAGTCCTCATTGGCCTGTAGTGCATTGATGGACGGTTGTTGGTATGATTATAACCAGGGATTATTCGGTATAATCATGACCATTGATGATTACATGAATATCCTTGGTCGTGGTCCAGGGATGATTCGATGATGTGGTTTATTTATTAAGTTGAGTCTCATCGATAAAATTGATGATAAACTTCTTAAATCATAGAAGATAGTAGCTATCATGCTCTACTTGACTCTTCTAATGGATTGCTTGTTCCGCTGCAGTTAAACTTGATATTTATTGTATTTTATCAGTTTAACACCGTTGAAGGCTAATGATAATTTATTCGCATTATCTTAGTCATAATATTTTTACTTGGGGCTAGTTGAGCTCACCTTTTACTTTCATTGTTCTTCTTAGGAAATGAGAATATAACGGGACTAGTTCAGAGAGCGAGTGACGGTCCAGATATGTGGCTATAGTAGTCCTCACTATTATGTAAAATAGGGTGATAATAATTGTAATGAGGACTTTATTTGAGTTTGGATACTCTCTACGAGATATTATCCGTGTTGAAACTCTCTGCTACGTTTTGTCGTACTGTATAAAAGAAATTTATTTTTAAATTTTGTACCATGTATTTGGCGACTTAAGATGGGTGATGTATACCTATTTTGGGGGAGTCACAATATTATTATTTTACTATATATATATATATATATATATATTCCCTTCTTTTACCAAATCATTCAATATAATTAATAATAAGACAAAAACTTTAAATATATATATATATATACACATACATAATCTTCACAATTGATCTGAGAGTTTCATGATTTTATCTCACCTTTATTAAACAAATTTCCTTCGTCTTTGTAATAGAAGCTTTCGAACTGTCGCTTTCTTCCTTACCAATTTACTCTCTATTTTTTCTCTTTCATCGATTACACGTACCGCGAGACAGATTAGGTCTTTAGTTATTTATTTACTTATTAATATATCTTGTTAATTCTCTTAATTATAATATAATTTAATTTTATCCACATATAAATTAAATCCAATTATTTTTAAGGCCCAAATTTTATCAAATTATTTTATCCTTCATATATTAATACTTATTAGCCTATATAAAATAAAGGCTTAAATATAATTTACTACCTTAAACTATATGTCATATTCTACTTCGGTGATTTACCTTTCAATTTTGTCAATTAGATGATTGAACTATTAATTTTTTTCAATTTCATTCAATTGAGGCTGCCACATCAGAAATTGTTGACGTGGCCCGCTGACTAGACAAATTAATGCTAACGTGTAATTAAAAAATATTATTTTAATTATCTCTTCTAAACATCAAAAGGTAAATATGTCAAATTATTATTAAATATAATCAAACCTAACCAATATCATTAAACTCATCCTTGTTCCTTCTCCAAATCCTCGGCGCAGTCGAGGGAGGCGGCGACAAGCTTTTCGGCTGCCATGGACGTCGGTCCAATTGCGAATAGTGACGACAAAGTCGTTGACAATGTCGAGGAAGGAGGAGGAATCTGCAGAATCGGACCAGATAAAACGGTAGGAGGATTCTTGGCACTGTGGCAAGCCATCTGGAGGATATCGTCAAAATTGTGGTTTGGTGTTTCCCTTATTTTTGCAAACGACTGTAGAATGTTGTTCTGAACTTAATTTTTTAGTAAGGTTTTGATTTTCTGGGTATATTTGTTAGTTCTGTTGCTGGGGAAGACAATACATGAATATAGAAAGAAATGATAAAATACCTCCTTTGGGTCACTCAATATATTAACGATTGAAACATCAATTGCATCCTGGTTTTCGACCCTAGAGGCCCTAGCAACATACAAGACAACAATATCTTTATCTGTGTTTTTCGAGAAGACCTCAAGCAAGGACTTGTCAACTGTAAGCTTGTTAAGTGTGAAGGTTCCGGTCTTGTCACTGCAAAACACATCCATTCCAGCCATCTCCTCGATGGCGGTCATTCTCCTTTACGGTTTTTGGGTTATGTTTTTTCGTGATTTGATTTACGGATTACGGTTCTTTGTTTTGGTCCGTTGATCCATGATTTATCCCGATTGGGTTTCATGTTTTCTCATTCTCATTTTCATTGGGTTCTATTCTTTCACGCTTTTTAGCTTTATTTGTTTTGATCTTTATTTTGGATCCGAAAATGGGTTGTGTTCTTTAAATCAATTTTGATTTTGTTTCGATATCCTTTGCTCTTTATCTTCGCTGGCAAACATGGCGTGGGCTGAAATCTGGGGCAGGGGTGTTGATTTATTTGGTCTAGATGTATTAAAGAAAAGGTTGCAACCATTTTATCCTTTAATATATTAAAAATGTTTAATCACAAAATAAAAAAAATATTTTTTACACACATCATGCCCCACCCAGATAGTTACGTCAGCAATTTCTGACGTGACAGCCTCAATTGAATGAGATTAAAAAAAATTAATAGTTCAATTATCTAATTGACAAAATTAAAAGGTGAATGACTGAAGTGAAATATGACATATAGTTTAAGGTAGTAAATTATATTTAAGCCTAAAATAAATAACTAGTTTGACCCAATAAAAGACAAAGTCCAATTAAATTATTTAAAATATAAAATTAAATGTTATTTATTTATTATTTTTTTCTACGTATTACACCGCGAATTTGTATTTACACCGCGAATTTTTGGGTTCCCTCTTTACTAGCGATCCGAATTTTCACTTTTGTGTTTAATATTTGGAAGTCTTTAGAAATCTTTAGAGATGATGTCAGACTTTGAATCTGGATTGATAGTTATAATTCTTTTTCTAAAGTTTGTCAAACTCTACTAATTGATAAAAATCTAAAAAATTTATGACTTTTTGAATACTAAAATACTTTTATAGACTTTGTAAAAATCTTATTTAATACCACATAACTTTTAAAGACATTACAAAAGTTGTAATTAAATACCAATAAACTTTTATAAACTTTTTAAATATATTGATTAAATACAATTAAAATTTTAAAATCTTTAAAAATTTTAATTGAATACACCTTCTATATTTTAGCTAATAATTTAATTTAAAATAAGTCATTTCCGAACGTGAATAATATTCGTTCAGCCCACTATATTCAACAGGCCGTTATTTGAATTCAAAATTGTGTTTCCGCTCTCGAGTCTTGAGAGAGAGAGAGAGAGAGAGAAAAATGGAGATGAAAAGTCCCCCGCCGTGCCCAAACACGGTGACCGTCCGTCGGAATCCGCCACGCCGGGCTCGGCCAACTCCGTCTTCCCACATCCCTCTACCATTACCCCTTTCTTCAACTCCATCTTCAATTTCAAAAAACGTTCCCTGTTTTCCTATTGAAGATATACTGTCAATGGAAGTCCCTAAAAACCCTAGTAAACCGGAAGAAGAACTCGCCGAGAATCTCAAGGTTTTCCTGAGGATCCGACCCTATCAACGAATCAAAGCTTAGGAAAAATACTTTAGCCGGGGCTCGCAAAAATGCTTGGCCTCAAAACCCTTCCACAAAGAATGCCTCAAAACCTAAACCCAAAAGGAAGACTGAAATTTGTCTCAAAGAGAACGATTCACACTCCGTCACACTTTGCCCACCGCAAAATTTGCAAGACCAGAAACGAAACAAGTCAGAAGTGTATGAGGGGTTTTCACATGTTTTTTCTGCCGACTCCTCTCAGGTTATTATACTATTTTTTTATCTGAAAGTTATTTAATTTGAATATGTTTTAGCCTTTTAGGATTAAGTTTTTTCTAATTTTTGATTGAGATTTAGGAATTAATTTGGATATGTTTAGCAGGTAGGTATTTTCTAATTGTTTGATTGAGATTTCAGGGATTCACTTTGAATACGATTTAGTAGGATTAGGTGTTTCTAATTTTTGTCTGTTTGTAGGATGAAGTCTATGAAAAAATGGTGAATCCGTTAGTTGAAGATTTTCTTAGGGGAAAGAGTGGAATGTTGGCTGCATTGGGTCCTAGTGGATCTGGAAAGACGCATACTATATTTGGGACCACTAGGCAACCTGGTATGATTCCTCTTGCTCTTCGTCGGATATTTTCAGGAACTGAGGGCAGTGGAGCTAAATCATCTCGGTAATTAGATTAATTTGAGTTCTGTCATATATTTCCAGTTCCTTTTGGATTATTTTTTGAAAAGGAAAAAAACATTTGGTTTATTATATTTTCTACTTTGACAATGAATGGCTACATGTGTTTCTTGGCCAACTAAATGCTTAGTGTGGCAATGGATTAATTAGAATTTTTTATTTTGATTGAAATTTTGTTGGACCAACGAAAAGTAATTAAATTGGTATAATAAAATAAAGGGGAGTTGAAACCAGCCGCTAAAAAGTCACGTTTTCTTGTTTTTGATAAATTCAGCATCCGATTTCATAGTATTCTATGTGCAGGACATTCTATCTCTCAATGTTTGAGATTTGTTCAGAACGAGGAAAGTCAGAGAGGATGTTAGATTTATGTAAAGATGGAGGTGATATATGCGTGCAACAATCAACCATCAAAGGCCTCCAAGAGGTTTTTTCCATATATCTTTCATGTAGTGTTAACATGTTAGCAAATTATTTTTCATATAGTGTTAACATGTTGTGTTTCAAAACATGGAACACTATTGTTCCGAAACATTAAACCTAGAGCATTCTATCAACCACTCTAAAATTTATAAGAACTCTGAAAAATATCAACTAGTGACACCAAGTGAACATCTTGTGGGCGTTCAATAAGGATAACATCGTGTAGCCTGTCGAAAATGCGCATGTCACAACACTACCTTACTCTGTACCATGACATTTGATGTTTTTCATTCCACGTATTGTATCAAATTGCAATTGAGGTAATGTTGGTTCATGTTTCCGTGTTAATGTTATTTCATCTATCTTCTTATTTCCTTATATTAGTATGATTTTTTAAGCTTTTCTCTGTTTGCTTTGTGCAAACAGTCTATTGTTTGTGATGTTCAACAGGCTGAATCTTTGATTGCACTGGGTATGGTGAAACGTTCTACAGCCACGACAAACTCAAACAATCAGTCTAGGTGTGCCAACAGAATTACCATTTTTGATGTTTGAGTTATTATAATTATCAAGATATACTAAGACAGTAATGCTTTAATACATTTTTTTCCCTCGAGAGCTTTATAGCTATTTTTTGGCACGAGAATTTCAGTATGATGTTGTCTGTAAATGAACCTTTATTCAAATTCTTAGCATGTGTTAATTGTTAAGGAGTGGTAAATTTCTGCCTTTTTAGCCAACTTTTGGCTGGATATTAAATTAAAAAGTAGCATGTCTTCTGCATCATGTAAGTATATCATTCATCAGTATACCTCTTCAATTTCATTTGAGTTGGTAACTTGAACAAATGCCTGAAAGAACAAGGGATTTTTTTTTTTTGGGAAATATAACTGTTTATTTTTTATTTTAAAAATTCTGCAGCATATCTTTTGCAAGTGTTAAACAATGAATTTCATCATATTGTTGTGTGCCAGTTTGTCCTGTATCATTACTTCGGAAAGTATTCAACTTGAGATTGCTACTAGAACAAAGTAGCATTTTCCCACTTTCCCTTACATAAAAGAATTTGGCTTTCAAAATATTGTACCTGAACTTCTTCAAAAATTCAATATTGAAATTGAAATATATTATATTTAGTTACCCCATAATTATCTTGGCATGTGGACAATTTGTAGAATTTCTCACCAAGTAGAACAAGCCAACACTGAGAATGTGATTTTATAGGTGGAATCAAGCTGCTTAAGTAGGCCTATCAAAACACAGGATAACTTTGTTTCCGTAAATCACAAAGCAAAAGTTGACACTAATAATCAGCCTTTAGTTAGTGAAGTATAATAGAAGAGGTTGCTGATCACTATTTCATCACATTCCCTGCAGCATGATAAAAGTACAGATATGCGTGGTCTCTTTCTGTATCCTGTAGATGTAGTGAATCGTCTTTTCTCACATTCCTTTTTCTATGGCATTAAGATGCAGTCCTTTTTGAGTTTTTATAAGTTAAAGTATAAAGGTCATCCTCGGAACTTGGATATGATATGTTTTTTTTTCCCTTTTGGGTCTTGACCACATAAAATCTTTAATCATTTACTCTTGGTTGAATATTTCACATTTTATGTCATGGCTGATGGCAAGTTATTTCTTTTCACCTTTTTGTAAAGGTTAAGCTTAATCACTTGTCACTTGTATTGTGTTAGTATTGTACTGCCATTATCAAAAAGAATGGCTTAAGTACTACTTTCACGGAAATTAAGAATGTCAAATTAGAGGAGATAGTTAGAATAAGTTCCTTCCTACTATACAAATACAATACTAGTGAACCCCATATAATTAGTACACAAGTACAGCCCTGTGAGGTACTATAGTCTTTTTCCCCATTATAGCTTTGACTTGTGATCTTGAGTCATTCTTTGACGGACAAATCATTTTTGTACTTTACACCATTCTTTGAATGTAGTAATTATTATTATTATTATATTTCAATTATGACATCTTTTATCATTGCAGCCGGTCCCAATGTATCATTAACATTCGGTGTGAGACTGATGGTAATGTTAACACTCAGTTACACAGTGCTGTCTTAACTATTGTTGACCTTGCTGGAGCTGAAAGAGAAAAAAGGACTGGAAATCAGGTCCCACTCTTTTTAAATTACTAATGACTGTGTCCATTTATAGATAGATAGAATGTAGAATATTTATGCATTTCTGCTACATGTGTAGGTTGAGACTGCCTTTAAGGTTCTTTAAGGTTCCATATAGTTCTACTGTTATTTGTACTCTATTTTGAGTTTCAATCAGCACACAAGTGTTTCTCCAAAATTGTATGAACTGTTAAAGCTATATTGTAGATTCCCCGGTTGAACTTTTGTTTCACCTAGTGTGCTGCTGTTTTGATGTTACTGGGGCCATGCGAAACAGAGAAAGTGATTATGAGTTAGTGTATCATATTTTTTTACGCAAGGAAAAATTAACACTACAATTCTTTAACACTTGAATTAGTAGTCACAAGATCGTGTGGAACACTTTTGTGGTAATTAGTTACAATTTTGGAAGTGATATACTCCCTTTGCCCCCAAAAGGATGAACAAAGTACAATTTGCACACATTAAGAAAAATAAAAATAGAGGAAAGAGAGTAAAAAAGTGGCACCACAAGATTATATAAAGTGATGAATGCTTTTAGTTTTTTATACTAACGTACCCCACTAAATGACATATTTACCTTTCACTTTATGTACTTTATCTCATCCTTTTGGGGACAAAAAAATTGTACCTTTAGTCATTCTTTTGGGGACAAAGGGAGTAGTTATTAATCAGCTGTATCACATCTTTTATTTTATATATACAATTCAGTGTTTTGATATTCAGTGTATGCAGGGGGCTAGACTGCTTGAAAGTAATTTCATCAACAACACATCAATGGTTTTTGGTCTGTGCTTAAGGGTATGCAGCATGACTTGGTTTTGCCGAATTTAACATATAGATGATATTTTACTTTTAATGTTTATATTGTCTTCGTAGATTCTGCTCATCTTACACATATTGTCGTCAATCATTGTAATTCTTCTATTCCACTTGCAGTCATTACTTGAGCACCAGAAGAACCGGAAGAAACCATTGCAAAAACACTTTCAAAACTCCTTGGTAATGCCTTTTTCCTTGGTACTTCTTACTTGTCATGTTGGTCCATTATGTGTTGGTTCTTCTACTTCTTTTTTACTTTTCCACTGCGTATTGCTACTTAATATTGTTAGTTTTGGGTTTATCTTCAAATTGTATTTTGCTGAAATTGTTTTAAAGCAATTTTATTCTAAAGCATTATTTTTGGGACTAGAACTGACAAGATTCTTACCATATGGCAGTTAACTAGATACCTACGAGATTATCTGGAAGGCAAGAAGCGAATGGCTTTGGTATATGATTCTTAGCTCCAACATGTATTCATGCTTAAGACATTATTTTCAGATAACTTATTTCTTGTGAGAGTGTATGAGTTGATTAATCTTAAATATTTGCGTTCTTATCTAACTTGCATTGTTTACTAAATATTTTCTATCATTTTTTCCCCAGTATCATTCTATTAGTTAATTAATTGCTGTATTTGCAGATATTAACTGTAAAATCAGGAGAAGAAGACTATGTTGATGCTTCCTTTCTGCTAAGACAGGCTTCGCCTTATATGAAGATCAAGTATGACAACTTTTTTCTGGTTATAGTTATTATTATCTTTTTGTTTCTTTTTTTATTAGTTCATATGATCAACAAATATTTGTTTTTTCTTGTTTTTCCCTCCTTTGGTTAAGTAACCTTTGACTGTTCAGTCTTCATAAACATTGTTCATGACTGTAGATTCACCAACTCTGAGGAACCTTCTGATTCAATTGGTAATAAGAGGCAGTTTCAAACATTTCTTAAATCAGAGCAGCTTAAAAGATTGAAGATTAGCACCATTGAAGCTTGTGTGGTACTTTATCTTACCCTTCATGATTCTTGTCTCTCTCTCTCTCTCTCTTTTGTTTAATAGTCTATAGTTGAAATTAGTTGTGGTCCACATTGGCAGGACAGATAATGGTTAATGGTCTGTCGTGGTGCAACTTGTACCGACTCACAAAACACTTTCTTATAGTCCTTGAAGTTGGTTTTTTTATATGCTCTGTGAAGTATATGCTAGTTGTGGTCTTAGTATGACTTGTTTCAACATTTGAAAGGCATATTGCTGTTGAACTAGAAATTGCTTCTCCCATTCATCTTAAAATCCCAGAGGATGTGACTTTTCATAGTGATTGACATAGTGGATAGGTTTAAGATTAGAAACTGATAGGTGCATTATTGCTCACATGAATTTTATTGTGCCGAGTGCATGCGGACCAACTTACATGCCTTGGAGAACATCTGTTTCAGGTCAACGAGGGGAAGGCTGATGGAGCTAATATCACACTTCATAAAGAAGGGTGTTCAAAAGGTAGTTGTACTTTCTGCTTTATTGTTTAGGTTGGACCACTTTGGGGAGCATGTAGCATGCACAATCCTACTTTCAGTTTTGGGAAGATATGTGATTAACTTATCTGTGTGAGACAGAGGTTGCCACAAAGGAGGTTGATCCTACCAAAATTTTGGTTCAATCCCCAGAAACTATGAAGTCCGAAGTATTTGAAGATAAATCCTGCATGGACAGCATTAGTGAGTTGTCAAAGAAAGACAGAGAGAGTCAAATAATGATAGATTTTTCTAAAGCTATATGGAAAGTCTTGAAGCAATATAAAGAAAAACTTAAGGTAATGGTGGTGGGAAGTGGCTAGATTTACCTAACTTGTGATTTCACATCATGAATTTTAAGCTTGAGGTTTGTTGAATGGTTTGTTTGATTTTCTCAATCAAGGTTTTTGTAGTAAATATATCAAGGAATTAAAGACTTTGCTTCAAAACAGGTGGCTGAAAAGGAAATATATTGCCTCGGAGAAACTCTTACCATGGAGAAGGCACGATCTTCTGAGTTGGAAAATGAACTGAATCATTTGAAGTCCTGCTATTCATGTGAGAAGAGGGTTTTAGCAGAGACGACTTTAGTTGAAGTTGTTGAATCTAGAGGGGAATCCTATGAGGTACCAAAGCATAAATTATCATGGAAACTTGTTCTGATATTGCTACCAGCTTTAGAAGTTACTCTTGACTGATTGCCTGCTTCTTTTTACTCTTTTTTTTGTGTTTTATTGGTCACATCATACAATACTAATATGTGTTTTGGACTTTACTTTCATATCAACACAACTGTTGGATATTTTCAACTGTGACCTTCAGAATTTCTGTGAGATCTTTCTTGTGACATGACTCTGTTCTAGGACGATACCTAGATCGTTATTCTTTGGACTTTATACTACAGTTTTTTAGATGTATATTTCATCTTTTTCACTTTTGTTGGACTTTATCATGGAATATCATGTGTTTCTAAGTCCATTAAAACTTTTAAGTAACTTCTTTAAAGTGGTATGGGAGAAAATTCTCTTTTGGGTTACACATTTATTGTTGGGTTTTAGAAAATGTGCAACCAAACTTTTAGGAATTTCAGCATGTTTTATACATATGCTATAATTAAAGTGCATCAGTTCATAGTTCTTTCTTATTTATGCTTTTGTAGAGTTTTATAATCACAAAATTGTATATCTATAGTACTATTTGTGGTGAGTTAAATACAGCACATTTTCATGTGTATTATTTTTGTGTTCAGGTAGCAGGGGCCTCTTCTGTAAACCGGAACGGATCCGAGTGCACGGAGAACATGCAAAACTCTGATTCCCCTGTAAGGCAGACACCTTTTTTGCTTGTATGTTCTTGGAATTACTTCCCATATTCCATTCACATATTGAAGATTCTTATTTAAATGATTAGCTGAGAAGTTCTGGTGTGGTTTGTAATTCATGCATTGATGAAGAGAACTTTGAAGGGCAAAGTTATCAGGTAAATATGAGATTTGAGGATCAGAGTCATCAGACATTGTCTAGAGTTCAGGAACTAAAATGTATAATAATCAGAAATGTGACAACTCTCCTGGAAATGCTGACAATGCTGAAGATCTAGAGGAACTGAAAGGAAGAAAGTATACTTGTTGTGATCGTGAAGGAACTGATTTGACTACATGCTTGGATGCTGAAGAATTTGAAGTACAGGTTTATCAGGTAAATTATGTGATTTGAGGATCAGATTGGGATATTGTCCAGAGTTCAGAAACTAACATTTATATATTCTTCAGAAATGCGACAAGTCTCCTGGCAATGCTGAAGATTTAGAGGATAGTAAAGGAAGTGAGGATATTTGTTCTGATGGCAAAGGAACTGGTTTGACTTCATGCCTTGGTGCTGAAAACTTTGAAGAGCTGAGTTATCAGGTAAAATATGAGATTTGATATGGGGATACTGTTTGTAAGACATTGTCAGGAGTTCCGAAACTAACATATGTATTCATCAGAAATGTAATAATTCTCCTGGAAATGTTTACAATGCTGAAGCTCTCGAGGGTCACAAAGATACAGGAAGCGAGGATACTTCTTCCAGTGACGAAGAAACGGGTTTCACTTCACGCATTGGTGCTGAAAACTTGGAGGTGCAGAGTTATCAGGTAAATTATGAGATTTGAAGAGGGTTACTGATCACCAGACATTGTCTAGATTACAAAGACTGACGTATGTATACTCATCAGAAAGGTGATTACTCTACTGGAAATATCGACATTGCCAAAGCTGAGGATCATAAAGATATTGGAAGAGTGAATACTTGTTCCAGTGGTGAAGCAACAGGTTTGACAGCTTAATGGTGCTCATGTTACAAAGCTCGAATAAGTACTTGTTTTCATATTATCTGGTTTGAAACGGGACTAGTGTTTTTGTCAATTAATCTAAAGGATTACAAGGTCCTATAATGGTGGTTTGTCTTCTATTAACCATTATTGTCCTGTCTCCTGTAATTACTTCATCTTGCAACCCTTTTTAGGAATACTGGCATATCGAAAAGCTAGTTAGGCTGCTTGAAGCTACAAGCATGTCTCATATTCAAAGACTGGCTATAAAATCCAATCTTTACGTATATCTCATAATTGTGTCTCTTAAGTGTTGTCTTTAATTGGTATATAGCAAACCTATTTAAGAACTGCATTGGTGAATATATAATATCTGCAATAATTATATCTAGAGCAACTAACTTGTGCTTGTATAAGATATTGATTCTCTTAAGTTGCCTTCTTTAGTGCTATTCTAACTTAAGATATTCATCTCACTTTGATGCTTGCTATTGGCATCAGACTCTGTTATATTTCAAGATTGCTTCTCTTTTCAGTTGCAGATACTGTAATTTTAGAAGATGTGGTCAGCTCTTCTGAACCAGTTGTTATAATAAGAGACAACAGCTCATTCTCTGTCGAGGGGGACCAATTGCAAAATGAAGCAGAAGAGGTTAAGTTGACCTTGATGTCCTGAATGACTATCGTCACACACTATTGTTTGACGTTCTTTTTGTATCTCTTTTCTGTCTCTTGATTTCATGGATTGCTATACTATAATTGCACCAGCTTGTGTTTGTATCAGAGTCATGCGGAACACATAATATATAATTAAATGCTAGATCTTTATATATCTTTTTTGAGTATCTCCTTGATTTATGCAAGCCTATTAATGGCTGCTTGTATTTATTTCACAATGGCACAAACACATGCTATATAATTTGATCTGCGTGTAACAGCCATTATTTTGCCTTTGCTTTCCACTATGTGCATGGAAGACATGTTTGAGATTTTTGTTACACCAAGAATAAAGGCAAGAGGCCCAATCCTTTCGAGATGATTTTGATTTTGCTTTATCTTTGTCTATGATTTATTGATCTATCTATGTGTTGCCTATCTTAACAAATTTATTCTCTAATGCAAGTTAGCTCTCCTAGTCCATTAATAGTGAGACATTCTGGAGAAAACTTGGCAGTTTATAATAGATTATGAATTGCAGCAGTAAGCATATATAGATAAGCTTAAATGTTATTTCTACTGTCTTTACCCTGGTTAATGGTTATGTATGAACTATGTCTTGCATCAAAGTAGTTCTGTACTTCTATGCGGGTATTATTGAATTCTCATAATAACAATAATGACTGTAGTTCTTCATACAACATGCAATTTGAGTTTTCAGAATAGTTTAATGAGTATGCTTCAAGTGCTAATTTATGTTGATTATTTATAAATTTTGGTTTGCTTGGGTACATTATCATCTTTCTACATATGTAACCACTTTGGTTCAGCCTAAGTTTCTAACTTATGAATACTATTTTTGCTCTGTTTTTTTTTTTTTTTTTTTTTTTGAAATCAGAAATTGTTGGATCAACCAGGAACTCCCAAGAAAGACCTAACAAGAGCTAAATTATGCAATGTCAGTAATGCGCCTGAAAGTGCGATGAAAGTTACTTCATGCCCCAAGCCTCTGAATGTAGAAAAACCTAAAAGGTCGGTTTGATTGTCTGATTTTCCATTTGGCTTCTAAACTATTTAGAATGATCAAATTTGAGCTTCATCGTTGTTGTGTGTTATCAGGAGACTTCAGCCAGCTTCATCCATATTGTTAAAGAATATCAGTGGTTTAGACGTTGAGGAAGAGAATGAGAAGCCAAAGGTAATCTTAATTAAGTGTTTGTAAACCTGTATTCTGTTTCTCCAGAACTGGTTTTCATTAATGTCATGTGCTTTTTTTTCTCAAGACCCTTGTAAATACATATAACCTTAATCCATAACAGATCAATTGGGAACCGTGTTTCAGGGGGGAGCTAGAGGAGAAAGGAAAATTGGGTTGGATGTTCCCACACGAACTCAAGGTAGCATGTCTCTTCTTCGGTTGCTCAAGGACAATCTCTAATGCTAACAAAGATTGTTTGGCTGTAGCAAGTAAATATATCATTGAATGTATACGCACGCGGCCATCCAATCATTTCCCCTTATCATTTCACTGGGTATTTCAAACTTTTTGTAATGAAATGATGCTTCAAAGAAAGCAATGGTAATAATATTTTCTTCTGGCCTGGGTTGGTGATAACTGCAAGGTATTAGTAGTTTGTTTCCTAACCTTTAGCAAATCTTATTAGTCCATTTCTCCGATGGCTTGGCTGATTAAACCTTATGCAGTAACTATTTTTGCTAATATCCTTGTGGTGTAAATTTGAAAAAAGTTTATTATTAAATTGATTATAATAAGTAATAAGAATAATATAGTATCTAATCAATCTACTCTTGGTCTTCATTTCAAATATTTGTAGCATTATACGTGATAAATATAAAAATTTAAATACATATGTAGAATATATAACTAAACTAGGTTAAGAAAGTCGAAAAATTCCCCGGACGGACATTCCTAAGAATTAGCCATCATGTATACAATGTTGTTCTGTTCTGGATTACTACTGACATTGATAAAAAAAAAAAATTTGGCGTGTGGGGAAATAGGAGTTTGATGTACCCAAACTCCAACTTCACTGCTTGATGATTCTTGTCTATTAAACCTTTATTTGTTGGCAACTCAGAAGAAGAAGATGGGTAGCTAGCTAGCTATATTGCTTGCGCCTGTACCATTTCATATATACTCCAGTGATCAAACACACTAAGCTTACTTCCCAATTCTTATCATTCATCTATTTTTCAAAAAAAGCTCCTTATTTTATAATTCTAAAATAATCTTAAACTCAACTTTCCGTTTAGTACATTTGAATCAAATCGGTACTCATAAATGACTAAATAAATTATCAAACAATTTATTTTATTCAATTTTTATCAAACACTCCCTAAACTTTTTAATTTAATTATTGGTTATGAATCACATCTACTAATTGAATTAAGTGGAGACTTTTAAGTTATCTATTAGCCCGTAAACACAATAATTATCATCACGTGGTTCATTAATTGTCCTTTAAGTAGTGTAGTAATCAAAAATAATTTTGTCAAAGAAGTAACTGAAGCCATCAAATCATTGATCATTTGCATGAGTAAAAAATACTACTCCAATTCAACAACATATATACGACTACTACTTCTCAGTAAAAAAACATATCAAATGGTTTTGTGAATAGAATAATGTTAACATATATAAAATTCCCATAAATATTTTATTTTTTCACCTAAATTGTGTGAGAAACTTACATTAAAACAATTTATTGATCAATATCTTTGAGCACGTATGCCACATCAAACAATTATATAAAATATTTGTAGAAATAGTTTGATGAGGACACCAAGACAAATAATGAGATATACAAACTATTCTACAAATATTTTAGCTCCTCCCATCTCAACATTTTGAATTGACAGTTTTTGTTGATCAATATCGATGTACTGTCTTGGCTTTAATTTATAAAATATTTATAAAATAGACAAATTCCAAAAACATGGAAAAATATAAGGCACGTGTTGAGCCTCCCTCCTCTCCTTTTGAATTGATTTTTGGTACAACTGTACTGTCCTTAGCTCTGGACAAATTCCAAAAAATGGAACAATCCGTTTAATATTTAAATGATTTTTCTGGACAAACCATGGGGAGGAGAGGACTGACTGAATATTTGTTGAGAGGAGAAGAAGAGGCTACAAGAATAATTTATCAAATAATTTTGTATTTAAATTTATGATCTCACTTTTGTGTTAGAATATCTCAAAATATTTTTCTGGAAAAAAACAAAGTGCGTGGGTCAACCCGGTCTGAACGAACCCGACTAAAAGCGGGTTTTGAATACGGGCTACTTTTCTCCCCGGGGCACGTGCAAATACCCAGTTGAGAACTATGACTAGGAAAAGGAATGATGATCGAAGAAAAATAAATATACTCCAATTTCAAAAAATAAAAAAAAATAAAAGGGAAAAAGACGGAGCTGAGCATTGAAGAAGAAGAAGAAAGAAACGTTACCCTCCCTTGTTCAGGAAAGGCCACAAAGAAGACAAAGCGGGGGTTTTTACTTTTTATGAAGAGTGTGAGAGAATTTCATGCGCTTGGGGAGAAATTGAAGCGGATATGTATTGTATTGAGATGAAATTCAGGACGTAGAAAGGGTTTTGTCAACAGTACGACCGCTCTTGGTTCAAAGTTCGTCTTTTTCTACCTCTAAAGCTTCATTTAGGGTTTCATTATTCTGAATAAGGTCAAATTTCAGCTCTATAACTATTAATTGTAATAGTTTTGCATGTTACATTAGTTCAAACGCTATAAATTTATTTTCTTGCTGCATTAATTGACGTAATCGTGGTAAGTTATATCGTGTCTGTATCTTTCGCTCCTTGTGTTTACACCTTAGTCCGTGCTAGCTATTCCTCGTTAGGGTTCTAATGAATTTGACTTTTTCCAATTTGAGTTTTAGGGTTCTGATTTTTCCTTCATATGGTACCTCTACTCTTTTACCTGCTTTGTTGTTGTGAATTTTATTTTAATTTCTTGAAACCCTAGATTACTTCCCTTTTTATGATGTTGTTTGGATTTTGCCTGTTCAATTTTCTGCACAGAGGCTCTAACCTAATTCAATTTCAATTTACCTATTTAGGGCTTTGATGTCAAGGTTTTTTTGTTTGAATGTTAATATTGTACCTTATTTATTGTTTTTCAGGTTTGGTACATTGTTAATTGGCCGTCTTGATTCGGTTGGGAAAAGTTACAGGTTTAAATTATATTCGGCATTGAAGCAACTGGTAATTACTAATTTTAAACATAGATTAGTATGCTTTTTGACTCGTGTTAGCGTGCTCTTCTCGTTTTTTAGTTCTGTTAACATTTTGTTGTTAAAGTTTGTAACTGAATTCTTGTGCGTGATTAGTTTGTCCGAATTATAATTTACAAATGCTATCCTATCTTAGTCTTAAACTTTTATACATACGGAAAGACATAATTTTGGGACTTTTTACTGAAACTATTCCATTCTTTTGTTGATATAGTGGACTAGTGGAGTATACTGTTAGTCTTAAACTATTCCATAGGCAAATTTTTTCCCTATTGGACTAGAATTTTTTCTTTCACCATTATGAATAGCAGCTATCTTTCAGGAGCTAATTTGAATACCGTTTTACTTGCATCCTTATAAACTTTATTGCTCAGAGTATTAGATTATATTTTCTAGGTCTAATCATGTTCTATATGAAATTCGTTAGACTGTAATATCTCGGTCTAATGCTACTAGTATAATGGTGGTGTTCTTTTGGTAGAGGAATTGTTTAACTAGATAGTGGGTCACCACATGATTTCTTACCTTTCATGCTTATTGAGAGTTCTTATAATGCTGGAACTGTTAAACTGTCAATAAGCTCTTGTAACTAATTTTGAGCAACCATTGAAACTTTTCAGTCAATAATTTGTTTTGAAAGATGATTAATTGTCTTCGTCATAGGATGACGGTGTGCTTGCTTGTGGCTCGTTGTCTCTAGAAGAACCCATATCTCAGTATTGGCACGACCTTCTTCATTTATCTGAAGAATATAAGAAATAAGAAATAATTAAAGTAGCAACCCCACTGGGGCCACATAGGATTCTGTTTGAGACTTGATGTGTTTGAAGTTTATGTGCTTTTCTTGCAAAGTTATATTATGTTAGGCAACTCCATACACTTATACGGCTCCTGTTTCTGGAGACGTGTTAAAATTCAACGGATTCAATAACATGTAACTGCAATATTTTTTTTTATAATTTCAAGGTTAATGATGTTGATCTCTTCCAAAGAGTAAGATTGGAGAGAATCACAAATAGTGGTTTCACTGGTAGTATGGTGATGGTCTTGGACTCTGGATATATGCTTTGTGTCTTGGACATTAACTACCCATTTCTAGGGGCCTTCTAGAGATTTACTGTTTTCATGTGTCACATCTTTTCATATTCTCAAACTCTCAATTCTCAAATTCATTTTCCTTATTTCACTTTCTCATAGTATCTATGACTAAAGTCATTCCCAGTTTCGTAGCATAGGTAATTAGGTATAGATTTGTACAATTTTATTTTGACATTATCAGCTAATTGAATACTTGTACAAAAAAAAAAGGGTAAAAATATAGAAAATATTCTCAGTTTTGTTGATTACTGTGACTTGTTTCATGATCATTCAACTATCATTTGGGCCGAGGTGGCTTGCATCTGGATTCTTCATGTGTGATGTTATAACATAATACCACAGTACAATCTTCCATTTTTGGTGAAATAAACAGTTTTTTGTTGTTTCTAAAGTCGGTGCAGTAAAGATATAATTATTTGTTATTAGTAGTCAAACGATAATTTTCAAGCTCCTACGAAGTCTGAACTTTGGGGACTTCGTGTGAACTTCTCCAAGAAATTCCTTTTGTTATCCGACATTTAACTCATTCTTCTTATTAACATTGTTCTCATTTCTATAACTTAATTTCAGAATGGATTCCTTTTGGAGTTCTGCTATTTTTCTACATAAAGATCTTAGTATCTTTCTATTCCGCCTTTACTTCAGAAATGAATGGATTCAAGTTATGTTGAACTCTTTCTTTTAAACAGAAGTTATTGCTATTGGCTTCTTAACTTGAGACTAAGATATAACTGTAAATCCTAGGAGACTTCCATACTTGTCAAAATACAAAAAACAATAGTGATTTCTTAGTCAAGTTGTTGGAGTCTTATTTAATGGGATCTAAGAAAGAATTGCTGACTTTTCTTTCAGGTGTCTGGTGTCTGGATTTCTCAATGTTTGTCTTTGTCATCTGCTTATGAGTTTTGAGAGCTCAAAATATTGATTCGCATGAAGTTTCTTTAAAGGTTTTAGAAAATATTTTCCTTTATGCGTTGTCTGAAGTGGATATTCATTCTTGATTTCCACATGAAAGTAATTGTCTTTTTACCTTCTTAATCTATGTTAATCATTTTTTTTAGAGATTGTTGCAATCACAGTATGTGCTGTTGTGCTCTTTTCTTTTTATCTGTTATTTACACATATAGATGCTGTAAATTACCATTTTGATTGAAATTTAGGTAAACTTCATATGTTCCCTTATTGCTCCCCTTCTTGGCCTAAAGTCTATAACCTCGCATTGACAATGGAATAGATATAAAGAGCCAGAAAGGAAATATATTTTTGTTTGTGTAGTTGTTAGTTGGAATTAAAGCATGCCAGTTGTGATTATGTAAAAGTTTGTACATAAAATTATCAACTTGTATTCGTAAATTTTCTATAATTTTTTTAGCATAATAGAAGTCATCTCTAAATTAGAATATATCTCATTTTTCACATCTAGTACAAACACTGTTCCATTTTACATGACATTTTTTGGGGTGTGTCGGCATGAATTTCAAGAGGGGTTGAAACATATTGTTTTGCTCCCTCCGGCCAAAAAAATTCTTCCCGCTGTTAAGGGTTGCCTAGGGTGCAGATAAGTTTTTGACTATTATTATCTTAGAAAAAAATTACTTATTGGGAGAAATTATTGAAAAAAATATATTTTTTAACTTGTTACTATACAAATCTAAATAATAAGAGTAAAGAAAAGGTCAGCAAGTCAAATAGGAATCTCATTTTTGGAAGTGAGTATCATATCTTTTAAATAGTTGTATTTTCAATATATTTGTATATTATGTTATTAACTACATCAAAGATAGTACAAAAGAATTTACTAAATATTGTATAATTATGATTTCAGTCTGTTTTAAATCCTTGCCGAACATGCTTCAAAAGTATCAGTTAAAATATTACAGAGAGAGGATGGCTCGGGATTTTAGATCTCTAGTTGGTGGGTCTTTAGAAGGGATTGCTCCACTTGTCGTATACAGTTGCTTTTATCCTTTTCTAAATATTAGTTATTTTCTACTCCAATCTTCCTTGTAGTTCTGCTTGCATCACAAGCTGACTATTACTAGTCTTTATCGATTGCGTTTTAACCTTTTCCTTTTGAAAATGTGAAATAAGTTTGTTTGTTTTTATTATCCGTACTCGGGCTTGCTTACGTGTTGTGGTTTGGCCATGCGGAAGAAATGTTAGTTCTTGTTCCTATTTCAATTGTTACAAAAGATATTCACTAGGAATTTGTAGTACAGTTCAGAGTGAAATTTGTTGACATCTCAAAGGGGCACACACACACACACACATATATATATATAATATTATATATATATATATATACATTTTTCGGGAAGGGTTCATCAATTTGGAAAATACACCAAATTTCATTGTTTTAAAGCTTTCAAAAATGACTAAATTAAAGAGAAATTAGTTCTCAAAATACTTGGCTTCAACACAGGACAATATACTTGACCTCTTGAAGTTTCTGAATACGTTCAAAACACTTCATATGTCAATTTTAGACGTGCATTGATGTGGGATAATATTTGGAGAAGGATAATTGCTGAAATAATTGGTAAAATTAGGGATAATTATCTTAGGCGGGGTTCCAAGCCTTACTATCTTTAGGATCTTTTACTTTGGGTGATGCTCCACGTAGCACTACTCCAAGGGCTTCTCAACCACAGAAGAGAGTAAAATAGCTCAGAGTTCAATATCAATAATCAATAGTCTATCCCATAGTGTAATTAGCATGTGGGGACTACATCAATAAAAGTATTGAACGACTAAATAAGAGTAAATATCAAGCCTTATAATTTATTTTTTGTTTTGTTATCAAGCCTTATTATTGTTATGTAGTTGTTACATGCAAACAAATTGCATATAGCTGTTTGCTTTTTCTCACTAGACACATTGGTTAAAAGACTTTCAGTTTTTATTATTTAACATGTACCCTGTTGAAAATGTGATTGTATTATATACGCAGAATATTTTTGAGTTTCAGTTTTATGTTGGAATGAGAATGTGTTATATGACCTAGTGAGTTGTGACTCTGCTATATGCTTGTATCCTATGAGTATTTTAAACAGTGTATCTTTCAAGGAAAATCATTTAGCAGAAACATGAACATTAGCTGATATATTTTCACAATGATAAAAATGAAAGTTTTATGTGGTTACTCTTGCATCACTTCTGTGTCTTTTCCCTGTCCATTTTTCCATTGGTTTGAAGCTGACGAGAATTTGCACTCTAATTGTATCTTTATCCTGAGATCGGGTGCGAGTACGGAATTTTGATACAGCCTTCTGGCTGTGCACAATATTTTATCTTCTATATGTCCTTGCATTAGAGATCTTTCATGTAATTCATCTGTTGCTAGTACCATATTCTGTAACTAAAGTTTATAACTATTAATGTGGTCTGTGCAGGAGAATACGATGAAATTCATCTGCTGTTTATTTTTCTTAAATGAAAGAAACTGTGGTAGCACATTGCATGGATTTCTTTGAATTTTGGAAATCCTGATTGTATGCAAGGCATTATGACGCTCGAGGACTTCTTCACCCTGACTGAGATGAAAGATGGACTGACAGCTCCTGCTCGGGTGAAGGAGCTGGTTAACATAATGCAGAAAGAGAAATTCAATATTATGAAGAACATTGGTGACGCAACCAGGCAGTGGTCTACTGTTGGAAGTACTATAGCAGCCACTGAAAACAAGGACTGTCTTGATCTTTTTCTCCAGTTAGATGGACTCTGTTATTTTGATAGTTGGCTCAAGGATGCTCTGAAGTTTGGTAATGAAACAGGTGACAGCTTTGTGGATGAATCAATTACTGCATTATTAGGTGCAATTGAAAAGCTGCACATAGAAAATCAGAAGTCAGTTACTTCTGGAATCTTGATGACAGTCAAGAATCTCCTCTGTCACAGTAGTTCCGGAGTTAAGGATAAGGCTAGAGCTTTATTTGATAGCTGGCGGCAAAATAGTGACAGTAATGTGGTTCCCCATGATGTTGAGAAACTTGAGGCAGTTTGTGAGGATCGGATGAATGTAAGGGAAAATCGTGGTGCAGAGCTTGAACGTCCAGAATGCTCTTCACATGATATTTCTCCTTCTAGAGGTAGTGCTGCTGAAGAAAAAAATGTAGAACCTGCTAGATATGAAATGATGCCATCAGTATGCTCCAAAACTCTTCAACATGAAGGAGTTGAGGCCATAAATACCCGTATATCTGACAAAACTTTGGACCTAGCATCCATGAAAGATGGACCGCCAGATCCTGTGTGCTGCCCAGATATGTTAAAGCCTGTTGGTGAAAACAATTCTATCCAGAACAACCCCCCAACATATCGATCAGATTTAAACACAGGAATTGGAAGTTGTGAATCTGCTGTTCTAAAAGAAGGGACTCTTGAAGGGCAGTTAGATGTTGCTAATGCAAATGAGCTTGATGATGCAAAGCAGACGCAGCAGATCAGAAACTGTGACAAATTAGGTGCAATGGACACTTCTTTTAGTGCTGATATTATAAATGCTGTGGAATCTGAAGTAGACCCTGACATAAAAGAAGATGCTGATGCCAAAGAAGAAGACCCTTGTCCAAAGGTATTTCCCTCTGGTGATGTAAGTTCAGATTTATCTGAGGGGAATAGCGGGATTGGTGATAGTAAATCACTAAATCCTTGCATAAACATATTGGTGTCCAAGAGTACAGGTCAAAGTGACGAGTGTAATGTTGATGCTTTGCAGAATTCTTCTCTTAGTGAACATAACTTGGGACTTCGTGAGGATCTATCTAGGTTAAAAGCAATTGAAGAATCTAGTGAGCATGACAGTGATGAAGCTGAGGATGAATTGGGAAATGATTCTGATTGTTCCGGATCAGCTGTGAATGTCAAAGAACCAGATATGATTGACAAGAGGTCTGATATTGAACTTGATTATGGAACAGTTGATCCACTAGAGGTTGCTCGACAAGTCGCTATAGAAGTGGAGAGAGAAGTAGATTGCAGAGAACCAAGTTGTAGTGATTCTGAGAGAACATCTGGTGGTGGAGGAATCAGGCTGGCAGAAAGCCCAGACTCCATAAATGGGGAAAAAGTTCGAGTGATTCATGGCCCATCTAATGACGTGCCAAGTGGACCGAATCTTTCTGCTGTGTTGCGATATGGGGCGTCTATTAACACCGAAAACCTAATTGCTGAACAGGAAAACTGCAAACATGATATGGATGTGTCTCGGGATTCTGAGGCGGCTCAGAAAACAGACCCTAACACCGATAAACACATCTGTGGTTTTGATCTAAACAAAGAAATGTCATCTGATGATATGGATCCCCACATTAATCGAATTGCTGCTCCTATATCTGTTGTCTCTGCTTCAAGGGCAGCAGCAGCTAATGGATTGCCTATTGCCCCTTTGCAGTTTGAGGGAACTCTTGGATGGAAAGGATCTGCGGAAACTAGTGCCTTTCGCCCTGCTCCACCACGTCGAATTTCTGAAGGTGAGAAGTCTCTCTTAGCATCAGGCAGTCGCAACAGTTCAAGACAGAGGCAGGACAACCTTGATTTTGATCTGAATGTGGCTGAGAGTGAAGATGATAAAATTGCAGATTTGATGCTGGGAAAAGAAATGCCAAAACCCTATGGACGTCCTTATGGGGAATTTTATGTAGAAGCGAGTTCAAAAAGATCAGATCGGCTTCAGTTGGATCTGAACCGTGTCAGTGATGGTGGTGATGTTCCATCATATTGGAGGAGGGAGGGGCCACTCCTACAGCATCGGAATGGTCATCGCAGTTCATCTCCTTCCTCATCATCATCTTCAATGCAGCCTTCCTTGAGAAACATCGATTTGAATGACCAACCATCTCTTTTTAATGATTTTTCTGATCCTGCTTTTTTGTGCAAGTCATCTCAAAATTTAAGTGCTTCTGGTGGGTTTAAACCAGATGACTCTGTAATTTCCATTATGGGTGCCAGAGTTGAGGTCAATCGAAAAGATTTTGTTCCTCAACCTATTCCCTTGCCGAACGGCAGGATATTAGACCCAGCAGTGGATGCTAGTTCCACAAGAACTGGGAGTGTTTTCGGGATGGGATCTACCCTGCCATATGCACATTCTCCTGTTTATGGGTACAATGGCCCTCCATCGGCGCCTACTGTGCCGTTTTCCTCTGCCATGTATGGACTTGGTGGTCATATCCCTTACATGATGGATTCAAGAGGATCCCCGGTTGTGCCTCAAATTTTGGGTTCTGCTTCAGCTCTCCCCCCTTCCTTCTCTCAACAGCCTTTTATAATGAGCATGACTGGTGCGCCTTCTGGTTCAAATGGGGTTGTGCCTCTGCGGCATAATTTTGATCTGAATTCTGGCCTGATGATGGACGGGGGAAACAGGGAGACGGGGGGTTTGAGGCAGCTTTTTAACTCTGGTCAAGGCAGATCAATAGATGAACATTCCAGGGCCAACTCACAACCCACTTCTAGTTCTGGTGTTGGAGGAAAACGAAAAGAAACAGATGGTGGATGGGAGCCTTGCTCGTTCAACTACAAACATCATCAGCCACCATGGAACTAGGATTTATTTATCTCTGCTCCCTCACTGCGATGAGTTTAGGAACAAAGGATATAGGCTAGTGCTTCTGTAGCCATAGATTCACAGAGCCAGGTGAGCAAACTAAATTTAGTGGGAAGGGCTGTTAGTATAACTGAATAAAGACTGGGGAATTATGGATGTAATGTGATTCATGAGATTAGTTGCTAAAGAAAAAAGAAATTAGGTTTATTGTTTCGAAATGATTTATTTCTTATTTGCCTTTTCTGTTTCATAGAAGGGTGTTGCTACAGTGCAGAACTTGTGACATTTAGCTGTAATTTCTCTTCCATATATATCACAGAAAGTTGGCCTACCTCAACTAGTTTGGGATAGAAGGTGGTGTTGAGTTGAGGTGGAGAAATTTATTGGTTTTCTGTTGGTAGTTAAAAAGTGTTGTTGGCGGAAGAAATATTGAAGAATATTGCATAATTAAAAATATTGTTACTTTATTATTTAAGAGCATTCTTCTTAAATAGCGTTCTTCTTTAAATAGCCTATCTTTATTAAAATTACGTGTTTTGGAGTCTTTTTTAAAAAAAAAGTGGGGTTGTGGGCAACATTTTTGTAAATAAAAGAAAAGCAAGTGGGACCACTCTCTTTTAAAAGAATGCTATTGATCCTTGCTATATATATATGGGATTCCATCCACAGCAACCGGTTGTTGGGGAGTAACCCATTTTGGTCAGCCGCTATTACCCTGTCTTCTACCTTAGACAATTTTTTTTTTTTTTATAAGTCTAAGTGCAGGTAGTAGCGGTATCAAAAAAATAGGTTGTTCCTAACAACCATTTAACATGGATGAAATCCCTATATATATATATATATATATATCTGTGTGTGTGTGTGTGTGTGTGTGTGTGTGACATTTTAGAGTGCTTGATGTGAAGCCCAGTAGAGCCTAGTGTAAAAGAGAATTTTAATTCTTTATTAGCATTATAACACTAAATTATAAACAATATATATATATATATATGAATAATGATATATATTATGATTTTAAATGTTGATTTTTTATTATATATATATATATATATAGAATAAAGTAGACTAATGAATAATGGCATAATATTTTCATTGATGTTAGGAGGTATAAATACAATAAGATTACAAGAGAGAATCAATTTGTTATAATCAAAAAAGATATTGATATCAAACCTAATAACTAAAGAATTAGTCAGTCCCTAATTTAAGGGAATGAGATAATTACAATGTACTAAAGAATCAGTCAATCACTAATTTAAGGGAATGAGATAATTAAATTAAATACATTAATTTAATTCTCAATATGCCCCTCATGAAGTTGGAGCTCCGTGAGGTGAGACCAATCTTGTTCAACAAGCCATGAAAATGTGTGCTTGGGGTAGTGGTTTGGTGAGTGCATCATTAGTTGATCCATCGAAGAGACATGAGTGACTCGTAAGAGGCCATCTTGAACTTGTTCACGAATGAAGTGAAAGTCGAGAGCTACATGTTTCATGCGAGAATGGAAGATTGGATTTGAGCATAGGTTTGTGGCTCCCACATTATCACAAATGAATTACTGCGGTTGTTGTGAGGATGTGACACCAAGTTCACTAAGAAGAGATGTGATCCATCTCACCTCGGCGGCCTATGGAGGCAACAGACGGATCGATTATTTCGGCCAATGAGTTGAGGAAGCCATCGCTCGTTGCTTCTTCTTGAACTCGAGGATATCGGGTTTCGTCCGAGGTAGACAATATAAGCACTGGTGGAGGTGAAGTCGTCTTTATTACTAGCCCAGTCGGCATCTGAGTAGGCGTGTAGAGTGAGAGGTGACTGGCGATGTAACAGGATGCCATGATCAATGGTGCCACACAAATATCGAAGAAGTCGTTTGGCGAAGATTCCGGTGATCGATGGTCTGGACGATGCGTGTATTGAGATAGTTTGTTGACTTACATAGGCAATGTCCGGACGGGTAAGTGAAAGATATCAAGATCGCTAACTCTGACTCAAAATTCGTTTGGGTCATGAAAGTGTTGTCCCCGATCAAGAGTGAGGATGGGAGAGGTGGCTAAGCGGAGTTGCAACAGGGCGATCGCATCGGTCATCTTTGTTCGAGCCAACAAGTCTCATGTATGTATCTTTGTTGTGATAGGAGAAGGCCTTGAGGGCAAGGAACAACTTCAACACCAAGGAAGTAGTGAAGAGGGCCGAGATCTTTGAGTGAAAAGCGACGGCAAGGGACCAAGAGATGAAGTCTTGGATTGATGGTGAATTATTACCCGTGATAATGATATCGCCAACATAAACAAGTAACAAGATGGTTATACCTTTATCACTGAAAATAAACAAAGAGGTGTCGTAATCGAGTATGCAAAGTAAATCTGGCGAAGTTCGATGTACCAAGCTCTCAGGAGCTTGTTTGAGACCATATATTGCCTTTACGCAGTTCTACGTACATGGAGTGGATGATCAGCATCAACAAAGCCTTGAGGTTGGGTCATGAAGACATCTTTAGTGATGGTGCCTTGGAGGAATGCATTGTTGACATCAAGTTGTCGAAGATCCCAATCGCATGGTGACCGCATGCCGAGAGGATGAGATTTAACCGTAGTGGCGCTTTTACAACCGGATGAACGTTTCATGGTAGTCCACTCCGGTAGTTGGTGAAACCTTTTGCTACTAAGCGAGCCTTGTACCTATCAATAGAGCCATCGGATAAACGTTTAAGTCGAAATATCCATTTGCACCCCACAATATTTTGCACACCATTGGGAGGTACCAATTCCACGTGCCATTTCGAACCAAGGCATCAAACTCTTCGGACATCGCTTTTCTCCATTTGCTTATCTTTGATGGCTTGAGTTACATGTGGGTTCAATTGTTGAGGCAAGTTGGGTCGAGAGGTTGAGTTTAGTGATTGGTTTGTGGATGTTGTTTCGAGAACGAGTGATGAATGGGCGAGGTCTTGAAGCAAGGATTGTGAGGATGGGGCTTCGAGGCTCGAGGAAGTACTGGTGGAGGTAAGTCCAAAGTGACAGGCGGGGATGTGCCAAGAGCAGTTGCACGTATTGGGTTGGGTTGTATGGGGGATAAGTTGTTGGAAAAATTAGGTGAAGGAGGAAGCTTCAAAAAGTCATTGTGGGCTACCATAACCTTTTGTGTGGTGGAGTCAATCAGCGAAGAGCACTGGAACTACCTTCTTGATGATGGGTATGAAACCGGAGAATGACATGTTGTGGGAGCCATGTGTCATATGTCGAGTTATCGGACGACGACGAGATGTAGATCAACTTTAGACATGGGAAACTCGGACTCAATAAATCGAACATGACGTGAGATGAAGATCTTTTGAGTACTTGGATCAAGACACGAGATAAGCACTACTGGTGAGGGAGTAACCAAGGAAAACACAAGGTGTGGAGTGACTAGCGAGTTTGTGAGGTGAATATGGATTTGAGCCAAGGATAAAGATAAGCAACCAAAGGCTCGAAGCTTGGAATAGTTAGGCGGCGGCCATGAAAAAGAGTTTATGATAGGGAGAGGTCATATTGAGAGTTGGTGTCGGAAGGCGATTTATGAGATAGACGGCAGTGGAGAAGGCATATGACCAGTAGGTTAGTGGTAAGGTAGCTTTAGAGAGAAGAGTAAGTCCTGTTTCAACGATATGATGATGTCTACGTTCCGGAAGCCATTGTGTTCGGGAGTGTGAGGTGGTGAAGTGAGATCACGAGATTCCATGTGTGGATAAGTATGTGGCGAGACCAGTGGATTTGGCGAGACCCATGTATTCCCCCCCATTGTCAGAGTAGAAGGTGATTATTTTATTTTTGAAGTGGTTTTCAACAAGAGCTCAAAACGAGGAAAAATAGTGGCAACGTCAGATTTACGTTTGAGGGGGTAAAGCCATATGTAGTGCGTGAAGTGATCCACAAAAATAACATAGTATTTGTAACCATCTACAGAATAGATAGGCGAGGTCCACACATCAGAATAAATAATTTGGAGAGGGGAAGTCGACACAATAGATGATTGAGAAAAAGGTAATTTATGACTTTTATTGCGAAGAATAATCATTACAATGGAAATGCTTGGAACTAGAAAAATCTAAAGGTAAATTAGAGACTATATGACGTTGGATTGACTGGGATGGGTGACCAAGACGATGATGCCAGACACATGAGGAGACTTTTGTACCGGTGAAGACAGAAGGATTTGTGAAGCGGGCGAAATCGGCAATTCATACACACCATCTTTAGGTTGTCCTTCGAAAACGATGTTACCTCACAAGAGATCCTTCACACGAAAAAGAAGATGGTAAGAACTCAATCAAAGTATTATTAGTTTTGCAAAATTGAGATATGGAGACTAAATTTCTTTTTCACGGCACGAACAAATAAAACATCATGTAATTGAAAAGTATGAGAGGATGTTTTAAGAGAGCGAGTAACCGATTTTGGAAATGTGTAACCCAAAGTGCCATCACCGAATTACGATGTCATCGCACCCATCGTATGGAGCACGTAAAGCGAAAGGTTGTCGAGGTCAAGAAGGATGATGATGAGAGGCATCATCGTCGAGAAGCGTGTTGGGGTCTCAACACCGGATGTTGTGGCTACATGTGCCTTTGGGTACCACGGAGGTCCATTGTGCGATGAAGCGAGGAGCCGCGTGTGAGGAGCGTGCGGCTGGTCGAAAGAGGGGACACCGAAAACGGCGGTGTGGCCTGTTTGCAGCATCCTTGGCACTTGCCGAGATAAGGCCTCATTGGCGATTCGTGGCATGAAGAGGCGGCGAGGTCATTGTCGTGAAGCAAGATGTGGTAGGTGTATGCTGCTTGACACGGCCGATGTGAATTATTGAATCTGGTCGACGCAAAGATCGGCCGTGGGCGAGATGCGGAAGGAAGCGATTGTGATTCAAGTTGAAGTGTCGATTCTCGGTTGATGAGTTTCTCATGAAGCTCATCAAATGAGATGGGGTTGTCTCTATCGCCACTATATCGGCAATATGGCGATAGTCATCACCGAGACCCTCTAATATCGTCTCAATGATGTCTTCATGGTCCATCGGTTTGCCAAGTCTAACAAGTTGATCAAATGCGACACTTGACATATCGCATGTAATCCGATATGGATCGTGAGCCCTTCGTGGATTTCTCGATCCGGTCCTCGAGTTGCTTTATGTGACCACGCAGCCGGGCGAGCATAGGTGTTGGCAAGGATTTGCCACGCTTCATGGAAGTGGTGATTGTTGGATTAATGGAATAAGAGAGTGAGAGATGGAACCAATGGTATGCCAAACAACAATTTGTCTTGGCGAATCCATGGCAAAAAATCTGGGTTGGAAGCTTCAACATTGTTGGTGGTTATGGTGCGAGGAGGACATGGATGATTGTTGTCAATGTATTTGTAGAGGTCGTACCCTATGAGAATGGCCTCAATCTGGAGTTTCCAGGCGAGATAATTGGTGGAGGTCAATTTGATGATGGATGGATGAGAGATGTTTATGAGTCAAGACTTTGGGTTGGATTTCCGGGTTGGGAATGGCGATACTCACGATGATTAGTGGCCATGGTGGTTCTTAATTTGGCTAGGATCGACGGAAGAGAGGTTTAGACCCCACTAATGCTTTGATACCATATAGAATAAAAGTAGACTAATGAATAATGGCATAATATTTTCATTGATGTTAGGAGGTATAAATACAATAAGATTACAAGAGAGAATCAATTTGTTACAATCAAAAAATATATTGATATCAAACCTAATAACTAAAGAATCAGTCAGTCCCTAATTTAAAGGAATGAGATAATTACAATGTACTAAAGAATCAGTCAATCACTAATTTAAGGGAATGAGATAATTAAATTAAATACATTAATTTAATTCTCTAATATATATATGAGGTAGTGGGAGAAATTAGATTAGATAAAATTACATTCTCTTGGATCCATAAAAATAGTTTTATTTATAAAATTTATTAATATTAAAAATGTAATTTTATTTCATGTTTTCTCATAAAAATAATAAATTGTTAATTTAGTTATGGTGGTGTAATAATAAAATTCTGATGACTATTCTAAGAATATTTTGACATTTTATATTATTATTAAGAAAAAAGAGTTCTTTTTTGTTGACAAATAAAATTATTTTTGTAAAATAAAGTATTAAAAAGATTTAGTCATCCCTCTTTTTTCTTTAAAGATGAAAGTACATAGCTGATTATGTTCTCTAATTTTATTTTATTTTTATTTCTTTATTAAAACTAAATGCAAGATAAATCTATACATTTTCTACCCCCATTCTCTCTCTTTTTCCCTACTCTAAATTTAAACTTTGAACCAAATTTCAAAGAAAACAAGTAAGTTAATTTACATCTATTTACTTTAACTTAGTGAGGATAATTTTATCCTAAAAATTGAACCAAATTAAACAAGAATACTAAAAATAACTCTTTCTGTGTATGTATTTTTTAAAATGTTACTTATTCTCAATTATACTAAAATTTAATTATTTAGATTGAAACTAATCCAAACGCATCAAAAAAAATCCTTTTCATGTTGTTAAAATTAATTATAAGGAATCAACCAACCAAACTTTGATAGATACCTCATTCCCAAATCAAAACATGTGAATTAAAATAATACTCCCTCGGTCCCAGGATAAAAGTCCTTATTACTACTTTGGGTTGTCCTATGTTAAATGCTAATTTTTAAAAGCACTTTTATACCACGCAAGCATACGCTGCTCAATTGTAATATTCAAAGAAGTTAGGATATCGCTCCCACGAGGAAATAGACTAATATTTATCAATGACTAATTCTAATGCAATTAATCCTATTTTAAACTACGAAATTTTGTTTGTGATTTGAAATTTAAACTTAACAAAACTAATGATTAAAAATCAAAATTTCACAAGAATAACTATAGATTTAATAAAAGTTAAGATTACAACTTCCTTGGTATTTCATTTAAACTAACTTACTTCCCATTTAAAATTAATTAATTAATATGAATCGTTATCCAAGAATGCTTTATAAAAATTCACACACTTCTTCCAAAGACATGTGAACAAATCCTCCTAAATCCAGTCTTTAAGATGCAGAATTA
Source organism: Panax ginseng (assembly GCA_020205605.1). Taxonomy (NCBI): domain Eukaryota; kingdom Viridiplantae; phylum Streptophyta; class Magnoliopsida; order Apiales; family Araliaceae; genus Panax; species Panax ginseng. Next base: position 3,246,502 of record CM035140.1, on the reverse strand, counting down.
CAAGGAACACCCCAGTTAATCAACTCACTATATTCCTATGTGAATCAAGTTAATTAGGGTTTTACGCACAAATTCTTTCAATGGATACAAAAGACACATAGGTATATTCCTATCCTACATGCTAATCATATTAACTTATTCAGATTATATGAACAGATGTTATCATATCCAGATCTCAATCTATACTCCATCTTCCAATTTTATATAGATTATCACAGTAATTGTTGGCCAAACAATTAATCAATAAACATAAGATATGATAAACAATTCAATAAAAACCAACTTTCATTCAATGGGAAGCTTCAATTTAAACTACATACCAAGTTCCGCTGCAATCTTAATTAAAATTTAGTTCATGATAATAATAAAGAAAAACATCATCCAGATTAATAATCCAAACATCCCGTATAATTACAAAAGATAAAACTGTAGGTAGAGAAGAAGAAACTCCTAATTTGCTTCTTAAACTCTCTCTTTGATCTTCAAATTTCTGCAATTCTCCTTCGTGTTTTCCTTCGTTGTCCTCTCCGCCAATCTCTTGAAAAATTAAGTGATACCTCTTTTCTAAAGTCTCCTCCTATTTGTATTAGTCTTCCACCTCATTCAGATTCTCTTTTCGCTTCAAAACCCACTGGCAAAGATAAAATCCTCCTTTTTCAGACATACGAGCGCTTTAAAGCCAACACAAGTTATTTCCAAGCGCCTAGCGCCGACTGTGACCACATAATTACAAAATGCCACTCAAATTTAATTTTAATGATTTTTTTGACCTTTTTCTTCTCCTCGAATGACCAATTTGTCCCTCCAAATTCCAACCTACAAAAATAAACACAAAACACATAAAAGATACTAAAAACAATTAAAGATAACAATAATTAAGTTTAATAATATCGATTCATAGGTATAAAACCTACTCATCAAATACCCCAACTTAACCAATCGCTTTCCCCAAGAACACAACACAATGCAATAACTAAATATGCAATGCAAATGCAATTATCTACATGCCTAAATTCCAAAGAAATAAAATGTAACAAAATCTATTCATCAAGCCTCGTAGAAATCACAATAAACACGCTAAGACATCATATCAAGACAGATTAATAAATTCCTCATCAATCATCAAATCTTACCCTGTTATTATTGATATAGTGTGTGTGTGCTCAACATCCATGATAACTGATATAATGCTAAATACAACACATAATAGATCTCTTTAAAGGCTTCATACAGTGTAAGCTCGCAAAATTCATGAATAAGCTAAATCCAACTAAAGTCAAACATCCACCAAATTCAAGAGTCCAATCCGGGATACTTATGCTTTACTTAATCATTACGGGCTTTTTTGCTCTTTTTTCCGCTTTTATTGTTTTTTTTTTTCAAATTTTTAACCACGACTCAGGTAATGTCTCATTCCATTAGGCTAATAAGCATACCCCTTAGCGAAGCTTTCAACCAACGACTTCTGCACTATATAAGACCTTAGGGCGCTTAGTGTGTTAAGACACCCTTTCTAAGCATGCATTTCTTCAAGTAACAAAGGCCCCAAACAAAACTAGCCACTACGATTTTTTTTTTTTTTTTCCAAGCTTATATATCCCAAATTTTTCCCCAAACTTAAGTTTTTTTTGTCTAAATTCACCATCGCCACTTATTCATGTCTTTCATTCATTTAAACTAGTATTATCCTCAAGAAGTCCATTATGTGTCAATTTAAACTCAATCACCAACATAGCTATTTTTTACTGTATATATCCTTATTATATCGGGCTTCAAATGTGTAAAGATTCAAATCATGACAAGAAATCACATCACGCCTTTAATAACAATACTATACTTGTCTACTCAATTCCAATCTCATCACCGGCCAAAATGTACTTAAACTATCTAACAAATTTGGAAACATGCAAATATTTGAAATTTTCTTTTCTTTTTCCATTTTTTTTTTTGGGAAATTAAAATGAAAACTACAGAAATAAAAACTACATGAAAAACTATTAACTCAATACTATATGAATGCAACTAGATGAATACTACATGAATGAACTGAGTCGAAGATCGCACCCCAAACTTAACCTATGCAATGTCCTCATCAGATATAACAAAAACAAAATTTTTTTAAGAAATTAAGCACCGAGGACTTCCCCGAAAGATAGAAGCTTTATTCCTCATCAAGATCCTCTTCTTCTCTTCTTCTTCATCATCCCGGGGTACGCATACAATGGGGAAATTGGTAGGAGCAAAGCAATGATTCATACGGCAAACATCTCTAGAATGTCAGACTACGCTCGACACACACCTGCTTGTCACCGAGCTAGGCTATCCTCGATTGCTTTCAACCCACCAAAACCTCGTTGAACTCTAGTAGCCACCATGTCAATCCTTCTAGTTTGATTTCTTAATTCTCAAATAATATCTTCAAAAAATTTGGTGGTGGCCTGTAACTTCCAAATTCTACAGGAGGATTGTCGTGTGATTGTTGATTAGGCTCACCGCAGACTCCTGGAGGCACAATAATGAACCCTAACCTCTCCTGGGTGTGGTGTACCCCACCCCATACCTTGTACTTCTTAATGTCGAGTGGTCAATCGCAATTTAAGGGAGGTTGTCTAGCTTCTTCCTGCATCCCATTTGACTCAAAATTTTGTCGACATAGTCCAAAGATCAAAGATGGGTGAGGTAATCCACCGAGGTCCCTCCTCGAATTGCTTTGTCAATTGAATCATGTATAACACGACCCACATCTATAGTTTTTCCTCAGTAATGCAGTAAAGCAACGCCGCCTGCTGATTTATAACATCACTTATATGCCTACACTGCATCAACTTGGCACAAATAAAGGCATGCCATGCTTTCCGTGAATCGCTAGTGCGGATGCAGGAACAAAACAAATTTTTGTTGATCTCAATTTCCATGTTGTTCCGTGTACACACAAAGCTTGAATGATCTCACCAGTAGTCTAGTTCGTGGCTCCAAATATTGCATGTAGCCAAGATTGGGTATTATGTTCAAGCCGTAGTAAGCATTTATTGTCCTAAAACCGACTTCCCACCGATTTTCCGCGAACCCAAATTATGTTACCAACAACATCTTTTGCATTGCATAGAATTCTTAACAATTTTAATGACCGATGAATCCGGCCGGGATGTAAAGTTCTCCCATCTTCTACTTCCGATCATTTGTAGAATCCCCCATCTTCCGCCTCTCGCAATAATCCACGCCAGAATTAGCGCTTTACTAGAAAGCACATTGTAATATCTTTCTGATGCACTAAAGACTTATAAATCTCTTTTGTCATACTTAGTCGGCGTTCAAGTCTCGCCTTCTTTTGCTTTTAGTAGCCATGAGTCTTGTGTGTGAATTTCTTTGCCCAATAGATGATGTTCAAAGGGCTTAGATGGGCCAATCCTCTTTGTGACAAATTATCGAACACTTGGTGTGCAAAAATTTTGAACACTATTGTCAAGCACTCACCCAAACTTAATTTTCACCAAATTTGTCAATTACTAAGCACACTATATTTCCAAGGCAATACAAGCAACAAATAAGAGTACCCACACCCACTTGAGCCAACACAATGACAGAAACTAGCTTCAAAGTGCTAACATAGCTATTATCCAAGTGAATCAAAACAATTTGCATGAAAATCTTGCACACTTACTTGGTTATAGCCAAAAATTGATGTTCCAATAAGTCAGCAATTTGTTTGAGTTTTTAACACTTACTTCAATAGATGTGTTGTGAATGACAATTGGTGCCGTAATCGGTGATGAAGCTTGCCTAGATGGAGTCTAATTGGTAGGAGATTGAGTGTTCGATTATGCTTATACAAGAAAAAAGATGATTATTGTGGCTAGATTGTAGGAGGTATGCGAGTCGAGTGAGTTTGAGTTGGAGTAGTAGAGAGCAAGAATGTGTTTGATTTGGGTTTGAGGAGTCTCGCCCGATTAGGGCTTTTTTTTTTTTTTTTTTTTTTTTTTGTTACAGCAAGAGCGCCTAGCGCTGGGATTACATCGGGTTGACCGCCAGCGGCTGGTCGCAGATGTGTGGTATGCATGAGCGCCTAGCGCTTGGTGTTGCTTGACCGACCGCCAGCGCTGGGACGCCGAATGGCTATCGATTTGGGGCGCCAGCGCCGCATGATGCCTCGATTTGGGGCGCTTAGCGCTGGGCGATCTCACCATCAGAGTGAGGCGCCTAAGCGCTTGTTTTGTACTAGGCTTGGGCGCCTAGGCGGTCAAGGGCATGTCTTGGTGATAATTTTCCAAACTTGTTGATTTCAACCTGCAATACCCCAACTTTAATTGTTAGTTTCTTCTTTTGCAAGGAGATTAAGACTTATTTTAAAAACCCTAAACTAAGATAAACTACATAATTAACTAGACTAACATACTACGAAAGAAAAACCAAAACAAAAATACCCTACACCATTAAGCAATCCAATAACACTAAAAATTAAGGAAATGATTAGAAATTTGAGAATTTGACAAATGGATATTCTTCTATCGAGCTCATAAGTGTTGCTTCCCTCTAAAGCTTAAGGACCCCGACTAGGTAGTCGAGAGGGCTATTAGTCAAACCCGCCAAATAAGAATTCATGTTTCCTATCCCGCAATCAATTGAATATTGTGTTAGAGAACGTCAGGTGTAACAAATCCTAAACTATAAAAGTTTAACCACTAAATAAACTAACAAAGAAAGCAAATTAAACAAAATAAAAGTAAAAATAAAAAATAACAATAAAAAAAAATCCCGGTCAGCTTCCCGCTTAGCAAGCTTGTTTATAGTCTTCACCGACTTTCTTCTCTCGTTTCTAATCAAAGAAGGTCGACCGATGTCTTTTCACGATCAACGAACCCCCATAAGAGTGCTTCAATCTTCGACCGCTGACCTTGAAGTTACGCTTGCATCCGGTCTTCCACCTCCACAAATTCGCGAGGATAAACTTTTGTAATGATAAATGGCCCCACTAACGGGATTTCAACTTTCCCGAAACAGCTTTAAGCCTTGAATTGTATAATAACACTGCTTGCCCCGCTTCAAACTTTCTTTCCGTAATTTTCTCATCATGCCACCTCTTAATCTTTTCTTTATATAACTTCGCATTCTCGCATTTATCGAGTCTCAATTCATCCATTTGGTTCAATTGTAAGAGGCGCTTTCTCTCCCATAGCAGTATATATCAAAGTTTAACTTCCGAATCGCCCAATAAGCATTATGTTCTAGTTCAACCGAAGATGGCATGCCTTCCCATATACTAACTCAGACGAGACATCCCTATCGAGTTTTGTAAGTCGTATTTGCATGCCCATAAAGCATCATCCAACTTGCTAGCCCAATCTTTCCGACTAGGATTCACTATCTTCTCGAGGATTCGCTTTCACTTCTCTCGTTAGATACCTTCTTGACCACTTGTTTGTGGATGGTAAGCAAGAGCTATCTTATGAAAGTGACTCAGATTTCAATGAGAATAATGAGAACCGCTTATTACATGTAAGTCAGCGTGCTTTCATCACTAATGATCATGCGAGGAGTGCCGAATCTAGAGAAAATGTTCTTCCGAATGAACTTAACCACAACCTTAGCATCATTGGTGGGCGATGTTATAGCTTCTACCCACTTCAAACGTAGTCCACCGCTAGAAGTAGTATATAGAGTTATCAAAAGATGATGGAAATGGTCCCATGAAGTCGATGCCCCAAACATCAAACAATTCAACTTCTAGTATCATATTAAGTGGCATCTCGTGTCGCTTTGATATATTACCTACTTTTTGGCATCTCATCACATTTCAATGAAAACACACGGCATCCTTAAAGAGTGTCACGTAAAAATCCACATCAAGCACCTTAGTCAGCCGCTTTTTCCCCCCAAAAATGTCCACCATAGTCGATGCATGACATCGGTAGAGAATATTTTCCATTTCAACTTCCTAACACACCTTCTTATTACTTGATCTCCACATTGTTTAAATAAAAACGGCTCATCCCATAAATACTCGCTTTCACATCACGGAGAAATTTCTTCTTCTGCATTGACTTGTTAAATCAAGCGAAACACCTTACTCACAATGAAATTTACATAATCTGATACCATGGAGTATCCATCCTTACCGCAAAACAAATGTTCATCCGGAAAATTCATCGATCACCGCTGTGTCATCTTTTTTTAGTTCTCGCATTCTCTAATCGTGATAAATGGTCAAGAACTCCGATTTTCTCGCTCTTTTCGGCCCCGGATCTCCAAGTCAAACTCTTGTAGCAATAATACCCATCTAATTAATCTCTTTCCAGATCCTTCTTTGCTATTAAGTACTTAATCGCCGAATGATCTCAGAACACGATCACCTTTGTCCCAATCAAATATGAGCGAAATTTATCAAATGCATAAACAATCGCTAATAGCCCTTCTCTTGGTTGTGGTATAATTCAGCTTAGGGCATCCGTTAACGCCTTACTAGCATAAGATATAAAGATGAAAAATTTTATCCTTTCGTACAAGAATCGCTTAATCGCAAAGTCGCTAGCATCACACATTAATTCGAACGGATACTCCAATCAAGCGCTATGATTACAAAAAAGCAGAATAAGTTTCTTCTTCAACACATCAAAAGCTTCCAGCATGCTTGATCAAAGTTGAATGGGACATCCTTCTCCAAAAGATTGCAAAGTGGTTTCGTGATTTTGGAGAAGTCTTTATAAATCGCCTATAAAAACCAAATAGGTCCCAAAAACTTCAATACCCTTTACTAAATAGGGTGGCAGTGCTCTCAATGGTTTCGATCTTAGCTCTATCAACCTCAATTCCTTTTGATGACACTCGATGACCCAAGATTATCCCTCTCGCACCATAAAATGACATTTCTCCCAGCTTTTTAAACCAAATTCATTTCCATACACCGCTTGAGCACGAGAGTGAGATTTTCCAAACAATAATCAAACGAATCCCCAAAAACCTAAAAAATCATCCATAAATACCTCGAGATTTTGTTCACCATATCGGAAAAAATAGCCATCATACACCGCTGAAATGTCGCCACAGATTACATAATCCAAAAGACATTCTCGCGAAAAGCAAAGGTACCATATGGGCATGTGAATGTTGTTTTCCCCGATCCTCCAAAAGTGCAATGGCAAATCTGGTTATAACCCGAGTATCCATCTAAGAGACAATAATACTCGTGCCCTGCAAGCCTGTCCAACATCTGATCTATGAATGGTAGAGGAAAATGGTCCTTACGAGTGGCCTTATTCAACTGTTCAGAATCCATACACACCCGCCAACCCAGAATCGCTCGAAGTCTGGATCAATTCATTACGCTCATTTGCAACCACCGCTATTCCCCTTTCTTTGGCACACATTGAACCGGACTTATCCATGAGCTATCTGAGATAGGGTAGATAATTCCCGCATCCAACCATTTAATAATTTCCTTTTTGACAACTTCCTTCATGATGGGATTGAGTCTTCGTTGTTGTTCAATAGTCGGTTTAGCTTCATCTTCCAACAAAATCTTATGCATGCAAATTGATGGGCTTATCCCCTTGATGTCCGCAAGAGTCCATCCAAGAGCAAATTTGTATTGTCAAGTACTTTAGTAGTAGTTTTCTTCTTGAATCTCATCCAAAGATGCGTAAATAATAATCGGAAAGGAGGAAAAAGAACCAAGGTAGGCATACCGTAGATGGTTGGGCAATGGTTTAAGTTCCAAGGTAGGCGGTTCTTCTAAGGATGATTTCACCTTTTCATCTGGCTTTCCCCAATAATCCAAAGGTTCAAATTTTTGCAAACATCGTGTGAACTTCGGAGCTGAATCTAACATTTGAACCCATTCTAAAGACAAATTGAATCATAAAATAAATTTTCACTAACCAATGCGGTTTCAAGAGGGTCTTCATTCACAAATTCACTAAATACCTCTCCAGTTGCTTCTTCAATAAGATCAACTCTAAAGCACTCTTCCTCTCCCTTCGAAATTTCATAGCCTTGAAAACATTAAAAGTTATTTCTTCATCTTGACTCTCATTGTTAACTCTCCTTTTGTACATCAATTAATGTCCTTCCAAAGGGCTAAAAAACGGCCTTCCAAGAATAATGGGTATGTCTTTATCCTCTTCATAGTCCAACACAATGAAGTCTACCGAAATATGAATTTGTCCACCTTCACTAATATGTCTTCCACAATGCCCCTAGGTATGTCACCGATCTATCTCATGAAGTCAGAAGAGATATTTGTGTTGCTTTGGTGCCAGTAGTCCCAACCGAGTGTAGATCGAAAGTGGCATCAAGTTAATACTGCACCCAAATCACACAAACATCTCATTAAAGAATCGGGGTCCAATCGCACCAGCAGATGGTGAAGCTACCCGGATCCTTCAACTTTGGTGGTAACTTTCTTTGCGTAATCATACTTACATTCTTCTCATCAACGCTACAGTTTCGAACTCCCCTAGCTTCCTCTTTCTTGCTAAAATATCTTTCATGAATTTCGCATAGCTAGGCATTTGTTCTAAAGCATCAACGAATGGAATGTTGATTTGCAACTTTTTGAACACTTCTAAAAATTTCGAAAACTGTCTATCTAATTTATGCTTTTGTAATCTTTGAGGAAACGGCACAGGTGGAACGACTGCTGTTTGCTTATCTTCTTGTTGTTTTTTCACAACTCTTTCCCCAGATTTACTTTCCGAATTTCCACTCTCTTGTTCACCATCCTCAGCGGAAATTATTTTCTTTTCTCCGCTTAGATCTCAGAGTCAACTCCTTCCCACTTCGAGTGTAATCGCTTTACAATGCTCATTTCATCATTCCTCGATTTTTCTCCGTATCACTAGGTAAAGAACCCGGAGTTCTAGTATTCAAAGCACTAGCTATCCGCCCAATTTGGTTCTCAAGGTTCTTTATTGCAAATTGATTGGTTTTTCGTTGTGGTTTCAAACCGAAGTTGCCAATCTTGCCAATAATTCTTCCATTTGTGATAGCTTATCGTGTCGATGAGGTTGTGGGTGTTGTTGAGATTGTTGATGTGGTCAAATCCAGTGGATATGATTGCTTGGAGCTTGGGCTTGAGTATGTGACCGATTATTACTCCAAGAAAAATTCGTGGGTTTCTCACCCCGATTGTAGTTGTTTGATAATCGCCTCACCACTCGTTATAACCGGAAACAAACCGGATCGACTCAGATTTATCAGACATCGATCACTTGAGTGGCTACCCGCATATTTTCATAAATCGCTTCCATTTTCTCGAATCGTTGTACCCCAAGTGCATCTATCTTCTTTGTAAGAGCGTAAATCGAGTCATTACTGAGTCGATAATGTCATTATAAAGATCCACTTCATACACCCCGACCGTCCTCGGGTCGAGCTGTTTTTATTGCTGGGCATTGATAATTATTAGTCGCCATGGTTTCAAGCAACCGATACCCTCATCACAATTTTGGCCATAATAGCTCCTCCCACCGCAAAGATCTATACTCGATCTCACCGCACCAATAAACCATTATAAAAGTTTGCACCTAAAGCCATTTAGAAATCCCATGGTGTGGGCATTTTCAAGAATGAGTCTTTGAATCTCTCCCAAGCTTCAGATAGTGATTCTGAATCGTGTTGAACGAAAAGAGAAGATATCGCTCCGCAACTTTGTCGCTTTTGCAAAGTGGAAAAACTTTGCAAGAAATTTTTGGGCCAGTCATTCCATGAAGTTATCGAGCCCGGTGGTAGTGAATGGAGCCAACTCTTAGCCTTATCTCCGAGAGTAAATGGAAATAGCCTTAGCCTTATCAGATCCTCCTCGACACATTATTGTACTTGAAAGTATCGCAGATTTCTATAAAGTCGACTATGTGATCGTTTCGATCATCATTTGCAACCTCCAAACCGATATGAATTTTGAATCATCCAGATTGTCCCTGCTTTATCTCAAAACTTGTAGCAAAGAATGGCAGCCTCGTAATACTCAATCAATTTCAAAGAACTCCGCTACAGAGCATAATCCCGCAGTTGCTTTTTTTGCTCTTCTTCACCATAGATCTTTCTTCTTATCAAGTGTCTCTTTGGTTTCTTTAACCCACTTACGCAAATCAATAAAACCTTTTTTCGATGTCGCCCTCGTAAGGCAATAAATCTAGCTTCTTCGATCACGCTTGCATACACTAGTCAAGAACACCTAATAGTAATGTAAAAGAAAAAGTTTAAATTAAGATTAACGCTATAAAAATCAATAATGACAAAATAATAAACTAATTTCCCTTTAAGAATTCTACAGCCAAAAACTTGTTACCTAATTTTTAAAAGACTTTACCACGCAAGTATACGCTGCTCAATTGTAATATTCAAAGAAGCAAGGATATCGCTCCCACGAGGAAATAGACTAATATTTATCAATGACTAATTCTAATGCAATTAATCCTATTTTAAACTACGAAATTTTGTTTGTGATTTAAAATTTAAACTTAACAAAACTAATGATTAAAAATCAAAATTTCACAAGAATAACTACAGATTTAATAAAGTTAAGATTACAACTTCCTTGGTATTTCATTTAAACTAACTTACTTCCCATTTAAAATTAATTAATTAATATGAATCGTTATCCAAGAATGCTTTATAAAAATTCACACACTTCTTCCAAAGACATGTGAACAAATCCTCCTAAATCCAGTCTTTAAGATGCGAAATTACAAGGAACACCCCAGCTTAATCAACTCACTATATTCCTATGTGAATCAAGTTAATTAGTGGTTTTACGACAAATTCTTTCAATGGATACAAAAGACACATAGTATATTCCTATCCTACATGCTAATCATATTAATCCTATTCAGATTATATGAACATATGTTATCATATCCGCATCTCAATCTATACTCCATCTTCCAATTTTATATAGATTATCACAATAATTGTTGGCAAACAATTAATCAATAAACATAAGATATGATAAACAATTCAATAAAACCAACTTTCATTCAATGGGAAGCTTCAATTTAAACTACATACCAAGTTCCGCTGCAATCTTAATTAAAATTTAGTTCATGATAATAATAAAGAAAAACATCATCCAGATTAATAATCCAAACATCCCAGATAATTACAAAAGATAAAACTGTAGAAGAGAAGAAAAACTCAATTTGCTCTTAAACTCTCTTTGATCTTCAAATTTCTGCAATTCTCCTTCGTGTTTTCCTTCGTTGTCCTCTCCGCCAATCTCTTGAAAAATTAAGTGATACCTCTTTTCTAAAGTCTCCTCCTATTTGTATTAGTCTTCCACCTCATTCAGATTCCTTTTTCGCTTCAAAACCCACTCGCAAGATAAAATCCTCCTTTTTTGTTACAGACATGAATGCGCTTTCAGCGCCAACATTAAGTTATTTCAAGCGCTTAAAGCGCCACCAGACCACATAATTACAAAAATGCCACTCACTCTAATTTTAATGATTTTTTTTGACCTTTCTTCTCCTAAATGACCAATTTGTCCCTCCAAACTCCAACCTACAAAAAAATAAACACAAAACACATAAAAAATACTAAAAACAATTAAAGATAACAATAATTAAAAAATAATATCTGTTCATAGGTATAAAACTCAATCAACACGATTAAATCGAGTCCCAACAAAACTTTTCGAATCTAATACGATACGAGTATCCAACATGAACTAGGGGCTAAGGCGGGGCATCCGCCTCGAAAGCAGGAGGAGGCAATCTGGGGCTACTGGGGGGCTACCAAGCAAGGCAAGGGTGGCTTCCATTCGTCTGCAGAGCTTCCATTTTAGAGAGAAAACTTTGTGGATAAATGCGCCAATGCTCTCCTCCGCCTATTTGTGGTTTGACTTGTGCTCCGTATTTCAAATGCACATGAACAAGCATTTCTGTGTTCGTTCTGATGGTCGCTTAACAAGCATTTCAAAGTGAACTTAATATAGTAAGGAGGTGAACTTAAATTTTTAGGAGATAATGGAATCATGGAGAGGAGAGAGAAGTGATGATGATGATGTTTTTAATGAGTTTTGAAATTACTATTTAAATAAAATTAGTTTTTTAATTTTAACCCACGCCAAAAGCGTATTTACTATTTTGTTTTATTTAATATAATTAATATTTATACATATTTAAGGTGTTAATTAATGTTTTGAAAAAATTAGTAAGATTTCCTTATAACAATGATTCAAGTAACAACCATAACACAATAAAAAATACAAAAATAAGGATAAAAATACATGGTCAATCCATGTATCTCGGTAGAGTGTAAAATTTGTCTTTTAAAATCATGCACACGTTATGTTTGATAAATGTTCTCTAAGAGGTTGTCAAACCAAAGGACCTTAACTCCGCCTCCCTTGTCACCGCAACCTCACACGTCATTGGGATCCGGACCTCCCAGAATCGCCTCAAATTTTGTCCCCTCACATTTTGTTCGGTTCGCCAACGCGAGTATCAATAGAAAATTATAATTTGAGAAGGTTCGAGTAATTTATCGAACTTAAAAATTTGCTCATATTTGACTCATTTATATTTCAATCGAGCTCGAATCGAACTTTTAATGAAATGAAAGCATTTAATCGGTTCTCAACTATTTATTCGCTTTCATTTTACAAATTTTTAAACGTGGATGAAGTCTTATTTTGAAACAAGAAAGAAAGAAAAAAAGAAAAGATAATTTTAACAAGAATAAATTATATTATATTAAGAAATAATTAAATTTATACTTTCAAAATAATTTTTCTTTTCAAGTATAATGTTTAAATATAGTGTAATAAAAGGTCTAATAAATTTTTAGATTTAATTTCCATTTCTTTTTGCAGTGACACGGGAAAACACTCATCTCCCGAGTCTTTCAAGTCGTCTCGTAAACTTCCAAGAAACGATGTAGTTTTTTCCACGTCGAGTGAGGCGACCAAAGCCAATGAAACTTCGCCACGTCTTTCACTAACCGTTAGATCGTTCCACGCTGGTATTGCCTGGCCAATCAGATCGTTCTAACTCGTGGCAGTGGGGCACGTGAAGTCGTGAAGAATCTCAAGTCTCTCTACACTACAGCACTCTTTGCTTTGCTTATTAAGCCCACTTCACTATAATAAGTTGATAAGTATAAACCCAAACCAAACCGAGAGCTTAAACCCAAAACTAGCCGATTCACTGAGAGATCGCAATGAGGAAGTGGACGATCCCGTCCGTTCTGTTTCTCTTATGTCTTCTTTTTCTTCTTCCAGATCAAGGTACACTAGGGTTTCTCTTTCCACTTTGGCTGTATATGTATCTATCCTTTTAGTACTATAGATCTCATGTAATTTTTTGTTTTTGTTCAAATCCATATTTAGACAGATGCATGTTTCTGATGTCGATTTGTTGATCCAGTGGATCCGGATAATTAATTACAACTTTATTTATTTTGTTTATATTAAATTTTAAGACTAGAATTTATGTTATGTGTTCAAGGCTTAAAAAAAATTAGTCATCGCTCTCATTTTGGAACAGAGGGAGTATGATGAGATGTGGTTGCTAGTACGTGGAAAGACAGACAGATAGATAGGACTGAATTTGTGTGAATTGACAGTGAGTTTCTATTCATTTGAATTCAGTTTTGTTTGTTATTATGTAGGGAGGAAGTCACAGGCTCATGCTGAAGGTGATTCAGAAGAATTAATAGATCCACCAAAGATTGAAGATAAGATTGGTGCTGTTCCTCATGGTTTATCAACTGATTCAGATGTCGCCAAGAGGTTCTAAATTCATAATTAATTTACTCAGTTTTTCAACTAATTTACTTAATTCTCGTTGGATATTGAGGTGAAATGATGTATTACTTATTTCAGAGAAGCTGAATCAATGTCAAGAAAAACGCTCCGCAATAATGCTGAGAAGTTTGAGTTTCAGGCTGAGGTTTCCCGGCTTATGGACATTCTTATCAACTCTCTTTACAGTAACAAGGATATTTTCCTTAGGGAGTTGATCTCTAATGCCTCCGATGTAAGCATCCCCTTTCTCAGTGTTAATTTCAGTTTCCTCTTCCTTTTTTCGGTTGTTGGATAATCTAATAAGTTCTTTGGCCTTTATTAGCTGAATATATGTTTTTTGACACACATTTGTTGTAATTCAGGCACTGGACAAGATTAGGTTTATATCACTTACCGACAAGGAGATTCTTGGTGAAGATGACACTGCTAAGCTTGAGATCCAGGTCAGTGCTTTCTAGTGGTTTTTGCACTTTATCAGTTCCAATGTTCAAACATGCAGACATTGAGTTTTTTTTTCCTGATACAATATGCAGATTAAATTAGACAAAGAAAAGAAAATTCTTTCAATTCGTGACAGAGGTATAGGCATGACAAAGGAGGACTTAATCAAGAACTTGGGAACCATAGCTAAATCTGGAACATCAGGTAAAAAAAGGTGGAGATATCGGAGTTGTAAAATCAGTATTTCTATTGATGGTATTATGAATTGATGATCTAATTAACTTAGTTTTTCTGTTCCAGCTTTTGTGGAGAAAATGCAGACAAGTGGTGACCTTAATTTGATTGGGCAGTTTGGTGTTGGATTTTACTCAGTTTATCTTGTTGCGGACTATGTAGAAGTCATTAGCAAGCACAATGATGACAAACAGTACGAATTTTGGAGTTGTACTATGCTTTACTGTACTTTTCTTCATGGTTAAAAGCTTATTTACGCCGCGACCCTTACTTAAATTTCCTTTCCTTTTCAGGCATGTATGGGAGTCAAAGGCTGATGGGGCTTTCGCAATTTCGGAGGACACATGGAATGAACCACTCGGGCGTGGAACTGAAGTCAGATTGCACCTGAGAGAAGAAGCCGGGGAATACTTGGAAGAATCCAAATTAAAGGTGCGCAAAGTTATTTGTATAATGATACATTTCTATAAATTGCAAAATTAGCATTGACGTTGTTCTTTATATCACACAGTTCTCATTGGTAAGAAAACTAACGAATTAAAGAAATGTATTTTTTCTAGGTGTTTGTGGAAGTGGAATTATCATAGATCCATGTAAATGTACCTCTGTTTGTGTGCCTTTTGAATTAGATATCAATCTGCTTAAAAGAGAAGGGAATTATTTTCAATCTTGCAGTTGACCCATTAATTGGGTCCTGTGATTAGTTTACTAATGTATGCTATTGTATTCACAATATGCTAATGTATTGAATAGTAAATCTAATTAGCTTCTAAGTACATGCCAAGGGTGAGCATGTATCTTACTTTAATTGAATGCTTTCGCATGCGCACCGATGTTTTAGGAGAAATTAGGATAATAATATAAATTAAGACGGTGTCCCTGTTCTGTTTTTCTTTGATTATTATTTGTATTCTGCTGTTCCACATCTTAAGAAACATAGATTTAATGAACTTACCAAACAAATAAATAAGGTCCGACTATGAAGTTCAAAAATCTGGAAGGGAAGATGTCGACACGGCCAATAGGTAAACACTTATTTCATGATGGAGAATTAAATCTTCAACTTTGCTTATACAAACTTGCCTGATTAGTGTTGGGGCTATACATTCTTCATCTTTAAGCTACATTTACTAACACACATTGAAATTCAAGTCCTTGTTACTTGTGTCTCCCATCTCATATATGGATGGATATCAGAATCTCCTACAGATTTTTTGATGACTTGTAATACTCCACCGACCTCCTCATTGTTTGATGGATGACCATGAGAAATTTTGTCTAATGGTTTTTTTTTTCACTTCAGGAATTGGTGAAGAAGTACTCCGAGTTCATCAACTTCCCCATACACCTTTGGGCAAGCAAAGAGGTTGATGTAGAGGTTCCTGCAGATGAAGATGATTCAAGTGATGATGAGGAGAAAAGTATGAACAATGGAGCTACTTCCTAACAAGTTTTATGCTTTCATTACATTAGCCACTGATACAAAATATTCATGTATGTAAATTTCTTTTCAAGTTTGTCTTCTTATTGCTTCTTGATGTTTTCCTATTGGTTTCTCCGATAACGCGAATAGATGACACCTCTTCTGAGGAGGAAGTAGATGATGACGATTCCGAGAAAGGAGAAGATGAAAATAAATCCAAGACCAAGACAGTCAAAGAAACAACTTATGAGTGGGAGCTTTTGAACGATGTGAAAGCTATATGGCTACGAAGTCCAAAGGAGGTGACGGAAGAAGAGTATGCAAACTTCTACAAGTCTCTCGTTAAGGTAAGCTGACGTGTCTTTGTATTTACGTCAAATTCTATTGAAAACAAATAATTTCCAGCTGTTTTCTGTGTCTGATGTAATTTTTTTATTTTACAGGACTTTAGTGATGAGAAGCCTCTAGCATGGAGTCACTTTAATGCAGAAGGAGATGTTGAGTTCAAGGCTGTACTCTTTGTACCTCCCAAGGCTCCTCAGGATTTGTATGAGAGTTATTATAATGCAAACAAATCCAATTTGAAGTTATATGTTAGAAGGGTGTTCATATCAGATGAATTTGATGAACTTCTGCCAAAGTATCTGAGCTTCTTGAAGGTAATCTAGGTCTTTAAAACTTTCTAATTTGTCCTTTAAAAGTAATCAATACGTGGGCTTGGGCTTGGTTATTAATAGTTATTTCTTGGACTAGGGTCTTGTTGATTCCGACACATTGCCGCTTAATGTATCACGAGAAATGCTTCAGCAACACAGCAGTTTGAAAACAATCAAGAAAAAACTCATTAGGAAGGCCCTTGATATGATCCGCAAGATTGCTGACGAGGATCTTGATGAATCTAATGACAAAGAGAAGAAAGGTATGTAAATAATACATATACCTTATTGTTGTCCGATTTATATAATGGCAAATACGCACAAGTGCACACAGTCAATCAAGTAATAAAGAAGTAAGAAGAGTGTCAGACTCACAGGGAACAGTTACTAACAATTAATCTAATTAACACGTTTTTATCAATTCAAATTCACTTAAACAGTCACTCCTATTGATTTGTGAAATTGTTTTGATTAACAGAAAATGAAAATCAATTAACTAACAATTATTGATCACCAGAGATATAAAGACGTAGGAATACAATTTTCCCAATATTTTCCCAATTTATTAACATTTCTCAATGATTAATAAAAAGACTTATTTCAGTTATTTTGCTACTTTCGTGCAAGACACTTGAAACAGATTCATTAAACACAAACTCCTAACATAGTTATGCATGACATACAAGTATTTTCGCCTCATACACTGTTATGTTATCCTTAACAAGAATCAACAAATTCATACGTTATTATATTCAGATCTAATCTAAGATTTCTTCTTTCAATTCCATCAAAAATATCAAATTAATTGCTAGCTAGACAATTAATATATTAACCACAAAATCTAATAATCAACTCCATAGGATCAACAAGTGAAAATAATGATAATTAAATTATTGAATTGCAAAAGGTTTCATTGTACCCCTAATTGGAAAATTAGTTCATCATCAAGAAGAAGATTAAAATTAAATAACATCTCAAGTACAGATAATGAAATTAAGAGAAGAAGAAAAACTCTGTCGAAGAATAAAAGTGGCTCTCAATGAATTGTAGTCAAAAGTCTAGAAGAAGTCTATCAAATCCAAGTTATCAAGTATTTATAGTCCTAATGGAAGCTCTAGCAAGTTAGGCAACTAACAATCTTATTCTAGTTCAAATTGGACAACATATCACCCAAATCAGCTTTCTCCTCGTCAGCATGATGCAGCAAAGCTTTCTAGGCAAATTTAAGGCGCACCCACTAGAAATGTAGAAAATCGATGATCCGGCGCGCTACTGCAATTGCAAAATTTCTGTCGTGACGTCTTTTGGTAAAACATGCATAACTTTTGATCCGCTAGAAGTTACGGGACCTGCCACCTAACAAATCGAAAAATATCAACGAGATCTACAACTTTCATTCTTTGAGAATTGAGAGATACCAGTTGGATCAAGGTCGAAATCAGTCTTGAAGTGACTGTTATTTAAATTGCAAGCAGGACAACTTTGAGCTTTAATCTTTGTTGATAAAAAGGCCATAACTCTTGCATCCGAACTCCGATAGGGACGATTCAAGATGTTCCGGAAAGCTAAGAAGTAGATCTACAATGAAATTCAAGTTCCAAGCCAAGAAAACGAATCCAACTTGGTGTTAAAAGCCCTGCAATCTTCCTTTCTTGCATTTGATTGCATATTTTAGTCCAAAAGATGTCCGAATTGCTTTTCCTTGCTTCTTCATGCCAATGTCGTGTCATAGCCTACAATATAACATAAATTGTATGAAATGCACACACAACACTTACAAACCAACCAAAAGGTTAAGCTCATGCACTCGATTCTTGGGTATAAAACCCACTCATCACTTATAGTTGTTGTTAAACTACTTGAGAGGAAATCAAAGAAAGAACTATTGTTGTTATTGAATATGGTATATAACTAGTCAACGGCTATGTCACGAAAATAGTCAAATTATGTTAGTTATCAAGCAGACTCAAGCAGACTAAGTGTTACCATCCTGCATATTGAGTTTAATAATAGTGTGTGTGTGTGTGTGTTTCTGGTTTATTCTCTGGCTTTTTGTGTCTATCCTTTATCATGTTATTGGTGGTGGCTTGCTGATCTGATTGCATTTCTATATTCTGATTCCTTTTATGTTAATCAAAATCATGTTGCAGATGTTGAAGAATCTGGTGACAACAATGAGAAGAAAGGTCAATTTGCAAAGTTCTGGAATGAGTTTGGGAAATCGATAAAACTTGGAATAATTGAGGATGCAGCTAACAGAAACCGCTTGGCGAAACTTCTTAGATTTGAGAGGTATATATGTTAAAGTTGTACATTTCTGCCACAGAGTGATTTCTTTCTTGAGCTTGTTGCCAAGTGTCATTTTTGCTGCTTTTTACAGCACAAAGTCGGATGGAAAACTAACTTCACTCGACCAGTACATTAAGAGAATGAAATCGGGACAGAATGACATCTTTTACATTACAGGAATGAGCAAGGAACAGTTGGAGAAGTCTCCATTCCTAGAAAGGCTTATTAAGAAAAATTATGAGGTAGATATACTTGGTATCTTTTTTTATTTTTTTGCTTAAATTATATGTTTCCCGTTCTGTTTCCTGTAAGCTTTTGAATTGTCTGTTTGTGTTAACTTGTCTGTCATTCATTTCTCATCTCTGAATCATATTCTGGCAGGTTATTCTCTTTACAGATCCTGTGGATGAATACCTCATGCAGTACCTGATGGATTATGAAGATAAGAAGTTCCAAAATGTGTCCAAGGAGGGTCTAAAACTTGGGAAGGATTCCAAAGGCAAAGAACTTAAGGAGTCCTTCAAAGATTTGACCAAATGGTGGAAAAATATTCTTGCTAGTGAGAATGTTGATGACGTGAAGATAAGTAACCGTCTGGCCAACAGTCCTTGTGTAGTTGTGACATCTAAGTATGGCTGGAGTTCAAACATGGAGAGGATCATGCAGTCCCAGACTTTATCTGATGCTAGCAAACAAGCATACATGCGTGGGAAAAGGGTTCTCGAAATTAACCCAAGGCATCCAATCATCAAGGAGCTTCAGGAGAGAGTTGTGAAGGACCCTGAGGTACCTCTTTGATAAAAAGTGCCCATCATATTACTCACAATGACTTCATTCCTATCTTAAAATCAACAAATGCACAAACAATGTTTATTAATTTCATTCAGTTTTTATATGTTGCGCCTGATATTGTTTACTTTCTGTTCAGGACGCAAGTGTAAAGCATACAGCAGAGCTCATGTACCAAACAGCGCTGATGGAGAGCGGCTTTGTTCTCAGTGACCCGAAGGATTTTGCTTCCCGTATATACGGCCAAGTGAAGAAGAGTCTAAACATCAGCCCTGATGCTGCAGCCGAGGAGGAAGATGACGTTGAAGAGACCAAGGCAGAATCTGGCACAAATGATGGATCTGGTTCTGTGAAAGAGGAAGATACAGACGTCAAGGATGAGTTGTAGACTGCTAAAGCAGTGAACGTCCCTTTTTTCTTTCTTGATTTACGCAACAGGAATTTTATTTGCTGATTTTGTCTCCTTTATTTGTAGTTTGTTAGACGCTGTAACTGAATGTGTTTCTTACGCAAAGCTAATTGGTGTTTGCCTCGTGTTCCATTTATGCTTTCTTGCTTGCTTGTTTTCTTTGGTATTGAAATGCTGATATGAATTCAACTTGTGGTTGCTGCAAGGCCCTGGGCTAGCCAATTGCTTCCTAGTGATGTCACAAGTCTAATACATCAGAAAGCTGTTGTACAAATAACTAGCCGCCTCTGTGCCACTTGTTTATTTTTTTTGTGCAGTTACGGTGAACTTAATCTGTTTGTTTGAATTGAATGTGAACTTGAATTTGTAATTCAAGCATCCATCCAATAGTTATGGACTTTGCCTACTCCACAAACTCTATTTTGTTAGGCTGAAGTTGAATAACAAATTATGCTCATTGCAATTATTGGCACATCACACAGGAGCTAGATTCGTTAATAATTTAGTAGGAGACCCATGAATAAACAAAAGACCACTTAACTAAAAAGAAGAAGATTTCATTCTCTAGCGACAAAGCAAACTTAAATTAATCAGATTTATGTTTTGGTTATGCAATTGATTTTTAGATGGGATTCTACGGTTACGTGTTGGTATGACTTGGCGGAACATTTTTTTTCCCGGTTTGTTTTGCCTCGGTATAATTAAAGGCTGCAACAAATCAGAATTCCAGTACGCAGGCACCGAAATATCTGACCTGGAATTTACAAATTGAACTTCAAAGAAAAACTGTTCTTCTCTTCTCTTCTCTTCTCCTTGCTTTAAATTCTTGATTTAAAAGAAAATTCTTCATATGAACTACATTAACCATGCATGTTTTTGTTTTTGTTTTAAGTAGTAATTTTTTGGTCAAGTCAGTTGGTTAATTTCTTTTTGGTTCGTCACAAGGCTAGCTAGTTTACACCACCTTGTTTTTTTTGGTCTTTCTATATCCCCTATATTTTTCACTCGGTTTTTGAAAAATCTGCCGCACTAAATGATACTACGGTTGTATTTGAATGATTTTAGATTAGAGCATGGAAATTGTGGCAGACAGTATGATTCCATATTTATCTATTAACTACGTGCCAAGCTAGCTTGTAATTCCAGTAAAGTAACTATGTACAAGGCTTCCTTCCTTGAGGGCGGGTACACCCACCAAATCATAAAGCAAACTCTACTTTATTCCTATTCCTACTCATTTTTGAAAACTTAAAACACAAGATCATATATATATATATATATATATATATATATAGAGCAAGGATCTTAAGCTCACCCTTATTGAGCTTACCTCAAGCTCATTCTGCCTTTTTTTTTATAAAATAAAACATAACTAATAAAAAATGTATAATAATTTTTAGAATTGAAAGTTTTTAAAAAAAAAGTGTTTTGGGTGTAATTTGGGTACATATAACAAAACAGTGTTATACACGATGCATAACACCTGCTTTGTTATATATACCCAAATCACACCCAAAACACTTTTTTAAAAAAATTTCAATTCAAAAATTATTATACATTTTTATTAGTTATGTTTTTTTTTATAAAAAAAAAAAAAGGGTGAGCTGAGGTGAGCTTAAGAAATGGACTATATATATATATATATATATATATATATATATATATATATATATATATATACGGTCCCGGATCTTAAGTTCACCTTGTTATTAAATTCACCTTGCTCACCCTTTTAGCTGACGAATCGACGACGATTCGATTCAAATCGTTATGTTCTTCTCGTCGTCGTTATATGTTGTTTGTCGTTAAAAGTTAAGATGACGGATACCAAATATATATGACAGATGGCATCAAATCGTCATTTATCCCTAGTGAGCAAGGTGAACTAGATATAAGGTGAGTTTAAGATCCTGATCAGTGTAAGGATATATATATATATATATATATATATATATATATATATATATATTGTTAACGCCAGGATCTTTCTCCATCGATATAAAAGGTAAACTTTACCAATTTTGGCGGTTTTACACCTTGATTTGAACTTTTGAGCTTTCTTCTCCTTCCCAGAACTTCTTTCTCTGTCTTTGACGAAATTTCAACAATGGTGGCTTGAGCTCTGGCAGAATTCTCTCTCTTCGTGTGACTCCATGTGAGCACAGTTTCCCCCATCCAAACCCTAACGAGAGGGGTTCGAGTTCAAACCCTCCATCTCCTGCTGATTTCTTGAGGATGGGGAGCGGTTTCCTCGTACCAACATTCCATCTCTTGTCATGGAATCGAGATCGTACCCTCCGGACTCGTTATCGATTCCGAGATAATTATCTTATAAGGGCTCCTGCTCTCGAAGGAAGCGAATGTATCGGCGACCGGATGGTTGGGTGTCGCCATCTGCGCTACGTTCCTCGAAAAGGGATCCGCTGCCCCCTCCATGCTTTTGTTTGTTACCCTCCCAGGGTTCATAGGAGTGGGTTTACGCCCGGTGGTGCCCAATTCCTACATCCACGTCTTGGCATTCATTGCCTTACATCGTGAGTTAGGGATCCCTCCTCGTCGACATCTTCTTCACCCTTTTCTCGGTTGGTAGATCCAGAAAGCGAGGCTTTAAGATCTTGAGCAAACAATCTCCTCGCTTGAACTCCAAATTTGAGAAGAGGTCCACGATGAGTACCCTTGAGCGATAAGGGATGGCACGAAAATGGTTCTTCGTCACGGGACCGAAATCTCTCTTCTTCCAGTTGGACCATCTCGGATCGGATCTCTGCGACTTGAGATATTCCGAAGGCGTGTGAAGGAGATGGGAGACTTTACGAAGAAGATTCCTCGAAAGAATGGAGTTTTACACTTACGACTAAACAAGCTGGTATATGATCCACAAATGTAAGTTTGAACAACTCGTAATATAGTTTATTTAAGTGGCATGGGTTTTAATATATGGTTATTTGCGGTGTCTCGATCAAACCAACTTCTTGAGTAAAAAAAAGTTTGGGAGACTTTTTGGCGGGGAGGACTACGGAGGCGAGTGAAGAGCTTCTACAAAGAAGTCTTCCGTGCCGATCCCCGTCTCCGATCCACCACCATTTCCCTTGAGAATGATGAGCACAGAAGGTGGCGAGCCTCTCATTCCAGAAGAAACCCTCGAGACCTCGTAGAAGGAAGAAAGCGCCAAAAAAAGCCAAAACTACCCAGCGTGATATAGATCACGAAAGCGGCGCGGAGATCTTTCCGAAGCAATCCCACAATCAACCCCTCCATCGACCTGTTCTTGCACCTTACGAATCGGCTCCAATTAAGAGGAGTCTACTTGGCATACCTCTACTGCGATAGGGCGAAAGTCCTTGGCGTTAAAAAGTTAAGATCAAAGATAACCCCACTCACTGCTTAGAAGAACTCAGAGCTCCATTATCTTGACGGTCGTTCCCCGATAATTCCCAAGAATTCAAACACACGATCTTTGGTGGTGAATCGACCCCATATTATCCGAAAAACAACCTTGAGACGACCGGGGTTCAACCTCTGCTCCTTCTTGACCCAAAGCTCTCTCCCGATCTCCTTCTCCGAAAGCGATACATGCGGATCCTCTCATGGGTTCGTAATCAACTGGGCCCTCTCCTCCAAGACAACGACCACCGAATTTGGCATGGCGTTATGGCCTCTCGACCATGTGGCCTCGATTTAATGCCAACTTCCCTTTCAAGTTGTTGAGGCCTTTGTTAAGTGAGGCCAGATGACCATCGATTAGGGAGCGATTTGAGCGAGGGATTTGCTTAAGCGAAGGCATGAGCTACTTGGCGAAGGTAAATGATTCTCTCCTTTATTTCCATATTTATCTTCATACTTATACATCGGCCCGATCAAATAATCTTGAACATGCGTAGAATCTCTTTGTATTGAGCGTCTGCGTCAAAGGTCCCTCGGTGAATCAAGAAGAAGAGGCATTGAGGAAGGAGAGCGCCATCTGAAGTGCTGCTTTGGCTCGGGAAAGGACCCAGCGTGAAGGCGTTCTTCATACGAATGAAGGACTTGAGAAAGAGTTGGCCCAAGCGAAGGAGGCGTGAAGACCTCGAGGAAGAAGCTGAAATCGACTAAAGCCACGGTATGAGGAGATCGTCAAGATGAATGTCGACTTGGTTCGGAGGTGAAATAAGGATGGATAAGATCAAAGAGCTAAAGGCTAATTCTAAGCTCTTAACTAAGGCGATTCATAAAATTTGGGCGGGGAAGAAACTTCGTCCAGATGAATATCGCCCGAAAGCTCGAAGAAGAAATCAAAGAACTTCGAGGCTCTTGGGACCTTGGGCCTCCTTTAGCGATGACCTTCCATGAAACAAATCTGTGAAGAGTATCGAACTTCGGATGAAATCAACGGAGAGATTATGAAGATATATCTTTGAAAGCTACGAGCTCTGCTAGAAGTCGTGGCAAGGAGAAGTTGATTCTGACCAGCGTAGATCCATCCTTGCTCGACTCTTGAGATGGCGAGGCGTTGCGTGAAGCTAAAGCTTTTGTTTTCCTTGGTTTTATTTAAAGAACATTTGTAAAAATTTCTATTATTTTCTAATATTGTAAGTAGGTTAGATATTAATGAAAAGTGATCTTCCCCTTGTGACTTGATTGCATTTACTTTGGCCCGATACTTGATATTAATTTAACTTAGGAAAAATGTACAAAACTTTTCATGGATTCGACCCGAATTGTTAATTAACAACCAAGCATGTCACATAAGGATAAGATGAAGTTAAAGAATGAGGCATTAGAACTCAACACTTAGAAAAAATTTAGGTAATAAAGTAAAGAGATACTTATTCGATTCTGAGAAGTGTGAGACGGATCTGCTTCATCGGGGAGTTTGTTTACCGAAAAGCTAACAAATCCAAATCCAAAGATGACATTTGCATACCACGACCACGAAGGGCTGACAAAGTTTGAAGGACAACAACTTGCTACTACCACGAAGGGCTGACAAGGTCTTAAGGATGACAACTTGCCTACCACGAAAGGGCACTGACAAGGTCTAAGTGATGACAATTACCTACCACGAAGGGCTGACAATGCCTTAAGGATGACACTTGCCTACCACGAAGGGCTGACAAGGTCTAAGTGGCGACAATTACCTACCACGAAGGGCTGACAATGCCTTAAGGATGACACTTGCCTACCACGAAGGGCACGACAAGGTCTAAGTGGCGACAATTGCCTACCACGAAGGGCTGACAATGCCTTAAGGACCACTGAGAAGAGGCTACCATCCAGATGGTCGGTGAGTCCTCCCAAAACCTCCCAACACCAATGGCGTTTGCCTACCACGAAGGGCACGACAAACTCATGGGACCACTGCTAGAAGAGGCTACCATCGAATGGTCGTTGAGTCCTCCGAACCTCCTAACACCCAGCAGGCGATCGATACAGCGAGACAAAATTTGTTTGAGAGAAAAGAGAATTTTTATTGATGATGATGTAAACATTCTGAGACTTAGATGTCTTGACATTGAATTCTTGAAAGTACTTCTAAGCTTTGCCGACGTGCCAAGTATTTTTAATTCTTGACCCGTCTAATGCCTTGATGAGATAAGTCCCGGCTTGACACTTGATGATTTCGTATGGTCCTTTCAGATTTGGCATCGACTTTCCCAGATTACGGGCGTAGATGCTTCAACTTCTCTGAGGACAAAATCTCTACTTGAATCTGCGAAGCTTTACCCCACCTATTATAATGCTTGGC
The DNA here is from genome assembly GCA_020205605.1 of Panax ginseng. Lineage (NCBI taxonomy): Eukaryota > Viridiplantae > Streptophyta > Magnoliopsida > Apiales > Araliaceae > Panax > Panax ginseng. The sequence goes on along the minus strand of CM035140.1, from coordinate 3,220,798 downwards.
TACTTTCTGCGTTGATAAGTGCCCCATTTGATTAAAATTTGTTTCTCGACTTCTTCAAGCAAATCAAGATTGGCCTTAAGCCCTTTTTCATTGTAGATCTCTGAATTGACTAACTTTCGAAGACTTGGAGATCCAATTTCAAGCTGGGACTAAGGCATCGATTACCATAGAAGCCAATCTGAAAGGTGAATCCCGTTGTAGTCCTCGGAGTAGTTCGATAAGCCCATAGCACACTAAGTAGCTCTTACGGCCATCGCCTTAGCTTAACCCGTCAATCTGCTGCTTGATCCCATTCGGCGACGTTCTATTGGTCACTTGACTGTCCGTTTGGTGAGGATGAGCTCTTGAAGTCTTTACATCTTTGAATCCCAGTTCTTTCAAGAATGCTTCAAATTTGATCCTGGTGGCGTCCATTGTCGATATTACCACCTTAGGAATTCCAAAAGCGAATATCTCTTGACTCTTTCAAAAATTTCAAGCACTCTGTTAGTTATTGACCTAAGTGGCTTTGCTTCTACCCATTTGGTCATATAGTCGATGGCAACTATAACAAAAGCGACTTGACCTTTTGCTTTTGATAGCGGACCCGATATATCAACCCCAGACGGTGAAGGGTATAGGAGATAAGATCGAGTATAGCTCTTACGGTGGTGATCTTGATAATAATTTGTTGGTGGCACTTCTCGCACTTCTTGGCGTACTTTCGATTCGCTTCCTTGAAGATGGTGACCATAATATCCTGACGAAGTACTTTGTAGGCTAATGACTTAGCGACCATATAGGTCATGCGCGGATGCCTTCATGTATCTTCTCGGAGAAGCATATTTAACTTCGGATGGAGTCGAACATTTGATAATGGAGATGAGAAGGCCGCTTGAACGGATCCCCATCAATCGAACAAAATTAGCACTCTTGTACTTGATTTTCTTGGCTAGCATCCGTCCAGAAGGTAAGGCGCCATCTGCCGGATACTCGGTATGGAGTCGACCCGGCCGATTAGTTGATCGGCGCACATCAACAACCATGATGAACAACTGGGATGTTGCAAAATTTCTAAGTAAACCGAGCCCATCAAAGGCGTTAACATCCGTAGTGGCTAGTTTGGAGAGTGCATCGACAATGGAATTGTTATTACGCTCGACCCCACAGAAACTTCGTGGGGTTTGGAAATCTTTGAAGTCGTTCTTTCACTTACGCGAATACTTGATCATTCTTGGGCCTCGAGCTTCGTACTCCCCGAGAGTTGTTAACGACGACTAATTGAGAATCACTTTGAAGATGACTATTCTCTGCGCACTTGAAGACTCTTTGCTTAGTCGTAACCTGCGATACTGCTTTCATACTCGACCGTTGTTAAATCGCTTTAAAGCTGAAATCGATGGCTGTTGCACCTTGATCCCTCGGACTCGTCGAAATAATCCCGCTCCAGCGATGTACGTAGTAGAAGACCCATCTGCATCTGACGTCCATGAACTCTCTCATACATTGAAGAACACAGCGGCTCTGTCGGATCCTTGACCTCGGTCACAACTTCATCGACGAGAAGAGCGAGCACTCGACCACAAAATCGGCGAGAAGCTTGACCTTTGATGGCGGTTGGGGATGATATTCAATAAAAAATTGGGACAACTCCATCGTCCGTCATTTAGTCTCCCGATACCTCCGTTTTGCTCATAATCTTCTTTAATGGGTGATCGTGTATCTACTATTACCAATCTACCACAGAGTATTGCCTAAGCTTTTCGACTAGCGCGTTATTAAAGCAAAAGCAAACTTTTCAATGTTTGGGTACCTTGTTTGACATCCAGAAGGACATGGCTTACATAATAAACGGGTCTTTGCTTACCCCCACTTCACGCACCAAAGCTGCTCCTACATGACGAGCTAGGCTACTTTAAGTACAAATATAGAGGCTCGGCGGGAAGCGGGCTTCACCGACAAAAGCGTAGAAGATAAGTAGGACTTGATGCTCTGAAAGGCGTCTTCACGCTCAAAGAAGTCCATTGGAGCGTCTTTGCATTCTTGACCCTTTCAGCGTATCAAAAAGCGGCAAACATCTTTACTGCTTAGACTTGGACATGAACCTCCTCAAAGTTGCAATCCTTCGATCGGACGTTGAACATCTTTAAATGGTGAGGAGTCTTCATGCTCGGGATCGCTTGAATCTTCTGCAGGTTGGCTTGATTCCTCTTTGGTGACAAGATAACCCGAAAATTTGCGACCCTAGGCCAGAAGGTGCACTTGAGTGGGATTCAATCTCAAATTGTGATGGCGAATTATGCGAAAGCATTCCTCTAAATCATCATCCAATGTTTATGTACCAACATGCTTTTGACAATCATGTAGTCTCGTACACCTCAATATTCACCTTGTTGATATCACGAAGACATGGTTCATCATCATCCTGCGGTATGTGGCTCGGCGTTGATGAGTAGAAAGTCATTTCTTATAGGCATATCTTAGAGCGATGCGTAATGAGCGCGTCTTGGTATATCCTCTTTACACATGGAGATCGATGATACCCGGAGAATGCATCCATAAAACTTAATAAAGCGTGCCGAAAGTGGCATCGATGAGTTGATCGATGTGGGGGCGTGGTAGAAATCCTTCCGGACAAGCCTTGTTCGGTCGGTATAGTCGATCTGGACTCGCCATTTACCATTCTATTTACGGACCCGCACCACATTTGCCATCCACTGCGGGTAATCAATCTCAAAGATGAAGTCAGCTGCCAACAGTTTTGCAATCTCTTCATCTATGATCCGTGGCGTTCAGTGCAAAGATCCTCCTCTTCTTCTGCCGATTTGGTTTCTTTGGCGGGTCTACTTCGATCGATGCTCGACAATATCCTACCTTTCTCTGGCATATCTTGAGGTTCCCGTGCGAAGGCGTCGACATAGCACCTCGGGGGAGCTCCGTGAGGTTCGTCCGGAGAGGTTCCGGCGGACCCGAACCTATTTTCAACTGTTTTGTCCACCTTGCGGGATGAGCTCTATCTCCTCTGTTTCTTGGTGGCATGACCAATGGTTCGGAACTACTCTCGGTGAAGGTTCGATCTCTATCACCATGAGTGCCTTTTTGATTGATACCCCACTCTCCGAAGTGATCCACGGCATTTACTGTAACACCTTACGGCGAGATCAAATCTCCTTTCCTCCCCAACCCCATGGTAGTAGGAAATTTGATTTTGAAATGAGGTATTGATGTTCTGACTTGTAAAGCAATTAAAGTAGGCCTCCCAAAATAGCATTATAAGCGAGAATCAACATACCTGACGTAAAATTTGCAAATAATTTCTACTGTTGAGGGTAGTCCGAAGATGGCCGTAGCTCGATGGTTCCGACCACTTGGCCGGATCATTGCTAAAACCATACGAGAGGAGCCTCTCACCCTATCTCCATCTTCCTTGAGTCCAGATTCATCCTTTGATAAGCATGGGCATCTGAGGATGTCTCTGAAGATCCATTATCTACCATCATCAACCTTCGTATCCACCGAACCCACTTGCGCGATCGGCACCAATGATCCTAAAATGCGGTTCGATGACTTAGAAGGTAATCTTCATCGATAAAGGAGATTACCGTATTGGATAAAGTCTATCGATCTTGAGGAAGGTACCCATACCGACATGGCCAAGAATCGAAATAACCCGGTAACTTTTCCAGCGAGCTTGCGAAGTACCCCGGTGATGACATCTATCACATGTCTTGCGGTACATCCGGGTGGCAACGCTTCTTTGAAGCTGGTTGAGTTCTTGGAGCAGGTCCTCGGTCTCTGCTTGTTGATTAGTTCTGGCGACCACATCTTGAACTAAAGCCCCACCTTGTACTTTTCTTTCAATGAAATCTTTCAAACTAGCACAATCGTTAAATATCGTGACCCGAAGCTTGATGGTAATCGCAAATACTTGCGAGATTCCTTTTAAGGCTTAATGTTATCTCGGGTGGCTCGAAGATAGGTTGATCCTTAATCGATCCAAGATAACGACCTATGCGCATTGAGTCTGAGTGTAAATCTATTCACTCTCTACGGTTTGGAGTGAATGAGCGTCCTCATACTGTCTCCAATTGTTGTGTCTCTTGACCCGCCCTCATACTTGGTCTTTATTCCTTTCATTCTTCTTGATCTCCATCGGTTTTGTCCGTCTGTCTCCTTAAAAGCCGGATCGAAGAAGAAGGGCGTTTGAAAAATTGTTCATGGCTTCCTCCACCACGATATAGCCTTGACTTTGTCAAAGGCTTGGCGAGACTCTTGGGTGATTGAACATTAGTTTTTCACCAACTTTTCGATTTGATCAAATCTAAACCATTACGAAAACAGTCCACGACTTGTAGATCGTTCGAATTACATCACTTGGCCGGCCTTCTTCACGGAAACTTCATCTTGGCCCAAAGACTCGTTCAGCTAGAACTTGAGCGATGAACCGAGTTGGTTTCCCCTTCTTTTATTGCTCCCAAGCGAGCATGAAATTTCTTGCACATATGCGCCCAGATGAAATTGAATCAGGGTAAAGTCCCCATCCTTGTGGGCATCCTTTACGGCGTTGTGACAAAAGTATGACACTTAGCGACATCGCTAAAGTCGTAATAATCCATCGATCGATTGAGCGCTTTGTTGTGGTCGTAAGATCCCCGATCCATCATAACTTTCAATGTGGGGCAACTTCTTGGTGGGGTCAGCCTTCTCTTTTAGAATCTCCGCGGAAAAAGGGGATGCCTTCTTTCCCGAAGTATCCTTCGTTTTTACGCACTTGACAAAATTGCTTAGAAGCTCTTTTAACTCTTTAACGGATCTCCGCCTTACGGTTGTGATGATGCTTCTTTTTTAGGTGACTCCTTCCTCTTACGAGTAGGCCGGGTTTCTTCAATAGATCCTCCACTTTAGAGGACTTTTTTAGATGTGGCGTCCACAGGGTGATGTACCCTCAGTAGACTCTCGGGAGTATGATCTCTAGATATACTTCGTCTATGAACTCGGGCGCTCTGGCGGGAATGTGCAACAACAAGTGCTTTCTTTGTGCTCTCAGGAGTGCGATCTCTGGATCGACCTCTTCGTTCGCTTGACCACCTCTCCTTAGAATTCGACGGGGTGATGTGCCTCTTGATCTTTGAGGAGTAGGGCTTGGGATCTTCTTCTTTCTCGTGGTTGGCCCGATACCACGTCTGAATGGGCGAGCTCCTTCCCACTCCGATGCCCTCGCTCTTGGATTGAACATAAGCCCAACTCTTAGTCTCTCGACTCGTCATTCGAGCCATTTGCTCGGTATATCCTGTCATTTGTTTCACAAAGTGCCTCCATGGCCTATCAAACTTCATCTGCCCATTTTAGCGATCGTGAGGCTTTTTCGTCTTGGTCGTTTAAATTATCGAGTTCTAGGCGAGGTGCCTTACCGTTTTCGACCATGGCGGACCCGCTTCTCTGTCGGGGAAAACTAAACTTTACAACGGCGTTGCCCGCGACCCTCGGTAGAAAATCTTCATGTGATCGTTTGGGCGTTGTCTTTGGCATGAACACTTATTGCGAGTCCCAAGCTTGATCCTTGAGCGGAGACTCGACTCGCGGTGTTGATTCATTTTGTGACCGTAAGCGCCGCCGAGTGTAGGTGTTCTTTCTTCTTCACCATGAATATTGGCGTAGAACAAATCGGTTTGTGATTGAAAAATACTCGAACACACTAGAACTCGGCCCTCCTTACAGCGCGCCGATGTTAGCGTCGATCTTTCTCCGTCATGTGCACTGAGAGATTAAGTAATTCTAGACAAAAACTAGACATTTTTTTGTCACTTAATATAACCCAAGAAAAGATATACGGAAGCAATTAGTGTAAATTGCATGGCAAAATCTGAATTACTCCTTGATGAATCTCCTGTGAATATTTTTGGAAACAGTGAACTGTTCTCTGGCATTGGCTTCTCTTGGGACCCGGACCTGGATCTTGAACCATTATTTGTACCTGTAGTACTCATTGGCAATGACGAACCTCTCGAATTAGATTCCCGGCTGCATGAAAAGAATGAAAAAAATCGCTAAATAGGTAGATCGATCAATTCAATTTACATGCATGATGTTAACAATGGTTTGTAATTGTAATGTATAGGATAGAGAAACTTTTTAAATATATATATAGGGATTCCATCTACAACAGCAACTGATTGTTGTGAAGCAATCACTTTTTGGTCTATGAAATTTCGACTGAAGAAAAAAAAAAATTCACAGACTAAAAAAGGGGTTGATGCGTATGTAACCCCATAATTAAAGAAACAGAGACGTGATAATTAAGCGAGTAGAATTAATATTATACCTTGTTGCTGAAGGGCAGAATGTAATGGTATAATCAGCTCCGGTACACGTAAACGTACTCGTAGCATCATCATAAGCGTAGCTATAGGACCTCGGACACGCCGACTTAAACATCTCCGAGTAAACCGACGGCCTACAGGTGGGAGGTGAACCATACGCGCCGCTGCAACAGTACTCTGGACTACCAAACGCCTCACACGCACTTTTGCATGATTCACCCTCTGCCCACCGCAACTCTGTCGGGCACATCCGGTTCAAGTTAGTTATGCACCCGGTTGTTTGACAAACACCCGACCCGCCATGCGCTTCTACCGCCATTGGCAGGTTGTACCCATCAACCAGGCTAACATCATAGAAGTCTTGGATACTGGACTGGGTACTCGACCCGATTGTGAACTCGGCTAGAGTTGCTGGTGGGGTTGCTCCGGCACCATTGCACTCCATTTGGTTGGACCCGCAATCCCCCGTGGCACAACTTCCTAGACGGGTATTGGGGGCGAAAGTACAGCCCGTTCTGCCCCAAAACCGGCCTGACCAGCCAGGTGGAGCTTGGAAGCTCCTAGACCCGGCCGGCGTAAGTTCAAAACCGGTACTGTCTAATTTAATGGTACCCGCGTTGGCTAATATTCCAGGCCAAACTATATAGTCACACCGGTTTATTAAGGTAAATGTAGCTCCTGATATACCTTTGGAGGTTGCAAGAAAAATGAGAATGATGATATACGGAGAGCAAGATGTAGAGAAATATTGTGGATCCATTGGGAATGATAAGAAAAATCGATGTAGAGTGATGATGATAATAAAGGCTACGTACTTGATTGGAATGATAATAAAAAAAATTAATGGGATTTGAGTTTTAGTTAATGCATGGTTAGTGTGTACCTATACTACCCATGAAAACTATATATGACACTCAAAATGAGATGAATTAAGTTATATATATATATATATATATATATATATATATATATATATATATATATATATATATATATATCTTCTTCATCTAATACTACTAATTAATACTAATAGCTCCTTGACACCTAATTATGATGATTTGATTAACTTGAGGCCAGCTGATTTAGCTTCAACCTTGTTTTTTGACTTGTATTTCCAATATTCCTTTGTAAGGTCAACTGAGCGGAGGGGAGTTCCTGCTAAGCCCCCTGATCAGAAGGACCCTAAATTTAATTATACATAGTATAAGATTTTAAACATTTAATTGAAGATTTTGGTTTTAAAAATACTAAAAAAAAGTATTTTTTAATGAATTAATGTATTCTCATATATTTTGTTGAAACCAAATTTTTTGCTGTAGTCGAAGTTCTCATATATTTTATTTTAGTCGAATTATTATGTTTTAAATTTCACAAAAGTATTTTTTGAATACAATTTATACTTTTTTATATATATTTTTTAATGAAAATAATATTTCAAAGAGGATGTCATTTTTATTTTTCGCCCTAGACACTTAAAATCTGAAGAACCTGAACGGACGTGAAGGTCAAAGGATTCCACCCTAGCTAGTACTGGGAGAGAGAGAAATTGTTTAGATATGTACGCGTCTCTATTGAACACTTTGTTATGGAATTTGATTCTTAATTATCTGAATGGCCGAGATATACTTATTAGTTTGTTGAACGATTACTTGTTTAATTCCATGCACGCGCTTAGCGAGTTAATTTTTTTGATGCGTAAAGATTTTAAGATTCACTATCACCTCCAAAAGGAGATTATATAGTATATTGTTTTGACTAAACTGCTTGTTATCGCAATATATTAATTAATTCAGCCAAATCAATAACATTTTGGTCATTACATCAAATTCAAAAGTAATACTATTAATTACAGAATTTATGTTTTTAAAACAATAAATTACATCAAATTTAAAATTTTAAGACTCCGCTGATTTCAAATAATCAAAATGATACTACACTTTTTTGTGTAACATTAAAAATATCTTTTGAGTTATTGATTTTTTGATCAGTGATAAAATTCTTTGCTAGATATATCAACATATTTTATTTTTATTTTTTTGCTAATTTAAACATACTCACACACCCAAACTTGACATGTCAAGATTCGAACTCTCAATCTTATTATTAATATGGGTCGAGTAATACCACTTGGGCTAAAGACCTTCTATAAAAATGTCAAGCATATATTATATATTATTGTAAATGACCCTATTTTTTTTGCTTTTTACATGACAAGCATATATAGAGAGAACATTGCGGTCCATGTTTAGTGTACGCTTTACAAATTAGATATCGCTAGCTGAGATCGTGGGTCGGTTAGAGAATCAGCCCAACTTAAATTGGTCCATGTTTTTCGGATCTTTAATTACTACCATGTTTTATTTTGTTTTCCTCCTTACGCAATCCAGTGTTATAAATTTTCATGAGACTTATTTAAATTATGTGAGATAAAATAAAAATTTTATAAAATTTGAATAATTAAATAAAAAAATTAATATAAAAATAAAATAAAAAGTATCTTAAAACTTGAGGGACATTTTCAGAAAAGTCGGCTTTATATATTAGATGTTTCTTACCTAGATTATAATAAATATTTGCCCTTTGTCCTGAAGATATGAATACAAAAACTAATAGACTATATACATCGTATTTATAATTACTTTGATTCTAGATTTGATCATGCTATTCACTTGTCAAATTTATTTTATTTTCAAAAACTACTCCCAAATTTGCATTGAGAAGAATATTTCTTTCTTATTTTTTTTTATTATTACTAGTTGAGTTGAGTGATCTTTGCAATATTATTCAAATAACATAATATTTAATTAATTATTTATTTATATATATTGATTCTAAAATAATTTTAAATTTTTTGCTAATTACAGTAAAATTATAAATTAATATTGTTGGAATTGGAAAATTTTATTAATTTAAAGAGTTATTATTTAATCGATAAATTAATAATTTATTAATTTAAAGAGTGTTTTTCTATTCGGTGAACATAAATTTAATTACATTAAAATTATTTTATTGTATTTATATTTATATCATACTTTTTTGATACAATGTATCATACTTATTAAATTAATGTAATAATAGAATTCATTGTAAGTGATATTAATTATTTTAATAATTAAATAATGTTCATTGTATCCACTTTTCAAATTACATTCACATTTTATTTCAAAAAGTATATATTCACGTTAAGTTTAATTAATTTGTATATATAAATTCATTGTACTAGAATTTAATACATTCCATGTATGATGATAAAGATAACTACTATATAAACATCAACAAAAATTCTTCAAATCATACTCAACAATGGCTTCTCATCTAAAAGGTGTCCATAAATCCACCATAACAGATTAAATACGCAGGAATTATTAATTTATGATTTTGATGGGACCATATATTTATATAAGTCTTTTTTAAAATTATTATTTTATAGAAATTATTAATTTATCCCATTAGCCCAAATCGAGATTGAAAAAAAAATATTATTTTAAAAAGATTATTAATTTATCGAGTATTAATTTGTAACTTACTTTTACTATTAGGATGTCTATAAGCTTTGCTCGAAAAAACGAAATACAATGATTAATGAGTTAAATGGATCTTATAAGGAATAAAATTGGGAGAACATTATTTACACATAAGTTTTTAATATTTTCACATGGTCTAACTCTCACATGAAGGTGAGACTCATTTTTTTTCCTATGTGAGATGAGGATTCAGTTAGCATAAAGTTTATTTTTTTGGTAAGTTGATCGATTGGCCAATAGAATGCTGACACACATAGAGTCTTGTCTGCGTGTCATCACTCACTCTATTGGCCAATTGACTAATTTACCCAAAAATAAACTTCATGCTAACCACTTTCATGATATCAAAAACACATGGAAATATTAGTTTCCTAAAATTGTTGAAGAATACCAAGTTACTATTATGATAAAATTAAAAATTAAAGTTTAATCATGCATTAATTTGTTTTGATATACATATTAAGTTTTTTAATATTAATTACTATTTAGTCATAATATATATTTTTTATTTGTAATATATACTTAATTAGGAATAGAATTGTAGTAAAACAATGAGTTACCATTATGATTTTTAATTTTAAAATTAGTTAACTAAATTTTAATCGCTAATATAAAATTTAGAATTGATTTTATAATATTAATTAACTAGAAATCTTTTATATGAAATATAACTTGTAACTTTAATCTTTAATATATTTTATTATATATATATATATCATATATTTGATAATATTAATTATTATTTATATTTTCAATGTATAGTTATTTAGAATTTAAAGTTGAGTAGAAGCCTAGAAACGTATTTTGCCTCCATTCTTTTCTTCTTTTTTCTTTGCACATAAAAAAGTGTTTTAAATAGTTAAATTGTAAACATATTTAAAATAAATAAAATAAAATTAGGTTGCCCTTAAAAAGTATTTTAGTAGGAGCTTTTCTATGAGGAACTAAAATCTGGACATCAGTGCTTTATAATTTTACCTATTTATATTTTTATACTTTATTGGGATCAAAATATAAAACACTCATGTCCAATTATCATGTCCGTATAGAATTTTTCTTTTAATAACAGTTAAATTCTAAATATATACAAATTTAGATACATTGAACTTAGTCTATTTTGTTCTCTTTCCATGTAAGTTTCAATTTTATAGTGACAATCAACTTCTCAAAGAGATTTTCTAGATAAACTTTCTTTTATCATGTTGGATTTGACTTGCACACCAAAATTGTTCTACCCCTTTCCTTTTGTTGTAGGATTTTTTTTGAATATTCCTTATTAAATATCGTTTGATCACCAAGATTTTGACTTTATTGTAATAAATATTAAATTTTACAAAATAAAGTAAAACATATTAATTTAATAAACTAATATAATTAAAAGGATAAAATTAAGGATAATAAAATGTATAAATTATGAGTCTATCATTACTCTAAAAAAATTTAAAATTATAAATGGTGTTTTGATTCTAGTTAAATTTTAGGGCTAAAAAGTGTTTGTGTTAATAAAGTAAAATCAGAATCTTTTTAAAAATATTTTAATATCAGAAATATTAATAAGAGTGTGGTTGGCTAGAAAAGAATGTAAACATATTATGTAGAAACTTACTTTGAGCTTTATTAACTACTGCCTTAAATGCTACATATAGCAAATACACTCATTTTTCGGTCATGTGTAATTATTAGTTTAGTTCAATTAAAAACAACCTCAAGGGTATTGAAGTCAGGATGACCGAGTGGTCTAAGGCGCCAGACTCAAGTTCTGGTCTTCGTGAGAGGGCGTGGGTTCAAATCCCACTTCTGACATTATTTTTAAAAAGTTGTTGCCACCATAAAAAAATAATAATAATAATAATCAAAAAGTCCGTTTTTCGTATGCGATTAAAGCAATATGTTTTTAAAAGTTGTTTCCACCATAAAAAATAAATGAAATAATCGCGCAGTCTGTTTTCTAATGTGATTAAAGCAAATATGTAAGAAGCCAGAGTTGCTAATTAAGCTAAAATCTGGTTTCTATTCAAATATTTTGTATCCAATTAATTAACTTAGCTTAATTATTCACCATGAGTCTAATCATGTATGTTTCAAATTTTTACTTGGTAGAAATTCAAAACACATCAGCAATATATATATATATATATATATTACTAGTTTGAATTACAGAAATCAAGGCGGGAATGTAATGCAAAAAGTTATCTCCAGCCAAATTTGTAAATTCTATTCCTTAAGATAAATATGAAATGACACATATTTTTATCAAAAATGCAATAAATCATCTTCATTTTATTTATATTCCATTTCTTCAACCATTTCATTCTTCCAATCTAAACTTAACATAAGTCAATAGAAAAGCAAGTTGTTTAGAGAGAAGATTTCAATGGGAAAGGTTGAGCTGCTAGTTGATGGTGCAAAAGATGGAGCAACTCTCTAAAGTTAAGTTAGTGCATGCAGAATTAACATGACGTACGTGTATCGGAGGAATTGTCTACTCAGCAACACAACTACTACTCTTATGCAAGCAAGCAAGCATGTGATATGAGTGAGTGCATGATATATAAAAACCGTCGTCTTAATTTTTTACGACGGACAATATATAATGATAATGTAAGACCCCGAAATTTTTTTAAATAAAAAGGAATTTCCTTTATTTATTATTTTGAAATAGTAAGGGTTGATTTGATTAATGTGGTTAGTTATGGGTAAAATGCACAAGTTTTACAAAATAAGCAAGTGGTGATATAATATTTATTATTGTCGGAGAATATTCGTTTGGTAAGTGGAATATTAAATCTTTATGAATATTAAATGCGGCAAGTAGCGACCATGTGTGGGCCCATAACGGAAAGCGATTGGAGGAAAAAAGCGACAAAAATAAGTTGTTTAAAAAAATAATGGCGTAGTTATTCTGAGTTTCTGTTTGTTGGAATACTTTGGTGGTTAAAACACGATGTCTGGCGTTATTGCGATGCTTTACGGTATTGCACCAATTATTGATTCTTACGTGAAGAAAACCTTTACTCAATAATGGTTCACGATAATTCTTTATTCGATATTTTATTTTATTGATTCAATAATTCTTTGCGTTGATATTTTATATTCTTTGTTGTTTGATAATTGTCATTACACGGTATTTTTCATTATCGAACCAATAATTCATATTATCTGAATAATATTATTAGATAACATTATTGGCAATGTCTAGAAAGTTACATCTAAGGAGAGGTTTGATCACCTAATTGCGCTTGCGATGAGAGAAATTCTTATTGGAAAGCCCTGCTCTTCAGGGGAATCTGCAGTTTATCGATATTGTGATTACGTAATATTATTTGTGAATAATTAATTATTGATTCATATGATGAGGAAAATATTGATTTTATGTGGATATAGATGGAGAAAATTTTTATAGTGACAATTGTTGAAAATTAATATTTTATCTTTTTACGATAAAATAATTCATTTAAATATATTATTTTAATAATATATTAACGATGATATTTTCTACGATGAATGTGGGATATATGAGTATATGAGGAGGAAGAGTATTTTTGTTGCAATAAATGTTTAAAACATGTTAAACATGTCGGTGGACCCCATTTATTGACTAAAATTTGATTATAAACTTAAAATCGCTTGCATTTGTGGATTTGGTCAATTTCTGTTTGGAATTTGGAAAAACTTTCTTCTGTAAAGTTGTAGAAATTGAATTTCCTATAAAAACTCATGAGATTCGAATTTTCTGACAAAAGGGCTATTTATTATGAATTATTGAAGTTAGAAGCTCAAAATAATTAATTTTGGAAGTTTAAATTATTTTAAATTAGAAAAACGTTTTTATTACTTTTTCTAGAAGGTGGCATGTGGTTATTGAACTGAAATTAGATTTCAAATTAATGCGTAGAAGATTTATTATATATATTATTATTATATTAAATTTTCTTTTTTGGTGTTCTAGCGATTTCACTATAAATAGGTCTTGGGTTAGAATTGAAAATCACACGAGAAACTGAAGTTTTCTCTCTCTATATTATCGGCGTATTCTTGTGAGTATTTTGAGTATACTTTGAGTATTGCTTATCTGGTGCAAGTTCAGTCATGCTTTATATCCTGTGTTTATTAGAAATCTTGTCTTTTCGAGGTAAGGGATGTTATTTTCTTCTCAAATGATATTATTTCTTCAATATCATTATCTTTGAAATATTAGTTGGAACTTTTTATCAAATTTAAAACTTTTTCATATCGGGGGTTCTTATTAATGAGTTCTTATTCACGAGTTCTTATTCATTAGATTCTTATTCACGAATTCTTATTCACGAGTCTTATTCACGAAGCGTGAAGATGTTTTTTTGTGAAATTTCTATCTTTTGGTGTCGAATTACTATTCACGCATTATCGACCTTTATACGTATCTGACCTTATTCACGAATCGACCTTTATTCAATTAGAAAAATGAAATTTCTTCTTTTTGTCAAAATATCTATTACGGATACTAGCTTTGATTGTATCCATGTTTTGATCATTCTTGAATTTTACACCACTATAATTATTTTTGAGGTATTTTTGGGCGTGGATAAAACAAAGTACGAATCCTTAATCCTTAATCCTTGTCATTATTCTTCTTTGGTTCGTTTAACTTTAAAAATATTTTCATCATCCTCGGTCTTAAATGATGATATTATGGAATATCTTTGGCTGTGGTCTGAAGATGAATGATTTCGATGAATATCTTTGGCACAGTAGTGCAAAGATGAATGATTTCGATGAATATCTTTGGCACAGTAGTGCAAAGATGAATGATTTCGATGAATATCTTTGGCCCGTAGTCTGAAGATGAGCAGTGTTTAGATGAACATGACCAATGGTGAATGTCCTTGGCACAGTAGTGCAGAGGATGAATATTTGATCTCGGATATATATTGATTGATGTTACGGGGATAAAAATAGATGATGAACTTTAAAATTCATACATAGAAGATAGTAGTTTGCATTCTCTCTTAACTCTTCAATGAATTATTATTTCATTGCGAATATTGATTTAAAACTTGTTGTCATCATTGTATTACTATTATATTTTTCCTGTTGAAGACTAATGATAATTTTGTTGTATATTATCTTAGTCATAATATTCTTCTTTGGGCTGCAATCGAGCTCACCCTTTTCCTTTTTTGTTCCATTTTTTCTTCTCGGGAGGCGAGAATGTAGCGAAATCTTAGTCGGGGTATGGAATAAAGGTTCTAGAAAAGAGTTGTTTAGTAGTCTCTCACCATTTTTATAAAATAATGTATAAATAATTGTGATGAGGATTTATTTGGGTATGTATATTGTCTAGAAGACAATAATTGTATTTAAACTCACATTATATATGTTGTGCGTATTTTGCGACAAATGTATTAATAAAGTTGTAGTTATTTACGTACCATGTATTTGGCGACTTCGAGAAATGGGTTGGGTGGAATGGACCTATTTTGGGGCGTCATGCGGTTGGTATCGAGCTTAGGGATATGATCTGCGGCGGAGATCGGGGAATAGAACTAGGAGGGAGAGACGAATAAATCCTTCCGTTAGTGTGTCTACTAAGCTTATTTGTTAGTTGGTTAGTATATAGGGATATTATGTGATATATTGATTTCCTTAATTAACCCTTGTTTTATGGCGATGTTTGAGAATGTCGTGAGAATATTAACGATGGAGTGAATGAGGCCAGTGGAGATGTTTGTCTTTACCAGCGAGGAGAGCGTCTGCAGCAGTGGCAATGTACCTCCTATAAGCAACACCACTTGAAGCGAATGATAAGCAGCGGGATGTTTAGAAGTTTTTTGCGATTCATGCAAAATCGAGACGAGGAGACTCGTTTTCAAAACATAGGAGAAATGATAGCAATTCACGGGTTGTCACGCGTGAAACATTCGAAGAGTTGGGACCACGAAATTTAAAGGGAAAGCTTTGATCCGATCATGGGCGGAAACATGGGTCAATAAATCACCAAGATATTCGATGTCTTGGGATGCGGAGAAACGAAGGTTCCATTCGCTACCTTTATGTTAAAGTGGCGAAGCGGACTCTTTGGTGGGAGTGCGTGAAGCGTACCATCATCCATTGCAATTTCGGCGTGTCTTGGGAGCGTTTGAAACTATTTAATGACAAATACTTTTACGAAAGTGTTAAATCGTATGAAGGAAGTGGAGTTTATTAGGCTGGAAGCGAAACAACATGGCGGTGTCTCGGTATGAAAGCGAAGTTTGCGGAGTTGTCGGTTTGCACCTCATTTGGTGAAAAATGTGGAGCGAATAGACGTATGTTTTACGAGGGTCTAAAACCGAGATTCGACAATATCTTATTTCTCATAAATTTTCTTTATATTCATATGTTGTAAATGAGGCTCAATTATTAGAGCGTGATAACGAGTATGTTCAACCGATGGACCACAACGAGTATCATATCGGTGGCAATCATCAAAACGATGATAACCGGTAGGGGAGGAAAGAATACGGACAAAGCGGTAACCACTTTCGGGTGGTAATCGTGGCCCGTGATAATAGGAGAGGTGACTCAGTGGACATTTCAAGAAGAGAAGGTTCAACAATAACCATGTGAAGGCGTCGGCGCCAGTTGACAACTAGTTCGAGGGAGGAGAAACGACCACCCGATCGTATCTTATAAATCTGGGAAAGAGGACATATCAGGTCAAAGCGCCCCAATGAGTTCAGTATATTATAATTGTGGAAAGGAAGGACATATAGCTCGAGAGTGTCTGATGCGAAACCAAGTCCAATGAGGATGGTGACTCAAAAGGATGTCCCGGAAAAGTCAAAGTCAGCGGTTCTGGAAGAAGCGTTTGTCGTGGCCGGTCAAAATCGAGAACGAACGAGTTTAGCAGGTTAGTTAATTATAAATTCTTGCGAAGTTTATACCTTACTAGATACTTAGGTTCTACCCATTCTTTTATCTCTCTTGCTTTACGCTTCAACGTTTGAATTTGACTACGGAGAAATTAGACTTTGACTTTATTTGTGGAGACTCAGTTAAGAGAAACTTTTATTACATCTGTTGTTTAGAAATCTTGCTTGATTCAGTTGGCACTATCACATTACACATTAACCTTATTTCTATAGAGATATTTGTTTTTGATGTGATTTTAAGGTTAACTACTCATCATGCCAAAATTGATTGCTTTCGTAAGGTTGTTAGTTTTCATATTCTTAAGCAACTTTGTTATTGATTCAAACAACCAAACCATTGAAGTCAAACTCTTTCATATTAAATTATAAAGCCATTTGTTTATTAAAAAGCGAATGTCGAAGCTTTCTTAGTCCATGTTATGGATTTGAATAAAGACACGTCGATTTGAATAATATTCTGTTGTTATTGATTTTTCTGGCGTATTTCTGAAGAATTTCTTGGCTACTCCCAGTGTGATATTGAATTTGTATCGACTTTGAATCCGATTTACAAAACCCATTTCTAAAATTTCATATCGAATGGCTCTATTGAACTTGGAGTTAAAACCCAACTGTAGAAGTTGATACGAGCCTCTATCTGGTGACTTCGCTTTGTGGAATCTGTTTGAAGCCGGACTCTCAAGTAGAGGATGCCATATTAGTGTGATAGTAAAGCGATAGGTGTCATTGTAATGTCTTATCCAAGGTTGGGATATGAGTCACGATTGAGAACAACCTAAGTCGATAATCGAAATATGTAACTTTCTGAGCTTAGTTGGTTATTATCGGAGATTCGTTGAAGGATATTCTCGAATCGTTATTCCATTAACGGTGACTCGTAGGGATACAAAATTGAATGGAGCAAAAAATGTGGGAAGAGCTTGAAGAACTCGAGAGGAGACTCATTTCACCACGTGTTACGACCATGCCATCTGGAAAACCGAGCGTGGTAGTGGCGTGTTGAGTAGAAGATCGTATCAAATCTGAGTACGATATTGTCAAAAACTAATTTCGTATAATTTACAAATAATAGAGATGGAGATGAAAACTCTAGGTATTTCACGTGATGATATCTGAGTATAATCGACTTTAATCGATAAAGTTAAAGTTGTTCAAGCTACACACGGGTGATGAATTTGAAGAAGGAGGTCAAGAAGTTGTTATTTTAAAAGCGAGAATCGATGAGGTGAGGAAAACTCAAACCTTGATTTATTAATCCATTTGAAATTCTCGATCGAATAGGAATCGTGGCCTATAGACTCGTTTTACCGCCAAGTATAATGGCGTGTTCATAACGTTTTCACGTGTCGATGTTACGTAAATATGTGGACGACCGAACCACATTATTGAGTTAGAACCAGACGAGATAATGAAGACTTAACGTCTGAAGAGAGTTACTGTCAAGATTTTGGATAGGAAGAAGCGTGTCTACGTCTGAAGGTCATACCACAAGTTAAAGTTTTGTGGAGAAACCATGATATTGAGAAAATGACACGGGAGTTGGAAGCGAAATGAAAGCGAGTATCTTCATCTTTTCGATACACAATCGTCGTACGTCAATTTCGAGGACGAAATTTCATAAGGAGGAGAGGTTGTAAGACCCCAAATTTTTTTTAAATAAAAAGGAATTTCCTTTATTTATTATTTTGAAATAGTAAGGGTTGATTTGATTAATGTGGTTAGTTATGGGTAAAATGCACAAGTTTTACAAAATAAGCAAGTGGTGATATAATATTCATTATTGTCGGAGAATATTAGTTTGGTCGTGGAATATTAAATCTTTGTCGGGAATATTAAATGCTGCCGGTATGACCATGTGTGGGCCCCATAACGAAAGCGATTGGAGGAAGAAAACGACAAAAATAAGTTGTTTAAAAATAATGGCGTAGTTATTCTGGATTTACTGTTGTTGGAATACCCGTGGTTAAAACCACGATGTCTGGCGTTATTGCCGCGATGGCATACGGTATTGCACCAATTATTGATTCTTACGTGAAAGGCCTTTACTCAATAATGGTTCTGATAATTCTTGTTTCGATATTTTATTTTATTGATTCAATAATTCTTTGCGTTGATATTTTATATTCTTTGTTGTTTGATAATTGTCATTACACGGTATTTTTTCATTATCGAACCAATAATTCATATTATCTGAATAATATTATTAGATAACATTATTGGCAATGTCTAGAAAGTTACATCTAAGGAGAGTTTGGTCACCTAATTGCTTGCATGAGTAAGGAGAAATTCTTATTGGAAAGCCCCTTTCCTGAGAGGCTGCACGGTTGTCGATATTGTGATTACGTAATATTATTTGTGAATAATTAATTATTGATTCATATGATGAGAAAAATATTGATTTTATGTGGATATAGATGGAAAAATTTTTATAGTGACAATTGTTGAAAATTAATATTTTATCTTTTTACGATAAAATAATTCATTTAAATATATTATTTTAATAATATATTAACGATGATATTTTTACGATGAATGTGGGATATATGAGTATATGAGGAGGAAGAGTATTTTTGTTGCAATAAATGTTTAAAACATGTTAAACATGTCGGTGGACCCCATTTATTTACTAAAATTTGATTATAGCTTGTAAAATCGCCCATTTGTGGATTTCGGTCAATTTCTGTTTGGAATTTGGAAAAACTTTCTTACGTAAAGTTGTAGAAATTGAATTTCCTATAAAAACTCATGATTCAAATTTTTTACTGACAAAAGGGCTATTTATTATGAATTATTGAAGTTAGAAGCTCAAAATAATTAATTTTGGAAGTTTAAATTATTTTAAATTAGAAAAACGTTTTTTATTACTTTTTCTAGAAGGTGGCATGTGGTTATTGAACTGAAATCAGATTTCAAGTGTGCGTAGAAGATTTATTATATATATTATTATTATATTAAATTTTATACTCTTTTTGTGTTCTAGCAATTTCTATAAATAGGTCTTGGGTTAAATTGAAAATCACACCCGAAGCTGAAGTTTTCTCTCTCTATATTATCGGCGTATTCTTGTGAGTATTTTGAGTATACTTTGAGTATTGCTATCTGGTGAAAGTTCAAGTCATAGCTTTATCCAGGTGTTTCAATTTAGAAATCTTGTCTTTCGAGGTAAGAGATGTTATTTTCTTCTCGAATGATATTATTTCTTCAATATCATTATCTTTGAAATATTGGTTGGAACTTTTATCAAATTTAAAACTTTTTCATGTCGGGTTCTTATTCATGAGTTCTTATTCACGATTCTTATTCATTAGTTCTTATTCACGATTCTTATTCACGAAGTCTTATTCACGAAGCGTGAAGATGTTTTTTTTGTGAAATTTCTATCTTTTGGTGTCGAATTACTATTCATTATACGGCACTATTCACGTATCTGACACTTATTCGACCTTTATTCATAGAAAAATGAAATTTCTTCTTTTTGTCAAAATATCTATTTTGGATCTTAAACTTTGATTGTATCCATGTTTTGATCATTCTTGAATTTTACACCACTATGATTATTTTTTTGAGGTATTTTTGGGCGTGGATAAAACAAAGTCTATCCTTAATCCTTAATCCTTGTCATTATTCTTTGGGTTCGTTTCTTTAAAAAATATTTTCATCATCCTCGAGTCTTAAATGATGATATTATGGAATATCTTTGGCACGTAGTGCAAAGATGAATGATTTCGATGAATATCTTTGGCTGTGTAGTGCAAAGATGAATGATTTCGATGAATATCTTTGGCACGTAGGTGCAAAGATGAATGATTTCGATGAATATCTTTGGCCGTAGTGCAAAGATGAGCATGTGTTTAGATGAACATGACTTATTTGGTGAATGTCCTTGGCACATAGTCTGAGGATGAATATTTGATCTCGGATATATATTGATTGATGTTACGAGGATAAAAATAGATGATGAACTTTAAAATTCATACATAGAAGATAGTAGTTTGCATTCTCTCTTAACTCTTAATGAATTATTATTTCATTGCGAATATTGATTTAAAACTTGTTGTACATTGTATTACATTATATTTTTCCTGTTGAAGATAATGATAATTTTGTTGTAATTTAATATTGTATATTTTCCTTTTTGTTCCATTTTCTTAGGCGAGAATGTAGCGAAATCTTAGTCGGGGTATGGAATAAAAGCTCAGAAAAGTTGTTTAAAGAGTTCCTCACCATTTTTATAAAATAATGTATAAATAATTGTGATGAGAATTTATTTGCGTATGTATATTGTCAGAAAGCAAATAATTGTATTTAAACTCACATTATATATATGTTGTCGTATTTTGAACAAATGTTAATTTAGTATTTACCTCACCATTTTGGCATTTCAAAAATAATGTATGGAATGAATAATTGTGATGAGAGATTTATTTGTCGTTGCGTATCGTTAAAAAAGATAAACAAAATATGTTAGATAAGAAGTGAATTTAAAATTGAGACTGTACGTATATAAAAAACATAAACAATAGATAGTACCTAGGGCTATCCATCCATTTATGTATTATTAAAGAAAAGAAACACATCATTTACGGTCAAAATTAATTAATTAATAAGCGAAGTTTAAACTCATCATATTATAGGCAAGGCACCAAACGATAAGTGACAGGTACTCAATAATTAATTGGGAATACATTAATAACAAATATTTCCGACCTCCAAACAAATCCACCCCGACCCCGAATATCTTTACTTTACTATAAAAGAATAATCATCTAATAAAAACTCCCAAGTCCCCACAAAACTCTACTAGCGTGTTATCACGATGTCGCATCCTTCAATGGCCATACAGAAGCTGACGTACGTATTAATAATATATGTATGTGTGTATGATGTTTTCTTCTGTAAATGGGTGCGTGAGTCGGATCCATGTCACGTGGGCCTCACATGGGAAGGTAACACCCAAAATCCAACAAAGTCCAAAAGGATGCACTCTATTTTCCTACTTGATTGATTTAACTTTGACGGTAGTAGTACCGTAGTAGAGTAGGCGTAAATGAAGTAGTATAGATAAGAAAAAGTTAGAAGAGCTGACACAGCCGCCATAAGGCGGCCAAGACTGCGACGGCACCGGCAACCGACTGAGGCAGACACGTGGATGATGACGCTGCTGTACCACTCACGTCCATCAAACCTTCGTATACCATCTGCGCTGAGTTTTGTTCCCCCCCTCTATTTTGATTTTGACTTTGACTTTGCTGCCCATCCGATGATTTTCGACTGCAATTACATTTACCCATCATCAGAATAGAATGATAAATAATTATTATAATCAGTGGAGTAAATAAATAAGTGTGAATAATTGTTATATAAATTATACTAACACATGCACACTTTTATAATTGTTATAAATATTATACTCCCTCATTTCTATAACAATTGTCTTTTTAACTTTATGAACATGAATTAAAAAGTTATTTAATACTATCATTTAAAAATTAAAATTTATATAAAATTCTATCATTACCTCTTTATAAAAATTAAAACTATTAATCTGAATTAGAAAATTTATTAAAAGAATGAGAGAAGTTAAGAATAATATAAAAAAATAAATAATTTATTCTCCTAAAAAATTATAAATGATAAATAAATTAAAATAAATTTATTCGTTTAAAAAACAATTATTATAGAACAGAGGAGTACTAATAAACACTTATGTTTGTTAGCAAGGTCTAGGATTATTAATTCAAAATTATAATTATAAATTATTAGATTAATAATAATTTTAAGTTTAAATTTAAAATAAATAAAATTTTAAATTAATAATTTTATCCCAAATATAATCCTTTCAAATAAAAATAATCTTAAGCTATATATTTTGTTTGTAAAGATTTTATACTTAAAATAAAATTATTAATCTCAAATCTTTTATTTTTAAATATAAACTTGAAACTTTTAATTCATTAATCCGATATAATATAATGACTTAAAATAAATATTATTTAATATCATGTCCAACTAGATATTATAAATTTGTGAATAAAATTAACATTTAATTTTATACAGATGTATCTTATCTTTTATAGCTATACTCAAACTAAGGAGAATATGATATTTTTATTATTAGTAATAAGTATAATAGTTCAAATGATTAATTTTTATTTAATCTTTTAAATAATTCTTGACAAAACAAACATAACATGAGATTATTTTAAATTATTGCATAAATAATCTAATAAAAAAACAAATATATAACTAAAAATTATTTAATTTTAAAATTATAATCATATAAATATAGTCTAATAGTAATAATTCTTAGAAACAAGACTCTAATAATGGTCTCTCGGATAACCTAACAATTGGAATTCCACGACCAGTGATGACTGATTGGATTTTTATACTCCCTCCGTCTCAGAGTTAAAAGGCTAATTTTTTTTGGCCGATCATTAAAATTCATAAACTTTAATCAAAAAGAATACATCAACATTAAATATGATGATAAAAATAATAACATTGAATGTTGTTTCTTCAAAAAAAAGAGTAATGATTGAATATTTATTATAAGGGCATAAAAATAAAACAATGAACCAACTAAATTTTATAAATAGTAAGTAGTCTATATATTGGGACATCTCCCTATAGAACGTAGGGAGTATTAAGGAAAGCAATTTGCACACGAGTGACAATTTTAAAAACAATTCTGCTTATTTGTGTTGACAACTTTATTCAAAGCAAGGATGGATGATCCAAATTCCAATTAGCTCATTTTTTAAGTATTTTGGTCAATTAATTAATAGAATATTGACATACATAAAATTTCGCCTCGTGTCAATATTTTATTGGCCAATTAACTAACTTACTCAAAATTAAACTTCATACTAACCACTTCTGTCCAAATTGTACCCAAAAAAAAATGGCCCAAAGTAAATATACAGCACTAATTAATGTTGTATAATTAATTATATATGCAAACAATACAAGCTTCGGGTTCACTTAATTTTTTATAAAAACGTTAAATAAAAAGCTTTTATTTCTGTACGACTTAAAAAAACCGTCACCCGAATTTTTTTATAACGTTTAAATTGGCAGGCTTTATGAATTTCTTGAAAAGACAAAATTACCCTTGCCCACTGCCCCCCACTCAACTATTAGAGAACGATTGATTCGAGGGTTGAGGGTAAATTTACCTGGTTGTGGTCGGCGTTGGACAGAAAGTGATGAGGTAGTCGGCACCGGCACATGTGAAAGTACTGGTCTTATCATCATACGCGTAACTGTAAGCTGTTGGGCAAGCGGTTTTGAACAGCTTCGAATACGAAGACGGCGTGCACGTGTCCGGTGAGCCATACGCTCCACTGCAGCAATACTGAGCCTGCCCAAACGCCTCGCACGCGCTCTTACACGCCACCCCATCTCCGTCGGGGCTAGTCACCTTCAGCTCCGACGGGCACGCGCCGTTCAAGTCTACAACGCAACCCGTGTTTGAGCAATTAGCTCCCGTCCCACCTTGCGGTACCACCATCATCGGCAAATTATACCCATCGACCAAGCTAACGTCGAAGAAATCCATCCCTCCGGAACCGTCAAGTGTGAATTCGGCCAGCGTTGCGGGCGGTGCAGCGCCACTGCCGGCACATTCAAGCTTCCCGGAGCCGCAATCTGCTGTGACGCAGGTGAATTTGCCGGTGGAGTCCTCTGTGCAGTGGGTCCTACCCCAGAAGCGGCCTCCCCAGGAAGACGGTGCATTTATGGTTTTGGACTCGCCCTTTTGAAGGGCGAAACCGGTGATGGGGAGCGGTGTAATTCCGGCGTTAGATAAAATGCCTGGCCATACTGTGTGGTCGCATTTGTTCACTATTGTAAATGTTGCAGATGAAATCACTCCTATAAAATGTAAAATAGAGATTAAATCAAACAAGTTGATTGGAAAGAGAAAAATGTCCATTTAATCATATTAAAAAAATAAGTTAACGAATGAGGATTACTTTATTTTTACCTGAAATTAATAGATGGGGAATAAGCAGAGCTAATAGAGAGATAGATACGCAGAGTTTTGACATTTGATTCGGGGCTAAATATTAATTGCAGAAATGGGGAAGAAAGTAGGAGGGAGAAGAAGAAGGTGAAGGTTTATTAATGGGTAGCTTTATTCTTCTTCCTCTTCCTCTTTTGGGAAATAGAGATAGGGATAGAGATAGATGGATAATGGTAATGTGTGAGAATCTCAACGGCAGGGAAGGATGGGGTTTATATAGACAGAGATAGGCGGTGTAATGGCTGAGCTGGAGCATTCGTTTTGGTTAGTTTCGGAATACGATCACATAGTTAAAACGGGATTTGATAGGATATATTTATAAGTTCTTATAATTAATTTTTTTTAAAAAGAATTTAGATAAAATAAATTTAAATTTTATAGATACTTTTTAATTAAAAAAATAAGTGAGCTGTTTCTAGATAACGTAATATAAATGTAATAACAAGCATTTAATATTAAGTAATAATATTAATAATTGTTTAATTATAGGTAAAAAATAAAGAAATTTTTAATACGTCAAATTTAAAGTATTACTCCATTCGTCCCGTAAAATATGAGATTTTAGAGTTGTACACAAGAATTAAAAAAATATTGTATACTATTAAATATAGTATTAATTATCTATAATACCTTTTATGGATATTTATCACATACTCTCTTTCATCCGTAATATTTTTTCACCGGAGTTAATTTTTGAAAAATTATGATTAATTCTTTTAAATTATATAAAATGTCAAATAATTTAAAAAAAATAAAATTGTTTAAAAAGTGATATATTATGAGACAAAAATAATACGTAAAAATATGTGTTTTAAGTACACAAATATCAAATACATAATGAGTGAAAATATACGGTAACTCTTGAGCTGAAGTTGGAGCCGAACCCCGGAAGATTCATATAGGTAGGGGTGTAAACGGTATTAAACGGATACGGATATAAATATATTTGTATCCGTATTCGGAAAATTAATTCGTTATTCGTATCCGTATCCGGCGGATTTTAAAAATATTATCCGTATCCGGTATTCGGAAAAATATTCGAATACGGATAATATCCGTTATCGTTTATTTTATCCAAATAGACAAATTATTCGGATATCCGAATTCGTTTATCAGTAACCTAATATAAAATTCATTCAAAATATTTACGAACAAAAAAATAAAGTTTAAATCATACATATTAATTAAACACAATTTAATATTTAAACCATACATATTAATTAAACATCCTAATTATAAGCGGAGGAATGTGACGCCCCCAAAATAGGTATCTGACACCCATTCTGAGTTGCCAAAATATACGTGGTATAAAAAGCAAACTACAACTTTGATAATACTGATGTCGTGTAGAATCGACGATACTGTTGTGAGTTTAAATACAAATATTGTCTTACAGACAATATACACACCCAAATAAGTCCTCATTATAATTATTCATACACTATTTTACGAAATAGTGAGGATACCTATAAAACATCTTCCTAGAACCATCACTCCATACCCCGACTCGATCCTGCTATATTACCACCTCACGAGAAGAAAAATGGAACAAAAAGGAAAAGGGTGAGCTCAATAGCCAGTAAAGAATAATATTATGACTAAGATAATATAGAACAAATTATCGTTAGTCTTGAATGGAAAAAAAATCTAATAGAATACAATAGACAACAAGTTTTAGATCAACAAATCAATGAAATAGCAATCCATTAGAAGAGTCACGTAGAGAAAGAATTCTCCGTCTTACAATGTTTAAAATCCATCATCAATAGTTTATCCCCGTAATAACAATCAATATACATCTTTAATCATCTTTTGCACTACGGCCAAAGATATTCATTTAGATCACCAGGTTAGTCATGCTCATCTCAACACCGCCATTTGAACACTTCACCACCAATGACCAACCTTGACCCAATTTCCAAAGCCCACATGTTCAAACAAGAGTGGGTCCCACCCATTATTTAATAAAATTATTTTATCTTCCTAAACTTCAATAATCCGTAGAAAATAACTCTCGTTTATCGAAAAATTGAAACTCATGACTTTCCATGGGAAATTCCATTCTCTACAACTTTGCGAGAAGAAAATTTTTCCAAATTCCAAAATGAAATTGATCGAAATCCACAAATCCAAGCGATTTTACGATCTATAATCAATTTTTCGGTCAGAATTGTGTCCAATTTACACACAAAATATATTTAAACATTTAATGCCACAAAATACTCTACCTCCTCATATACTCAAATATCTCACATTCATTATAAAAATATCACCGTTAATATATTATTAAAATAATATATTTAAATGAATTATTTTATCGAGAAAAGATAAAATATTAATCTTCAACAATTGTCACATTAAAATTTTTCTCCATCTATATCCACATAAAATAAATATTTTCTTTATCATAATAATCAATAATTACTTATTTAAAAATAATATTACTGTAATCAACATCTTGTGAACCGTAGTTCCCGGGAAGAGGGGCTTTCGATAAAGATTCTCCTTACTGGCGTGCAATTAGATGACCAAACCTCTCATTAGACAGAACTTTCTAGACATTGCCAACAATGTTATCTGATAATATGAATTATTGATTTGATAATAGAAATACTGTGTAATGACAATTATTGAAACAACGGCGATACAAAATATCAACGCAACAATTATTGAATCAATAAAATATAATATTGAGCGATGAATTCATCGTAACAATTATTGAGTAGTGCCTTCTACGTAAGGATCAATAATTCAATAATCTTTATGCGATACTGGTGTCTTCTTTAAGACCGACGCCAGTATTCAGATTTTTTAACCACCGTGTAACCCAACAATTGTAAAATAGTAACAATTTACGTCGTTATTTATAAAACTCAATCTTTGTCGTTTTCCTTCATCCAACCGCTTTTTAGTTATAGGGCCCACCAATGATCAAGTACGTCAGTGTCGGAGATTTCCGACAAAAAGAATATTCCACGACCAAACGAATATTCCCCGAAACATAATGAATATTTTATAACCACTTGCTTATTTTGTAAACTTTTCACATTTCACCCATAACCAAAAGAATTATATCAAATTAACCCTTATTAATTTAGAATAATGAATAAAGGAAAATTCAATTTTATTTATAATAAGTTGGGGTCTTACTGACCTCCCTCCTTATGAAATTTCGTCCTCGAAATTGACGTACGATATCTGGTATATCGAAAAGGTGAGGTACCTCGCTTTTATCTCCGATTCTAACTCCCATGTCATTTCCTCGATTGCATGGTTTCTCCACAAAACCTTAACTTGTGGTATAACCTTCGTGCGTAAGACATGCTTCTTTCCTATCCAAAATCTCAACAGTGTATCTCCTCGTAGGTTAAATCTTCATTATCTCGTGCGGTTCTAATGCCTTAATGTGGTTCGGGTCTTTCACATATTTTCTGAAGCATAGATATGTGGAATACATTGTGAACACGAGACATACTTGGAGGTAACGCGAGTCTATAGGCTACGTTTCTATTCGATCGAAGAATCTCAAATGGACCAACAAACCTTGGATTGAGCTTTCCTCTTTTTCCAAATCGTGTAACTCCTTTCCATGGAAGCAATACGTAACAATACATAATATCGATATTAAACTCCACGTCCTTTCTATGAAGATCGGTATAACTCTTTTGTCGATCTTGTGAAGTTTGAATACGTTGTCGAATCATTTGGATCTTTTACAGATCAATGCGTATTAATTACGGTCCCAACAATGTTGTTTCTCCCACCTTCGTCCCAAAGATCTTTGAGAACGACATTTTTCGCCCATACAACGCCTCAAATGGAGCCATGCCTATACTTGCTTGATAAGCTTTGTTGTTGTAGGAGAATTCCACCAATGGTAGGTATTTATCCCAACTTCCTTTGAAATCTAGGACACGAGTCTTAATAGATCTTGAGGGGTTTGAATAGTCCTCTCGATTGTCTCTGCCCTTTTGAGGATGGTATCTTTGAATCGAATCATAAATCCGCGCCCATAGCTTTTCTTAAAGCTAACCCAAAATCTTGAAATGAATCTCGGGTCACGCGATCCGAAACTATGGATACCTGCATGCCATGCAATCGTCTGATCTCATTCACGTCATGTCTGAAGCAAGAGGCGTTCGAGGGATAAGTCTCGCGTATCGGTAAGAAATGGGCGGACTTGGTTAATCTATCAACAATAACCCAAATTGCATCTACGCCTTGAGAAACTTTGGGAAGACACGTAACAAAATCCATAGTAATGTGTTCCCATTTCCATTCCTAATCTCAAGTGGTTCTGATGGACCTTTTGGCACTGATGCTCCGCCTTTTACACGTTAACAAAGTTAAACATCTTGAGATAAACTCATGAATCTCTCTTTCATATTGTTCCACCAAAATGTATGTGAATATCATGATACATTTTGGTACTCCCGAGATGGATTGCAAACGGGTGTTGTGTGCCTCCATCATGATTTTATCTTCAGTCGAGAATCGTTAGAACGCAAAGTCTAGAATTGACTCAAGTATTCCTTCCTCATCAATTCTTGCTTAGGAATAGCTCCTTCTTGCACTTTCTTCTTCATACGCGTCACTGTGTCCGTAAGTAGCTTGCAAATTTTTAACTTTATCGATTAAAATCGGTTATACTTGTATATTCGCCATCATTATGTGGGTCCCTGAGTCTTTAATTCTACCTCCATCCTTTGTAAGTCATACAAAATGGGCCTTTGCGTTGACAATATCGCACTTCGTCTTGCGTATGATCTTCTACTTAATCGTCGCCTCTCTACGTTCGCTTTTCAAGATGATATTGAATAGTGTGATCGTAATCTTTTAATGACTCCAATGACGTCGTTCTTGCGTGTTTGAGTTCTTTTTGGGTGAAGAAATATTTGAGGCTTTTATGATCCAGTATAAATCTCTACTTTCTCCCCGTCTAAGTAGTGTTCCATATCTTCAACGCGAACACGATCGCCGCTAACTCCGGATCATGAGTAGGATAATTCCTCTCATATTCTTTGAGTTGTCGTGAGGCATAAAACTATGACTTTCTCGTGTTACGAGAACACATCCTAACCCTTGCCGGAAGCATCATTTGTAGATAACAAATCCATCCGAACCGGATGGTATTGTCGAACAACAGTCTTAAAATGAGTCTCCTTGAGCTCTTGGAAGCTCTTCTCGCGTTCCCCGCCTCCATAAGAATTTTGCATCCTTAGGAGTCACCGAAAGTTAAGTTAGCAGAGTGGCGATTCGAGAAAATCCTTCCACAAATCTCCGATAATAACCATTAAGCCCGTAAAATGCGTCTTGATCCACCGACTTCCGTTGCTCTAACTTTGTATTGCTTGAATCTTCACGGTCAACGAGATACTCTTTGTTTTGACACCACGCGTGCCCAAGGAATGCTACTTCGAAGCGAACTCGCATTTCTTGAAACGGCATAAAGCTTGTGTTCACGAAGTCTTTGTAGTACCAAATTAAATGGTGCTCATGATCTTCACTACTTTGGAATAGATGAGGATGTCATCAATAAAGACAACAACGAACCCGATCCAAATATTCCTTAAATACACGGTTCATCATATCCACGAAAGCGGCGAGGAGCATTAGTCAATCAAAAGACATGACCAAGAATTCATAATGCCCGTGTCGAGTCCTCGAATGCCGTCTTTAGAATATCCTCGGTTTTAATCTTGGTGATGATATCTAGAATCGAAGATCGATCTTTGAAAAGAATTGCGCTCCTTATAATCGGGTCGAACAGTCATCAATGCGAGGTAATGATACCTATTCTTGATGGTGACATGGTTCAATTCTCGATAGTCGATATAAAGTCGCATACTCCCCGTCTTTCTTCTTTACGAATAAAACAGGGCACCCCAAAAGAGACGTCTTGGGATTTAATGAAACCGATGTCTAATAACTCCTGTAGTTGGACTTTTAACTCCTCGAAGTTCAATAGGAGCCATTCGATATGGGGTTTTAGAAATGGGCTTTATGCGGCTTCAAGGTCGATAAAGAATTCAACATCACGTTACGGGGTGGGCCGGGAAGCTCTTCAGAAATACATCAAGAATTCTCTAACCACGTAAATATTATTCAAATCGACTTGTCTTTATTCAAATCCATAACATGGGCTAAGAAAGCTTGACATCCGTTTTTCAATAAATGAATAGCTTTGTGGCTTGATATGACAGTGACTGATTTTAGTGGTTTAGTGGTTTGAATTCGTATGACAGGTTGGTTAGGAATATGAAAACTAATAACCTTACAAAAACAATCAATTTTGGCATGATGAGTGGTTAACCAATCAATTCCTAAAAGCACATCAAAAGCAAGTATCTTTAAAGAGATAAGATCAACATGTAATGTGATAGTGCCAACTTGGATCATGCAAGATTTATAAACTGTAGATGTAACGAAGGTTTCACCCAACGGAGTTTCAACAGATAAATCAAAATCTAATTTCTCCTGAGTCAAGTTTAAACGTTGAGCACAAGCGGAGAGATAAAAGAATGGGTAGAACTCAGATTCAAGTAAGGTATAAACTTGTAAAGAATTCAAGATTAAACACCTGTGATCACCTCGTTTGGGTTCCTCACGTTTTGTCCAATCCACGACAAACGCCTTCTTCCAGAACTAGCCGATTTCGACTTATCCGGAATGACCTTGGAATCACCACTCTCCATTGAACTTGGTTTCGCGATAAGACAATCTCGAGCGATGTGGCCTTCCTTTCCACAGGTTGTAACATACCTTGGATTGTTGTGGGCGGGTTTGGGTGATATGTCCCTCCTTCCCGCATTTGTAACATCTAACCTGGTGGTTTCTCCTCCCTAGCATTTGTTGTTGGTCTTTGGTCTTTCTTAGTTGATATCTTCCCGTCATTGTTGAATCTTCTTTTTTCAAATTTCTACTTGAGTCACCTCTCCTATTATCATGTCCACGATTACCACCGAAAGTGGTTACGCGCTGTCCGTGATTCTTTCCTCCTCATTGGTTATCATCGTTCGATGACTACCTGATTGTGGTCCCTCGGTTGAGTATACTTCCACTATCTCGCCTCTAATAATCGAGCCTTGTTGACAACATCCCGAATCTGGAGAAAAATTTATGAGAGATAAGGTATTGACGAATCTCCGGTTTTAGACCTCTCGAAATATCTGCGTCATTCGTTCCTCATTCTCCACCAAATGAGGTCTGAAACTTGGATAATTCTGCGAACCTTGCCTCAGATCTTTGAGACACCGCCATGTTGTTACTGCTTAGTCTAATAAACTCTACCTCCTTCATATATTTAATACTTTCCGGAAAGTACTTATCATTGAATAGTTTAAAATCTTTCCCAAGACATGTTAAGTGCATCTGGTGGGTACGCAACATGATTCCCACCAAAGAATCTGCTTCACCACGAAAACATAAAGGTGGCGAATGGAACCTTCATTCCTCCGCACCCCAAGACATCGAATATCTTGGTAATTTGCTTGACCCGTTTACGCCTTGATCGGATCCAGCTTTCCATGAAAATCGGTGGTCCCAACTCTTTGAATTGTTTGGCCGTGACAAACCGCGACGTTATTATCATTTTCTCCGTATTTTGTACACGAGTCTCCTCGTCTGATTTTTGCATATTTACTGCAAAAAGCTTCAAACATCCCGCGTTCATCATTTTGCTCGTTATGGCGTTGTTCACGGGAGGAACATTGCCACTGTTAGACGTTCTCCTCGTTAGTGAGTCTGCAAAGGCGTCTCCACGGTCTCATAAACTCCATTGTTAACGTTCTCACCAGACCATTCTTAAATCACGCCCGTAAAACAAGGGTTAATTAAACAAATTAACATATCACATAATATCCTATATTATGACCGAGCCAACAAATAAGCTTAGGTAGGACACCTTTAGCGAAGGATTTACTCGTCTCTCCCTCCTGGTTACTATTCCCGATCTCCGCCAGAGATCATATCCTAAGCTCGATACTAATCAGTGACGCCCCCAAAATAGGTATACAACACCCATTCTCGAGTCGCCAAAATACATGGTATAGAAAGCAAACTACAACTTTGATAATACAGATGTCGTGTAGAATACGACAATACAAATCGTGAGTTTAAATACAAATATTGTCTTTTTAGACAATATACACACCCAAATAAGTCCTCATTATAATTATTCATACACTTTATTTTACGTAAATAGTGAGGACAATTAAAACATCTTCCTAGAACCATCACTCCATACCCCGACTCGATCCTCGCTATGTTACTCACCTTCTCGAGAAGAAAAATGGAACAAAAAGGAAAAGGGTGAGCTCAACTAGCCCAAGAAAATAATATTATGACTAAGATAATATACAACAAATTATCGTTAGTCTTCAACAGGAAAAAATCTAATAGAATACAATGACAACAAGTTTTAGATCAACAAATGCAATGAAATAATGAATCCATTGAAGAGTCACGTAGAGAAAGAATTCTACCGCCTCTAATGTTTAAAAGTCCATCATCAATAGTTTATCCTGTAATAACAATCAATATACATCTTTAATCATC